>CM066990.1:13210000-14410000 GCA_033977485.1 Hydrangea macrophylla | reverse complement strand
CGAAACTCGGGACATTTAACTTTGTTTGGGCTTTGTTTAGACCGAGGGCCTTGTGAGCCCGCCTAGTTATCCCCGAATGGGTATCAGGTCCGCAGTAGTTCAGCTAAGGCTAGAAAGAACATACACATTTTTTTTGTTATTTTGTGACTGAACCGAGCGGGTTGCCTACGTATCCCCTATCGGGAATCAGGTCAAGCATAGTTCATCGACTCTGGAGGTTTTGAAAGACAAGGTTTCAAGCAAAATATTTTTTGAGGCAATCGAGGTTGATTGGTTGTTTAAACTCAACCCCATCCAGGTCCATGAGATAAGCAGCTCCTCCGGAGAGAAGTGTCTTGATAATGTATGGTCCGACCCAGTTAGGTTTGAATTTCCCTCGTGGGTCATAAACGGGCGCTTTAAGTTCTTTGAGGACCAGGTCACCCTCAGCAAGCTTCCTTGGGCGAACCTTTTTGTTGAAAGCACGAGCTATCCTTTTCTAATATCCCCAAGTATGGTTTACAGCAGCTAACCTCTTTTCATCGAATAACATCAATTCCTCATATCTCCCCTGCAACCATTCCAGTTCGGTTACCTCGCACTCTGCCAATACTCTTAAAGAGGGTATTTCGACTTCTACTGGCAAAACAGCCTCCATCCCGTAGACCAAGGAGTATGGCGTAGCTCCGGTTGAGGTTCTCACGGAAGTTCGATATCCCCACAAAGCGAAAGGTAGTTTTCATGCCAATCCCTGTATGTATCCGTCATTTTCCCCAGGATTGCCTTTACATTTTTGTTCGCGGCCTCTACTGCTCCATTTGTTTGTGGTCTGTATGGTGAGGATTGGTGGCGGGTAATCCTATACTTCTCTAGGAACGGAATAACCTCTCCCTGAAAAATGACTCCCATGGTCAGAAATAAGCTCATTTAGCACCCCGTATCTGCAGATTATATTCTTCTGGATAAAATTCACCACATCTTTTGCCTTCAGAGTTGCATGTGATGCCGCTTCTACCCATTTGGTAAAATAGTCTATTGCCACAACTATGTACCGGTGCCCGTTTGAAGCTTTCGGAACGACTTCCCCGATGATATCGATACCCCATACAGAGAATGGCCAAGGGGTGGTCATGCTATAGAGCTGGGAAGGTGGGGTATGCATTAAGTTCGCATGAACCTGACATTTATGGCATCTCCTGACATACTCACAGCAATCCTTATCTAAAGTCGTCCAATAGTATCCATGCCGAATTATCTTTTTGGCCAACATGTGTCCGTTCATGTTGGGCCCGCAGACTCCTTCATGTACTTCTTCCATCATTTTCCTTGCTTCCCTTCCATATAGACATTCTAAATTATAACCAGTGTAGGACTTCTTCCACAACTTTCCCGCATATATTACAAATTGAGCTGAAAATCTACGAATTGCTTTCTTATCCTTCTCTGAAGCTCCTCCGGGATATTCTCCCTTCTCAACAAAGTTCCAAACATCTATATACCATGGTATCTCAACCTCTTCCTCTTCTTCAATAGCGGCGATTGTTTCATACGAAGGTTGGGTCCTCTCTTCTATGGACAAAGGAATCATAGAGACTCCCACAGGAATCTGGATCATTTAGGCTAAGGTTGCTAGAGAATCTGCCAATTGGTTCTCCTCACGGGGAAGGTAGTAGAACGAAATTTTTCTGAATTGCACCTTCAGGCTCTCTAGGTATTCATGGTAAGGTCTCAATTTCTCATGCTTTATTCTCCAGTCACCCCTCACTTGTGATATTATCAGATTAGAGTCCCCGAAAACATCGATCTTTTCCACTCTCAAAGCCAAGGCTGCTTCCATCCCAATTATACAGGCTTCGTATCCTGCCGTGTTATTGGTTGAATTATACTTAAGCTTAACGGCTAATGGGGTGGGGGCCCCGCTAGCTGATATGATGATAATTCCAACCTCGTACCCTATCTGATTGGCTGCTCCATCGAAGTACATTTTCCATAGGTTCTCCTTTACTTCCATTACTTCCTCATCTGGAAACCTATATTCTCCTTTTTCTTCGGATTCTATGGCAAGGTCGGCTAAGTACTCGGCGACAGCTCTCCCTTTGACAGATTTGGAAGTGACATATCTGATATCAAATTCGGCTAGCATCATGGTCCATCGGGATATTCTACTGGTTAGGGCGGGCTTTTCAAAGAGATATTTGAGTGGGTCCATTCAGGATATTAGGGTGACAGGGAAGGCTAACATGTAATGCCTAAGGCGACGGGTACACCACACCAAGGCCCAACAAGCTTTCTCCAAAGGTGAATAGTTCAACTCATATCCGGTCATCCTCTTACTCAGGTAGTATATGGCTTTTTCCACACGCCCCTCTTCCTCTTCTTGGGCCAGCATGCACCCCATTGAGTTCTCGGTTATGGATAGGTATAGCAATAAAGGCTTCCCAGGTTTAGGAGGTGATAAGACAGGTGGGTTTTGAAGGTAGGTTTTGATTCTTTCGAAGGCTTTTTGGCATTGGTCATCCCATTCGAACTTTTCCCCTTTCCTCAACAATTTAAACAATGGATCACAGGTCATGGTGAGTTTGGATATGAAGTGGCTGATGAACTGTATTCTTTCTAGGAACCCTCTCAACTTCTTTTCATTCTTTGGTGAAGGCATTTCGGTTATGGCTTGGATTTTGGTGGGATCTACCTCAATTTCTCTTTGTGTGATTAGAAATCCTAGCAATTTCCCAGTGGTAACCCCGAAGGTGCATTTTTGCGGATTTAGCCTCATTCTGACCTTTCTCAGCCTTTCGAAAAATTTTCTCAATGCCTCCAAATGCCCTCCTCTATCCTTAGACTTTACTATCATGTCATCCACATATACTTCTACTTCTTTATGAATCGTATCATGCAACAACTTAGTAGCAGCTCTTTGGTAGGTCGCACCCGCATTCTTAAGTCCAAACGGCATAACTCTATAACAGTAAGTCCCCCAAGGTGTGATAAAAGTTGTTTTCTCTCTATCCTTTGGCACCATCAAGATCTGGTTATACCCTGAAAACCCATCCATGAAAGACAGAAGTTCATGCCCTGCGGTATTATCTACTAATACGTCGATGTGGGGTAAAGGGAAATCGTCTTTAGGGCTAGCTTTGTTCAAATCTCGGAAATCTACACAAACCCTAACACGACCATCCTTTTTAGGAACCGGTACAATATTGGCAACCCATTCAGGATACTCAGTGACAATCAAGAATCCAGCCCTCAGTTGCTTTTCAACCTCCTCTTTCACTTTAAGCGCCCATTCAGGCCTCATTCGCCTCAATTTTTGTTTTACGGGTTTTGAGTTTGGGAAAAGGGGAATATGGTGTTGGACAATTTCTGGATCAATTCCTGGCATATCATCATAAGACCATGCAAAGACATCTTTGAATTCTTTTAATAGATTGATTAATTCTTTGCTTTCCTCATTATTAAGTGTGGAGGCAATAGAAACATTTTGGGGATTATCTTCATTTCCCAGATTAATGGTTAGAGTGCCTTCCATGATTTTACATGTAGGTTCATTTTCTTTTTCAATCAATTTTTGTAATTCATGAGGTATGCCATCATATTTATCACATGCATCACAGTTATTATTATGCACAGTCAAGTAAGCAGAATTAGTCACATTCTCATTAACTTTTTTTGGAGCAATTACAACAGACATAGAAATGGAAAGACGCCTCATTTGGGCCAATACAGACTCTGGGTGAGGGGGATACTTATTACTAGACTCAAAGATCCACTCTTTCTTGCTTTCCCCTCCCATATCGGCGATAAAGTGATCTTCATGTTCCTCTTCCTGAGTGATCTCTTCTATTTCCACTTCTTCTGGTTTCCCTTCATACTCTGGTTTCTTTCTTTCTTTATTCCCCTTGCTTTCTTCTTGATCCCGGCTTTTCCCATCTTCATCCTTAATCTCTGCAGAGCTCCCCTTTTCAGTCCCCTCGCACCCTTCTTCTAGCAGGTTCTTCATTGCCGAGCCATCCAGAGTACACACCCAGTCCTGAATAATGGCGAATTTTGTAGGCCGTTGAAGATAAGGGTCCTCATAATCAGAGAAGTCATGCGCAAAGAAAATCTCGAATCCCGGCTTCATATGCTTCTCTGCTTTGTCCAACCATGGCTCTGGAAAACCGCAAAATGGAAAATCTTCCCCTTGCTTGACGAAATACCCATTAAGAGTTTTCAAGTACGGTTCCAGCGGTGCATCAATTGCTTTCTTCTTCTTCTTCAACTCTTCATTGCTTGGCGAGTACCCTAGCCCGTGAGTGTGGGTTTGTGTAACGATATTTGGGAATTCTGACAATCCTTGGTGTTTCTTTCCTAAGCCCATCCCTGGGAAGAACCCCATTTTTCTCATGATCCCGGCCACCAACGGACTGGCGTATTGATCAAAATACAGTGGTAAAAACTCCTTCGGCTTCCCCTCTTCTATGACGTTAATGAACTCAAACCCACCCAATCTTGCTTCACCCTCTTGTATCTGTACTTCTAAAATCGGAGCACTTGAGGAAGCCCCAGATACATTTATCCAGTTATCCCCCAGAAGATCGCATACCTTGTTCTTCCAAATGTACTTAACTTTCTGATGGATGGTTGATGGAATGGCACCCAAACTATCAAGCCACGGCCTTCCCAGAAGCAGGTTAAATGATGTAGGAATGTCAATGATTTGGAATTCTGTTTCCCTTTCACCGGTCCCAACAGATAGATTTAGAAAGATGATCCCCATAACTGTCCGTAGAGTATTATCATAAGCCCTTACTTTTCGTTCCGATGGTATAAATGTGGATTCATCGAGCCCTATCCTTTTAGCTGTCCGAAAAGGGCATACATTCAATGCAAACCCGTTGTCAGCAAGGCAAGCGGGTAGAGAATTTCCTAGGCACTCCATGGTAACGTGTAACGGTTTATTGTAAACTGGTCCCCCAGGAGGTAAGTCAGCTTCGGAGAAAGAAATAGTGAGAGTTGGACTTCTGTTGATCATACCGACGAGATCTTCCGGAGTAACATCGATGGAGACATCCGATTGATTGAGAGCATCGAGGACTGCTTGCCTATGACGCTTGGAAGCGATTAGCAACCCCCAAATAGTGATATTTGCTTGTGTCTTCTTCATCTGTCTTAAAACTCTGTCCTCTTCTTCTTCCTCATTCAGTTTCCCTTTCCCTTTATTCATTTCCTACCCTGGGTGATCTTCTTCAAGTTCGTGTGGTTTAAAATGCCTTCCTGATCGTGTAAGGTGACTAATTCCTTCTTTGACCCTAAGTCCATCCTGTGCTTCAGCAACTTTCAAATCTTCCTCCTCACTTTCATACCAAAGGTGCTCCTTAACTTTATTATGATCCTGAATATCGTCTCCTTTGTACCAAAATGAATTATCAACTTTAGGTGCCCACCAATCTGCGTCAACAGCCTCTTCTATTTCTTTCCCTTTGCCTTCATCTACCAGTCCTTTTAGAGTGCAGATTTATGAATCCTCCCACATCTGATAAGCTTTTCTCGGACTTCCCAACTTAGTGATCAATGCTGATGGATCAAAAAAGCTCCCCTCATTCCCTAAGTAGTAAATTCTGGGTGGTGGCACGGCATGATGATTTGGTAGCGGATTTTTGGTAACGTTTGGCGGGTTGGTGGGTGGTTCAGATATTACTTTCTTGTCAATCAAATCTTGGATCTCATGTCTTAATCTTAAACACCGATCAGTTGAGTGCCCCTGCTCCTGATGGAATTTGCAATATAGATCAGATTTGAAATTTGGAGGTGGTGGATTTGGTCTTGGTCGCGGCTCCAGTAGGCGAAGATGTCCTTTTGCCAGCAGCCTATCGAGAGCCGTGGATAAGGATACTCCCAACTCCGAAAACCTCCTTAAAGGCTTATCCCCTCCCCTCTTTGGGTAACTTCTGGCTATATCAAATTTCTTCTCGGGTTCGCTCAGTGCGTTCACATCTGTAGGTCCTGTATGACCTCCTGAATGTCCTCCTCCTGCTCCATAGTTCGGCCGTCTATACCTGTTCACTGGCTCCTTTCTTTTGATTAACCCTTCCTGTATCGCATCTTCGATTCTGGTCCCTACATCAAACACTTCGGCAAAGGTGTTGAGGGATTGGAACCTCATCTTCTCCTGATAGACTGGTTGGAGGTTCTTCATCAGCATTTGAATTTGTTCCTTTTCAGTCGGCCTTTGTACCATCTTAGCAGCCTTTTCCCTCCATCGGCTCAGAAATTCAGCAAAAGATTCTTTGTTCCCTTGTCGGGTAGTCTCTAAATCCCTGATGGTAACATCCAAATCCTGATTGTATTCATATTGGGCTACGAATGCTTTGACCACTTTTTCCCAATTTCTGGTTTTCCCCGGCTCCAGAGTGAGGTACCAAGATAAAGCAGCCCCGGTTAACGTCTGCTGAAACAAGACAGCCATCATAGTTGTGCTCAAGCCACTTGGCTGAAATGCCCCTATACACATTCTGATGTGGCTACGAGGGTTCCCCGTTCCATCAAATTTATCGAATATAGGCATTTTGAACCCTGCAGGTAATGTTTCACAGACCCCTTCATATAATCTTTCCAATTCCAACAAGTAGGTATCAACCCCATGGGCCTTACGGACCACCCTTTCCAAATTCTCCATTTTCTCAGTCATCATCTTATCTTTCTCAGCCCTTTCCTTTTCCAGTTTCTCCCTTTCTGTTCTCGGCGCTTCAACCCCTTCTGTTTCATCAAACCAATCTTCATCCCTGTGAGGAGGATCATTGTTTGGCAGCTGTCGTGCTAGTGCTTCTATCATGGTCATTATTCTAGTCATTTGACCCGCTTGCTGTTCCACCATTGTCCTTAATTCTGCCATCTCCCTTGCATTTACCTCTTGTGCCATCTCTTTTCTCACTAGCCTTGTAGTAGAATCTCTGTACCAGACTGTGCTCGTAGTTGATTCTATCTTTTACCTACAATCATATATTTTTCAATTATTTTAACAATCCTTCTCCTTTTTCATCATTATTCTGTTTATCTTTCACTTTTATTATTGATTTTGTTATATGCTTTCATGAATGATTCATATGCCACACGGATGCAATGCATGTGTGTGTGTGTGCCTATTCTATATGCCAAATAGAAGCAAATCCTAACCCTAGCACATAAGACACGTAAGCATATAAAATCCTCCTCCATGTCAAGTGTGCTAATTTCTCCTTTTACTTATGATCCTCATTACCCCTTCGATGGAAAGATTTTGAAACTCTTTTGGAAAGCATTTTTTTTTTTTTTTTGGATGATAAAATCTTTAGAAAACAATTCTTGAGAATTTTGGATTTTTCCTTTCGAAGGTAAAAGCATTTCTCAACAAAAGATAGTTGGGTCGAAAACTTTGCTTTGGGATTTGTTTCAAAAGCATTTCTTTAGTTGGGGGGATTTCTTAAATACAATTTCCAAAATTTTTGGATTATTCTTTAACAAAAAGGTGATTGGGTCAGAATTTTGCCTTTTTTAAAAAAAGCATTTCTTCTAAAAAAAACAATTCCCAAGATTTTTTGGATTCTTCCTTCAAGAAAGAGAATGCAAGAATATACCTCAACAAAGGGGTTGACTTGGGATTTTTAATCAAAAGGCGAATCCCAAAGATTTTAAAAGAGTGACTAAATACTTTGGAATGAAGAAGTCAGAAACCTATCTTCTTTCAAATATGGATTTAAAATTCCTTGGGTAGAAGGATCACATGTTTGGATAATCACCGCACTTTTCATGAATTTGGATGCATACAAGGTCAATGATGCTTAGCTAACATGATACAAGGAGTATAATCTTATAATCAAGGTTCGGCATTTTCTCCAAATGTCGTGGAACATAAGGAGAAATTGATAAAAGGTGATTAAAAGATTATACATCTCTCATCAAACAAGTATCGTCATCATCTCAAGTAATCCCTTCCGGGCATACAAAACTTCCTAGCATATAATCTTAATCAAGAGTTGATTTCCTAGATTGAAAGGTTCTATAGAAGCTATCATGCATAGGCCGGGTTTTAGTCAAATAAGGGACCCTTGACACACACCCGATAGGATGCTTCATATACCAAAACATGGTACGAGATCAAGGGTGATCACACGGCCCCATGATGGCTTGACCGACCGGGTTGCCCCGAGCCTCCAAGGTCATAGTTCCGTGCAATCGACTGGCGAGACATGCAAGTGCAATGCAACGGGCACACAAAAATTAATTAATTTGATTAAAAGGATGCTTTCAAGTCTAATCCTCGAGTGAACCCAAAATTAAAATTCTGGTCTGCGAAACCAGAGATTCTGTGTTCGATCCCTAGCAGAGTCGCCAGATTGTGGATATGCCGGCATTTGGGCCCACTTTTGTTTTTAAAATATTTTTCAAATTCCAAATTCAAAATCAAAGAGTCGCCACTTAATTTTTAAAAGGAAAAATTAAGAAACCAATTTAAAGGCAAACCGAACTTTTGCGAAACCAAAGATAAACCGGGTCCGGGGATTATAGAATGAAAGGGGAAGGAGCCCGACGGACTAAAACACCCCCTTTCATCCTATCTCGTGATAGGCCTCTACTCATCATCCTTTTAATCAAATTAATAATCTAAGTGTGCCCTCAACTAATACATATATATATATAAATAATACATTACACAAGCATGTTGAAAAGGGTGCAAGATTGCTAATGACAAAATATCATTCATAAGCCACGTAATTCAAATAGCAAACACCATGATATGCAATAGAGAACTAGAGAACATACCCGGGATCCAGCCGCGAATATTAAACGTGCAATGCATGCGAGAATAGAAATCCTAAGAAAAGGTCTCTATCACATATAAACATATAAGGCAAGACCTAGTCTAAAGTGTCGCACATGGAGTTTGAAAATCAATTCAAAATCAAAGGAATGAATTAAACTAGAGAAGGGATGAGAAGTTGTACCTCAAATGCGCTACAAAACAAAGGTTAGTACACATGCCTTAGACAAGATATAATATCAAAGAGCAACTAATCCTAAGCCAATGTTCAATTAGATTCAACTAAGTCCAACTTTTCAACTAGGTCCAACTTTATCCAAGAACTAGTTCTAATTGTAAGCATCAATGTATTATGAATGAATGAATGATTATGAACAAGAATGAGACATGAATTTATTCACTAATTTGGATCACTTAGCCTCTGGATTTAAACTAAATTATCATTATTCAAAACATGATTTGGGTCCCAAGACATTAGGGAACCATTTGAGTTGAAATAAATAAGATTAGATAAAAACAGTAGCAGTTTTTTATGAATTAAAGAGAGCAGACCAGATTTTAACAAAAATGGAAATAAAGTACTTCCAACGGTTGGATCTTAATGATTTTTGGATATGTTATGCCTCTGTGAGTCTAGTTTCTAACCCAAAAAGAAAATCGAGGTTTCAACGGTTAGATCTCCGGTAATACAGAAAATACTAGACCTCACTCAGGATTTTACAACTCTCTGTCCAGAGATCTTGTATGATTTTTTAAAAATAGTAAAATAATCCGAAATCCTTCATTCTTTTTAGGGTACCCTCCTAACACATTAATATACTTAGAAAAAATATTTTGAGTCACAAACACCTTATTAAAGCTCTGATTTACTAATTTCAAAAACGTTTTACTGTTCTGAAACTATTCTGAAACTCTGGACAGATTGTGGTTGACCCACAATACCCATGATCAAACCCCTCTAAACAAAAAACCACCTTAAAACAAAAATTACAGTGGTAGATTACTGTGTTATTGACACTTTCCCGTTGGTTTCACTTGATTTCAACGGTTAGATTTCGAACTAAAAATCTTTGATCGAAAACAGTTTGTGAAATCACTGTTTTCGTTTTGCTAGTTCAACTTTGTTTGTTAACCCCAACTATTACACCATGAAGTTGGACTTAACCTAAACCATTTTCTCCTACCATTTGATGGTCATTGGAGACTAAGGACATCTATACATGTAGGTTTTAGATGAAGTATAGAGAACTTCTCAAAACCTAAGGAAGAGATTAGTCTAAGCCATAGAGATGGACTTAAACTAAACTACTTCTCCTACCATTTGATGGTCATTGGAGACTAAGGACATCTTTAGACTCATGGATTTTTTATGAAGTATGAAATAAACTTCACAAGATCCAAAACAATGAACTCAAACTTATGGACCAAATCTTGAGTTCAAAACATTACTCCTACCACTTGGTGGTCATTGGAGACTAAAAGAAAACAAATCCTCTCTAATCTCCATGGAATATAATATGAATTCCATAAGATTCATAATAAGGAGGCCCAAGTCATGGGTTAGGACTTGAATCTCACCGATTATATGTAGATTATGGTCATGATCAACCTTAAACTCCATATGAATCACAAGGTTATAGGAGAATAAGCAATCAAATTCAAAGAGCTTCAATGAGATATGGAAGATCTCATGAACCTTATGAATGAAATAGAAATAAAGGAAATCAAAGTTTTATTTAGGAACATTAATTCTTCAAAATTGAACTTATCTCAAATCCAAGGCATCAATTGAATCCAAATTAGTGAAGTGTTATGAATTTCAATCACAAGTTCTTGGTGGTGTGTGATGAAATGGGGTAAGAAGAGAGGTTTTGAAAATGTGTAAAGTTCCTAGATCTAAGAACTTGTGATTGAATTAGCCTAACTCTACCAAGGATTAAGAGGTTACCTCTATGACCTCAAAAAATTCTTCAATTTCTTGTGAAGTTCTTCCAAGATCTTCAAATTCTTCTAAAAAACTCTTCAAATTCTTCAAGAAATTCTTCTCTTCTTCTCAATTCTCTATGTAATTCTCTCTCTAAACTCAAGTATATCTCTTGTATATGTATGTAATGATTCAAAAGCTTCAAGTCCCCTCAAAATGAAGATGAAGATCTGTTTATATAGGCCATTACCTCAAGGATAAATGGGTAAATTCGGGTGGAGACCCATGTGCAAAGATTTCTTCTATAACATGTGAGAAAAACAGTCTGTTACAGCCAGCGGCACTCGACGGTTGCCGGCGGTATTCACTGAGTGCCGGGCGACATTCACTGAATGCCGTGCGGCAACCCGTGAGTGCCGGCGCGGCACTCAGTGAGTGCCGCCGGGTTTTCCGGGTGCCGGGGTTAACTGAATTTTGCCCTTCTTTTTAAATTTTCAAAAGGTATGTTGATGTAAACTAAAATTTTTAATCTATACATATCTATATTTGTACTAAGATCCCCCATGTGCATGGTATCACCCATGTGCATGGTATATACTTAAATATACTATTTTCTTTTTGTATTTTCTCCTTTTTCAAAATCTCTTTTTTTCATTTATTTTGTCATCTTATTTTCTTCCAAAGAAACCCCCTTTTATTTATTATCCCTTTTTTTAAAAAAAAAAAAGTTCCCAGACAGGCTTTCTCACACGTTCTTCATTATTCGAGTTTCTCCCCGAACGCCCAAATCCTCTCCTTTTTATTTTTAATTTTTCAATTTTAACTTGAAGAACATCTTGAAGATTTTGAACTTCTTGGAAAATCTTCGAACCGGTCATCGTCATCATCGGTCTTTGAGAGGTAACCAATCCCTAGATTTGACGTTTGGTCAAAATCGGGGTGTCTACAATAAGTCCATCGCAAAGTAGCTGACTTCTTTAGGTCTTGGGTTTTTAGGTTGTGTTTGGGGCCTTTGGGCTTAATAATTATTATTCAGTGTTTGAAATTGGGGGCCTAAAATTATCTAAAATATTGGGGGCTTTAGGCGGGGTCCTACAATTTTATACACAAGGGCCGGCCCCGATCGCGCGAGCGGTCCGCTCGAGCGGCCGTCGCGCGCGCGAATCCTAAAATTTTTTTTTAATCGATCGAGCGAGGTAGCCTCGCGCCCGCGAATCGAGGCGCGAGGAGAACCTGATAGCTCATAAAAAAAAGTAAGAAGAAAATCACTAAGGCACATTCTCGCGCGAGTGGGCCGCGCGCGCGAGATTGGTATTTTTTTGTTTCTTCTAGGTTTTTGTATATAAGTTCATAATAAATTAACTCTGACCCCCAGATCTGTCCAGAAAACTCAAAAATTGACCAAAATGACCCAAAAACATGCAAAAATAAGAGAAATAGATGAAATAAAGCTTGGGTTGCCTCCCAAGAAGCGCTATCTTTTACGTCTTCAGCTAGACCGTTCTAGCTCAAGATTTATGGAGGCTGAAACTCGGGCTTCGTACCCCTAAGGATATCAGGGAGACTCCGGTGGAAAGCAGAAAGAACATCACTATGAGTCAATTCATTTAACGGTTCATCTTGCTCATGTTCACATCGATTTCTCACCTTTCGAGTAAATTCATCGTTAGGGTCCAAGTTATTTGCATTCATCCGCTCATTATTCACTATATTATTCCCCTCACTCATATGTAGTGCATTAGTAGGTTCAACTTGTCGTATAACCTCACTACCCTCTATACATAGATAATCATCGTCTTTGGGAGGTTGATCGACAGCGTTAAACACGTTTAATTTTAAGTTCAAGTTTCCGAATGACACCTTCATCACCCCCATTCGACAATTGACACGCGCATTAGCGGTGGCTAAGAATGGATGACCAAGAATAACAGGGGTGTGCTTCTGTGGACACCGGGATTCCACCGCTTTGTTTGCTTTTGAAACTTGTTTGAAATTTGAATCAAGGAAAGAGAAAAGGTCTGTTGAAAACAGATACAGAGTCGCCACTTGGTCTTTAAGGAACCAAGAAACCTAATTTGACTCACCCAAATGGATAAAGGGCACCGGTCCTTCATAACCAAAGAACTTGGCTCGGGGTTTTGGTACGAGAGAGGAAGGAGCCTTTGTCGCGACTAAAACACCCTCAACTCGCCCCGTCTTTCGACGGGCCTCAATTAGCATCCAAATAATCATCTTATACTACGTTTGGTTCGACAAATAATACTATGATAGTATATTACATCACATAAGAAAATTTGAAAATGGAAGATCTAAAGATAAGATATCATTCATAAGATCTAAGCCAAATATCACACAATGCAAAGTGAAAGATCACACAAATAAACCTAGGAAAAATCGTCTAATCATGTATCAAATAATCAAGACTTCCTAATCTAAAGGGGGACATGAATTGTTATTGAAACAAATAAACAAAGAAATCAAAATATGCTTAGCAAGCTAGTTTGATGCATGTTAATCTTTGAGAAAAGAAGACCTCTCAATCCCCGGGATGGATGAGAAAGGATGATTAGATCGGGGGAAGCATGAACATGTGATCATGATCATTCCTTATAATCTTCTTAGATTAGGAGCCATGAAGGCCCCAAATCTTGCATGGATGCAATGTATGTATCTATAATGTGCCAAGGTTGTAGTGTGCTTTGTGTTTATGGATTCCTAGAATGACTTAGAAGTCTAGAATGTGTACGGATGAATGAATGAAATTAACATGGGATATGTACAAATGTAGTATAAACTACTTCCTAAGATATGAACTAATTTGGAATGCATATAAGCATCAAATCAAAGAATGAAAGTTAAAAGGTGCTTGCTGTGAATAGTGGACAGAACAGTAACATGATCTTGTAATAATGTAAAAGAGGGGTTATGAATGTTTTCAATGCTTGATTTTTTATGGAGATTTTCCTTATTGTTTCTAGAACACAACCCAAAAATCCAATCTTTAATAACTATCACAGATTGAGAGAAATCATATGAACAACAGAGGTCACTCAGAAACAGAGTCCGTACTGTCGACTGAAATGTTGAAAAATCTTAGAAAATGAAAACGAGTGATCTAGAGGCCCATTTTATACAGAAAGTTCCCTAAGACATTGAAGTTTAAGGGAACAATAAGTTGGGACCACCCCTTTTGGAAAATATTTCTGAAAAAGAAGTTGGAAGTTAGTCAAGATGCTGTGACAGCAGAGGCAGAATGTTTGGAAGGAATGTTTGGGACCAAATGGACCATTTTCAAGTACTTCCAAGTCAAACCAAAAATCATGGGTGTTCTCCAATGAGTTAGGAAGACTTTCCAAGTGGCCTTGCATCTATATGTTGAGTATTGAGTTCTAGAGAAATCTTTGAACTCAGCTCACTCACTGTTTTGACTCACTGTTTTGAAGATTTTGGGGAAAATAAGGTTTTCTTTCTTGAAATCAAAATGAGAGGGATTGAGGGGGTTTTGAAATAGAGGTTTTGAAAGTGTATTTTCAATACTCAATAAAGATTATGACCACTTAAAATGCCAACATTCAACTCATCATCAAGAACCTCCAAGATTGTTGGAGAGACTCATTTTTATTTGAGCATAACTTCAATACACTTCAAGGATACCTTGGAGGTATTGAAGTTATGATCATCATCTATCAAACATATTTTTGTGGTCAAGAGCTACTATCCATAAGGATTCACTCACCCCAAACTTTATGTCATCATTTAGATGATGATGAACTAGTATGTAAATAAAGAAAATCAAAAAGAAATGAGGTGAGAAGAGATAAACAATGAATAAACAAGCAAGTAGATAATGATCAATAGATAATATTCATGAAGTATTGAACTTGTAGATTGGTGTTTCACTCATATGTAATGACATTGGACATGGAAGAAGCTTCCACTCTCTTAAATGCTCACTAAAATGATGGTTGGGTGTATTGAATGTTGAAGTAAATGGGAGAAATGAAGTAAAAACAAAGTTTAGAACTCACTTTTGTTTTGAAAATCAAAGAAGAAAGCTTCTTTTCTCTCTATTCTAACCTTATCTCTAAAACTTTCTCTCCCAAACATTCTCTAAACTTGCATTTGACTCTCCCAAAATGAAGAGCAATGGGGGGTTTATATAGGCCAACTTGGGGTGGTTTTGGGGTTTTAGAAGTATTCCCATTGGTCCCCAACATCTGAAATCATGAAACTACGTCGTTTTGGTTTTTAATTAATCAAAATGGGACCACAAAACAAATTACAAAAACACACTATTCTGGAGGGGAGTGCCGCGGCGGCACTGGGCCAGTGCCGCGGTGGCAGTGGGCCAGTGCCGCGGTGGCACTGCTCCTCCCTCGTCCAGATAATGTTGTGTAGGCCCCCTGAGGTTCCGGTATTCACAGAAAATGCGTATGAACTCCAAACAGAGGTTGTGATATACCGTTGGAAAGGTAATGGAGTCTACTTTACATAAAAAAATAGTTCGGGGATAGGTCACTTTGAAAAGTTTTGCGGTATTCGCGATAAAAGCCGATTTGATCGCCTTTTTCGCCTTCGGAAATTCAAAATAAATTCGTTTTAAATCCAGGAATTATGTGTGATATACCGTTGGAAAGCTATTGAGCTCTAGTATCCATGAAAAAAATTTGAAAGCTATTTCGGTGCCCCGATTCCGAAGTCAAATCTTGGTCAAACTGGTCAAACCTGGGATTCCCGGGAAGTTCTGGGAACCTCCGGGAGCTCCCAAGAGCCGACGTTTTCGCTCGATTCTCTTTTAAAACTCATTTCAATACTTTTCTAATGATTCCGGTGAATTCTGACGATTTCGGTCAAACTTGGTCAAACTTGGTCAAACTCTGGTCAAACCTGGTCAAACCGGTCAACGGGGACTTTCGGGGAACTTCCGGGACTTCTAGGGGTCTCTGGGAGCTGACGATTTCTTCCGGTTTTCTTAAAAAATCATTTTATCATTTTTCTTACGACATAGCATGTTTTCAGAAATTCAGGACCAAATCTGGGAGTCTTCGGGCTTTCAGGGGCATTTTGGTCAATCTGAGCATTCTGAGAGATAGAGCTGACTTCCAGGAGTCCTCTTGAGTCTTTTAAGATCATTGTGAACCACCAAGCTATGGGTCTCCTAAATCTGATAGCCGACAAAATGGGGTGTCTACAGTTTGCCCCTCTTTGGCAGGAATTTGCGAGGCAACGCATGTCGCAAGCGAGTGCCAAAGTTTTGAAGAGACAGGTCTTTTGGAGGCTATAGATTTAGGATAAAAAGCGTTGCAAAAGATGCAATGATGCTGAGGTCTAGTGCTGGTCGCGCTCTGCGTGAGCTGCCTACGTATCCCAAGGGGAATCAGACCAGGACGTAGTTCGGGGCGTAAAGGAATGAATCACACATATACACACGCAACAACCAAGCGGATGCTATGCTATGAGGATGGTATGCAATGCGTGGATGTGATACGAGTTGTGTTATGCCTATTGTATGATCCTAGTATGCTGTAGGGTGTGCCACTCTGAGTGGGCTGGTGTCGTGCTGGTGCTTCTGACTATGATGCAGTTATTGACTCGAATAGGGATACCAAGATTTTAGAAGGCTCTGAGTCTAGGGGCAAACTTCTGAATTTTGGGAAGTGTGCTTCGTAAGCGAACGTAATTGGGTGTGGGGTCTCAGAGGACTATAATCGAAGATGCCTTTTGGCAAATAACCGACGGACACGGGAGCCCTGGAAATTAAGAGACGGACACAGAAGTCAAGAGATGATCATGAAATCCTGAGATGTCACGTGATGAACATGGAAGCCCCATTGATAAAAGCCATGGCATATTTTGAATGAGAGCAATGATGATTAATGAACCGACGATGTTTGAATCGAGATGATGAGTCGACAATGGACTACTGTGATTGAACTAACGGTGTACGAATCTGCTGAGGATTAATCTGAATCTGCTGGGGATGAAGCGACTCTTTCTGGGATCTCTCTTCAACTGCTTCTTTTGATCGAAATTTGATGCTCAACCCAAGAGGGCCGGTCGGGGCCTCCAGGAGCTGGTATCTTTCTGCTTCTGTCCTCGGGGGATGATGCGGGGTTCTCGGGGAATCTCTTTTCTTGATCAGAAACCAGGACCCAACTCTGAATCTCTCACGGTTGATCAAATCTTGCGGTGCTCAATCCAAGAGGGCCGGTCGGGGCCTCCGGGAGCCGGTATCTTTCTTTTTCTGTCCTCGGGGAATGATGCGGGGTTCTCGGGAAATCTCTTTTCTTGATCGGGAACCAGGACCCATCTCTGAATCTCTCACGGTTGATCAAATCTTGCGGTGCTCAATCCAAGAGGGCCTCTCGGGGCCTCCGGGAGCTGGTATCTTTCCGCTTCTGTCCTCGGGGGATGATGCGGGGTTCTCGGGGAATCTCTTTTCTTGATTGGGAACTAGGACCCATCTCTGAATCTCTCACGGTTGATCAAATCTTGCGGTGCTCAATCTAAGAGGGCCAGTCGGGCCTCCGGGAGCTGGTATATTTCCGCTTCTGTCCTCGGGGGATGATGCGGGGTTCTCGGGGAATCTCTTTTCTTATTTTTTGGTGCCTTGGCCAAAATCCAGGATTCGTTCTCAGAACTCTCACTGTTTTGAAGATTTTGGGAAAAATAAGGTTTTCTTTCTTGAAATCAAATGAGAGGGATTGAGGGGGGTTTTGAAATAGAGGTTTTGAAAGTGTATTTTTAATACTCAATAAAGATTATGACCACTTAAAATGCCAACATTCAACTCATCATCAAGAACCTCCAAGATTGTTGGAGAGACTCATTTTTATTTGAGCATAACTTCAATACACTTCAAGGATACCTTGGAGGTATTGAAGTTATGATCATCATCTATCAAACATGTTTTTGAGGTCAAGAGCTACTATCCATAAGGATTCACTCACCCCAAACTTCATGTCATCATTTAGATGATGATGAACTAGTAAGTAAATAAAGAAAATCAAAAAGAAATGAGGTGAGAAGAGATAAATAATGAATAAACAAGCAAGTAGATAATGTTCAATAGATGATATTCATGAAGTATTGAACTTGTAGATTGGTGTTTCACTCATATGTAATGACATTGGACATGGAAGAAGCTTCCACTCTCTTAAATGCTCACTAAAATGATGGTTGGGTGTATTGAATGTTGAAGTAAATGGGAGAAATGAAGTAAAAACAAAGTTTAGAACTCACTTTTGTTTTGAAAATCAAAGAAGAAAGCTTCTTTTCTCTCTATTCTAACCTTATCTCTACAACTTTCTCTCCCAAACTTTCTCTAAACTTGCATTTGACTCTCCCAAAATGAAGAGCAATGGGGGGTTTATATAGGCCAACTTAGGGTAGTTTTGGGGTTTTATAAGTATTCCCATTGGTCCCCAACATCTGAAATCATGAAACTACGTCGTTTTGGTTTTTAATTAATCAAAATGGGACCACAAAATAAATTACAAAAACACACTATTCTGGAGGGAAGTGCCGCGGCGGCACTGGGCCAGTGCCGCGGCGGCACCACTCCTCCCTCGTCCAGATAATGCTGTTTAGGCCCCCTGAGGTTCCGGTATTCGCGAAAAGGCCCTTTTCGTCCAAAATTCACAGAAAATGCGTATGAACTCCAAACTGAGGTTGTGATATACTGTTGGAAAGGTAATGGAGTCTAATTTACATAAAAAAATAGTTCGGCGATAGGTCACTTTGAAAAGTTTTGCTGTATTCGCGATAAAAGCCGATTTGATCGCCTTTTTCGCCTTCGGAAATTCAAAATAAATTCGTTTTAAATCCAGGAATTATGTGTGATATACCGTTGAAAAGCTATTGACCTCTAGTATCCATGAAAAATATTTGAAAATTTTTTCGGTACCCCGATTCCGAAGTCAAATCTTGGTCAAACTGGTCAAACCTGGGATTCCCGGGAAGTTTTGGGAACCTCTGGGAGCTCCCAGGAGCCGACGTTTTCGCTCGATTCTCTTTTAAAACTCATTTTAATACTTTTCTAATGATTTCGGTGAATTCAGACGATTTTGGTCAAACTTGGTCAAACTCTGGTCAAACCTGGTCAAACCTTGGTCAAACCGGTCAACGGGGACTTTTGGGGAACTTCCGGGACTTCCGGGGGTCTCTGGGAGCTGACGATTTCTTCCGGTTTTACTTAAAAACTCATTTTATCATTTTTCTTATGACATAGCATGTTTTCATAAATTCAGGACCAAATCTGGGAGTCTTCGGGCTTTTAGGGGCATTTTGGTCAATCTGAGCATTCTGAGAGATAGAGCTGACTTCCAGGAGTCCTCTTGAGTCTTTTACGATCATTGTGAACCACCAAGCTATGGGTCTCCTAAATCTGATAGCCGACAAAATGGGGTGTCTACAGCTTCCTAGCATCTAGGACAAGTTCAGTGTCAAGGACCATAAAATCGACCGGATAAAAACATTGATCAACTTTAACTAAGACGTCCTCAATGATTCCTCTAGGTACTTTGACGGAACGATCCACTAATTGTATTGTAGCATTCGTAGGTTAAAGTTCACCTAGTCCTAATTGTTTATAGACGTGATAAGGTAAAAGGTTAACACTAGCTCCTAAGTCAAGGAGAGCCCTATGGAAGACAGTGTCACCTATGACACATAAAATAGTTGGCGTACCATGATCCTTATATTTTTTAGGTGAGTGTTGAAAAATAGAACTTACTTTTTCCGTGAGGAAGACCTTTTTGGAGAATGACTACGCAATTTACGTTTTTGAGTGCAAAGGTCTTTTAGACATTTAGCGTAAGCGGGAATTTGTTTAATAGCATCGAGGAATGGAATATTGATTTTAACTTGTTTAAATACCTCAAGTATATCCTCAACTCTTGACCCTTTCTTTGAAAAATTTGACGGTTCCTCAACATTTGGTGGAAAGGGCAATTTCGGTATATGATTAGTTAGGGTCATTTCTTTTTCTTTCTTATTTTGGCTCACGTCCTCACCCTTCTTCGTATTAGAGTTGATGTTCATATCTATCACATTCTTATTTGGAATTTCTATCACCTCATCCTCTCGTGTAGTCAACCTAGTTGAGACGGCGTTTACTTGCTCATTCGACCCCTTAACCTCATATTGTCCCTTAGGGTTTTGAATTGTTTGACTAGGCAACGTCCCCTCGTTTCTACGACTCACTACAGTAGCTAGTTGTCCCATTTGGGATTCAAGTTTCGCAATGGATTGTGTGTGTGAGTGCACTATTTGTGCTTGTGCCTGTACTTGTGTTTCAATTTTATTAAGGGATGCCAACACCTTTTCCTCAAAAATGTTACCCCTTGGAGGGTTCGGATTAGGAAGCGGTTGTTGGTATTGATTAGGTTGAAACTGAGGTCGATATGCATTAGGAAAATTAGTCACCTCATTAGGATTATTATTATTTTTTTTCCACGAGAAGTTAGGATGGTTTCTCTATGGCGCGTCCGGATTATTAGTAGTCGAATTATAATTATTTCGTGGGTATTGTTGAATAGTATTAATGTGTTGCTCCACGAATTCCGGAAATTGACTTGCCGATGGGCATGCAAGGATAGAATGTGACGGATCGGAACATATTGCACATACTTCATGAGCGGGTGGGGCTATCGTTTGGCTCATTGTTAAAAGTCGGTCAAGTTTTTTAGATAGTTCCTAAAATTCTATTGAGTGGCTTGACTCAAACTTTACCTCACGTTTGGGTTGCAGAGGATACCCCTCAGAACATACCGACACAGCCTGATGCATCGAGTTCTCGCTTAACGTTTCAAAAATTTTCCAGGCCTCGTCGGCGCTTTTGTGTAGGAAAGTACCCGTACAAACGGCATCAACGGTATTACGAACAGAGGGAATAAGTCCCTCGTAAAAGACCTGTACCAACTGCCACTTAGGAACCTAATGATGTGGGCAGGAAAGTAATAATTCTTTAAATTTTTCCCATGTGTCATAAAGTGTTTCCCCATCTTGCATCACAAAATTAGTTATAGATTTTCTTATCTGATTAGTTCTTGTGATTGGGAAATTTTTTTGTAAAAATGCGTTGTATAAGGCTTCCCATGTTTTAATTGTGTTTGGCTCAAGTGATTGAAGCCAATACTTCGCTTTATCTTTTAAAGAGAATGGAAAGAGCCGCAATTTTAATTCATCATCAGTGAGATTTTGAATTTTTTAAGTAGAACATATATCTTGAAAATCTCCCAAGTGCTGATGAGGGTCTTCATTAATGCGGCCGTGAAAAGAAGGAAGTAGCGAGATGGTAGATGACTTTATCTCAAAGTGAGATGCCGACACCTCCGGTAAATCAATACATGTTTGTGCCGTGTAAGTCATCAGAATAAAGTAATCTTTAAGCGGAGGAGGTGGAGGTATATTAGGATTATTATTGTTAATTCCATTATTTTGATTATTTCCAATGTCGGCCATTGGAATAGGTTCTATGTTAATAAAGTGTGGTTTCTTTAGGTTTTTAAGGGTACTACGTATTTCGGACTCAAACAACGACGATGGCTTCAGAGTTAATTCGTCGTCTATGTTTAACCTAGTTCTAGAAGTTATGTTTGAATACTTGTTAATTCTTAATGTACGTTCAAGTTCAAGATCGTAAGGTTTCAATTCCGGTTTACTTGAGCGTGTACCAAACATAAACTAAAAGAAAATCAACTAAAACAAAAACTGACTCTAAAAAAAAAATTTAAAAAAACAAATAGCAATCACGCAACTAAGATAACAAGCACTCAACTACTGTGATGCATGAATATTATCCTGTAATGCAATGACCGCGTCAAGCCAAGCGCCCCGGGTTTCCTAGCTAATGCATTGCAATTAACCCTAAACTAATGCAAATAGTGCGTCACAGCACCCTGACTTACAGTGGTTTAAAGCGAGTTTCACAAGAAGCAATTTACTTGAATTTTTTTTTCGCGTAAGCTCCTTTGACATGCACAGCTAATCCTCCCGGAAATGCTAGAATTTTGACAACTCGAGAAACTACAAAATAAAATAAAAAGTTAGTAACTCAAAACAAAAATGAAAAATAAAAAAATAAAAATAAAAAAAAACCTAATCTAATATTTACAAATTAACTAAACTAAGATTATGAAACTAAAGGTAGTAATGCAATCCCCGTGGTAAGTATTCCCGCCTGTCACATGGGTGACCCGGGCTCGATCTCCGGCAACGGCGCCAAAAATTGATCTTGTCAAAATCAAGATATAAAAGTATGCTTATTTGTGCTTTACTTTCAAAAGATTTGTAGTGTGGAAGTAAAGGTCGAACCCACAGAGATTGAATACTACGCACTTTAATTTTTTAAAACCTAAATTTAGTTAATTAAGAAAAACGAATTTTGGATTTAATTTGAATTAAACTAATAACAATAAAAGTGAATCTAAATTATGAAAGCAATTAAATAGTTGTTTTTATAATAAGTTTAAGGAACCTAGGATTGCAAATCCACCACTAGCTTCATAATAGGAATATTTATGCATTCAATTAGATTATTAAGTTGGATGATAATGGGGAATTGCAGCTACAAGCCCAATTCCTCCGTCAAGAAAATAACTATGGTTCAAGCACCAACATAATCCATCTTCGGTTAGCACGAATTATCCCACACTAAACTAGGGTTGTGACATAATCCGTCTAACCTAGGCATGGACTATTCGGATACTTGATAGCACAATTCAATTTAAGCACCATTACATGTAAATAATCTAAACAAGCACAGCAAGCATAGATCATTGAGCACACTACCATCAAAATAGATCTAAGACAAGAGTAAACTTTGAAAGTAACGACTTAATAAATAAAAGCATGATTTATTTATAAAAATCCTCGAAACATGTAATCATCATCCATACATAATAAAACTAAAATAAAAACATAAATAAAACTCTATTACTTGGCTAGGGTTTCATTGAAACCCTAGATCTAGGTTTAGTTGGCCATGGAATTGATGAACAGCAAGAGGTTGATGTAGGAGGCCATGGGAATCCTTAGTCTTCTTCTTTTTCTCCTTGATTCCCTCCCTTCAATGGATGAAAGTGTGGTTGTATATTGTGTGTATAACAATTTCCAACCCCTAAATTGAAGTAAAATAGGGTATATATAGATTTTACAACAAGTTTTTGGAAGCTTTCCTAACCCGAAACGTACTAAAACTGCTATATTTTACAATCTGCACATAATTAGACAGTTTCGTTTGCGTAGGAATCATCAGTATACTGAAATACGCAAGTTCCATTTTTGCATAGGTCGCGCGAGCGCGATATTGGGACCTCGCGCGCGCGGATCGCGCAAACTATTTCAGGATCTTCACGTGAGCGGATCGCGCGCGCGATTGGCTTTTTTCAGCTTCTTTCTTTGTGCTTTTTCACCCTGTTTAGCCTGGTATACTTAATTTTCTTCCAAATCCTGTCAGAAAATAGAAAATAAAGTAAAAACATACAAAAACAGGATAAAAAGGTACTAACAAATGCGAGTTAAGGCATATAATTAGGATCTGTTCTCTCCCGATCAGAATGGAAGATGTAATCATCATTCAGGTTGACAGTAACAGTTATCCGACTACCTCAATATGATTATGAATGCTGACGGTAGAAGGACATTAGTACACCATACAAGTCTAGTTATCGCTTCGAATATGTTCTTTTGCGTTGGAGTTCAGTTATCGTTTTATAGTGGAGTAAACGTTAACTGGCCAGTTAGTTAGTTTGCTGATCAAAGAGTTTGATCATGGTAATTAACTACTAGTCTAAGCCAATAATAAAGAACCTAGGAGGTCCCACTCTTAGCTCCACTAGGATGCTTGGAAAGGCACATGAGGATGATGTTAAGACAGGTTCGATCGATCGAAGGTGGTTCAATCGATTGAAAGTTTGATCGATCGAAGTCACTTCGATCGCTTGAATGTTAGGTCGGTTCTGGGAATCTATAAATAGGGCAACTATATCCAGAAAAAGAAGTTCGACAATTTATCATACCAGAAGCTGCAGAAACTATTTTCGGTTCCCAAACCTACTCCATCCTCTCTGTTAGGGTTCCCACCAACCCTAGCCTCTCCGGGAGCATTTGTACGAGTCATAAGATTGAAGAACATCTAGTGGAGCCTGTTGGAAGTCAGAAATTTCAGAATTAGATTGAAGACCGTGAGGTATAATTCTTGACCCCTCTCTTGTACGCATCTATAGAGTTAACGAGTAGTAGATCCGGGCGACTGTAGACACCCCAATTTTGACCGACCTATTAAACTTAGGGGGATTTACCTCTGGAGATCAATGATGAATATGTCTCATTGGAATCAAGACTTTTACAAGCAATTTAACTTTCTTTCTAGAAGAATCTCGGTTCAAAATCACCTTTTTCAGCCAAAAAAGTCCAAAATTCTCATCTACCCGTCACCTTGTAGACCATGAGTTTTGAACAAGTATTGAAATACGGCATTGTCCTCGAAGCATCTTAAAACCATTTTTTCAAAAGGAGAGAAATTCAGCATGAACCCCAAAAAAAGTCAACAGTTGACCCAGTGAAAAGTCAACGGGTCAAAAAGGAGTCAATCGTAAGATTTTCGAATTTCAAGATGAAAAGTCTCGGTAATTGTTCATTGGGTCTCCCTTATGCTAGAAATGATTTTTAAGAATTTTTAAATGAAAGGGAACATGGAGAAATCGAAAGGTCTTTAAGAAGAATTGTGCAGGAATTGGAAATTTTACCTTCGGAGGGAGAGTTGACTTTTTTTCCTTAAGGATTTTGATTTTTTAGATATTTTTATTGAATCCAAATGGGGGGTATTTTCTTAATTACATTTCATGTCTTAAGTAAATACATTTACTTAAATGACATGAAATGAAATTAAGGTGCTGAATTACTGTGCATAGTGCTGAACTGCTGTGCAGCGGCACTCAAAGTGCCCGAACGGCAGTCAGTGAATGCCGCTGCGGCACTCAGCGAGTGTCGTTCCATCTTCATTGAGTACTGGCCTGGGCTAATTTGTATTTTTAAGTCAAAATTCTTTTTCAATATTTGATTAAATGAATGCACCAAGCGATGCCGTTTTTTGTGTACGTGTTTACTACTCCTAGGTCATGCAAACCATGCTCCCACCATCCCTAATTGACCTATCTACCCTTATCTTAGCCCCTAAGATAATGAAAGTCTATAAAAACCCCATTTTCTCTCATTTTGAGAGGTTGGAGACTTGAATCTTGAAGGAGAGACTTGAATATAGGGGATGATACTTGAATCTTAGAGGAGAAGCTGAATTTTGGAGTTGAGATTGTTTTTAGAGAGATATAGAGAGAAACCCCATAGAAATCTTATCCAATCTACCCAAATTTCTAAAATCTCCATTAAAGAACCTTAAAGCATCAAGGAAGAAGAAGAAGAGTATTGCTTGTAAGGCTTGGATCTCTCTAAATTAATCAAATCCTGAGAAGATCTAGAGGTTAAATCCTTATTCTTATACTTATTATATATAATTCAATCACAAACTCATAGATCTAGGACTTTTACACATTTTCAAAACCTCTCTTCCTACCTCATTTCATCATACACCACATAGAGTTTGTGATTGAAATTTCATAAGTTGCCTTCATTAGTTTGGATCTAGAAATAGCCTTGGATTTTAAAACAAAAACAAGTCATGAAAGCATTTGTTATTTGGGTTTCGTGGAGATCTCCATTTTCTCTTAGAAATCCATGAGATCTTCAATATCTCATTGGATCCTCTAGGTTGATCCATTAGTCTCCTATGGTCTTATGGCTTATATGGGGATTAAAGTGGGTCATTGTTATATCCATATTTTGTTTGATGGAATTAAGTCTTAGTTCATGACTTAGGTCCTCCAAATTGAATCTCATAGATTTATTTCTATACCTTATGAAGGTTCATATGATTTGGATTTCATTTAGTCTCCAAGGACCATTAATTTGAGAGGGGATTAGGATGACATGACTCTATATTCCTCAAGGATCATGTTGTTTGGGAAAGGAATTAGATATAGATTTTTATAGTTTACATTCAAAATTCATAGATTAAGTAAGACCTTAGGATTCTCTATGCTATGAGATCTATGATGGAAATCCATTAAGGCTAAATCCATGAACATCTTCATATTTCATTATTTACTCCAATGATCATAATCATACTTGATCCTAGTTCTCTCTGGAATCATGGATCAAGTTTGATTCGAAATATGAACATCAACTTAACAAAGGTGCAGTGAATCCATAAACCAACTATTATCAAAGATTTTTATAAAATCATGGTTCATTGAAAATTGGATGAGACCAATTGGAGGATGTTCATAACTCATTTAAGCACCTCTGTGATTTTGTTTTGATGAAATTCCATGCTTAAGATGGTTTGGTCTTGTGATTTTAAAGTAAGCAACTCTCTGTCCAAAATTCCAGAACAGTAAGTCCGTTTTAAAATTAATAAATCAGAACCTTAATCGAACTTCCTTGGCCTCTAATAATTTTTTCTACGTACTTTAATGTGTTAGGAAGGTGCCCTAAAAAGATCTAAGTGTTTCTCATTTTTTTTACTAATTTTAGAAAATCGTACAAGATATCTGGACAGAGAGTTGCAGATTCCTGAGTGATGTCTAGTGTTTTTCTTATTCCCACAGATCTAACCGTTCAATCTTCAATTTTCTTCTTGGGTTCGAAACTAGACTCGCAGAGGCATATCATATCCAAAATTCATTAAGATCCAACCGTTGGAAGTATGGTTTCTCTACCTTTTAAAATCTGGTCTGCTCTCTGTAATTTAGGAAAAACAGTCACTATTTTTGTCTAGTCTCATTGATTTTAACTTAAATGGTTTCCTGATGTCTTGGGACCCAAATCATGTTTTGAATAATGATAATTTAGCTTAAATCCAGGAGCTAAGTGATCCAAAATAGTGAATAAATTCATATCTCATTCTTGTTCATGTTCATTCATCCATCCATGTACATTGATGCTTATATATGATAAGGACTAGTTATTAGATAAAGTTGGACTTAGTTGAACCAAATTGAACATAACCATGGATTCCTTATGATCATGTCGGGATTATAGCACCCCTATATGGACATCACATTGGCTCTTAGTTGAGACTTGTATATCTATAGAGATGCTATGGCTCCAACTAATCAAAAGGAATTCATAGTTTTGTCAATTCTTTCCATGCTTGATAGATCTAAGCTAGAGATTTAGGATTGATTATTTGATGTCATATTATTATGTGAAGCATGTGGACTAACCCTTGTTTTGTAGCGCTTTGGAGGTATGACTTCTCATCTCTTCTCTAGTTTATTTCATTTGTTGATTTATTAATTTTTGACTCCATGCGCGACACCTTAGCTTAGGTTTTGCCTTATGTGTATAAGTGATTAGAGATATTTTTCCTTGGATTTCTATTCTTTGTATGCATTGCACGTTTCCCATTTCGCGGTTGGATCCCAGGTAAGTTCTCTAGTTCCCTACTTGCACATCATTTTGCTTGCTACTTGAATTATGTGGCTTATGAATGATATTTTATCGTTAGCAATTTTGCACCCTTTTTGACATGCTTGTGATATGTTTACTTATATCTATGTATTAGTTGAGGGCATGCTTAGATTATTAATTTGATTAAATAGGATGATGAGTAGAGGCCTATCACGAGATAGGATGAAAGGGGGTGTTTTAGTCCGTCGGGCTCCTTCCCCTTTCATTCTATAATCCCCAGACCCAGATTATCTTTGGTTTGGCAAAAGATCGGTTGCTTTTAAAAATGGTTTCTTAATTTTCCTTTTAAAAATTAAGTGGCGACTCGTATTTGAATTTGAAATTTGACTAAAAAATTGTTTTAAAATAAAAAGTGGGCCCAAATACCGATATCCACAGTGACCAATAAAGTCTTTGAAACTTAATTTTCCGCTGTGCGTTTAAAAAAAATTTTAAACATGTTTTTACTTCAATTGGTATCAGAGCCTTGCTTGTTTGGAACACTAGTTTTGATTTGCATGTTGATTTTAGAACTGTTTTCGAAACTACATCATCACAAATCTATTTTTGCAGTGGTCTCGTAGTAGAATACAAATATGTGATTGCATTAAATGCATGGTGGGTTCGATCAACTGAAGTATGTTCGATCAATTGAACCTCGCTGTTCTCAAGCGATCGAACTAGTTTCGATCGATCGAACATTGTTTTGTTCTATCGATTGAATGTGTTTCAATCGATCGAGATTGATTCTCTGTCCAGATATTCTTTTCACAGTTTTAAAGTTTTTAAAATTATTTACTTTAATTTTAAATTTTTTTGTAAATTTTTTCAAAACATTCTGTGAAAAAGAAAGTTCAGTCAATCGATCAAAGCTTCGAGCGAGCAATCGAACCATTGTCGATCGATCAAAGTGTGATAGAGAACTAAGATGCTATTTTATGTTCTAATTCAATACGTAAAGAGTTTATATACTGTGCGAATCAATTAGGGGTTCCAAGAGTTACATATATTTGTTATATATACGTGGATGTGCGTACGACTAACCCTTTTGCAGTAAGTTTAGTCTGCTATCTCCCATGGCACCAAGACTTTTTAAAATTTTGTATTTAATTGTTTTAGATTAGTGTATATTGGTTTGGTTTTAAGGCATGTGTAAAGGGCACTGTGACTTCAATCCTACGAATAGGAAAGTCGCATCGGTTTCTCTAGCCTTTTATTCTATTGTTGCTATTTCTTTTACTAGATAAATTATAAGCTTCAAAAGAAGCATAGGTCCAATGTAATAGAATTAGAAAATCCATGAAGATGGAGGAGCAAGCCATTGTCCATGAAGATGGAGCCGGAGACGACCAAACTAAGAGGAGGTTCTATGGAGATAGAGCCATGGGAGATAGAGGCATATGAATACCTTTATTTCATTTTAGTTTTTTTTGTTTTTATGTGCTTCTTTGTGATTGGAATATTAAATATATTGTTACTACATGTATTATAAAAATGAGTTTTCTAAAATAAAATTCAATCAAATCTAGTGGGAGTAGTGGGAGAGGGTCTTATTTATAACACCCACGATCTTCCATTAACGGTTCACTATAAGATGAGTAGTGCATTCTGTGTCACCTTGCCAGGGGTGATCATTCTACACGGAGGGTACACTACTCATTGGTTACTAGATGTGAACTTTCTATGGATAGGATCAATCAGACGTGTTAGAGGGTGACCACCACACAGAGGCACTACTTGAGGCGGTTGTGATTGGATCCTAGTTAATGGTACACACTAGCTAAGCTATGGATAAGGGATCCCACACGGGGCATTATTCAAAAACTTAGAGATCAAATAGGTTCAGGAGTCATAACTTGTTTTGCAAGAGTTGCATAGTGGATAAATCATGATTAATCGAAAGATTGAGTATTGACTGCCACACGGAGGCTTTGCTCTTTTGTTTTGATATTCTGGTGATTTTGTTTTAAAATAAGAGTTTTAAAGATTCTTTTATTTCAAACTGTCAAATCCTGATATCCATATTTATTTTGTCTGTTTGATTTCAGTAATCATAATGTCTGGATCTGCATTTAGTCCTCCTGCCACTATACTCACTCAGAACAAGTTAACTGGAAATAATTACACTGAATGAAAACGAAACCTTGACATCATATTAACTGCGGAGGATCACATATATGTCCTCACCACCCCATGCCCTGAAGAACCCACTGCAAATGCTACAGATGCTGCTAGACGCGAGTTCGATAAGTGGAAGAAGTCGAATGGGGTGGCTCATTATTATATATTGGCTTCTATGGCTAATGTGTTACAACACTAATACCGTCGAACGATTCTGCCAGTGCCATTATCAAATCCCTAAAAGAGATGTTTGGGGATCATGGTAGACCTGCCAGACAGGTTGCCAAGTAGAAGATAATGAGTGCCAAGATGTCGGAAGGGACTCCAGTCAAAGAACATGTTTTAAAAATTATTGGTTATTTGAACGAGCTGGAGACCCTAGGTGCCAACATCAACGCACAGACCCAAGTTGATATGATCCTCAATTTGCTGTTGCCATCATTCACTCAATTTAAAGTTAATTATAATGTGAATCAAATGAATTTTTCAATGAGTGAATTTATGAGTTCTTCACTGGCAGCAGAAGGGGTGATCAAACCTGGGGGCAATGTTATGAATGTTGAGAAAAGCTCTTCCTCCTCTCGATCTACGCCAAAGGTAAGAAAGGGAAGAAAAAGACTAGCACTGGTGGTCCAAGTGTTGGACCGGTCCCTAAGATTGCAACATCTAAGGGAAAAGGAAAGGGCAAAGGGCAGGTGGGTGGCCAAGGCAAAGGAAAGTGTTTCCAATGCAGTGAGAATGGCCACTGGAAAAGGAATTGTCCAGAATTCTTAGCTACTAGAGTTCAAGGTATGATTGAATCACATGTGATTGAAGTAAGTTTTATAACGGATACTTCAACCAGGAAATACAGTGATGGGGAGATCGTGCTAACTTTGGGTTCTAGCATAATTATTTTCGCAGTTGTAGTAGGAGTAGTAGCTTTAGAATTTTTAGACAATAAAGTTTTGGTTTTATCAGATGTACTTTACGTCCCTTTAATGATACGTAATTTAATTTCAGTTTCTAATTTATCGAATAATGGTTATTCTTTTTATTTTGGAACTGAAGTTGTGATTAAAAGAAATGGTTCTTTTCTTTGTTCTAGTGTTAAATCAAATGGCTTGTATGTGATCACTCCAAATATTTCTAAAGACTCTTGTATGGAACTTAATAACTCAATGGTAACTGTACCATCTAAAAGAAAGGAAACTTCCACTAATCCAACAAATCTTTGGCATATGAGGCTTGGCTATATCAATCTAAATAGGATTGGCAGACCAGTCAAAGAAGGGGCCTTAGGCGATTTGGTTCTCAAAACAATGGTAGTCTGCGAGTTTTGTTTAGAGGGTAAGATGATCAAAAGGCCCTTTCCCGTAAAGGGCAATAAGACCAATGCATTGTTGGAATTAGTTCATACTGATGTGTGTGTACCAATAAATATTAGAGCAAGGGGTGGTTATGAGTATTTTATAACATTTACTGATGACCACTCTAGGTATGGATATGTGTACCTAATGCAGCACAAGTCTGAAGCCTTTGAAAAGTTGTAAGAGTTTAGGGCTGAAGTGGAGAAGTAACTGGGCACACATATCAAGGCCATTCAATCTAATCAAGGTGGCGAGTACCTCTCTAATGAGTTTATTGATCACCTCGTACCGAATGTGATTCTGTCATAATTGACTATACCTGGTATACCTCAGCGGAATGGTGTAGCAGAGAGAAAGAATCGGACTCTTTTAGATATGACTAGGTTGATGATGAGTTATTCGGAGTTACCATTATTCCTTTGGGGTTATGCTTTGAAAACTGCTACATACATACTAAATCTAGTACAAAGCAAATCCGTTCCCAAGACACCACGAGAGATGTGGATTGGGCGCAATCCTTCTTTGCAACATCTCTGAATATGGGGGTGTCCGGTACATGTGCTGAAAGGAAAGATGAGCAAGTTTGATTCTAGATCAGAAGTATGCTATTTTGTAGGGTATCCAAAGGGTACTTATTGATGGTATTTTTATGATCCAAGAGAACAGAAAGTGTTTGTTAGTATAAATGCTATTTTCCTAGAGGATGATTACATCATGAACCATAAACTTAAGGGAAGGATAGATCTTAGAGAGATAGAAGGAAAGCCCTTAGTCCTACCCGTAGTTGATAACGATGTAAGACAAGAAAATACCACTTTTCACCCATTTTCGCGCCGGTACCTCGACGTAGTGGGAGAATTATCAGCCAGCCTGATAGATACATGTTCTTAGGAGAAAATTTTGAAGCTGTCTTCGTAGAATCTGAATCTGATCCTACCACATACGAAGTGGCAATGGCTGATGTAGACTCAGCTCATTGGGTTAAAGCTCTGAAGGCTAAATTGGAATCTATGGATTCTAATCAAGTCAGGGATCTTGTAGAACTTCCAGCCATTATTAAACCCATTGGTTGTAAATGGGTCTACAAGAGGAAAAGAGGTTCTAATGGAAAGGTTGAGATCTTTAAGGCAAGGCTTCTAGCGAAAAGGTTATACTCAGAGGGAAGGCATTGACTATGAGGAAACCTTCTCGCCGATAGCTATGATCAAGTCCATCAGAATACTCTTATCCATTGCTGTATGCCTAGACTATGAGATCTGGCAGATGGACGTCAAGACTACATTCTTGAATGGCAATCTTGAGGAGGACATCTATATGCAGCAACAAGAAGGGTTCATAGCTGGAGGGAAAGGTAGCTTGGTATGCAAGTTGCAAAAGTCCATTTATGGGCTTAAGCAGGCATCCAGAAGCTGTAACATTCATTTTGACCAAGCGGTTAAATCGTTTGGTTTGCTTGAAGCCAATACTGGGTAAGTGTTAGATGAACGAACCCTCTTCTGGATTAACCTTGTGTATACAAGAAGTGTAAAGGAAAAAAGGTGACTTTTCTTGTGCTTTATATTGACGACATTCTACTCATTGGGAATGACATAGCGGCATTGTCAATAATTAAGGTTTGGCTAGCTAGTACTTTCGATATGAAGGATCTAGGAGAGGTGAGCTATATCATTGGGATAAAGCTCTTTCAGGATCGCAAGCGAAAGATAATGGGATTATCTCAAGCTGGTTATATTGATAAGGTGCTAACTAGGTTTTCCATGGACAATTTAAAGAAAGGTTTATTACCTTTCAGGCATGGTTTAACATTCTCCAGGGACCAATATCCTAAGACACAAGAGGAGAGGTATCGCATGGCAGGAGTTCCCTATGCTTCGGTAGTGGAAAGTCTCATGTATATGATGTTATGCACTTGACCAGATATATGCTTTGCCATTGGCATGGTTATAAGGTATCAATCGAGTCCAGGTCCAGAACACTAGACAGCCGTTAAGCACATTCTTAAGTACTTGAGGACTAAAGATTACATGGTTATGTAAGGCAGCGATGAGTTAATTCTAGTAGGATACACTGACTCTGACTTTATATCAAATAAAGATTTAAGGAAGTCGACATCTGGACATCTCTTTACCTTGGGAGGTGGTGCTCTTAGTTGGAGGAGTATGAAGCAAAAATGCATTACAGACTCAACTACAGAAGCTGAGTATGTGGCTACTTGTAAAGCCGCAAAGGAAGTGGTTTGGCTCAAGAAGTTCCTCATGGAACTCGATGTGGTACCAACATTGTTGTCACCTATTATGCTATACTGCGATAATAGTGGGGCAGTGGCTCAGTCCAAGGAGCCAAGGAACCACGGAAAGGGAACGCACATAGAGCGGAAATATTATCTAATCCGAGATATAGTTCAACCTGGAGATGTGACTGTCAGCAGATTGCCACCTCTGACAATCTTGCAGATGCGTTTACCAAAGGCCTTGCCACAAAAGGTCTTTTATTGTCATCTAGATAGTCTTGGTCTTAGATGTAGTCCTGAATAGTTATGAGTGCAAGTGGGAGTTTGTTGGGTTTGTGCCCTCAAACCATTACTTTATGTGTGAGACATTGACATTTTAAGATATGGATATCACTTTTTATATTTTATTATGTATGTTTCTTTCATGAGATGATTGTTAATCCTAAAGTATCAGAGTGAGTAATTCGTGTATGTATGAGATACATACAAGTGAGATACGAATTACTATCCTTTGATACTTAGAACTTGTCACAATGGATGATGAGACTGGATACCTCATTAGGTTTCCACTGTAGCATGATTAACTACCATTGAATCGAGTGATGAATCTCAATCACTGGAGTATGACTCTTAGTTAATATGCTAGTGCTTATAGTGCATTGACGAACCTGAGCTTTCCTACTGACACTTAAGGTTGTCAACAGTCGATAGGAACTCATAACTTGTATAAGGTATGTGTTCTTAATCTTGAGACAATTATGAATACAAACTGTGGTTATGGCAGCTTTGACTTGCCAATCAGTGAGGTCTTAAAGATCAACACCTGGGTATCTTGGGTATGTCATGTTCACAGGGTTGTGAACATATATTGTCAAGATAGAATCTACTCTCTGAAAAAGAGTAAGCATTCCCTTGATGATGTCACCAAGTTGATTACTAAGAAATGTAGTCTTGTTGATAACAAGTTATCAACATGTTTGGTAATCATAAGAGGTGATTGAGACTCAAGGAATAGAAGATGTAATCATCATTCAGGTTGATAGTAATAGTTTTTAGACTACCTGAATGTGATTATGAATACAGACAGTAGAGGGACATTAGTATACCACACAAGTCTAGTTATCATTTCGGATATGTTCTTTACGTTGGAGTTTAGTTATCGTTTTATAGTGGAGTAAACGTTAACTGATCAGTTGGTTAGTTTACTGATCAAAGAGTTTGATCATGGTAATTAACTACTGGTCTAAGCCAACAATAAAGAGCCTAGGAGGTTCCACTCTTAGCTCTGCTAGGATGCTTGGAAAGGCATATGAGGATGATGTGAAGATAGGTTCGATCGATCGAAGTAGTTTCGATCGATTGAAATCTAGACAGGTTCGATCGATCGAAAGTGGTTCAATCGATTGAAGGTTCGATCGATCGAAGTCACTTCGATCACTTGAACGTTAGGTCGGTTCTGGGAATCTATAAATAGGGCAGCTGCATATAAAAAAGAAGTTTGACGATTTATCATACCAGAAGCTGCAGAAATTGCTTTAGGTTCCCAAACCTACTCCATCCTCTCTATTAGGGTTCCCACCAACCCTAGCATCTTCGGGAGCATCCGTAGGAGTCATTAGAGTGAAGACCATTGACAAACACTGAATATTGCACATTCATGTGCCAATATAATAGATACAGTGCTCATTTAATCCCCCAAATCCCTAGTTTTACATGCACATTTGAATTAATATAATTTAATGGTGATGTCACTCAAATGTGTGTAATTATGTGTTTTTACATATTTTATATATTTAGGTGAAATGATGAAATAAAGGGAAGGAAAGAAGTAGCAACCACAACATAATATATTCCATATGTTAGTCAAAATGTTAATAGTGTAATACGTAAACCAAAAGGAAACAATCCAAAAGAAGAAGAAGAAAAAAAAAAGAAGTTTGAAAACAAGTTGTCAAGCATCCTGACAAACGATACATATATATATGTATCAAATTTTTTTTGTCTCTTTCTTTTTTTCTTCTCTCTCTCTCTCTCTCTCTCTCTCTCTCTCTCTCTCTCTCTCTCTCTCTCTCTCTCTCTCTCTTTTCTTGTCTGCAGGAAAAAATCAACAACTATCAGGAAAATGAAGAAAAATGGGCGAGAAAAATTGAGCCACAACACCATGCTTTATTCTATTCAATGACGAAGGGAGTGGTGTATTTTCATCATTCCTCGTCTATAAAGAGGGAGCCAATGAGAGAACAAGGAGAGCATCGCAAAAAGTAGCAGCTTCACTACACTGTCAAATAGAGAGAATAGTTTAGGGTGGTTATCATGTGAGCACTTCATATTGTCCCTAGAAGTAGGAAACTTTAGTTTTACTTTGCCTTTTCTAGTTCTAGTAGTTGTAAAAATTTACTTTTATGTAATTGATGATTTCATGTTCAAAAATATGTAACAAAACTTTGTGTACTGTATTTCTCAAATTAAAATATTTGTTTTCTTGTAGGTTCTTTGCGAATTTGTAATAGTAAAATTTTCCTATTAAAATTTAGATTTAATATTTTTTAGCCTAGTAGTACTTGTAGTTGTCCCCTAAAATAGTTTGAAACCCCAAATTTCAAGTTTTTATAGCAATACTTCCATTCACTAGAAGACAGATTTTGCAAGTAAATGCCAAATTTCTTAACCACGTAGTTGTTATAATCACCTACTAAAATTCCAAGCACACCATACCCATATCTCACTCCCAAATTAGATTAGGATTTGGTTTGACCTTATTTGTATGAGCATTTTCCAGTTAATGGGTTGCACCCATGAGCACATAGCTATGCTATTCCCTCAAACCCTCCAGAAAGCTGCACTATCCTGGTTCCTAACCCTTAAAACTTCCAAGACCCGAGTTTGGGAAGATGTTGCTAGAATTTTCATTGATCACTACTCCTACAACCAAGAGCTTGATGTCACCATTCGAGATCTGGAAACTACTAGGCAGAATCTCAATGAGTCCTTCGCTGCATTCTTGAGAAGATGGAGGAATAAAGTAGCCCAAATGATCCACAGGCCTGTTGAGAAAGAGCAAGTACGTATGCTGGTCAAGAACCTGCAACTAGTATACCATGAAAAATTATTCTACCAGTCCATCTCAACATTTGAAGAGTTATTTGAGGTTGGGACTAGAATCGAGGATGCTATCTGTGAAGGCAAGATCAATGGAGCTGGGTCACTGAAAAAGGAGAAGAGACACCATACCTTTGGTGAAGATCAAGAGAGCCTAGATGTCAATGCCTTAAGCCCATCATCAAGCCAAAATGACTGCAGTAAGAGGCGCAAGAAAGGCAACCAAAGAGTCTTCACACCACTTGACATGAGCTTATCCTCCGCTCTCAATCACCTTGTTCAAAAGGGCCACCTTGTACCTTTGGAGCCCAGTAAGCCTCCTAATCACCCACCTCCTGGGTACAATGAATCCAAGTATTGTGATTACCACCATGACCAAGGCCATGAGACTGACAACTGAAAGAGGCTCCGTCACTCAATTCAGGATCTCTTAGATGATGCGCCGCACCCCAATCCAATCCACTACCTCGATCTGGACCAACCCTTGACCTATCTGTTTAAATGATCCCTTTCGCTGAGGACCATGAATGTTGAACCTGTGCAAGTGAAGTGATGGTGATTGGGACTCTTGCTAAAAAACCAAATGAAGATGCTCTTTAGAAAAAGAAATAAAAAGAATAAGCGAGTCACTGTGACATTCCATTTGAAACCAGGTCGAGTCTAGATCAGTATGTCCTATGTTTTGTCTTTTTCAAGTTTAGTCTTGTGGTCGAGTCTGTCTATCATCGAGTTGTTAATGAGTCTGTAATCCTTCTCTACTGATGGAATGAAGTCTCATTTTGCCTAATATGATGTGCCTAGTCATAGATGCATGAATCGCTGAATTGAAGTGTCACTTTTCAAATTACCATGGATATTACTGTGCTAAAAAAAATAATTTTTTTACTCAAACAAAAAAAATCCTGAAAGGTCAAAGTCAATTTTGCGCTGACACCGATGAAGAGCCGAGAATTGAATAGTCTTACTTTAAGAATTTAAAGATTCTCTTGCCTCAATCTTGAAAAGACATGCTTGGAACTGACTTGGGGCTTGCCCAACACCCTTTTCCCACCATTTCAAAGCCTTGGGCCCAACCCAATTGAGAGTCATACAAACTTGTCCAATGCAGACTTAGTCATTGTTGGTAGCCAAACATTTCAATGAGTTTCTTCCCCCTTCAAAAAAAAAAAAAGAGAAAAGCTCGCTAGGTTGAAAACCTGGAAAGGGCACCTAGGCAAAAGTCAGAGCTAAAAAGGTGTTGATTTCCAAAATCTGACCCTAGCCAGTCAAAAGGTTGAAGAAAATTTTGATGAAACAAATGAGAAAATTGTATGCTTCAAGGTACATCACAAGAACGTGCCTAGATCACATTTCCAAAGGCACGGAACAACCACAAAATTCCGAGATCTGACATGCACATTTCAGAATCCTAAGATTGCGATTGAAAGATCTTGCAAGAATCAATTACATGAAAAGCAAAATTGACTGCCTAGGCGAAAGTGAAAAGGATCAATCCTCAAAATAAAAAGAACAAGAAAGGGAAAAGAAAGGGGGATTGAAACTGAATCCTTTTATTCAAAGCTATCACAAGTGGCTTAAGTTTGAACTTATTTGATGATTGGTTTGAAAAACCCTCAAATCAATTTCTTTCAAGACCTTGCCTTGAACTACGCTCGACCTGATTTTCACTTGGGGATACGTAGGCAACTGCATCGGTTCGGTCAACACCATCATAATAAACCCCTTTTCTTTCAAAACTTTGGCCCGAACTACGTTGGACCTGATCCCCGCTCGGGGGTACGTAGGCAGACTGTCAAAAAGAAAAGAAGGGTGGCTCGCTAGGTCAAAAATCCGAAAGGACGCCTAGGCATAAACTAGAGCTAAATCCAAGGTGAGCAATAACAAAAGAGAGAAAAGAGCTAGCTAGGTCACCTCACTGGTGCCTAGGCAAAAGTTATGAGCATTTGAGAGATTAAAGTCACGGTCCTTGCCTCAAGCCAAAAAATCACCTTCCACACTAGGGGCAAACTTCGGCCACCCGCCTCACTTGCCTGAATTTTACTATCTACCCTTCATACAAGGGGCAAACTTCGGTCACCTACCTCGTTTGCCCAAAACCTTCAAACAACCATCTTCCAAACTAGGGGCAAACTTCGGTCACGTACCTCGTTTGCCTATGAACTAGGGGCAAACTCCGTTTGCCTAACACGATCCCTTCACACAAAAGGGTGAGTTTTCAAGTCACCAAGTTGTTTTGAAAATTTTGAAATAGAGCATCTTTTATTCTAAAAGCTAAGGCACTAATCCAAAGCACATTTTGGGAGAAGCAAAGAATTGATTAGATCAATAGGGAAGAACTTTCAAAATGAGATTTATCATCAAAATTATGCGGAGTGAACTCATAAGAGAAATGGTACATCATTTATGATGAAAGCATATCAAGTTTTGGCAAGTTGAGCTTGTTTCATTTTGGTGTCAAATGTGTCGCCCTCGCGCGTCGGTGTCTGTCAGTTTCTGAGTCAATCATAGTCTTTTCCAGAAAAGAGTTTGTCGTAGTCTCCAATGTGTAAGTCAACAGTGACTAATAATGAATCTTTCAAATCAGGTTATAAAGAGCATTCCAATGACAATATAAGCAGGAGTACCAAACACCATTACTGCACCAGTCAAAACGTCAGCATGAGAAGTGTCCAAACTTAGGGTAAATGCAAATTTCATCCCTTTCCAAACTGCCAAAAGTTAACCACCATCTTCAAGCAACATAAGTCCATGAGTGGCTGTTGATGATCTTTTTTTCTCCTAGCAGCATAAGTCCATGAGTGGCTATTGATCTTTCATCTTTCTTCATGCAACATAAGTCCATGAGTGGTTGTTGATGATCTTCTTTTCTCCTAGCAACATAAGTCCATGAGTGGCTGTTGATCTTTCATCTTTCTTCAAGCAACATAAGTCCATGAGTGGCTGTTGATGATCTTCTTTCATCCTAGCAACATAAGTCCATAAGTGGCTGTTGATCTTTCATCTTTCTTCATGCAACATAAGTCCATGAGTGGCTGTTGATGATCTTACTTTCTCCTAGCAACATAAGTCCATGAGTGGTTGTTGACTGTCTTCCTTCGCTCATGCAATATAAGTCCATGAGTGGCTGTTGATGATCTTCCTTCATTCATACAACATAGGTCCATGAGTGGTTGTTGATGATCTTCTTTTGTCCATGCAACATAAGTCCACGAATGGCTGTTGACGATCTTCCTTCGTCCTAGCAACATAAGTCCATGAGTGGCTGTTGACTGTCTTCCTTCGCTCATGCAACATAAGTCCATGAGTGGCTGTTGACTATCTTCCTTCGTTCATGCAACATAAGTCCATGAGTGGTAGTTGATGATCTTCTTTCATCCTAGCAACAGAACTCCATGAGTGGATGTTGACCATCTTTCTTCGTTCATGCAACATAAGTCCATGAGTGGCTGTTGATGATCTTCTTTCATCCTAGCAACATAAGTCCATAAGTTGCTATTGATTATCACCCTCCATCAGTGTCAAACCACTGCAAATCATCTCTGTCACAAATAGAATGATACCTTTACTCCCATTTAATGGACGTATTTCCTTCTTCCTAGCAGAGTACATTATCTTTTAGCTCCCGAAGGCCTTAACCGGCTCTTTTGGATTGAGCATTACAGAATCTGACCAACCACGAGAGATTCAGAAATGGATCCTGGTACTAGGTCAAGAATTGAAGAGAGATTCTCAGAGAGGCCATCAACTCCCAAAGGCCCTAACCGGCTCTTTTGGATTGAGCATTACAAAATCTGACCAACCACGAGAGATTTAGAGATGGATCTTGGTTCTAGATCAAGAATTGGAGAGAGATTCTCAGAGAGTCCCCCTACCATCCCCAGCAGAAGATAACAGAAGTTCGAACCGATTCTACGGACTTGTCATCATAAGGATCGGCCAACGATTGAAAACATCACCCGCAGTCAAATCACCCCGATTCCCTGGGCAAGCACTGTCTATTCACAATTCAAGGATCTGTGTCCACTGATTATCATGAGCTTTCTCACCTGTTAGTCATTATGAGTTTCCTCACTTATCGTGAGCTTCTTCACTCCGGTTATCTCACCTGTCAATTGTGAGCTACCCCACTTATTATGAGCCTTCTCACTTTGGTTATTATAAAACTGTCGGTTATCATAAACTCCCTCATCTATGGGTTATCCTTAGTTGTCATCCTCAAAGACCCCACATCCGATCCCATTCACTTGTAAAGCACACTTCCCATAATTTGAGAAGTTTGCCCATAAACCCAGAGTCTTTTCAGACCGTGGTCGGCCACTGCATCGTAGTCAGAAGCACTAGCATAACACAAGTCCACTCGAAATGGCACACACCCCACAGCACCAGCTCATGCTGAGATCAGAATGTTAGGCATGATAGGACTCATGTACACAATCATATCACATCCATGCATTGCATATCATCCTCATAGCATAGTATCCGCATGTCTTGTTGTGCATGTGTGATTTGTTCCTTTGTGCCCTGAACTACGTCCTGGTCTGATTCCCCTTGGGATACGTAGGCAGCTCACGCAGAGCACGACCAGCACTAGCCTCAGCATCATTGCATCTTTTGCAATGCTTTTTATCCTAAATCTATAGCCTCCAAAAGACCTGTCTCTTCAAAGCTTTGGCACTCGCTTGCGACATGCGTTGTCTCGCAAGTTCATGCCAAAGAGGGGCAAACTGTAGACACCCCATTTTTTCGGCTATCAGATTTAGGAGACCCATAGCTTGGTAGTTCACAATGATCGAAAAAGACTCAAAAGTACTCCTGGAAGTTAGTTCTATCTCTCAAAATGCTCAGAATGACCAAAATACCCCTGAAAGCCCAAACACTCCCAGATTCAAACCAAATGTTCTGGAAACACGCTACGTAGCAAGAAAATCAATAAAAATGAGTTTTAAAGCAAAACCTGATGAAATCGTCGGCTCCCAGAGACCCCTGAAAGTCCCGGAAGTTCCCAGAAAGTCCTTGTTGACCGGTTTGACCAAGGTTTGATCAGGTTTGACCAAGGTTTGACCAAAATAGACCAAATTCGCCTGAAAATTCTGAGATCATTCTTCATCATGTGAAAAGTACTAAAATGAGTTTTAAAAGAAAATTGGATGAAAACTTCAGCTCCTGGGAGCTCCCACAAGTCCCCAGAACTTCCTAGAGGTCCCTGATTTGACCAGTTTGACCAAAATTTGACTTTGAAACCGGAACACCGTAATAATTTTCAAAAAAATTTCATGGATACTAGAGGTCAATAGCTTTCCGACGGTATATCGCACATAATTTTTGGATTTCAAATGAATCTATTATGAATTTCCGAAGGTGGAAAAGACGATCAAATCGGCTTTTATCGCGAATATCGCAAAACTTTTCAAAGTGACTTATCTCCGAACTATTTTTTATGTAAAATAAACTCCATTACCTTTCCAATGGTATATCACAACCTTAATTTGGAGTTTGTATGCATTTTCTGTGAATTTCGGACGAAATAGGGCCTTTTCGCGAATACCGGAACCTCTGGGGGCCTAAACAGCATTATCTGGACGAAGGAGGAGCAGTGCCGCCGCGGCACTGGCCCACTACCACCGCGGCACAGGCCCTGTGCTGTCGCAACACTCTCCCCCAGAATAGTCCACTTTTGTAATTTATTTTGGGGGTCCAATTTGATATATTAGAAATCAAAACGACGTAGTTTTGGTTCCCAGCTTATTTTGGACCAATAGGACACCATTTTAAACTTTTTAAAACTCTATTTACCACCCCCCTTTGCCTATATAAGAAGCCATTTACTTCCATTTAGGGAGGGACATGGAAGCTTAGAGAGAGCTTCGGAAGAAACTCTAGAGATATATAGAGAGTGAAAGAGAAGAAGTAGTTTTCTTCTTCCATTTTTTTCAATCAAAGTGAGTTTTAATCTTATTTTCTTCCATTACCTCTCATATACTCCACATTCAAATCATCTCCAACCACCATTCTTGAGTATCTACGAGATAGGAAGCTACTTCCATGTCCAAATATCAACACATATGAGTGAAATTCAATGAATATCAACTATTGATTGCTATTTGAATGTTTGTTTACTTTGATATTCATCTCTCTCTTAACCTCATTTCTTTTGACTTTTCTTTGATTATTTAGTTGTTCATCATCATCTAGATGACATGTTGTTTGAGGAGAGTGAATCATTATGGATAGTAGCTCTTGACCTCAAAGACATGTTTGATGGATGATGATTCTACCTTCAATACATTCATATGTATTCTTAAAGTCATATTCTCAAACAAAACTATGTTTGTGCAAATAACATTGGGAGTTCTTTGATGATTCAAGGTTGGATGAGGTTCTAAGTGGTCACATAGTCATCTCAAGTGTTTATGTTCATACTTTGAAAATATATTTCAAAACCCCTAATCAAGAACTCAAACTCCAAATCCGTTTTCTTCAAGAATGATCCAAAACAGTGAGCTGTTCAGATTCAAAGATTTGTTTTGAATTAAATAATTAAGTTATGATGATGAAACCACTTGGAAAATCTTACTAAGACATCATAGTTTGTCTCCAATTTTTCCCATCAATTATAGAGGTGTGAAATTATTATTTTCGGATTTAAGAAGTTCATATTCATAATCTGCCTTTGTTCTCACAGAATGTTTACCTGACTTCTTGCACTTATTCTGGATGTTTTCGTCACTGTACATATATCCTTTCTATTTTTTTTTATGAAACTTGGGTGTCTTAGGAAACTTGTGGTATATAATGGGTCATCATAAACCATTTATTTGATTTATGAAAAATCATACAAAATCAGTAAACAGTGCAGCTTTTGTTTCTGAGTCATGTGCACATTCTGATTTATTTCTTTTAATCTGTGATAGCTATTGAGGTTTGGCTTTTTGGGTTGTTTTATAGACACAATAAGGATGATCTCTGATTTTTTCCACATTTTCCTAGGCATGTTTGACCACCCATTATGATGTTATAAAGTAATGCATACAGTCTGTCAACTATTCACAGCATGTCATTTTTTTGACTTTCACACTTTGATGCAACACTCTCTTGTTTCTAGATGAACCCATATCCCATGAACATGTTCTTTACCACTTTTATCATGCTATATCCTCTCATGTATCATCTATCCTCTCATGTATCATAATCCTATAGATTCTTGAGTTTGGTTTCTAAATAAAACCATATTTTGCAAATACTTGGAAAGTTCTTGAAATGAGTTAGGAATTGATATTCCAAGTGGTTAGAATATTCATCCAAGTTCTGGAAGTATACTTTCAAAACCCCCATTTCAAAACCCCTCATTTTGATTTCAAGAAATAAACCTTGTTTTTCTCAAAACCCTCAAAACAGTGAGTCATTTAATTTCAAGGAATTATTTTGAGTTCAATACTCAATGTATGAATGTAAGACCACTTTTAAAGTCTTCCTAACTCATTAGAGAATACCCATGATTTTTGGTTTGACTTGGAAATACTTGAAAGGAGTCTATTTTTGTCCAAACATTCTGCCTCTGCTGTCACTGCAGCTTGGTTGACTTCCAACTTCTTTTTCAGAAAATGTTTCCAAACGGGGTGGTCCTAACTTATTTTTCTCTTAAACTTCAATGTCTTAGGGAACTTTCTGTATAAAATGGGCCTCTAGATCATTTGTTTTCAGTTTCTAAGATTTTGTAACATTTCAGTCGACAGTACGGACTCTGTTTCTGAGTGACCTCTATTGTTTATATGATTTCTCTCAATCTGTGATAGTTATCAAAGATTGAATTTTTGGGTTGTGTTCTAGACACAATAATAAAGATCTCCATAAAAAGTTATGCATTGAAAACATTTCTATCCCGTCTTTTCAATTTCCAAAACATCATGTTACTATTCTGTCCACTATTCACAGCAAGCACTTTTTAACTTTCATTCCTTGATTTGATGCTTACATGCATTCCAAATTAGCTCATGTTTTAAGAAGTAGTTCATACTACGTTTGTACATATCTCAAAATGATTTCATTCATCCATTCATACACATTCTAGACTTTTAAGTCATTTTAGGAATCCATGTACACAAGGCACACTACAACCTTAGCACAATCTAGATACATACATTGCATCTATGCAAAGATTTGGGGTTTTTGTGACTCCTAATCTAAGAAGATCATAAGGAATGAACATGATCACACGTCCATGTTTTCCCTCGATCTAATCATCCTTTCTCATCCGTCCCGGGGATTGAGAGGTCTTCTTTTCTCAAAGAATAACATGCATCATACTAGCTTGCTAAGCATATTTTGATTTCTTTGTTTATTTGTTTCAATAACAATTCATGTCCCCCTTTAGATTAGGAGGTCTTGATTATTTGATATATGATTAGACGATTTTTCCTAGGTTTGTTTGTGTGATCTTTCACTTTACATTGTGTGATATTTGGCTTAGATCTTATGAATGATATCTTATATTTTGATCTTCCATTTCAAAATTCTTGTGTGATGTAATATACTATCATAGTATTGACTGTCGAACCAAACATAGTATAAGATGATTATTTGGATGCTAATTGAGGCCCGTCGAAAGACGGGGCGAGTTGAGGGTGTTTTAGTCGCGACAAAGGCTCCTTCCTCTCTCGTACCAAAACCCCGAGCCAAGTTCTTTGGTTATGAAGGGTCGGTGCCCTTTATCCGTTTGGATGAGTCAAAATTAGGTTTCTTGGTTCCTTAAAGACCAAGTGGCGACTCTGTATCTGTTTTCAACAGACCCTTTCTTTTCCTTTTCATTTCAATTTCAAAACAAACAAGAGGTGGAATTTCGTGTGTCCACACTCTCTCTTTTCTCTCTCTCTCTCTCTCTCTCTCTCTCTCTCTCTCTCTCTCTCTCTCTCTCTCTCTCTCTCTCGTTCTTCTTGTCTACAGGAAAAAATCAACAACTATCAGGAAAACGAAGAAAAATGGGCGAGGAAAATTGAGCCACAGCACCATGCTTTATTCTATTCAATGACGAAGAGAGTGATGTATTTTCATCATTCCTCGTCTATAAAAGGGGAGCCAACGAGAGAACAAGGAGAGCATCACATAAAGTAGCAGCTTCACTACACTGTCAAATAGAGAGAATAATTTAGGGAGGTTATCATGTGAGCACTAAATATTATCCCTAGAAGTAGGAAACTTTAGTTTTTCTTTGCCTTTTCTAGTTTTAGTAATTGTAAAAATTTATTTTTATGTAATTGATGATTTCATGTTCAAAAATTTGTAAAAAAAAAAAAAAAAAACCTTGTGTACTGTATTTCTCAAATTAAAATATTTGTTTTCTTGTAGGTCCTTTGTCAATTTGTAGTAGTAAAATATTCCTATTAAAATTTAGATTTAATATTTTTAGTCTAGTAGTACTTGTAGTTGTCCCCTAAAATAGTTTGAAACCCTAAATTTCTAATTTTTATAGCAATATTTTCATTCACTAGAAGACAGGTTTTGCAAGTAAATATCAGATTTCCTAGCCACATAGTTGTTATAATCACCTACGAAAGTCTCAAGCACACCATACCCATATCTCACTCCCAAATTTGATTAGGATTTTGTTTGGCCTTGCTGTGTTCTTGGAGTTCAACCATTGTGACCCCACAAGAAGTCAAAGTCAAAGGTTTAGTATTATATTTTTGGTTCAGTATTTCCATTTATTTATATTTTGATATGTCCAAAATGATCTAACCATGAAGACAGTGCCACGTCACCCAGAGGCGCCGGTTATTCCTGTAAGGGCGCCCCCCGTGGGGCCAAGCATTCCCGAGGTGTTTATTCAGACCGCACGGTTTGCACCAACGAAACGGGCATGAAGGTCACGGCGTCCCGCGATCCCGACCTGTCCAGCAGTTTCCTAAATCGACTACAAGTCTGCGAAAGGGAATATGACAGTTTCCTAAACCACTTAGGAAACTCTCCTAAAATTATGCAAATCTATTGTGAGTAGGTTAGGCTTCCTAATCCTATCAGCTTACCATGTAAGGGTGGACTCTTGCATCTATAAAAGAGCCCACCTACCCTGTTTACGGGGATCCGATTCCAATCCGATTATTATTCTCTAAGCTTACAAGCATTCAACAGAGAACTCACCATCAATACGCATATACCCGGTCGGTATTACTGGTAGTGTCGCCCACCTTTGTAGGCTCACCAGGCCCGCCGGTGATCTGCTAGTGAGAGCGCATAGACGCAACCGTGGACGTAGGTCACCTTGTTAACGGGAGTGAACCACATACAAATTGTTCTTGTCTTTTTCTCTCTCTAAACCTCTCTTACCAGTCTTAGGCATCATTAGTTTGGTGCCATCTGTGGGAAACGACTGAGTCTTCTCATCAACAAATTCTTAACTGATCAACATGCCGCCAAAGACGGGTAAGAAAACCGCTAATCCGACCGGTCAGGAGAACCCGCAGCCTGAGCAGCAGGCTGCCTCCATGACTACCGAGCAGATAACGGCAGCGCTGGCACAACTCTTGGAGGGTCAGCGCCGAACACAGGAACAGATTGAGGCACTTTTGGCCCGACAGGAGAAGTGCCCTGCATCGGAGAATCAGCCTGAGAAGAGCGCCCCTATTCAAAGGCCCGCTCGGGCACGAAGGCAAGCCCGTTCCGTCCCGGTGTCCCCACCGGACAGGGAACACCCCGGCGATGGAGAGCGCATCCATGCTACCAGGCGCTCGCAAAGACGACCTCGGCCCAATCCTCGCCGAGTGGAGGACGCCAGAATTATTATCGACCGGCGGCATGCGGCCAGAGGGAAGGAGTCCGGACGGAGAGCCCGGGAATCGGCCGAGGACCCTCCGGCCCTGAGCCGGGGGGATCTTAGGCACACGCTTTCCCGGACCCGGAGCCGGGCCCTATCCCCGAAGTCGACGAGCTTTGAGGAAGAGGCCTCGTCATCCGACCCAACCTACCGCTCGGATACAGAGTGGAGGACCGGGCGGGACGACGTAAAGGCCCAGGTCGAAGAACTGCAGCAGCAAGTCGAGAGGTTGAACCGCAAGTCCGGCCACGACCTCACCAACACGGAGACTAAATCACCCTATACCGCTCAGGTGACACGGTTTTTGATTCCACGGAAGTTCAAACCCCCTCACCTCAGCTCCTATGACGGCACAGGGAGTCCGGTAGACCATATCCGCACTTACAAGGCTCAGATGGCTCTGGTCACCACGGTGGACGAGCTGCTATGCCTGGCCTTCCCCAGTACCCTCAAGGGGCCAGCCGCATAGTGGTTCCATGCTTTGAAGCCCCGGACGGTCGATGATTTCAAAGCCCTCAGTAAGCTGTTCATCAGCCAGTTTGTCGGGATGCTCGACCGGTCGCAACTGGACACTCAGCTGCTGACCGTCAAGCAGCGCAAAGGGGAGTCCCTGCGGGAATATGTGGACCATTTCAACCTGCAAAGGCTTCAAATTTGCAATCTTAATGAAACGGCCGCAATCATGGCCTTCTGCTCGGGAGTTCAACACACCAAGGTTGCCACGTTGTTCCATCGTGACCGACCGGCAACCCTGGTGGAACTCTCAGAGAGGGTCAGAAAATACATTGATACCGAGGAGTTCCTGAAGGCAAAGCACGCCAGCCAGGCGAGAGACGAATACCCGAAGGCCAAGCGCAAGCGTGAAGGATTCGAGAAGGGCTCAGGAAAGAAGACAAAGCAAGATCAGAAGGATGCCCGGGGTCAGCCCCCAATCACTTTCACACCCCTTTCCCGGCCCATACATGAAGTCATGGCCGCCGCAGAAGTGCAGAGGTTGCTTCAGCAGCCAGCCAAACTCAGAGCACCGCCCGGTAAGAGGAACCGGGACAAATTTTGCCGCTACCACAGGGATCACGTCCATGAAACGGAGGATTGCTTCAAATTAAAGATGGCAATAAAGAAGCTGATCGAGTAGGGACACCTCGCTGAGTTCATCACAGCAGATAGACGACCCCGGCAGGACACCCGAGCTCCCGATCAGCCACTACCACTTGGCCACATCCACGTGATCTCTGGAAGAACGTTAGGCGGAGGTGATTCACAGTCGGCACAGAAGAGGCATGCTCGGGCATCCCGAGCGGATGTCTGGCTGGTCCAATCCACCGGCTCCTCCCCAACCGATGTTCTAACATTCACATTCGACGACCTGCAGGGCGTCCACTGCCCCCATGATGACCCACTAGTAGTGACGCTTTCTATAGCAAACTATATGGTCAAGAGAGTGCTAGTAGACACAGGCAGCTCATCCGACATTATGTTCACGTTGACATTCGATCAACTCGGGATCGCCAGGGATCGAGTCCGGCCGGTTGCTACCCCCTGGTAGGATTCAACGGCTCCAGCACACAACTGCTCGGGACAATCGAGCTTCCAATTCTCATGGGGACCTACCCTCAGCAGGCCTCTGTGATGACCGATTTCGTGATCGTAGAAGCCCCGTCGGCCTACAATGTCATCCTTGGCAGGCCGACCCTCAACAAGGCCAGAGCAGTCGTCTCCACCTACAGCTTAACAGAGAAGGTCCCAACCCCTCAGGGACCCGGATGCTTGCGTGGAGATCAGACCACTGCCTGGAGTTGCTACGTCAGCTCGTTACACCGGGGGAGAATCATCGAAACATTAAACGTTCAAGAGATGGACCCCCAGGACCAGAGCAACGTGGTAGGTCCGGTGGAAGAATTGGAAAGTGTAGTGCTGAATCCCGAGTATCCTGACCGTACGCTCAGCATTGGCACCTTACTGGATCCCGGCCTGAAGGAAAAACTGACCCAGTTCCTGAGGAAAAACCAGGACGTTTTTGCTTGGATTCATGAGGATATGCCCGGGATTGACCCCCGGGTAATGTCCCATCGGCTCAATGTCAGTCCAGATTGCAAGCCGGTGAAGCAGAAAAGGAGGGGCATAGCCCCCAAGAGACAGAAGGCAGTGAGTGAAGAGGTCAAGAAGCTCCTCAAAGCCCACTCCATATGAGAAGTCCACTACCCCGACTGGCTAGCCAACGTGGTACTTGTCAAGAAAAGCAGCGGGAAGTGGAAGATGTGCGTGGACTTTACCGACCTCAACAAAGCTTGCCCCAAGGATTGCTACCCGCTACCCAGGATAGACCTCCTTGTGGACTCCACGGCAGTTCACTCACTCCTCTCATTCATGGACGCTTACTCAGGGTACAAGCAGATCAGCATGTACCCCGAGGATGAAGAGAAGACGGCGTTCATCACCGACCAGGGCACGTACTGCTACAAGGTGATGCCATTCGGTCTCAAGAATGCCGGGGCCACCTACCAACGCCTGATCAACTATATGTTCAAACACCTCATTGGAAAGACTATGGAGGTATATGTGGATGGTCTGCTGGTCAAGAGCTGGGACGAGCCCGACTACCTCGAGCATTTGGCCGGGGCCTTCAACGTTTTGAGAAAATTCAGGATGAAATTGAACCCGGCCAAATGCACCTTCGGCGTCTCGTCCGGGAAATTTCTGGACCACTTAGTCAGGAGATGGGGGATTGAGTCAAACCCCGAGAAGATCAAAGCCATCATCAACATGCGGTCGCCCAAATCAACAAAGGAGGTTCAGAGCTTAGCCGGACGGGTGGCCGCATTAAACAGATTTGTCTCCCGAGCTACCGACCGGTGCCTGCCATTCTTTAAAATCCTTCACAAGGCGTTCTAATGGTCAAAAGAGTGTAAAGAGGCGTTCCAGGAACTCAAGAAGTACCTGGCTTCCCCTCCTCTACTCTCAACACCCGTGCCCGGAAAAGAATTATTTCTATACTTGGTAGAGTCACCGTCAGCGGTTAGCTTGGCACTAATCTGGGAAGAGCACGGGATACAGTTCCCAGTTTACTACACCAGCCAGGCGTTACAGGGCGCAGAGAGCAGATAATCCCGCATCGAAAAATTGGCATTCGCCCTTATCACCTCGGCCCGGAGGCTCCGTCCATACTTTCAGGCCCATGCCATTGTGGTCCTCACAGATCAACCTCTCCGCAGAATCGTCAGCCGTCCAGACACGTCCGGGAGGCTAGTCAAGTAGGCATTGGAGTTGGAAGAGTTCAAAGTGACCTACCGACACCGGACAGCCATCAAGGGACAAGCTGTGGCTGACTTTCTGGTTGAGTTCACATATCCAGAAGACCCGGATAAAGAGTCTGAGCCACCGACCTCACCGCCTGGGTTACACTTTGATATCCCTACCTGGGTACTACACGTGGACGGTTCATCCAATCAACAAGGCAGTGGGGCATGAATCATCTTAACTACCCCCGACGACATCCAACTTGAATACGCATTGAGATTTGGGTTCCGTGCCTCCAACAACGAGGCCGAATATGAAGCCCTACTGGTCGGATTGTAATTAGCCATTTCTATAAGTGCACAACAGGTCCAGGGATACAGTGATTCTCAGCTCGTGGTCACCCAGGTTAACCAAGAATATGAAGTGCGGGAAGACAATATGGTAGCCTACTTGGCCCTTGTCCGAGCGGTTTCCAAGAAGCTTCAAGGATTCTCCATCACGCAGATACTGAGAAAAAAAAATACCAGGGCCGACCGGTTGGCTTGCCTCGCCTAGTCTTCTGAGTCAGACTTTCCCCAGATACGGATACAATACCTACCCGAGCTAAGTGTGATCAACTCAGAAGGCATGGAGGTAGACCCGGTCACCCTGGGACCCAGCTGGATGGACCCGCTCGTGACGTTCTTGACAACATGGGTGCTACCAGACGACAAAGAAGAAGCCCGCCGGGTCAAATACCAGGCGACACGATACCACATTATTGACGGCATTCTCTACAAGAGGGGATTCACTATCCCATACCTCCGCTGTGTTCATCCTGCGCAAGTTCAAGCTATACTATATGAAATCCATGAAGGAGTGTGCGGGAACCACATTGGAGGCCGGGCACTCTCCAGAAAGTCCCTAATACAAGGTTACTATTGGCCAACCATGGCCCGGGATTCCCAGGATTACGTCAGAAGATGTGATAAGTTTCAACGATACTCTCCCATGATCAACCGACCAGGAGAGCTCCAGACACCAATCCACAGCCCCTGGCCGTTCGCCCAGTGGGGCATCGACATTGTCGGTCCCTTGCCAATGGGAAAAGGACAAGTCAAGTTTGCCGTCATCGCTGTTGACTACTTCACCAAATGGGCAGAGGCTGAGCCCTTGGCGACAATAACTAAATGAAAAATGGAGCGTTTCGTGGAAAGGAATATTCTTAGTAGGTTCGGCATTCCTCGGGTCCTGGTCATCAATAACGGAAGGCAGTTTGACACCCCTATCTTTAGGCAGTTCTGCTCAGGCTACGGGATACTAAATCATTACTCCTCCCCCGAGCACCCACAAGCCAAAGGTCAAGCCGAAGTAACCAACCGGACAATCTTGCAGTCAATCAAGACAAGGCATGAAGGCACCAAAGGGCTGTGGGCTGAAGAACTACCGACCCTCCTGTAGGCCTACCGCACAACACCCCGAGCGGCAACAAGCAAAACCCCGTTCTCTTTAACCTACAGATTTGAGGTGGTGGTCCCCACAGAATTCGAGTTGCCTACATATAGGGTGGCTAACTGCAGTGCACCGGATAACAAAGAAGCCCTCCGGTCAGAACTGGAACTGGTGAAGGAAAAAAGAGACCAAGCCTACCTAAAGATGGCAGCCTACAAACAATGGGTTTCTCGATACTACAATAGCAAGGTGAAGCACCGCAGTTTTCAAGTCGGAGACCTCGTCCTCAAGGCAGTGAACCAGTCTACCCGAATCCCGAGCCATAGGAAATTGGGGGCAAACTGGGAAGGCCCGTACAAAGTAACCCGGATCAACCGTCCGGGAACTTACTGGCTACAAAGCATGGACGGGCATGATCTCTCTCATCCTTGGAATGTGCAACACCTCCGCAAGTATTATCAATAGCATTGGGCCACGAGAATTTAGTACTGAGAGGGATTTCCTTTTGTAGCTCTGATTGAGCAATAGCAATAAATTTTTGTTTTTAATAAAATTGGAAAGTTTATTTTGTAAAATTACTATTGTCGGTACACCGTGTAATGCAAAAAAGACCTCGGGCTTAATCCCGGGGCATTAAAGACCTCGGGCTACGAACCCAGGCACCTAAAAAGACCTCGGGCTCCAAACCCAGGCACTTAAAAAGACCTCGGGCTCCGAACCCAAGCACAAAATGACCCTGCAACCACCCATGTTCCAGGTCAGTTTCCTATGGTCGCTCCTCAACACGCCCCCGCCTTCACAGGACGCTCGGGAGGCAAGGGGATACTAGACCTAAACAGGAAATTACACGACGCTTTGCCTAGGTCCAACCGACGACGGGGTCAACCCCCTAGGTGGCCGACAATGGTAAGCTCCAAAGGACCCTGCAACCACCCATGTTCCAGGTCGATTTCCTACGGCTACTAGCTCCCGTACTCATGCCTTAGCAAAATGCTTGGGGGGCAGGGGAATATTAGGTCAAAGCAGGAAATCACACTGGTCACTAAAAGAACTTGGACGATATTCCCAAGTACTTACAGTGACTAGAGATTCTATCCCGGATGGTAAAACAGGATACACCTATGATACACCGGGACACCCCAGACGGTAATACAGGGTATTCCTATAATACACCGAGCGTACCTTTTAAACAGGTCAGAAAGACTAGGTGTTCTACTGGTTATGATCCTAAAACATTTGCTAAGACAGGTGTTAGGTTGGCCAAAAACCGAGTGGATACTAGGAATTAAAACAGGCACAGTACAGGGAAAAAAAAACACAACAAAAGAAAGAAAGACAGTTAATGGAAAGTTTGACCTCGAGGGCATTTTCATTAATTAAACTAAAGTTGTACAAAGCCTGGGGGGCAGTTGTAGTAGCCTCCCTAGAAAGAAAAAACTACAACAAAAAAAAACTAGTCTACAACCACCACTTCCTCCTCCCCCGCGGTCTGCTCATCAACAGAGGGGGCCCCGGTCAGTGCAGCCTCAGCGTCGACCTCAGCTTCAGCGGCGTCCTCAGCTTCAGCGGTGACCTCGGAGTCAGCCTGGCCCTCCTTCCAATAATTGGACTCGGCCCAGGAGTACCCGGACAGATCCCAGTCTGGATGGTCAGCAGCAGCCCGCTTCGCCAGGTCAGCGTAGCCCGTAAGGAACCCAGCCTCGAATTCCTCCTCGGCCTCCTTGGCTTCAGCCTCCCGAGCATCAGTGAGCTTCGAGAGCGTGGCCGTCATGGCTGCCAGGCAGGTCCTTCTCAGCAGAGATCTTTGTGGACTCCGAGACTGCAAACTTGGCCTCTGTAATCTTCTCGGCAGTAATCCTTCTGGCCTCCACGGCCACAGCCTTGGCCTCCATAGCCTTCCAGGCAGCCCGCCCGATTGACAAGGAATCACGAACCTCCCCCTGCTCCAGGGCTGTTGCCTGGGATCTCTCTTCCTCCACGGTGAGGGCAAACTCTGCAGACTCTCGAGCAGCCCTCTCCACGGAGAGGTCGGCCTCTGCAGCAGCCAACCTCTCAGCAACGCCGGGAAGGGTAGCCTCGGCCCCGGCCCCGGCCGTAATATAGCCAATCTGCAAGAACAAGGAAACGTCAGTATGCGCATGGAGAGAAAGTTAATGTTCACATCGCAAAGAAACTTACCATGTGGCTGATGCTATATAGCCAACCGATGATGGCCTCGGGGCTCAGCAGGGTGCACTTGTCAATCTGACTCTACAGCAACCCGGGCTGTACCCTTCCACGGACTTTGTCCGCCGTCTTGATCTTCGGCCTTAAAGAGGGGCCCACGCGAGCTTCCTCCATGGTCGGGAAGGAGATCCCGGACGGTTTGGCTACTAGGGGGAGTAGGGGAGACGCAGCAATGGTTACGTCAGGAGGTGGTGGTGGTGGTGCAGCAATTGTAACTACGGGCGTAGAAGTAGCAGCAGCTTCCTTCTCAGCCCGGATCGATATCCCCCGGGAAATCCTTTTTAGAGGCTGGCCCTCGGAAGGATACGGCTTCTTCCTCTTTTGGCCAGCCCGGGCCTTCAAGGCCGCCTCTTTCTCCTTTAGAGCTGCCGTGCTCTTAGGATCCATTTCTGCAAAACTAGAAGCATGTCAGAATTAAGCAAAGTATAGAGAAAAACCGGACGGTCAAGAGATAGTATTTACCAGGAATGATCGCCGGGAGAAGAGGAGCTGTGAAGCGTTGGGGCTTGTAGGTAATCTTCGGACTTCCCGACCGAGTTAACACCTTGTTGATGTCAGTTGGATCCTCCACCAGAGACAAGACCCTCGCTTGGAGCTCGTCGAGAAGACTCGGCACGTCCACTGCTCCCACTGCAAAGAAAACATACAAATGGGTTAGTCAAGGCAAAATAGAAAGACTCATCAAGAAAGAAAAGTGCTCGGGCTTACTCCTCAGCTTCCCCGCCCAGGAGGTCCTCAGCTGAATACCCGGCGCCTTCTCGCATAGCCCCAGGGTGGACACTTGGAAGAATTTCTTCTTCCACCCTTTGTTGTTGCTTGGGCAGTTTACAATTATCTTCTGTCCCTGCCTAGCCGAGAGCGAGAAAAAGCCGGCCTCTCCATGAACTTGGAAAGGCTGGTGGGTCCAGAAGAATTCCTGCAAGGTGAGCTCATACCCGAGGACTTGGGGCCATAAATAGATACACCCCATCAGGTATTGCCAACCGTTCGGGGCTAGCTGCCCAAGGGAGATCCCGAGGTAGATAAGCGCATCCCTGGCAACTGGGTGGATAGGCAGACGAAGGACCGCCATGAAAGCATCCTCGTACAGAGTGACGAAGCCCGACTCATGGAAGTAAGCTCCGCCATCGTGCACGGCAAGAGAAAAGGGGCCGGGAAGCTCATACCTATCCCTGATCCGATCCAGATCAGGGCCACACAGAATACTAACAATGGACTCGTATGAGAAGACGACCCCGGGACTGTTTAGTACAAACCCCTTGTCGCCCGACCCCCGAGACGTTGAGGCTATAGGAGAATCCCGGTGCGCTTCCTCATGAAACGCCCGAGCGAGGATTCTTCCCTCACTATGCTGGTCAGAGGGGGCTAAGGAAGGAGGGTCTGGGCTTGTGCTCATAGACCCTGATTGTAACTGCTCGTCTTTCGACCAGGACGACGAGTTGAAATCCGAATGACACATGACTACGTCTGTGGAAGACCTAAAGGGCAGACGACCTAAGAATGGGTCAAGAACTCCTAGTCTAATGTACAGGGGAGGTAGATCTAACAACCTAAGGGATAGATCATACAAGACTCGAGAAGAAAGACAACACTCTCTCAGGACTCCCTCAGGAACTCCCGTTCGGTCAATCTGCTCTAGTGTACCCCCAGACTGAAAGAAGTGACAAAACCAAAAAAAGATGAAGTCCCAGGTTCGCTCTAACCCAAGTGGGTTCACTCCCTCCAGCTTTGTTCAAGAAAAGAAGAAGACAATGAAGAATTGAGGACAGAAAGGAAGGACTTATAAGATTTAGCGCAGAAAAGGACTCAGAAACCTTGTTCGGGAATCTTGGTTGCTCTCCAACCGCTCGGGGAAATCTCTCAGTTGGCAGCAGGAACTGGAGAAATGAGCCAAGTGTTTCTTATATAGAAGTAGCGGACGGTCCAGATCAACCAGATCAACAACTCAGGATTTTTCCCGCTAAGAACTGTCAACAGCTGTTACCTCGGGCACGTGAAGGGTTGCCTTGAATCTTGACCAGGCCGGTCCGGTTACCACGCTACTGTTCGATTACATCCGAACCAACTTTGATGGATCTTAACCAGGCCGATTACTCCCTGACATGTGGCAATACTCACACCCGAGCTCCTACCTGTACCGGTCGGTTACCCCACCGGAGAATCTGGAGTGTAGGCCTCATCCCGAGTAGCGCTCCCGGACCACATCCAGACGGTTTCCAAGAAGCTACTGATTTTTGGATCCTCACCCGATGGCGCATCCAGTCAGTTCCAAAAATGGGGGGCAGCTGATATGTCCAAAATGATCTAGCCATGAAGACAGTGCCACGTCACCCAGAGGCGTCGGTTATTCCGGTAAGGGCGCCCCCCGTGGGGCCAAGCATTCCCGAGGTGTTTATTCAGACCGCACGGTTTACACCAACGGACCGGGCATGAAGGTCACGACGTCCCGCGATCCCGACCTGTCCAGCAATTTCCTAAATCGACTACAAGTTTGCGAAAGGGAATATGACAGTTTCCTAAACCACTTAGGAAACTCTCCTAAAATTATGCAAATCTATTGTGATTAGGTTAGGCTTCCTAATCCTATCAGCTTACCATGTAAGGATGGACTCTTGCATCTATAAAAGAGCCCACCTACCCTGTTTACGGGGATCCGATTCCAATTCGATTATTGTTCTCTAAGCTTACAAGCATTCAACAGAGAACTCACCATCAATACGCATATACCCAGTCGGTATTACTGGTAGTGCCGCCCACCTTTGTTGGCTCACCAGGCCCGCCGGTGATCTGCTAGTGAGAGCGCACAGACGCAACCGTGGACGTAGGTCACCTCGTTAACGTGACCGAACCACATACAAATTGTTCTTGTCTCTTTCTTTGTCTAAACCTCTCTTACCAGTCTTAGGCATCATCATATTTTATTAGCCTAGTTGTACTAAACTTTATTATTTTGCAGATTCCACAAATTCAACCCCAACTCATGTTAAGTGAAGAAAATATATATTAATATTAGTTTTCACCCTTACCTTGGTTTTTATAACTTTAATTTTAATTGGACACGGATTGTGTGTATCTATTTAATTTATCTTTAAAAAGGTTATTTAGAAGACAGATTCAATTCCAAAATGGTAGGCTAAAACTTTAATTGGGGTTATGCAATAAAAACTTAGAAACCACAGCTTCTGTGCACTAATCTTAAATGGGAAAATTTATCTGGATGGGTTGTTTTTCCATTTATGGCCAAAAATATTGATGTATCTATTGTTTATGACCATTTTAACATGTTTATAGACTATGGCTATATTGGACATCAAAAGATTACATATTTGAAATAAGAATATAATTATGTGGATTGTCAAACTATGCCTTTTGTCATTAAAAAAAATCACCTAGCATACTCAAACAATTCATATGACAAAGTTATATTTCAAATATGTGTATGTATATATATATATATATTTCTACCCATTAATGGACAGGCAATTGTGTAGTGGCAGAGTGGTGGGGACTGAGCGCCAAATAACCCACGTCCGCGGCGGGTCACAGTTCGAACCTGGCTACTACCCAATTGCCTCTTTATTTTTCTTTAAACCAAACGACGTCGTTTCATATCAAACCTGACACATTTGATATGACCTCAACTAGTGTAAGTTAATTTTCAAATAAAGATTCACTCTATTTAGAAATGCCAAATCTTTTACAAATGCACAAAAGTTGTGTGATCTAGTGTTGGTTTTCATATTCCCAATTCCTTTAAATCATTTCTTCCTAGTTAATTAATATTTCCTGTTTTAGATAACTTAAATTAAATATTTGTATTATTTCCATCTTTCGCTATAACAAAACCCAAAAAGTTTATCTCATGAAAATCTAGCTTTTATTTATTTTTCTTCATTTTCTTACTAGTGTCTTAGTTAATTTATTTTGCACTGTTAAAATCTTTACCATAAACTGTTACAAAAAAAAATAGCTTTTAATTAGTTTTATTGCAAAAAAAATATATAAAAACTAGTAGTTTAGTAAAAGCCCCAAAAATCCATCATCTTTAATTTTCTTTTTAGGGACAAAATAGTAACTGCCTATCTTTATAACTTTATTTTCCGTTCCCTGTGGGTTCGACCTGGTCTTCCAGAACTTTTATATTTGTACGGTCACCTACATTTGGGTGTTGATAAGAAAATGCGTTAATCGGATGTCATCAACCATCTAGTGGAGGCTACTGGAAGTCAGAGATTTCATAATTGGGTTCAAGACTTTGAGGTATAATTCGTGTCCCCTCTCTTGTCTGCATCTATAGAGTTAGCGAGTAGTAGATCCGGGCTACCAATAAAGTCTTTGAAACTTAATCTTTCCACTGTGCGTTTAAAATAATTTTTAAACCTGTTTTTCCTTCATCCGCGACCACATTAGCTTTACCAAGGTGGTATTTGATGTTGTCAATATCAAGATATAAAAAGTGTTCTTTACTTTTCAAAAGATTTGCAGTGTGGAAGTAAAGGTCGAACCCACAGAGATTGATTAACTACAGCGACTTAATTTTAAAACCTAACTTTAGTTAATTATGAAAACGGATTTTGATTTGGTTTGAATTAAACTAATAACAATAAAAATAAATCTAAACTATGAAAGCAATTAAAAGTGTTTTTGTAAATATGTAAAGTGAACCTAGGATTGCAACTCCACCACTAGCTTCATAATAAGGAATATTTATGAATTACTTTAGCTTACTAAGTTGGATGATTATGGGGAATTGTAGCTACAAGACCAATTCCTCCGTCAAGAAAATAATCATGGTTCAAGCACCAACATAATCCATCTTCGGTTAGCACGAATTATCCCACACTAAACTAGGGTTGTGATCTAATCCATCTAACCTAGGCATGGACTATTCGGATACTTGATAGCACAAATCAATAAAGCACCATCACATGTAAACAATCTAAACAAGCACAGCAAGCATAGATCGTTGAGCACATCACAGTCAAAATAGATCTAAGACAAGAATAAATTCTGAAAGTAATGATTTAATCACTAGAAGTTCGATTTATTTATAAAAATCCCCTAAACATATGACTGTCATCCGTACATAATAAACCTAAAGTAAAAACATAAATAAAACCCTATTACTTGGCTAGGGTTTCATTGAAACCCTAGATCTATGATCTAGCCGTCCATGGAAGTGATGGATGGCAAGTAGTTGATGGAGGAGGCCATGGAAACCCTTGGTCTTCTTCTTCTTCTCCTTGCTTCCCTCCCTTCAATGGCTGGAAGTATGGTTGTAGAATGTGTGTATAATAATTGCCAACCTCAAAATTGAAGTAATTTAGGATATATATAGAGTTTACACAAGCTTTGGAAGCCTTCCTAACCCGAAACGGACTGAAACTGATGTAATTTACAGTCTAGACGTCGTTCAGCAGTTTCGTTTGCACAGGAGTCTTCAGTATACTGAAATACGCAACTTTGATTTCTGTACGGATCGCGCGAGCGCGACATTTAGGACTTCGCGCGTGCGGATCGCGCGAACGGCTCGCGCGCGCGACTTGGCTTTTTCAGCTTCTTTCTTTATGCTTTTTCATCCTGTTTAGCCTGGTTTAGGTGATTTCTTCCAAATCCTGTCAAAAACTAGAAAACGAAGTAAAAATATACAAAAACAGGATAAAAAGGAGCTAACAGATGCTCGTTAAGGCGTATAAATAGGATTTGTTCTCTCCCGATCAGTATTCTAACATGAAGTCGTAATCCTTAATCAGCTCCAGCCGTCTACGCTACCTCATGTTTAACTCCTTCTGTGTGAACAAATATTTAAGACTCTTTTGTTCTAAAAACAATTCAAACTTCTCACCGTAGAGATAATGTCTCCAAATCTTGAGTGAGAATACCACTGCTACCAATTCCAAATCGTGGTAGGGTAATTCACCTCATTCAATTAGGGTTGTCTAGAGCCATAGGCGATAACTCTACCATCTTGCATAAGTACACCCTAACGCTTGGTATGATGCGTCACTAAAAATAGTAAACTTCTCATCAGGCTTGGGTGTAGCCAGTACCAGTGTTATGGTGAGTCTTTCTTTTAACTCTAGAAAAGTGCACTCATGCTTCTCAGTCCACTCAAATTTCAAAGCTTTCTTAGTCAGACCAATCAACAGTGCGGCTATCTTGGAGAATCCCTCAACAAATCTTTAGTAATAACCCACAAGTCCAAGGAAACTCCCAACCTCCGTAGGGTTGGTCAGTGTAACCCAATTTGATACAACGCCCGTCTTGGATGTGTAGACACCCTGATTTTGACCAAACGTCAAATCCAGAGATTAGTTACCTCTAAAGACCGATGATGACGATGACAGGTGAAATTCGAAGTTTTTCCAGAGAATTCAAATTCTTCAAAGATTCTTTAAATCACGTTTCAAAAAAAATAAAAAAATAAAAGAAAGAGAAATTTGGTATTCGGGAAAAACCTGAACATTAAAGAACGTATGAGAAAATTAGTCTGGGGATTCATCCTGAGAAATAAAATATGAAAGAAAGTTTGAAAGAAAAAAATAAATAGAAAGGAGAAAACAAAATAAAAGGAGAAAATAAAAAGGAATTTTGAAAAAAGGAGTTTTTTGAAAAGAAAAGAAAAGAAAAAAAGAAATGACACATTAAAGTACATCCTATGCATGTATTCTTAATGAAATATATTACAACTATAAGTATTTTAATATAATTTACCAAAAATTAAGTTTCGTCAACATATATTTTGAAAATTAAAAAGAAGACAGAAATTTTGTTAGCCGCGGCACACGGCGAAGTCGGCGGCACTCGCTGAGTGCCGCGTCGGCATTCACTGAGTGCCGCTCGGCAGTCAATGAGTGTTGCCCGGCACTCAGCAAGTGTTGCAAGCAAGTCATTGAGTGTCGCGCGCTGTAACAGACTGCTTTTCTTACATGTTCTAGAAGAAAACTTTGCACATGGGTTTTTATCCAAATTTACCCATTTAACCTTGTAATGTTGATTTATATAAATAGACATTCATCTCCATTATTGGGACCTTTTCACTTGACTTTTGAATCAAATTGAGATATATAAGAGTTGTATATGCAATAGAGAGAGAATTGAGAGAAGAAAAAGGAGTTTTTCTTGAAGAATTTGAAGAATTGGAGAAGAATTTGAAGATTTTTTTGGAAGAATTCCACAAGAGAGAGAAGAAATCCTTGAAGTCATAGAGGTAACCTTTCAATCCTTGGTAGAATTAGGCAAATTCAATCACAAATTCATAGTTCTAGGATCTTTACACATTTTCAAAACCTCTCTTCCTACCTCATTTCATCACACACCATTTAGAATTTGTGATTGAATCTCATAATATTTCATTAATTTGGATCTAATTGATGCCTTGGGTTTAAAATAAGTTTGGTTTTGAAGAATTTGTGTTCCAATTTCTCTAAGTAAACTTTGATTCTTCATTTCTATTTTCCTTTTAAGATTCATAAGACTTTATGTATTCCTTTGAGTCCTTTTTCAATTCAATTCCTTAGTTTACTATGGTCTCATAATTTATATGGAGATTAAGGAAAACCATAGTCATGTCTACACATAGTTAGTGAGATTCAAATCTCAACTCATGATTTAAATCTCCTTACTAAGAATCTTATGGGATTCATGCTATATTCCGTAGAGGTTTATGTAGATTTGAGTCTCATTTAATCTCCAAGGACCATTAATTTGAGAGGGGAGTAGGATGTCATGACTCTATATTCCTCAAGGATCATATGTTTGAGATAGGAATTATATTTAGATTTTCATAGTTTATATTCTAAGGTTCATAAGATTGGGTAAGACCTTAGGATTCTCTTGCTAGATCTTCAACTGTGAGATCTATGATGGAGATCCATTGAGGCTAAGTCTATGGATCTCTTATTCCAATAATCATAGTCATACTTGATCCTAGTTCTCTCTAGAATCATGGATCAAGTTTGATTCAAAATATGAACGCTGATTCAACAAAGGTGCAGTGAATCCATAAACCAACTGTGATCAAAGATTTTTTTTTATAAAATCATGGTTCATTGGAATTGGATGAGACCAATTGGAGGATGTTCATAACTCATTTAAGTACCTCTGTGATTTTTGTTTAGATGAAATTCCATGTTTAAGATGGTTTGGTCTTGTGATTTCAAAACAAGCAACTCTCTGTCCAAAATTCTAGAACAGTAAGTCCGTTTTAAAACTAATAAATCAGAACCTTAATCGAACTTTCTTGACCCAAAATAATTTTTTCTAAGTATTTCAATGTGTTAGGAAGATACCCTAAAAAGATCCAAGTATTTCTCATTTGTTTGCTATTTTTAGAAAATCATACAAAAACTCTGGATAGAGGGATGCAGATTCCTGAGTGATGTCTAGTGTTTTCCTTATTCCTAGAGATCTAACCATTCAAACTTTGATTTTCTTTTTGGGTTAGAAACCAGACGCACAGAGGTATATCATATCCAACAATCATTAAGATCCAACCATTGCAAGCATGGTGTTTCTATCTTTGAAAGTCTGGTCTGCTCTCTGTAATTTATGATAAACAGTCACTGTTTTTATCTAATCTCATTGATTTTAACTTAAATGGTTTCCTAATGCTTTGGGACCAAAATCATGTTTTGAGCAATGATAATTAAGTCTAAATCTAGAGGCTAAGTGATCCAAATCAATGATTAGTTCATATCTCACTCTTGCTTATATCCATGCATTCATTCATGTATATTGATACTTGTAGCTAGGATCTAGCTCTAGTTTGATTTGTCCCTAATTGAACCTAGTTGTGAGTTCCTTATAGTCATGTTGGGATTATCATACCCCTATATGGACATTGCATTGGCTCCTAGTTGAGACTTGCATGTCTATAGAGGTGATATATTCTCAACTAATTAGAAGGAATCCATAAATGGGTCAATTCTTTCCATGCTTGATAGATTTAAGATAGAAGCACTAGGGTTGATTATTTGGTATTATATATTTGATCAAAGCATGTGTACTAATCCTTGTTTTATAGCACTTTTTGAGGTATAATTTCTCAAACATTTTCTCTAGTTTATTTTGCTTTATTGATTTTTATTGATTTTCGACCTCATGTGCGACACTTAGCCTAGGTTTTGCCTTATATGTATATTTGGATTAGAGACTCTTTTTCTAGGATTTCATTTTATATATATGCATTGCACGTTTCTATTTCGCGGTCGGATCCCATGTATGTTTTCTAGTTCCCTATTTGCATATCATATCGCTTGCTACTTGAATTATGTGGCTTATGAATGATATTTTGTCGTTAGCAATTTTGCACCCTTTTCAACGTGCTTGTGTAATGTATTATTTATATATATATATATATTTATTAATTGAGGGCATGCTTAGATTAATAATTCGATTAAAAAGGATCATGAGTAGAGGCCTATCATAAGATAGGATGAAAGGGGGTGTTTTAGTCCGTCGGGCTCCTTCCCCTTTCATTCCATAATCTCCGGACCCAGTTTATCGTTGGTTTCGCAAAAGATTGGTTTGCTTTTAAAACGGTTTCTTAATTTTTCCTTTTAAAAAATTAAGTGGCAACTTTAGAAATTTGAAAATGTTTTAAAATTAAAAGTGGGCCCAAATGCCGATATCCACAATCTGGCGACTCTGCTGAAGATCGAACCCAGAATCTCTGGTTTCGCAGATCAGAATTTTTTATTTTGGGTCCACTTGAGAATTAGACTTGAATGCATCCTTTTAATCGAATTAATTAATTTTCGTGTACCAGTTGCATTGCACTTGCATGTCTCGCCAGTCGATTGCACGGAACTATGACCTTAGAGGCTCGGGGCAACCCGGTCGGTCAAGCCATCATGGGACTGTGTGATTACCCTTGATCTCGTACCATGTGTTGGTATATAAAGCATCCTATCGGGTGTGTGCCAAGGGTCCCTTATTTGACTAAAACCCGGCCTTTGCATGATAGCTTCTATAGAACCTTTCAAAATTAGGAAATCAATTCTTGATTAGGATTATGTGCTAGGGAGTTTTATATGCCCGGAAGGGATTATTTAAGATGATGACGATACTTGCTTGATGAAAGATGTGTAACCCTTTAATCACCTTTTTGCAATTCCTTCTCATGTCTCACAACATTTGAGAACATGCCGAATTTTGATTATAAGATTACACTTCTTATATCTCGTTAGCTAAGCATCATTGACCTTGTATGCATTCGAATTCATGAAAAGTACGGTGATAATCCGATCATGTGATCCTTCTACCCAAAGAATTTTAAATCCATCTTTGAAAGAAAACGGATTTTTGATATTTTTATTCCAAAGGTTTCAATTGATCTTTCTCTAGAGTTCTTCACTTTTTTTTAAAGCTCCAAACTAATCTTTGTTAAAGTATATTTTCACACAATCATCTTCAAAGGAAAAATCCAAAATTCTTGAGAATTATATTTAGGAGATTTCCCAAATTAAAGAAATGCTTTTCAAATGAATATCAAAGCAAAGTTTCAACTCAATCATCTTTTGTTGAGAAATGTTGTTGCCTACAAAGGAAAGCTTCTTAAGAATTTGAAAGATCCCATCATCTAGGGAAATGCTTGTCAAATGAATTTCAAAATTCTAAAATTTGCAAATTTGAAAGGGTAATGAGGATCATAATGAAAGGAGAAATTAGCGACTTGACATGGGTGAGGATTTTATGTGCTTATATGTTTATGTGTTAGGATTATAATTTTCCTTCTTTTGCATATAGAGTAGGCACACACGCACACATGCATTTGCATCCGCATGACATATGGGCCATTCATGAAATTTTCTTAAAAAGCATTTGCAAGCAAATAACAAAATAAAGACAATTTGCTTTGATTTTGAATTTTAAAAAATAAAAAGAATAAAATATATTTCTAGGTAAAAGATAGAATTAGCTACGAGCACAGTCTAATACAGAGATTTTACTGCAAGGTTAGTGAGAAGAGAGATGGCACAAGAAGCAAACGCAAGAGAGATAGCAGAATTAAGGGCCATAGTGGAACAGCAGGCAGGTCAGATGACAAGGATGATGACCGTGATGGAAACACTAGCACGACAGCTGCCAGTTGTCAATCCTCCTCCACCTGTGAGGGAGGATGATTGGTTTGATGATCCAGAAAGAGCTGAAATGCTGAGGGCAGAAAGAAAAGGATAGAGAAAGAAAAGGCTGAGAGAGAAAAGCTGATGACCGAGAAAGTAGAGAAACTTGAAAGGGTAGTCCGAAAGGCCCAAGGAGTACCTGCTAGAACTGGAAGGGTTATCTGAAGGGGTTTGTGAAGTATTACCTGCAGGATTCAAAATGCCTGTATTCGATAAGTTTGATGGGACAGGGAACCCCCGTAGTCATATCAGGATGTGTATAGGGGCTTTTCAACTAAGTGGCTTGAGCACGACCATGATGGCTATTTTGTTTCAACAGACATTAACTAGAGTTGTCTTATCTTGGTACCTTACATTAGAGCCTAGTAAGACCAGAGTTTGGGAGGAGGTTGTTAAGTCATTTGTGGCCCAATACAAGTATAATCAAGATTTGGATGTTACTATCAGAGATCTAAAGACTACCCGGCAGGGGAACAAGGAATCTTTTGCTGAATATCTGAGCTGTTAGAGAGGGAAAGCAGCTAAAATGGTACAGAGGCCAACCGAGAACGAACAAATCCGGATGCTAATGAAAAATCTCCAGCCCATCTACCAAGAGAAGATGAGGTTTCAATCCATCAACACCTTTACTAAAGTGTTCGATGTGGGAACTAGGATTGAGGATGTGATACAAGAAGGGTTGATCAAGAAAGAGGAACCAGTAAATAGGTATAGGCGTCCGAATTATGGGACAGGAGGAGGGCATTCAGGAGGTCATTCAGGTCCTACAGATGTGAACTCGTTAAGTGAACCAGAGAAAAAGTTTGATACATCTAGAAGTTGCCCGAAGAGAGGAGGGGATAAGCCTTTGAGAAGATTTTCAGACTTGGGAGTGTCATTGTCCACCGCTCTGGATAGGCTACTAGTAAAGGGGCACCTTCACCTATTGGAACCGCGGCCGAGACCAAACCCACCACCCCCAAACTTCAAAGCTGATCTATACTACAAATTTCATCAAAAGCATGGGCACTCAACTGATCGATGTTTAAGGTTGAGACATGAAATCCAAGATTTGATAGATAAGAAGGTAATATCTGAACCACCCGCCAATCCGTCGAACGTCACCAAGAATCCACTACCAAATCATCATGCGGTGCCACCACCCAGAGTTTACTATTTGGAAAGCAAAGGAAGCCCTTTTGACCCATCAACATTGATCACTAAGTTAGGGTGTCCGAGGAAAATTTACCAGATGCCGGGAGATTTAAACATCTGCACTATGGATAGACTGGCGGATAAAAATAAAGGAAAAGTGATAGAAAAGGCTCCAACTGCGGATTGGTGGGCACCTGAAGATGACAGCTCTATTTGGTATAAAGGGGATGACAGTCAGGGTATCAATAAAGTTAAGGAGGATCTTTGGTATGAAAGTGAAAAAGAAGAAGAGAATCCAGAAGTCACTAAAGCACAGGATGATCTTTGGTTTAAAGAATAGGTCAGTCATTTAACGCGATCAGGAAGACATTTCAAACCACACGAACTTGAGGAAGATCACCCAGGCCAGGAATTGGATAAGGGAAAAGGGAAACTGAATGAGGAAGAAGAAGAAGATAGGGTCTTGAGACAGATGAAGAAGACACAGGCGAATATCACTATTTGGGGGTTACTAATTGCTTTCAAGCGTCATAGACAAGTAGTCCTCGATGCTCTCAATCAGTCTGATGTCTCCATCAACATCACCCTAGAGGATCTCGTCGGCATGAACAACAAGAGTTCAACTCTCGCTATCTCATTTACCGTAGCTGACTTACCTCCTGGGGGACCAGCTCACAATAAGCCATTGCACATCACCGTTGAATGTCTAGGAAATTCTTTGCCCGCTTGTCTTATCGATAATGGGTCTACATTGAATGTATACCCATTCCGAACAGCCAAAAGGATAGGGCTTGATGAATCTACGTTTATACCATCGGAGCAAAAGGTGAGGGCCTATGACAATACTTAGCGAGTAGTTATGGGGATCATTTTTCTGAATCTCTCTATTGGAACAGGGGAAAAGGAGGCAGAATTTCAAAACATCAACATTCCTGCATCATTCAATCTACTCTTGGGAAGGCCATGGCTGGACAGTTTGGGCGCTATCCCGTCAACCATCCATCAAAAGGTCAAGTACATTTGGAAGAATAAGGTTTGTGATATTCTGGGAGATAGTTGGATACATGTGTCTGAGGCTTCATCTAGTGCCCTGGTTTTGGAAGTACAGATGCAAGAAGAAGAGACAAGTTTGGGTAGATTTGAGTTCATCAATGTGATAGAGGATAGCAAGCCAAAAGAGTTCTTGCCACTCTACTTTGATCAGTATGCAAGTTTGTTGGTAGCCGGAATCATGAGAAAGATGGGATTCTTCCCGGGGATGGGTCTAGGTAAGAAGCACCAAGGATTACCAGAATTTTCGAACATTATCTCACAAACGTATACTCGCGGGATAGGATATCAACCGACAAGGGAATAAATGAGGAAAAAGAATAAATCAGCCGATGCGCCAATGTAATCTTACTCGAAAACTCTCAATGGATACTTCGTCAAGGAAGAAGAGGATTTTCCATTTTGCGGTTTCCCAGAGCCATGGTTGGATAAAGTGGAAAAATGTATGAAGCCAAGATTTGAGATTTTCTTTGCACATGACTTCTCTGACTATGAGGACCCTTACCTGCAAGTGCCTGCAAAATCCACCACCGTTCAGGATTGGGTGTGTACTCTAGATGGCTTGGCAATAAAAGACCTGCTAGAAGAGGAACACAGAGGAATCAGAAAGGGTAGTACTAGGGAAAGTGTGAATGAAGATGGGAAAAGCAGAGGTGAAGAAGAAAGCAAGGAAAAGGCAGAAGGGGAGAAGTCTGAACAGGAAAAAGAACCAGAGGAAGAAGAAATGTGAGAAATTACTCGAATAGGGGATCTGGAAGAATGCTTCATCACTGATCTGGGAGGAGAAAGCAAGAAGGAATGGGTTTTAGAGTCTAGTGATAGGTATCCCCCTCACCCGGAGTCTGTAATGGCCCAAATGAGGCGTCTTTCAATTTCTATGTCTATTGTAATTGCTCTCAAGAAAGGTAATGAGAATATGACGACTTTGCATAATAGTAATTGTGATACATGTGATGAATGCAGTGAAATACCAGATGAATTACTAAACTAATTGAAAAAGAAAGTGAATCTGCATGTAAAATCATAGAAGGCACTTTAGTGATTAATTTGGGAAATGAAAATAATCCACAAGATGTTTCTATTGGCTCCACACTTAGTAATGAGGAAAGCAAAGAATTTATCAATCTATTAAATGAACTCAAAGATGTCTTTGCATGGTCTTATGATGATATGCCATGAATTGATCCAGAAATAGTCCAGCATCATATCCCCCTCTTCCCAAATTCAAAACCTGTAAAAAAAAAATGAGGCAAATGAGGCCTAAATGGGCGCTAAAAGTGAAAGAGGGAGTTGAAAAGCAGTTAGGAGTTGGATTCTGGACTGTCACCGAGTATCCAGAATGGGTCGCTAACATTGTACCGGTCCCTAAAAAGGATAGTCGTGTTAGGGTTTGTGTGGATTTTTGAGATGTGAACAAGGCTAGCCCTAAGGACGATTTTCCTTTACCCCCACATTGATGTGTTAGTAGACAATACCGCAGGGCACAAACTTCTATCTTTCATGGATCTCAGGGTATAATCAGATTTTAATGGCACCTAAGGATAGGGAAAAGACTACCTTTATCACACCCTGGGGACTTATTGCTATAGAGTTATGCTATTTGGGCTTAAGAACGTGGGGGCAACTTATCAAAGAGCCGCCACCATCCTACTGCATGACATGATCTATAAAGAAGTGGAGGTGTATGTAGATGACATGATAGTAAAGTCCAAAGAGAGGAAAGGGCACTTAAGAGCTTTAAGGAAATTCTTTAAGAGGATAAGAAAATTTAGAATGATATTAAACCCGCAGAAATGTACTTTTGGGGTCACCACGGGGAAATTGTTGGGGTTTCTGATCACACAGAGGGGAATTGAGGTAGATCCGACCAAAATTCAAGCCATAACCGAAATGCCATCACCTAAAAATGAGAAGGAGTTGAGAGGATTGCTAGGGAGAATACAGTTCATTAACTGCTTTATATCCAAACTCACCATGACCTGTGATCCGTTGTTCAAATTGTTGAGAAACGGGGAAAAGTTTGAATGGGATGAATAATGCCAGAAAGCCTTCGAAAAGATTAAAACCTACCTTCAAAACCCACATGTCCTGTCACCTCCCAAACTCGAGAAGCCTTTATTGCTATATCTATCTGTAATCGAGAATTCCATGGGGTACATGCTGGCCCAAGAAGAGGAAGAGGGGCATGTGGAGAAAGCAATATACTACCTAAGTAAGGGGATGATTGGGTATGAGTTGAACTATTCACCGTTGGAGAAAGCCTGTTGGGCATTGGTGTGGTGTACGGCGGACCTTAGGCATTACATGTTAGCCTTCCCCATCACCCTAATATCCCGAATGGACCCACTCAAATACCTCTTTGACAAGCCCGCCTTAACCAATAGGATCTCTCATTGGACTATGATGCTAACCGATTCGATATCAGATATGTCACTTCCAAATCTGTCAAAGGGAGAGCCATCGCCGAATACTTAGCTGACCTTGTCGTAGAATCCAAAGAAAGGGGAGAATTTAAGTTTCCTAATGCGGGGGCATTAGACGTAAAAGAGAACCTGTGGAAAATGTACTTTAATGGGGCAGCCAATCAAATAGGATACGGGGTTGGAATCATCCTCATATCACCTAATGGGGCCCCTACCCCTTTGGCCGTTAAGCTTAAGTATAATTCAACCAACAATATGGCGGAGTATGAAGCCTATATAATTGGGATGGAAGTAGCCTTGGCCTTAAGAATTGAAAAGATCGATGTTTTTGGGGACTCTAATCTAATAATATCGCAAGTGAGGGGTGATTGGAAAATAAAGCATGAGAAATTGAGACCTTACCACGAATACTTGGAAAGCCTGAAAGTGCAATTCAAAAAGATTTCATTCTACTACCTCCCCCGCGAAGAAAACCAATTGGCTGATTCCCTAGCAATCCTTGCCTCAATGATCCAAATCCCCATAGGAATCTTCATGATCCCTTTATCAATAGAAGAAAGAACATGACCCTCATATAAAACGATCGCCGCCATCAAAGACGGAGAAGAGGTTGAGATACCATGGTATGTAGATGTTTGGAGCTTTGTTAAGAAAGGAGAATATCCTGAGGGAGCTTTAGAGAAGGATAAGAAAGCAATTCAGAGGTTTTCGGCTCAATTCGTAATCTATGCAGTTAAGTTGTGGAAGAAGTCCTACACTGGCTATAACTTAGAATGTCTGTACGGGAGGAAAGCTAGAAAGGTGATGGAAGAAATACATGAAAGAGTCTGCGGACCCCACATGAATGGACATATGTTGGCCAAAAAGATAATTCGATAAGGATACTATTGGACGATTATGGATAAAGATTGCTGTGAGTACGTTAGGAAGTGCCATAAATGTCAAATTCATGCAAACTTAATGCATACCCCACCTTTCCAACTTTACAACATGACCACCCCCTGGTCGTTCTCTGTGTGGGGTATTGATATCATCGGGGAAGTAGTCCCAAAAGCTTCAGATGGACACCGGTACATAGTCGTGGCAATAGACTATTTCACCAAATGGGTGGAGGCGGCATCGTATGCAACTCTGAAAGCCAAGGATGTGGTGAATTTCATAGAGAATAATATAGTCTGCAAATACGGGGTTCCAAGTGAGCTGATTTCTGACCATGGTAGTCATTTTCAGGGAGAAGTTATCCCACTTCTAGAGAAGTATAGGATTACCCACCATCAATCCTCACTATACAGACCCCAGACGAATGGAGCAGTAGAAGTCGCAAACAAGAATGTAAAGGCAATCCTAGGGAAGATGACAGATACATACACGGATTGGCATGAGAAGTTACCATTTGCTTTATAGGGATATCGAACTTCCATAAGAACTACAACAGGGGCTACGCCATATTCATTAGTCTATGGGATAGAAGTTGTTCTCCCAGTTGAGGTCGAAATACCATCTTTGAGAGTCTTGGCGGAGTGCAAGGTAACCAAACTTGAGTGGCTGCGGGGGAGATATGAAGAGTTGATGCTACTAAATGAGAAGAGATTGTCTGCTATAAATCACACTCGGGGATATCAGAAAAGGATAGATCGTGCTTTCAACAAAAAGGTTCGCCCAAGGAAGCTTGCTGAGGATGACCTGGTCCTTAAAGAACTTAAAGCGCCCGTTTATGACCCCTCGAGGAAAATTCAAACCCAACTGGGTTGGACCATATATCATTAAGACAGTCCTCTCCGGGGGAGCTACCTATCTCATGGACCGAGATGGAGTTGAGTTTAAACAACCAATCAACCTCGATCGCCTCAAGAAATTTTTGCTTGAAACCTTATCTGTCAAAACCTCCATAGTTGATGAACTATGCTGGACCTGATTCCCACTAGGGGATATATAGGCAACCTGCTCAGTTCGGTCACATAAATAAACTTACCTAAAAGGCACTTCCCTTTTGGCTTTAGCTAAACTACTACAGACCTGATACCCATTCGGGGATAAGTAGGCGGGCTCACAAGGCCCTCGGTCCAAATAAAACCCAACTCTTGATATAATCCAATATCCTGAGTTTCCCAATGCCAAACTAGGGGCAAACTTGCATTTACCTAGAACTAGAATCAAAGCCCCCATACTAGGGGCAAACTTCGTTTGCCAAACCAAAGAACCCATAAAATATCTAAACCCATTTCTGGATCTACTGGCTGTCAAAATATATATTGTGTGGAAGCAAATGAGGATTCATGGTATAGAATGATTAAAACTCTAAGGCAAAACTCAAACCAAAGTAATAAAAGCTAAAAGAGACATTAAAAGGAAAATTTTCATAATCTGAAAAGATTGGAGAAGTGCAAACTTTGATTTAACATGTTTAGAACATTTTCCTGATACAAAGAAAAATCTTTTTAAAGAAATTGCATCACATAATTCAAAATAAAAGCGCAGTTAGAGTAAGTGGGATCTGTCAAAGTTTTCCAGAAGTTAGAATCTCATTGTTTATTTCTTTACTGCTGTCTATCCAATTGTGAGAAGCTATTTCCCAACCAAAATCTAAATCTCAAGACTCAGCAGTGGGAACAACTGAAGAAGGGACCCTCCGGAAAGGAGCCGACACTCTGTCATGCCAAACTTTGGCAAATAATCTCATGGTAGAAGGGCGTAGAGCGGAGCTCCTCAAAAAATCTGCAGTAATAGTGTCCGGGACATCCTGAAGCAAACCGAACTGGAAAACCACCCGTCCGGGGATGTAAAAAGTGGTGGCATGCAGACCAGGTAGCCAAACCGCCAGGCATCCGGGAAGCCGCACAGTAACAGAGCAGTAAGTCCATTGAGGGCAGACCCAGCAGATATCCTCGTAACACAGACTCCAAAGCCAAGCAAGCCAGCCATGAACAATATGAGAAGGGTAATGAACATCTAGGCGATCATAGGGAAGCAACCTCGCAGGGGAAGGGCGAGCAAAGAGGCCTAAACGCTCGAGAAGCCAGATCTGCAAAACATGAGGTGACCCTGAAAGCAACATCGATCCGGTGCTCTGTGCATGATCTAAGCCCAGTAAGGTTTCTCCTAAAACAAGCATGACAGCACTTCGCATCTCTTGACGACTACAAATAATAGGGATAAGGATGTCAGAGGAAGACTGGAATAAGAAATGGGAGAGCATAGCCAAAGAAAGGGCACTGCGTCTGATGATCTGATACCCTCTATCATCCAGATCGTCGATGGGAGCATAAATAGAAGAAAGGCGGTCGAAGTTAATATGCCGGTCGTGAACAAAAGAGCTGGTAGCACCCCAGGAAATACAAAGAAGAGCCGCTAGATCTTGGATGTACCCTGCCTGTATCTGGGGGATGATCAAATCAGCATAAAGATCGGTATAGAGAATGGCGCTAAATTCCTCGAAGAGTGGACAAACCTCCTCATGACCGAACCGGAAGACATGCAAGGAGGGGTCCCAACATATGATAGCAGCTCAGAGTAAGCTCTTATCTAGAGCCATATGGTGGAATGCAAAGAGGTCTGTCAATCTGTGACACTCGAAGTTGAGTCGGTCAATGCCGGAAAGAGAATCCATCCACGGGTATAGAATGTCAGAACTTATGGGAGCCATGAAGAATGAGAGTGAATATAGAAGAAGAGTTTGAATGAAGAAGAGGAAAAAGGGCCTTCGGAGTTTCAAATGAGTATTGAAATGGGCAAATGGCACTTTATATAAGAAAATGGCACAAACCGACACTCGATGAAAAGTGGGGGCACTCACTGAGTGCCGACCAGCAGTCACTGAGTGTCGTACGGCAGTCAGTGAGTGCCAGTCAGCCTCTTTGAGTGCCGGCCAGGTTTTAAAAGGATCATGGGTTAGTTTATAACTTGAATTAGCCCAAAACTGCATAACAATTTGAATAGAATTTCACCAATCATCATCCAAGCACCATTTCTCTTGCACCATTCATCAATAAGAAATAAAAGGCAATCACAGTTTTGGGTAAGTAAGAAGAATAAGTCTAATACTGAAATGATAATCAAGCATGAATATAAAAAGAATTCAAAATTGGCACGCATGCCACCATTCATAAATACTATCCAATCCGCCTAGAAAGGAAGAGAGAGAGAGAGAGTTTTAGTTCTCGTCCTCGCAGGGACATAATAAAAGATGAGAAGAGAAGGATCATCTTTGTCGGCAATGCGGATTCCTTCTGGGTGCACGTGGAGCTATCTGACTTCCCCCGGCCCCGCCATCTCCACCATCACCACCGTTGCCACCACCTTGACCGCTGCCACCAGCACCTCCAGGATAACCGCCCCCTGACCAGTTGGAGCCCATGCATTCGCCTCCTCATAGCATTAAGTTCCTCTTCCTGCACAGAAGAAGGATGATAAAATTCATTTGAATCTCCAAATTTTGGTTATTTTTAAGAAAATAAAAAATTTGTGGGAGTCGATTCCTTTTCTAAAGGAAAATAAATGAATATTCTTTAAAAAAAAAAAGAAGAGAAGAATGAATAGAAAAAAAAAAAGAGAGAGAGAGAAAAAGAAAATATATAAAAATGGTGATACCTTAGCTCTGGCCTGAAGATCAGCATTGGCCCTTGCTCCATCAGCCTGAAAAAGAGTTTGGATACAGTTGTCAACATAAGAATAAATTTGAATTGTGAAAAAGTAATAAGAAGATTATTTCCAAAAAAGAGATTTACCCTCCATTCACGTCCATGAATCCAATTCTGAACGGTGTATGCATATGATAAACCCTCTTTAGCATAATTCTAGGGATTGTAGTGTATTGTAGAGGGATGGACGGAACATTCTGGGTATAAGGGGTTAGCTGGTACATGGTCTCTTGGCCCATGTAGACCATAGGAACGTTCCAGTTCCACTGTGGGAAAGCTAGAGGGTCGGCAATCCCAGGAATAGGCTGCAAATAAGATTTTGGATATTAATAAATGTGGTCACATATCTAAAAAAAAGAAGAAGAAGATAACGAAAAAAGAAGAGAGAAAAGAGAAGCAGAAATAAGAGAAATAAGAGTCTCTTACACGGCTGACATCCATAAGAGGAAAATTATGCATGAGAGAATTTAATCTGAAGGCAGGATAACCGTCTGGACCATCCAAGAAGTTTGCAATGCCCTCCCCGTCTAGAGCAGCCACCAGGTTGTCGTGATCCAAAGTCTCCGTAATCCTCATAGTCGCCGGGGGAGCTCTCAGCACATAAAAAGCCGGGGTTGCAAGGGATTGCCTGGTCACCCTCTCACCAAGGGACCACTCTCGGCACGCCTCACCCACCATCAGAATCCTCAACCTGGAGAAACCCACAACCACCTGGATCGCCTCGCTGGCCTCTAGAAGAGCCGCCTCCCACGGATTCCACACCACATGAACCTCGCGTAAGTTGGTAAGGAGGTTCCTGCAGCGGACAAAGTCATGGGCCCCAACCTTCCGACCCGTCGCTTCCTTCCTCCGTTTTAAGCCCTGAGACATAATAGCAGCCTCGCTATCCCGGGTACTGGGAGCTCTCATGCGAAGATACTCGTGAGACCATATCTGCAAAAGAAGAAAAAGAAAAGAGTAAAGTCAGTTTTCAAAATAAAATCAAAAGGGGGTGAATAAAAAAATGATGATGATGACGATTGAAATTTAATGATAAAGCTTTACCTCCCAGGCTCTCCAGTACCTGCCAGTGGAAAGAGAATTTTCCCTAGAGACCTCACTCATGTGGTTGTAGAGAGTAGCCAACCTTGCCCCTCCCCAGTTATACTGGGAGATGTGGTCAATGTCTGCAAGAAAGGCCAAGTACCCGAGGTTGATCCTATCCCCCTTTGTGCTCATCAGCGAGCAACCCAGCAAATACATGATAAAGGCCCTAGCCATCTGGTCGTCGGTAAAGGCCTGGCCCTTGAAAGTGTCCAGGAACCATTTTGTGGGCACTATGAACTCTCCTGGGTGAGCCCCGAGCAGGTCAATAATCTGCTCATGACGAGTCTAGAGATCATCATAGCGAACAACGGGAAGGCTGCCGAACGGGATGCCTGTGATCATAGCAAAGTCCAGGGGTGTCATCGTCATCTCCCCAAATGGCATATGGAATGTATTTGTTGTATCCCACCATCTCTCTGCTAAGGCCTGGATATAGGTCCTATCGTTCGAACTCTTCTCTAAGAGTAACGCAAAGAGCCCAAATCTAACATTATCGACCATGGTTCTAACCTTGTCAGAAAGCTCCTCGTACCATCTCCAGCTATGAAGCACACTCCCATGGCCTTTAAGGACAAGTTCCGGAGTCTGCAAGAAAAGGACAGAAGAAAACAAAAATAAGAGGAAGAAAGAAAATAAATGATTTTTAGAATCTAAGCAATCCAATTCTTTGTAAAAGAAAAATGAGTGCTGATTTCTGAGTCTAAGCGACTCAATTCTTTGAAAAAAAAAAGTAAGTGATGATTTTCGAGTCTAAGTGACTCAAATAAGTGTTGATTTTCGAGTCTAAGCGACGCGATTCTTTGAAAAAGAAAAGTGAGTGATGATTTTCGAGTCTAAGCGACTCGATTCTTTGTAAAAGAAAAAATAAGTGATGATTTCCGAGTCTAAGCGACTCAAATAAGTGTTGATTTCCAAGTCTAAGCGACTCAATTCTTTTAAAAAAACAAAAAGTGAGTGATGATTTCTAAATCTGAGCAACTCGATTCTTTAAAAAAAAAGATGAAAAAGTGAGTGATGATTTTCAAGTCTAAGTGACTCGATTCTTTGAAGAAAAAAAAAAGAAAGTGAATGATGATTTCCGAGTCTAAGCAACCCGATTCTTTGAAAAAAAAATCTCTCTGAGTATAAGCGACTTGACTCTTTGAAAAATTTTATTTCTGGGTCTAAGTGACTCAATTGTTTTGAAAATAAGAGAGAAAATTCTGAGTCTAAAGCGACTCGTTGTTTTGAAAATAAGAGGTTCTTAAGTCTGAGCGACTCGTTTGATTTAAAAATAAGAAAATTCTTGAGTCTAAGCGACTCGTTGTTTTGAAAAATAAGAAAAAGTTCTTTTGAGTCTAAGTGACTCGTTGATTTGAAAATAAGAAAATCCTTGAGTCTAAGTGACTCGTTATTGAGAGGAAAAATAAGGTTCTTGGTTATGCAACAATAGGTTTTAAGTTTGTTGAAGCATAGTCTACATGAAATTTGAGTGCTTCACGGGGTCGATGCAACCCCTCATTAGCAGTGGACAAATGGGATAATGGAATTCATAAGCATGGAAAATTAATGAATCCAAATAAGGGCGATAAACAAAAAGCACAATACCAAGCATTGAACCCCAATCATGACAAGAAAATCAACTCAAAAAAGGAGGGGGTATCACAAATAAGATTGAATACATCCAAATCCATAAAGTCATAGGGGCATTCATACATGCATTGTTCATCATATACTGCATTGTATTACATGATTTTATCATAAGTATAAAAAGGGGGGTTTTGGGAGTATACCAATCTATTGAAAGCCCGTGCCGAGAGGTGCGCCCCGGGGTCGATGAGTAAAACTGATGAGTTGTGGCCGGGGTTGGGCTTATACTTCTTCTTAGGGGGTCCGTAGGATCCAGAACCATTAACCATTGTAGAATCTACAAGCAAAAAGGGTAGAATTCAATGTTTATATGAAAATACCTTTGAAAGAAAATCAAATAACATGAAAAAACCATGATTCTTTAAGCATAAATCAAGCAAAGATGCAATCTTGATGGTTGGAAAGTGAACATACCTTGTTTTGATTGGTTCTTGAGTACAGAATCAATAGGGAATGAGATCCTAGAGAGAAAATCCAAAATTAGGAGAAGAAGAGATTGAAAAAGAAAGAAGGAGAATTAAGTTTTATACACACTGCTAATCAGGCTGGCACTCGATGGAAAGTCGCCGGCACTCAGTGAGTGCCACGCGGCATTTGATGGAGTGTCGGCCGGCACTCAGTAAGTGCCAGTGTGCATCACTGAGTGCCTCCGTGTGTGACAGGTGGCCCTTTCCCTCCAAAATTTTCATATATATGATAGGGACCACCGAATTTTGCTCCCATATCCCTAAAAAATTTCCCTCGTTTCGAAAGGACCCCCAGAGTTTGAAAAATAAGTTCTTAAGCCCTATTGTAAAATGAAATTAGCACTATTTGTGAGGGATCATATCTGATTGACTCCAGAATTTTGAAAATTAAGTTGATTGGAGTCTAGTTGACTCTAGATTTTGGAAAGTGATTTGATTAGAGACTGATTGACTCCAGAATTTTGAAAATTGATTTGATTGGAGTCTAATTGACTCCAGATTTTGGAAAGTGGTTTAATTGTAGTCTGATTGACTCCAAAATTTCAAAATTTGATTTGATTGGAGTCTAATTAACTCTGGATTTTGGAAAATGAATAAATTGGAGTTTGATCGGCTCTGATTTTTGAAAGTTTGATTTAATTGGAGTCTGATTGACTCCGGATTTTGGAAAATGAATAAATTGGAGTTTGATTGGCTCCGGATTATTGCAAGTTTTATTTAATTAGACTCTGATTGACTCCGAATTTTGAAAAATGAATAAATTGGACTTTGATCGGCTCTGGATTTTTGAAAGTTTGATTTAATTAGAGTCTGATTGACTTCGGATTTTTGAAAATTGATTTGACTTTGGGGCTAGTGGACTCTAGATTATGAGAAAATTAAGCCGATTTGGGTATGATTGATCCTCAAAATCAGAAAATAAAAGCAGATATGAATCTGAATGCTTCTAGATGTAGGAAAATTAATCCGAAATTGAATCTCGAAAAAGATGTAATCCCTAAAAATCAGGAATCATGAATTAAAGCGAGTCAGCATTGACTTTGCCTCGTGGAAATAACGAATTCGCATCCTTGGTTTTCACAAATGAATGTACACTGACATCAGTATTGCTACTCGATTTGGTTGTGGAAGAGTAAGGCATGAAGCATCTCAGTCGGTCAGATGATTTTGGAAGATTATGGAGTGTAAGGCCTGAAGTGACTCAATCTTTTAGCATGCTACCTGATTCGACTATGGAGTGTAAGGCATGAAGCATCTCAGTCGGTTAGATGATTTTAGAAGATTATGGAGTGTAAGGCGTGAAGCGACTCAATCTTTTAGCATGCTACCTGATTCGACTATGGAGTGTAAGGCATGAAGCGTCTCAGTCGCTCAGATGATTTTAGAAGATTATGGAGTATAAGGTATGAAGTGACTCAATCTTTCAGCGTGCTACCTGATTCGACTATGGAGTATAAAGCATGAAGCGTCTCAGTCGGTCAGATGATTTTGGAAGATTATGGAGTGTAAGGTGTAAAGCGACTCAGTCTTTCAGCGTGCTACCTGATTCGACTATGAAGTGTAAGGCATGAAGCGTCTCAATCGATCAGATGATTTTTGGGGAGATTATGGAGTGTAAGGCGTGAAGCGACTTAATCTTTCAGCGTGCTACCTGATTCGACTATGGAGTGTAAGGCATGAAGCATCTGAGCCTATCAGATGATTTTTGGGAGATTATGGAGTGTAAGGCGTGCAGCGACTCAATCTTTCAGCGTGCTACCTGATTCGACTATGGAGTGTAAGGCATGAAGCGTCTTAGTCGATCAGATATTTTTGGGGAGAATATGGAGTATAAGGCGTGAAGCGATTCAATCTTTCAACGTGCTACATGATTCGACTATGGAGTGTAAGATGTGAAGCGTCTCAGTCAATCAGATGATTCCTCAAAACACATGTTCCCAAGAATAAAACGATGACATAATCGGAGAATTTGAAGCATTAGGCGCATTTCTAATAATAGGAAAAGCAACATGACTCCGAATCATCACGTTTGGGAGCATGGGACATAAAACTATTGAGCATATGCATCATGATAAGATAGGAACATCCATCTGTGTGGTTATTTGCATTTGTATGTTGTCCTTTGCCCGAACTACGTCCTGGTCTGATTGCCGATGGGATACGTAGGCAGCTCACCATTGAGCACGACCAGCATTTGGCTCTCTGCACACCCGTTTTTTGCAATGCACCTTTTTTTTTTCTAGATTCGACTGTTTGGTCAAAGGCTTGTCTTTCACACAGGCTTCGACATTCACTTGTGATATGCGTTGCTTTATAAGCTCTACCGAAGAGGGGCAAACTGTAGACACCCCGATTTTGACCAAACGTCAAATTCAGGGATTGGTTACCTCTAAACACCGATGATGACGATGACCGGTGAAATTCGAAGTTTTTCCAGAGAATTCAAATTCTTCAAAGATTCTTTAAATCAAGTTTCAAAAAAATCAAAAATAAAATAAAGAGAAATTGGGTATTCGGGAGAAACCCGAACGTTAAAGAACGTATGAGAAAATCAGTCTGGGGATTCGTCCTGAGAAATAAAATATGAAAGAAAGTTTGAAAGAAAAAAATAAATAGAAAGGAGAAAATAAAAGAAAAGGAGAAAATGAAAAAATTTTTGAAAAAATGAGTTTTTTTAAAAGAAAAGAAAAGAAAAAAAAAAGAAAAAAAGAAATGACACATTAAAGTACATCCTACACATGTATTCTTAATGAAATATATTACAACTATAACTATTTTAATATAATTTATCAAAAATTAAGTTTTGTTAACATTTATTTTGAAAATTAAAAAGAAGACAGAAATTATGTTAGCCGAGGCACGCGGCGAAGCCGGCGGCACTCGCTGAGTGCCGTCCGAAATTCAGTGAGTGCCGCCCGGCACTCAGCAAGTGCCGCAGGCAAGTCATCGAGTGTCGCGCGCTATAACAAACTGCTTTTCTCACATGTTCTAGAAGAAAACTTTGCACATGGGTTTTCACCTAAATTTACCCATTTAACCTTGTAATGTTGGTCTATATAAACATACCTTCATCTCCATTATTGGGACCTTTTCACTTGACTGTTGAATCAAATTGAGATATATAAGAGTTATATATACAATAGAGAGAGAATTGAGAGAAGAAAAGGGAGTTTTTCTTGAAGAATTTGAAGATTTTTTTGGAAGAATTCCACAAGAGATATAAGAAATCCTTGAGGTCATAGAGGTAACCTCTCAATCCTTGGTAGAATTAGGCAAATTCAATCACAAATTCATAGTTCTAGGATCTTTACACATTTTTAAAACCTCTCTTCCTACCTCATTTCATCACACACCACTTAGAATTTGTGATTGAATCTCATAATATTTCATTAATTTTGGATCTAATTGATGCCTTGGGTTTAAAATAAGTTTGGTTTTGAAGAATTTGTGTTCCAATTTCTCTAAGTAAACTTTGAGTCCTTTTTCAATTCAATTCCTTAGTTTACTATGGTCTCATGATTCATATGGAGATTAAGGAAAACCATAGTCATGTCTACATATATTTAGTGAGATTCAAATCTCAACTCATGATTCGAATTTCCTTACTAAGAATCTTATGGGATTCATGCTATATTCCGTAGAGGTTTATGTAGATTTAGGTCTCATTTAATCTCCAAGGACCATTAATTTGAGAGGCGAGTAGGATGTCATGACTCTATATTCCTCAAGGATCATATGTTTGAGAGAGGAATTATATGTAAATTTTCATAGTTTATATTCCAAGGTTCATAAGATGGGGTAAGACCTTAGGATTCTCTTGCTAGATCTTCAACTATGAGATCTATGATGGAGATCCATTAAGGCTAAGTCTATGGATCTCTTATTCCAATAATCATAGTCATACTTGATCCTAATTCTCTCTAGAATCATGGATCAAGTTTGATTCAAAATATGAACGACGATTCAACAAAGGTGCAGCGAATCCATAAACCAACTATGATCAAAGATTTTTTTTATAAAATCATGGTTCATTGGAATTGGATGAGACCAATTGGAGGATGTTCATAACTCATTTAAGTACCTCTGTGATTTTCATTTTGATGAAATTCTATGTTTAAGATGGTTTGGTCTTGTGATTTCAAAACAAGCAACTCTCTATCCAAAATTCCAGAACAGTAAGTCCGTTTTAAAATAAATAAATCAGAACCTTAATCGAGCTTTCTTGACCCAAAATAATTTTTTCTGCGTATTTCAATGTGTTGGGAAGATACCCTAAAAAGATCTAAGTATTTCTCATTTGTTTACTATTTTTAGAAAATCATACAAAAACTCTGGACAGAGGGTTGCAGATTCCTGGGTGATGTCTAGTGTTTTCCTTATTCCTAGAGATCGAAGGGTTCAAACCTTGATTTTCTTTTTGGGTTAGAAACTAGACGCACAAAGGTATATTTTATCCAATAATCATTAAGATCCAACCGTTGGAAGCATGGTTTTTCTATCTTTGAAAGTCTGGTCTGCTCTCTGTAATTTATGATAAATAGTCACTATTTTTGTCTAATCTCATTGATTTTAACTTAAATGGTTTCCTAATACTTTGGGACCTAAATCATGTTATGAGAAATGATAATTAAGTCTAAATCTAGAGGCTAAGTGATCCAAATCAATGATTAGTTCATATCTCACTCTTGGTTATATCCATGCATTCATTCATGTATATTGATACTTGTTGCTAGGATCCAGCTCTAGTTTGATTTGTCCCTAATTGAACCTAGTTGTGAGTTCCTTATATTCATGTTGGGATTATAATACCCCTGTATGGACATTGCATTGGGTCCTAGTTGAGACTTGCATGTCTATAGAGGTGATATATTCTCAACTAATTAGAAGGAATCCATAAATGGGTCAATTCTTTCCATACTTGATAGATTTAAAGCACTAGGGTTGATTATTTGGTATTATATATTTGATCAAAGCATGTGTACTAATCCTTATTTTGTAGTGCTTTTTGAGGTACAATTTCTCAAACCTTTTCTCTAGTTTATTTTGTTTTATTGATTTTTATTGATTTTTGACCTCATGTGCGACACCTTAGCCTAGGTTTTGCCTTATATGTATATTTGGATTAGAGACTCTTTTTCTAGGATTTCCTTTTATATGTATGCATTGCACGTTTCTATTTTGCGGTCGAATACCGGGTATGTTTTCTAGTTCCCTATTTGCATATCATATCGCTTGCTACTTGAATTACGTGACTTATGAATGATATTTTGTCGTTAGTAATTTTGCACCATTTTTAACATGTTTGTGTTATGTATTATTTATATATATCTATTAGTTGAGGGCATGCTTAGATTAATAATTCAATTAAAAAGGATGATGAGTAGAGGCCTATCACGAGATAGGATGAAAGGGAGTGTTTTCGTCCGCCGGGCTCCTTCCCCTTTGATTCCATAATCCCCGGACCCAGTTTATCTTTGGTTTCACAAGAGATCAGTTTGCTTTTAAAACGATTTCTTAATTTTTCCTTTTAAAAAATTAAGTGGCTACTCTTTGAAATTTGAAAATGTTTTAAAATTGAAAGTGGGCCCAAATGCCGGTATCCACAGGATGAATCCATAGAAATTCCTTGGGATAATATCTTATGACCCAAAAATTTCACCTCTTGCAACCAGAACTCATACTTACTGAATTTGGCATGCAAGCGATGATCTTTGAGCATTTGCATCGTAATTCTTAGATGTTGCTTGTGCTCTTCCTCTGACTTAGAATACATCAAAATATCATCTATAAAGCCGATGATAAACTGATTGAAGTAAGGCTTGAACACTTTGTTCATCAAATCCATAAACACGGCAGGGGCATTTGTCATTCCAAACGACATCACTAAAAACTCATAGTGACCATATATGATTCTGAACTGATGATATCCCAACCATAGATATATCTTGGAGAATGTTGTGGCTCCCTGTAGTTGATCAAACAATTTGTCGATTCGAGGCAAGGGATATATATTCTTGATAGTTACCATGTTCAACTTTTTGTAATCGATGCACAGTCAAAGTGTTCCGTCCTTCTTCTTGACGAATAACACTAGTGCTCCCCAAGGTGATGTACTCAGGCAAACGAAACTCAAATTCTTCAGTTCCTGAACTTGTTCCTTCAGTTCCAACAGTTCGGTAGGGGCCATTCTGTAGTGAACTTTAGTCGGCGCAGTGCCAGGTACAAGTTCAACACATAACTCTATACTTCTTTCAGGGTGATAAACCAGAAACATCATAAAATGCCTCTTTGAAGTCTTTGACCACAAGTATAGATGACACTATCACTTCTATACTGACAACTTCAATGTTCACTAACCATCTGGTGAGGAATATATCTCCCAAAGGGTTATACTAGAAATCGAAGGATTGATTCCCATTGTCGGAAAATGTAATTCTTTTCCTCGTACTATCCAACTTTGCCTGGTTCTTAGCGAGCCAATCCATCCCTAGGATTATGTCAAATTCCTTTATGATAGAACAACCAACCTTGCAAGAATTTTATGGTATCCTTTCCTATTACATAGATTTTACCAATTATGAAGAATGAGAAAAGCTACTAGCTTTTTATACGATAAAATGAAAACGAGGGACTACTAGTCCAACTATTACATATTAGTTATTATAGATACATATTAGTCCAACAGTCTTCCAACAATGCTCACACTATGGGGAACGATTGTCGTTCTTCCATGCCATGCACCTCTTGCGAATGTGATTTGTCTCACCGTAGTAAAAGCACTGCATTATTTTCTTGGATGAGGCACAAGCAGTTAAAACAAATCTAACTTATTCTCTGCTTTTGGTGCCACCTTTTCCTTACAGAGGTGACTCAGACTGCCATGTTCCATCCATCGAGTTTCATTGCAATTATACCAAAAATGACCTAGTAGGTTGCAATTAGCACAGAGGCTGCTTGGTCTGCTTGTACCTTGTTCTCACCTGGAGTCATCATTTCTTGGAACTTTCTTTTGCCTTGCTACAGTTCAGATGATTTCACAAGGAAACTGTCGTATAGATGATCTCCTAATTGACCTATGGTGACTCTATCACCCATCACCCATCTTCCATAAGCTTAGAATAAGTGACCTGACCAAGCCAGTGGGATCAACTTCTGGGGATAAGAGTTGGGATTGTCCACTTGATCGGTTCTCGGTTACCTGAGATGACTTGGCTATCTATGCTCCTACACACATAGCATACTCGTACTATAACATAAGTATATAGTAAAATCCAAGTATACATAATGTAATTCAAGGATGCATAATACACCTAACACATATTCGAAATAGGACTATGTCTAATAGTGAAGAGATCTTTTTCTTATCTCCTTCTAAACTCTTGGCTATAGGCTATGCTGACTATTCTGAGATCTGACTCAGGAAATTCGTCAGTGCCTAAGCTATTCATAAGGGCTATAACTTATCTCAACTCTTAAGGAACTTGGATACTCTCTTTTTGTAGGGACTTCATATGTCATAGACAACTTGGCTAATTTTCAACTAGATACATTCGAGGATATTTGGTGACTGCTAACATTCTTGTCTACGTGACAAAACATTCGTATAATCGTTTCTATGATAAAACCAACCTAGTCTAAACTAAGGGCATTCGGTACTAAACAACTAAAACATGGTTGTTTCATAAATATAAACGTAGTAAATCAGACTAGAATTAGAGAAACTTGGTTGTATAGCATAGTAAAACCTAAAGTTAACATGTGTTGCTAATCTGTGACGTGAATAATCGAGCCTGGTTAAGCAGGATAACCTGGCTCGGATACCACTAAATCCTGTCACGCCCCGACGTTGCATAAATAGGGAAAGCATTTAATTTCCTTTATGGACGCGTAGGTCACAATAGTTTGAAGGATCGATTCTGTCCCAAACGTCATATAATAATATAACTTAAATCAGAGTAAGAGCAATCAAGGCTTATAAAATTTTTCAAACTTAATAATTATTACATCATGTAGAAATCTTAAGGCACAACCCGCCTTGCAAAAATATTAATATCTATTACATCAGTTCCTAAAACAAAGTTCAGTTTATAAAGCGAAGCAGTAATATCTAGTTTCTCTTCATAGATAATTGTTCTAAATTTGCATAGTTGTATTGTCCATCCTGATCATAACCTGAAAAGCCTAGACATAAATGTCCAAGGCGAATCAACGCCGTCAGCGTCAAGAAGCTGGTGAGTACTAAAAATATGTGCTTATAATGTAAAACATACTTTGTTACCATTTACGCTTCACGGGATCATTATTCAACATATTTAAAAATACAGCAATGAATTCGTAATTGTGAAACAAAAGGACAGCATAATAATATTCAAATCAATGCAACCAACTCATCTCACTAACTCTTTTACCTCAACTACAAAACACATTATCACAGCATCCAACTTTCTCGTTCTAGTGCCTTGAGAACACTATGGTGACCACACTATAGTACACGGGTACCAAGGAGTGTCCAATTTGCCTCACACTATGGTACACGTGTACTAGGGAGTGTCTAGTTTGCCTCACACTATACCCCATATATGTCTCTCTTCCTTTCATTTTGACCATGCAATTTGGAATACTTGAACGATTGATTCTTTTTTTTTTCGTCTTAACTTCTACCTTTATGAATGAAAAAGTAGAGGAATGTCTCATTAGTTTTAACTAATCATTCAATTAAATAATTCAAATTAATAGATTAAACTTAGAATCTTCTAAGAAAATAGAAACTATATATAAGAAAAGTAAGAATATAATGGAAATAATGTTTCTGTAGAATATAAAAAATGTATAATTTTAATCAGTAATGCTACATGCACAGAAAATTGCACAGAATTTGTGCACAGAATTGATCCGGGCCACTCATTTTAGTGGCTCCCACACATTTTGGGATGGGGACCACCGAAATGAGTGGCCCGGATCAATTCTGTGCACAAATTCTGTGCAATTTTCTGTGCAAGTATCATTTCTGAATTTTAATTGGATATATCTAATAAGATTCTACTAATCTATTAATTAGACTAATTTAATTTCTAATTAGAAAATAATTAGAATTAGAAACCTATATGATATCTAATAAAATATGAAAGTGTAATAAAAAGAATTTCAAACTATTAATTATAGAATTTATATTGTGATAAATAAATCGAAATTATATATCGCTATATTAATCGTTATGTTCTACAATATTCAATATTTATTTGAAATTCTATATTCTACTTTTTCTATATTCATATTAATTATGAATAGCTAAGAATGAAAATAAAAATAATAGTTAATAGCTAAGAATTCAATAGTTTCTTGCATTCCTATTCATGTAAAATTTCTGTTATGTGAGCCCACTTAGCTCAGAGGTTAGAGCATTGCATTTATAATCCATCTCGAAAATACTGTAGTACCTAATCTGTCTCGCATTTGTAATCTGTCTCGCATTTGCCTTATACTATAGTACCTAATCTGTCTCGAAAATACCAGAGAAAATCTCGCTTTGTATCCAGATTTGGATACCAGGGAGTGTTTGTATCCGTCACGCACTATAGCACTACCACGGGCGCCCGGGAGTGTCTAAGTCAGCGTCACATACTATAGCACTACCATGGGTGCTAGGTAGTGTCCAATTCGGCGTCACACACTATAGCACTACCACGGGTGCCGAGTGTCCAATTTGTCACCGTCGTATTTCAAAGGTACCTTAAATCCATATCATCACAATCCCTATTGCCTTAATCCATTATATCACACTATACATGTCGACTCAATCTTGATACTATCATGTATGTTGACTCGACCCCAGGATATATCTCACTATAACTACTAAACATAAAATCAATGAAATATGCAAGAAATTCCTGAATCAATTCTCTAAACTCTCTTTAACTCAATCTTTTAAAAACAAGTTACTGAAAGCAGATCTTCCAAACAGTAATTTAAAAACATGTAAAACATCATCCAAATAGTACCTGATGTACAAAACAGACAAAACCATAAAAAGCTCCAGTTGTACGAGCGGGTCGCACGCGCAGGTAGCGCGCGCGAGAAGCCCAGCGCGCGCGAGAAGCGTTTTTATCGGATTTCTTTAAAAATATCCCCGAATAATGAAAATACAAAGGTGGCGCAAGCAGGTCACTGGCACGAGTCGTGCGAGCATGGGTCGCACGCGTGAATTATTACAGAGTCTTTTTCTTCTTCGTTTTCCTCCCCTGTTTTGATTTTAAAGTCTGATTTTTACCCACTTTAATTCCGAACTTAAATGCGCCATATAATGTATGGTTTTCTTCGTTTTTCTGTAAGGATCGCGAATATGTAATCAGATTAAACCAAATTGAATTGTAGCTCTCAGATTTTACGTAAAACCGATAGGTGACAAAATTTCAATCTTAATATACTTTTTGATATGAATGATTTAAGCTCTAAAACTTTAACCATGGTTTCTAGGAACTATAATCTTTCATTAATAACTATCAAAACTCATTTTGGTTAAGTTTTATAAAATCACAATTTTCAAGCTTTGAACTTCATGGATGAGCTTATCAATGGTGGTTCACAATACTACTTATATAAACAATAATGAAGTATGTATTACATTCTAAGAGAGTTAGTAATACTCACTGAGATTGGAGATTGAAGTATATGTTGAGAAAGAAATCAAAATAAGCCAACCCACTACAAGCTTTGGCTAGGGAGGTTGAGCTCTCTCTCTCTCTCTAGACTATTTCTGTCAAAATTCTCTATAACTCTCTCCTTCTCTGTATTTTTAGTTTGTAATTTCCAAAGTGTATGTAATAGAGAGAGGATCTGAGATATATAACAAAACAAATTCTTGGAGGTCAAGAACAACCTCCCTCACTCTACATATTGATTTTCTTTTCGTAATCTCTGAATTTCTAATATGCTTGGTATACATATACGTATATAAGATACATATATATACATATTATATAACATGTACAGTCCCATTTGGTTTGTAGGGGTTAGTCTAGTTGTTTGGGTATAAGCTTATAGCACTAATAGTTTTTATATCATTTTAAATTCTAAAATATTATGTTTTAACATTTACAATATTCTAAAATTATAATATGTATTACATTATACTTATTATTCACCTAGTTTAAATAAATAATAATTATAATAATTAGTTATAAGTAATTTTAAATAGTTTAAAGTTATTTTTAAAATAGTTTTAAATGCCAAAATTAAGATTTAAATATTCTAAAATATTACTTTAAATAATACTCTCATATTCTATTATTATATTACATTAATTACATATTATGCTTATTATTTATTTAGTCTCAATAAATAATAAGAATTAGTTTTAAATTGAATTAATTAAGTAATAAATACCTAATGACTATTTATAAAATGTTAAAAAATTATATTAACTACCCTAAGGCCTAATGCCTTTATTTTATAAATTATTTATTTATAAAACCCAAACTTTAGTATTTTACTTAATTATAAGGATCCAATTGTTATCCTTTAATTATTTTAAATACCAAATAAGTTCCAAAAATTATGAGAAGAATACCACTAGCCTATTTTAAGGTCTAGTAACTAATAAAAATATTTATAAGGACTGATTGTTATCTTAAAATATATTTTATAATTATAGGACTCCATATACTATAATTATGTAATTAGGACTTCAATAATTCATAATAAATAAACCGTAACTCAGAAAAATGCGCGGCCAATTCCTAAATTCCTAGAATGACGTATAAATCTATTTTTTTAAGTTTAGTGACTTTCTGACTCAGTCGAAAATAAAGCTTACTGTTAAGGCCGCACTGGTATAGGAAATCCTGCCTTTTTACGACGAACTCCGATTTAAGTCTAGGCAATGGCGTTAGACTCAGAATGATGTCAGGATCATTATGTAGAGGTTTAGATACCCATCCAACACAATTACCGTTATGCCCTTATAAATAGAATGTATGTTAATTGCTATTCAATGGATTGATATGAATTGTAGGAGCAGAGACTACACTTGTATTCGCGACTTTGCATCAAGGTGAGTCGTCCTAACTCACTTGGTATATTATAGAAATACTCCATGTGTATTACATGAATATCTTGTGTATCTTGTGTGGACATATTTTATGAGTATTATATGTGCATAAGTTAAAGATAACCTGTATATATGGAACGCATGTCTAGATTGTCACACTTGTCCCAGGTAAAATCACTTATTTTAATTGCATAATTGAATTTCAAGGATTTTCACTGCTACTTGAAAATTGAGTTTTTGAGTTGACGTGGGACAACAGTGGTGTGTCAGTGAGGACACAAGGATTTGATAATCCATGATGCAATGGCATGATTAAATGACATTTATGAAATTTAAATGTTATTTAACTTTATCTGGTATTTTGATGAATAGTAATTATACATGTGTAGTATAATTTTTGGTAGTATTGATCTAGTCTTAGATCATTTTGAATATTGTGGTGAGAACGTGAGTAATACGTTGCATAAAAGGTAGGTTATCTAGAGATTCCACGAAATCTAGTTTTCGGATCAAATTACGCACCCAAATGAAACTTAGATGAAAACTTTTATAATTTATAATTTTTACTCGTGAAGTAATAAAATGGACGTATACGACGTTTCAGGAGATAATTAGAACTTTTGAGAACTCGTGGGGAGTTAAATTTAATTCCCGAGAGTTGTGCCTATAAATTGACAACTCAAAATATTTTCATAATATCTTGAACCAAATATCGTAGGAGAGAGAGAGAGAGAGAGAGAGAGAGAAAGGGAGATTTTGTTACTCTGACCTTTCCGACGACATACGGCGATCGTTCGTCCGTCAGTTTTTTACCAAATTTTATTTTTGAACTCCTCGAGGTAAGAGCTTCATTTTGATACCTCTTAGGCCTCGTTTAGAAATTTTTTTTTGAAAAGTTAATTTAAGAAATTTGGAAAACACACATATACTTAGGAAACACTTGAGATCGGAGATCTGACGATTAATTGGTCTCTTAGTACCTCTCCTGAAGTTATAGAGTTATAACTTAAGATATGAATTCCGAACCTATGTAATATAGACAACTTTGGATGTTTTGAATATTGTGTATGAAATTGTGATCCGAGCAAAACTTATGTGTTAGCTTTGGCCCGTTAATTTTAGCGAGTACATATATATATATATATATATAAAAAAAAGCATGGTGATATGATTATGGGGTATGCTAAATGTTTATGTGGGTTAAAGGGGAGTTTGGTATAATTTCATGCCGGGGTACGCCTCTCAGTGTTGAGAGTTTCAATAGTGATGACTACTTGCTTAGTGGGAACCGGCCCAGCTAGAGCAGATGGATGCAATGGTTCAGTGATCTTTGGCTAGCCATTGACATCAAAATTTAAGATTTAAGACATTCCGAAATACTGGAAGAATGCGTATCTCTCTCTCCAAAGACTAAATTATGTGATTTGGATGTTTAAAACATGAATTGCCTTATATGTATTTGTTTAGAATTGTACACTCAGCATATAGCTGAGCAGTAGAGATTTTCTCCGTTGCAGGTGATAAGAGGAAAGGAAAGAAGAAGCATGAGGAGTGAGGCCGAAGAATGCCGAGAGATCATCACTTTTTTTTATTTTTGTAATTCTATTCCAAATGATGTAAAACAGATTCATATATGTTTAACTGGTAACTTGGAGTATATTCATAGTAGTGTAATCGATAGTAAAAACTTCTATAATCATGTTTAGAATGTTGAAATCTAATATTGTTTATATTGGTGTCGAATTTGGAGTGGAGAACCTTGTCCTTAGGATTCTGTAGAACATGCTGAATTTGGGAAGATCAGTCGACTGAGGCCCCACCACAGTCGACAAGACCCCTGTGATACAGAAATATTCTTGTGAGGGATATATACTAAAAGCCATGCTTTATATAGTTGATTTATTATTCATTTAATAAAATCAGTTAATCCATTTTTATGAGAATTTGTGTGGGCAATATTTGTGTTATATTGTTTATTTAATATTATGCATGTGTCTCTTTCATTCTACATAGTAGGTGGTTTGGTGTGTAGAGTTCAGCTTACACACGGAAGATCATACCATCGGATCTTGTAGAATGTAAGATTTTGGTTTACAGTCTTAGATGGATTGGGCCCACCATCGGTAGGACTGCAGTGCGGTGTTGTAGTAGGTTTGTCTTGACTAGGGGAAATGGTATAGTTTCAACTCACCATGCTGGTACACTTTGTGTATTAAATGGGACCGACTTGGGGTAATTATCTTTATACAGGCTTATAAGATAATTAATACCTCATGACTATTATGAGTGCTTATGCTCTAAATCCTTAGTTAATTTATAAACACGTACATTTGATATTTACACTTTGATCCCTAAAAGGGTGAGATCCTTAAATGGGTCAATATCTCATTGGATTGGGTGACTATATTAATTGTGTGGTGGCTATTAATTAATGATGGAATCCATATCTCAATTTTGGGATTGATGATATCCCCTTGAGAAAGCTTATAAGTTTTGATAATGTCAAACCCTGCACGTGGATTTTGTATCCGACATATCAGATAAGTTAAGCAGAGGATATCAAGGGATTTTAAGAGATTAATTAAATATGATTGTCAGTAATTATATTTAATTAATGGATATCTGTAATCTTAACATGGGGAGATAATAAGTATTTAATAACATGGAGCTCGAAATATATTTTTGAGATAAGGGTAGGAGTGCAATTATAATTCTTTAGTGGTATGAATTATAATTTATGAAAATAGGAATCTGATTTAGTTCAAATTAGGGTTTCCTAATTCCATAAGGAAACCTATTCCTTATTGACTTCTTATGGTCCCTATCGTAGCCTATATATATGTTGCTTTGGCTCTCTCCTCAGTTTGCATTTTTCCATCAAGAGCATTATAACTCGGAATAGAAAAGAGAGCGTAAAAAGAGAGAGCAGAAACATAAAGGAATTCGAAGGAGCCCACACTCAGTTCGATATTCTAGCAGTAAAGGAATACGGTAGAAGATCGTGAGCTGTTATCGAGCCCGTGTTCTCGATTCGTCTACTACAGCAATCCATTTTAGCAGTTTAAGGTAACCCTAGTTCCGCCCTTATAGAGTTATTGTAGTTTTCACGTAAATTTTGCAGTACCAACTTATACGCGCTCTTAACAGATTCTGGGAATGCAGTTTCCTAATAGTGGTATCAGAGCAACGTTGATTATGCGTATGGGTTGGACGCAACCATGTTGTCCAATTAAACAGATCATATGCGTGTTTTGATGAATGGATAGAACGTAGAACTATGCTAACCCTTGTTTTGCAGCGTTCTTATTCCACTATTATGGTCACTGATTTTGTGTGATTGGATCCCACAATGGTTTTATCCGTGGTTAATCTTTCTGTTTTAATATAGCATGTGAACTCCTTTATGGAGGCATAGGATTTGTGTATATTGGATCCCACACTTGATTGATGTGTGGCTAATTTACTGCAAAGAAATAGCATGTGAACTCCTTCATGGAGGCATAGGGTTTATGTAATATATCTCAAGTAAATCCGTGAAGACAGTTCGTGAAGATAGTTTACAAGCAGTTTCAAAAAGCAATTTGGAAGCAGTTTCTGAAGACTATTTCAAAAAACTGTTCTGGAAGGCAGTTGCTGATTGGGCAGCTCGACCCCCGTGCGTAGTGGCAACATAGAGCTAATCGGGTTCAATGAAGATTTTTCACAAGAGTTGTAGCTTGACCATAATAGTTGGATTCCTATTTTATTGTGGTTTCTTTATTTATGTGTGATTGAATGATTATTATTATTTCATGTTTAATGAATAGGACAACATGGATAATTGTTCCTAGACCTATTTCAGATGTCTAGCTGCATGTTTAATTTATATTAATTTAAAATGATGGACAACTACATGTGTATTTAGAAATAAAACTAATTCCATAATTTGAAAACATAAGTACTTATTTTCTAAAATCATGAGAATAGAATAATTGTATTATCTACACATGTGGGTTTGACAAGTAAGGATGAATTAATCCTTGTCAAGTATTCCATTATTTTTTATTAATTAAATTAAAAGTTTTTCTAGAAATGATAACCCTCAATTTTTTTTAAAATTCTAAGTGGGAGAGGAAATTTATCAAGTATAAATCCCATGGTCTCCATCACTGGTTTGTAGATGATATGATTAATTTTATGTAATGGCTCTAGTGTCATCCTCCCCATTGGATGTAGTTGATCATGGAATCATCAGTACAAACTTCTTTAAAAGAATGTTTTAGGTGATTGTTAGTGTAGGCCACCTTCCCATCAGAGGTGTTCCTCACAGAACTCTTGACCTAGAATTAAGTGATGGTATACACTTAGCTATAAATAATAATATCCTCTGCATCTGAGGCACTATTGTTATTTATAGGATCAAAGTAAGTCAGCAGTTTAATTTTACTAGGCAAGGTACATTGCATAGATAGTAAAATTAAAAGGCAATTGCCTATCTGAACAAATGATGGATAGTATATGGCTTCCCATCGAGTCATACTATCACGGTGTATCAGGTTGCTGGCGGATTCTTTTCAAATGTGGTAGAGGGAACCAATATTTTCAACTCGAATCCATAGTATTTTTTTTTCCCAAATGTAATTATTTATATTATGTGATTCTCAGGCTTTTAAATGGGTTCTTTCAATCCACTTGCTGTTATACTTAAAGAAAACAAACTTACTGGACCAAACTATATAGACTGGAAAAGGAATTTGGATATTGTGTTAACTGCTGAAGAGTACAAGTTTGTGCATACTCAAGAATGTCCTGAGCAACCTGGTGAGGGGGCAACTGCTGAGGAAATCCAGGCTCACAAGAAATGGGTCAAGGCTGATGAGATGGCGCGGTATTACATTTTGGCATCCATGTCAAATGTGCTGCAACATCAGCATCAGTCAATGGCCAGCGCCCATGACATGATGGAGAGCCTCTGAGAGATGTTTGGGGATCAAAGTCGTGCTGCTAGGCAGGTTGCCATGAAAGACTTGATGAACACAACTATGGCTGAGAGGATGCTTGTAAGGGATCATGTTCTGAAGATGATATCTCTTCTTAATGAACTAGAGATCCTTGAAGCTGAAATCGATGGGGAAACCCAAGTCGATATCGTACTCCAGTCACTGCCAAAGTCTTTAAGCAATTCTGCCTCAATTACAACATGAATAAATTTAAATATACTTTGGCAGAGCTGCTTATAGAACTCCAGGCAGCTGAAGGTCTCAACAGAAAGTCAAGGAGTGCTCTTATGTTTAAGAAAGGTTCTGCTTCAAAGCCGAAAGGCAAGAAGAAAATGAAAAAGGCTCAAAAGAAGGTCGCGGGTCTTCCACCAATCCAAAGGCCAAGAGGACAACCGGGAAAGCCTAAAGGCAAATGTTTTGTTTGCAAGCAGCCAGGACACTAGAAGAAGCGTCCGGTTTATCTCGCCAGACAGAACAATCAAGGTAAATCTCATTTACTAGTTGTTGAATCGTGTTTAGCGGTCCGATCTACCGGTACCTGGTGCGTAGATACGGGAGCCACTGATCATGTATACAATTCTTTGCAGGGGTTCCAGGGAACCAGGCAGCTCAATGATGGAGAGATTTATCTATACATGGGAAATGCTACGAGAGTACCAGCAGTTTTAGTAGGAGATCTACGTCTTAGTTTTAGTAGAGATAGGATTTTAATAATAAGAAATTACCTTTATGTACCTTCTATTTGAAGGAATTTAGTTTCAGTTTCTAGTTTAGTAAAGAATGGATATTCTGTTCATTTTAATAAAGTAGTAGTTATTAAAGAAAATAAATATTTTATTTGTTCTGGTCAATTGGTGGATGATCTTTATATTATAAATCCTGTCTCTCCTATACTGCAACTTAATGAATTGAATAACACAAATAGTTTGCCATTTAAGAGAAAAGAACCTTCGAGGATGAACCAAACGCATCTTTGGCACTTACGCCTTGGTCATATTAACTTGAAAAGGATTCAAAGACTGGTTCAAAATGGGCCATTAAGTTCATTGGAAGTGGAGGCATTTCCAGTCTGTGAATCCTGCTTGGAAGGTAAAATGACCAAGAGGCCGTTCTCGGCTAAGGGCTATAGAGCAAAAGAGCCGTTGGAACTGGTTCACTCTAATTTGTGTGGTCCTATGACTATCCAAGCAAGAGGAGGATTTGAGTACTTTGTCACTTTCATCGATGATTACTCAAGGTATGGGTACATTTATTTAATGCGACGTAAGTCTGAATGCTTTGAGAAATTCAAAGACTTCAAGGCTGAAACGGAGAAGCGTCTAGGTAAATATATCAAGACACTACGATCTGATCGTGGTGGAGAGTACCTCTTAGGAGAGTTTAGGGAATACTTATTGGAGCAACGAATTACATCCCAGTTGTCTGCACCCCGTATGCCTCAGCAAAACGATATAGCAAAAAGAAGGAACAAGACTCTCACGGACATGGTAAGATCTATGATGAGTTATTCGGATTTACCAATTTCTTTTTAGGGACACGCATTAGAGACAGTTGCATACATTCTAAACTTGGTACCATCTAAGTCAATACCTACTAAACTTGGTACCATTCTAAACTTGGGCGAAAGCCTAGTCTGTGGCATGTTCGTATCTGGGGTAGTCCAGCACATGTGCTAAAATGGAATGCAGAAAAGTTGGAATCAAGAACAGAAGTGTGTTTCTTTATTGGGTATCCAAGAAGAACTAAAGGTGGTCTATTTTATAGTCCTAAGGATCAGAAGGTTATTGTTAGCACCAATGCCACATTCTTAGAAGAGGACTATGTTATGAACCACAAGCCCAGAAGCTGTATTGTTCTAGAGGAAATGAGAGGAAAGACACCGACACATACTTCTTTGATACCATCAGTACGAGAAGAAACATCACAAGACAAAGTTATCGATATTCTATTACCGCGTCGTAGTGGGAGAATTATCGAAACTCGTGTAGATCTCGAACCAACCATTAACGCGCAGGTTCTTGAACCAGTACAGCGTACAGATAATGGTGTATTAGGTTCAGAATCTTCACAACGAAATATCAGTGATACACAGACACGGGTTGTGCCTCATCGTAGTAGGAGGGTTATTATTCAATCTGACCGGTATATTTTCTTGGGAGAGTCTTATGACCGGGTCCCTGATGAACAAGTTACCGATCCCTGTAACTACAATGAAGCACTCCAAGATAAAGATGCAGATCTTTGGTAAAAGGCTATGAAGTCTGAAATAGAGTCCATGTACTCCAATCAAGTCTAGGATCTTGTAGAACCACCCAATGAAATAAAACCCATTGGATGTAAGTGGATCTATAAGAAGAAGATAGGAGCAGAAGGTAAGGTGGAAACCTTTAAAGCAAGGCTTATTGCGAAAGGGTTCACTCACAAAGAGGGAATCAATTATGAGGAAACATTTTCGTCGGTGGCCATGCTAAAGTCTATTCGGATTCGCTTATCCGTTGCTACACATTTCGATTATGAAATTTGGCAAATGGATGTCAAGATAGCATTTCTTAATGGGAATCTTGACGAGTGCATCTATATAATGCAACCAGACGGGTTCATTACGAAGGGCCCAGAACACGTGTTGTGCAAGCTTAAGAAGTCCATTTATGGACTTAAGTAGGCATCTAGGTCTTGGAATATCCGCTTTGATCAAGCAATCAAGTCTTTTGGTTTTGATCAATGTGTGGATGAATCTTATGTGTACAAGAAACATGATGGAAGCATGGTGATGTTCTTAGTACTATATGTGGATGATATCTTGCTAATCGGAAATGATGTGGGGGTATAATCTTCTGTAAGGGTATGGTTGTCCAGTCAATTCGATATGAAGGACTTAGGAGAAACCGGTCACATTCTAGGGATCAAGCTTATGTGAGATCGCAAGAATAGGATGTTGGGCTTGTCACAAGGCACTTATATCGACAATATTCTTACAAGGTTTAGCATGCAAGATTCCAAGAAGGGATTCCTTCCCTTCAGATATGGAATTACTCTATCTAAGGATCAGTGTCCTAAGACACCCAATGAGATAGAAAAGATGAAGGCAGTTCCTTATGCCTCGACAGTAGGAAGCCTAATGTAAGCTATGCTATGTACTAGACCTGACATCTGATTTGTTGTTGGCATGGTTAGTAGATATCAGTCTAATCCAGGGCAAGAACATTGGACTGTGGTGAAAAATATTCTCAAGTACCTGAAAAGAACTCGAGACTATATGTTAGTTTACCAAGCAGACAGTCTTGTACCCATTGGGTACACGGATTCTGATTTCATGTCAGATAGGGATTCCAGAAAGTCTACCTCAGGATATGTGTTTACCCTAGGAGGTGGAGCCATTAGTTGGAGGAGTATCAAGCAATCGTGTATTGCTGATTCCACCATGGAAGCCGAGTACGTGGCTACTTTGAAAGCCGCTAAGGAGGCCGTTTGGCTCAGAAACTTTCTTATGGATCTAAGAGTAGTACCTGCGGTACAATCGGTTATTACCCTTTATTGCGATAATAGCGAAGCGGTTGCTAACTCAAAGGAACCTAGGGCACATAAGAAGGGAAAACACATTGAGCGTAAGTATCACCTGATACGAGAGATTGTGCAAAGAGGTGATGTTGAAGTGACCAAGATAGCATCAGCAAATAACCTGGCAGATCCTTTCACCAAGAGCTTACCGGCCAAGACTTTTGATAGTCATGTAGAAGGGATAGGAGTGAGGTGTGCCGTATCATGGCTTTGAGTCTAAGTGAGAGATTGTTAGGGATATATACTAAAAGCCATGCTTTATGTAGTTGATTTATTATTCATTTAATAAAATCAGTTAATCCATTTTTATGAGAATCTGTGGGCAGTATTTTTGTTATATTGTTTATTTAATATTATGCATGTGTGTCTTTCATTCTACATAGAGGTGGTTTGGTGTGTAGAGTTCGGCTTACACATGGAAGATCAGACCATTGGATCTTGTAGAATGTAAGATTTTTGTTTACAGTCTTAGATGGATTGGACACACCATCGGTAGGACTGCAGCATGGTGCTATAGTAGGTTTGTCTTGACAAAGGAAAATGGTATAGTTTCAACTCACCATGCTGGTACACTTTGTGTATTAAACGGGACCGACTTGGGGTAATTATCTTTATACTGACTTATAAGATAATTAATACCTCATGACTATTATGAGTGCTTATGCTCTAAATCCTAAGTTAATTTATAAACACGTAAATTTGATATTTACACTTTGATCCCTAAAAGGGTGAGATCCTTAAATGGGTCAATATCTCATTGGATTGGGTGACAGTATTAATTGTGTGGTGGATATTAATTAATGATGGAATCCATGTCTCAATTTTGGGATTGATGATATCCCCTTGAGAAAGCTTATAAGTTTTGATTATGTTAAACCCTGCAGGTGGATTTTGTATTCGACATATCAGATAAGTTAAGCAGAGGATCTCAAGGAATTTTAAGAGATTAATTAAATATGATTGTCAGTAATTATATTTAATTAATGGATATCTATAATCTTAACATGGGGAGATAATAAGCATTTAATAACATGGAGCTCGAAATATATTTTTGAGATAAGGGTAGGAGTGCAATTATAATTCTTTAGTGGTATGAATTATAATTTATGAAAATAGGAATCTGATTCACTTCAAATTAGGGTTTCCTAATTCCATCTATTCCTTATTGACTTCTTATGGTCCCTATCGTAGCCTATATATATGTTGCTTTGGCTCTCTCCTCAGTTTGCTTTTTTTCATCAAGAGCATTATAACTCGGAATAGAAAAGAGAGCGTAAAAAGAGAGAGCAGAAACATAAAGGATTTCGAATGAGCCCACACTCAGTTCGATATTCTGGCAACAAAGGAATACGGTAGAAGATCGTGAGCTGTTATCGTGCCCGTGTTCTCTATTCATCTACTACAGCAATCCGTTTTAGCAGTTTAAGGTAACCCTAGTTCGGCCCTTATAGGGTTATTGTAGTTTTCGCGTAATTTTTGTAGTACCAACTTATACGCGTTGTCAACGGATTCTGGGAACACAGTTTCCTAAAAATTCTTTCAGTTTTTAAGGGAATCAGTCGATTGGAAGATTGGAAACAGTCGACTGGTTTTTGCTAAAAAATATGATTTTCTGCATGAATGGGTTCAATCGACTGGACAAGTGTCAATGGACTAAGAAATTGAGGCCCCAATCGAATGGATCAGGCCATTGGACTTTAATACCTTCTGCATTGATCTCCAGTCGATTAGGGAACCGCCACAGTCGACTGGACCTCTATTATTCAAAAAGGATTCTTTTGGAAATATTTTAATTGGACAAAACTTTTTATAACTCTAATTTTAATGGATTTTACTTATGTTTTCCACTGCCATTTTACGTTAAAGGAATTATGGATGAGCCTTGGTGGCGTACCACATGTCCAATTTTTGCGCGTAGCGGGATGGGTCTTGGTATCAGAGCTAGAGGTAACAAAACTTTGGGAACGTACAATGACGAGTGAAGTGTTGAGTGTTGTGACACATATTCTAGAATGCATCCATACATGGTAGAGATGTTTGATGCATATGTATGTTGTTATACATACATGTTTATATTTATTGTCATACGTGCATAGTGTTTATGCATTGAGACTGACAGGATTGTAATCAGGAATGACGGTGACCAAGATTTATCACCACATACGCGACGAATGGACCAAATGATAGAAATGATCGGAAACATGGGAGACTTGATATAGAATATAGCGGAGCGATTGCCTCCAACACCTCCTTTTGAGGTAGCACTGATAGTTGTTACGCTAGTATCTGAGAATAGGGGTATGAGATCCGTATCTAAATAGTTTACTACGAAGAAGGCGACAGAATTTCATGGGACTTCTAATACAATGCTCGCAGAACATTGGATTATGGATATGGAGAGAATTTTTTATCTATTCCGATCACCGATAAGGAGAAGATTGAGAACGCTAGTAATATACTCAGGGGTGAGGCCCAGAATTGCTGGGTGAACATTCTAGATCAGGGAGCACCGATAACTTAGGAGGGATTCAAAGCGAAGTTTAATCGCCGATTCTTTCTGAGGGCTGCTCTTAGTGCGAAGAAGAGAGAATTTGATAATCTTCGACAGGGTGATATGACTATCACCGATTACACTTCGAGGTATAATGCTTTGTTGAGATTTAGAAAGGGAGATCGAGGAAGACAGAGCAAGAAAGTACAAGAATAGGTTGAAAGAGAACATTCGCCTGAGGGTGGAAACCTATAAACATTCGACTGTTACCATAGTACAACAAACATCACTTGTAGCCAAAAGTGGAATGGAGAGATCAAGGCAAAATCAGCAAGGTCAACAAGGGAAGAGGAACCACGAGGGTAATGACCAGAGCTATGGTGAATCTTTCTAGAGGCCATTTGCAAGGGGCTCTAATTCGAGTTTCAGTGTGTTCAGGAAGCTGATGAGTAATATACCATTATATCCATTGTGTAATCGACCACACACAAGTCGATGTTTCATTGCCAATTTTCATAACAAGGCTCAAGGGATAAATAGTGCAAGTGCTACACCGGATATGAGGGGCAAATGCTACGATTGTGGGATGTTTGGACATCAATCCAAGGAGTGCCCAAGGAAGCGTCCTCGGCAAGGAGCTAGTTCTATGGCTTCTAGCAGTTTGAAGCCTAGACAGACCAACGAAGGGGGGACAGAGGACGAAGCAACATCTGGAAAGGTCGTTTTAGATGAACCCAAGAGATATGGCTGCTTCGGAGACAATGGTTTCAGGTATGGTGCGTGTATGTTCGTACTTAGCACACATACTTGTTGACTCAGGATCTATGTATTCATTTGTATCGCATGATTTTGTTGAACATTTTAATGTTAGATAGCCACCATTAGGATATAAATTATCTATTGTTGTACCCCCTTAGTAAGCCAATAGTGACATCTACGATATACAAGGGCTGTGAGATCAAACTGGGTAAGAAGTTGATGACCGTAGACCTTACACTATTGGTAGTGAATCATTTTGATGTGATACTAGTAATGGATTGGTTATCTCTTAACTAAGCTATGATAGATTGTGAACAGAAAGAAGTTAATTTTTTATCACCGCTGTACGGGAACTTTTGTTTTCAAGGGAGTGAGGCTACACTGCCACCGTATTTGATTTCAGCTATCCGAGCGGGTAAGTTATTGAGAAAGGGATGTTAGGGATTTCTGTGTTCAGTAACCGATGTTTTGAGTAGAAGACATTCTGATAGTGCAAGAGTATCCGGATGTATTTCTAGACGACCAACCAAATGTCCTTATCGAGAGGGAGATTGAGTTTACTATTAAGATAATGCCAGACTTAAGACTAGTATCGAAAGCACCGTATAGGATGGCACTCATGGAGTTGAAAGAGTTAAAAATCCAACTACAAGAATTACTTGACAAAGGTTTCATTCAACCTAGCATATCGTCGTGGGGAGCTCAATATTATTTATGAAGAAGAAGGATGGCTCAATGCATATATTTGTTGACTACAGGGAACTGAACAAGTTGACAATCAAGAACAAGTATCTGTTGTCAAGAATCGATGACTTATTCAATCAACTTCATTGGGCACAAGTATTTTCAAAGATAGATTTGAGATTGGGTTATCATCAGTTGAAAGTAAAAGTGAAAGATGTAGAGAAAACAGCTTTCAGAATACGCTACGGACATTACGAGTTCCTAGTAATGCCTTTTGGAGTTATAAATGCACCAGCCGCGTTTATGGATCTTATGAACCGAGTCTTCAAGGACTACTTGGACAATTTTGTGATCGTATTCATTGACGATATTCTTATGTATTCACTGAGTAAGATAGAGCACGAGAATCACTTGAGGTTGATACTTCAAAGATTACGAGAAAAGCAATTGTTTGGTCAATTTAAGAAATGTGAAATCTGGTTACCTACCATTACTTTTCTTGGTCATGTGATTGATAAGAGTGGGGTTTCAGTTGATTCTCACAAAGTAGAAGCTGTATCTAACTGGCAAAGACTGACATCCGTATCCGAAATTTGAAATTTCTTAGGATTAGCTAGATACTACCGCCGTTTTATTGAGAATTTCTCAAAGATTTCATTACTTATGACAAAGTTGATGAGAAAGGGTATTACTTTTGAATGGAGTCAAGAATGTGAAGACAGTTTTCAAGAGTTTAAGTCGCAATTGGCGCGAGCACCTATCTTGACAATACCATTCGAAACTGAAAGATTTGTGATTTATAGTGATGCTTTACATCAAGGCTTGGGGTGTGTGCTTATGCAAGGTGGTAAGGTGATTGCTTACACTTCAAGACAATTAAAAACGCATGAGGTTAATTATCCGACTCACGACCTTGAATTGACCGCAGTGATATATGCTTTGAAGATTTGGAGGCACTACTTATATGGTAAGAAGTATAAGATCTTCACGGACCACAAGAGTTTGAAGTACCTATTCACACAAAGAGATTTGAACATGAGACAGAGGAGATGGCTAAAGCTAATGAAGGATTACGATATTTTGATAGAGTATCATCCGGGGAAGGCTAATGTAGTAGCCGATGTGTTAAGTCAGAAGACAATAGTGAACTTAGCTAATGAGCTAACCAAGCAAAAGGAATTGATTAGAGAATTGGAACATTTGGAACTAGATGTGATTCCAGAGATGAGTGGTGGCTTAATGATGGCAATCATAGCCCACCCAAATACCATTGACGAGATCAAGGCAGAGCAGTTTAATGACTACTATTTATATAAAATGAGAGATGAAATGCCTTTGGGGAAGCGACTGGGGTTTACTCTAGAACAAGGAGTGTTGATGTTTGGAAGTCGTTTGTGTGTACCGAATGTGAAAGACTTAAAGAAGCGAATGTAATTCTGGGAAGTTGCCAAGTTTGTGTCGAAATGTTCAGCGTGTCAATAGGTTAAAGCAGAAAGACAAGTACCTACAGGACTACTACAACCGTTACATGTATCAGAGTGCAAATGGGATGAGATCACGATGGATTTTGTTTCTAGATTTCCATAATCGCCTAACAAGAATGACAAGATTTGGGTTATAGTTGACTGATTAACAAAGTCAGCTCATTTCTTACCGATCAAGATGACTAAGTTGTCCAGGTTAACAGAATTGTATGTGAAAGAGATTGTGAGACTACACAGAGTTTCAACTATGATCGTATCGGATCGTGATAGTAGTTTTATGTTGAGGTTTTGGGGAAGTTCGCAAAAGGCTATGGGTACGAAATTGAGTTTCAGTACTGCTTTTCATCCTCAGACCAACGAATAGTCAGAGCGAATGATTCAGATATTGGAAGACATACTTTGGTTGTGTGTTCTAGATTTTGGGAGTGACTGGAAAAACACTTACCGTTAATTGAATTTGCTTACAATAATGAACTTCAGTCAAGTATGGAAATGGCACCGTATGAAGCATTATATGGGCATAAGTGTCGACCGCCGATTTATTAGACCAAAGTCTCAGAAAAAAGGTTGATAGGATCAGAGATAATACAGTTGACTACTGAGAAGGTAAAGTTAATCCAGGAGTGACTTAGGGTGGCTCAGAGTCGTCATAAGAGTTAGCGGACTCTAAGCAACGACCGATGATATTTAAAGTAGGAGACTTTGTGTACTTGTGAGTATCGCCTTCAAAAGGCATAGTATGATTTAAAAATAGAAGAAACCCAAGATTCGTAGGACCTTTTGAGATCCTAAAGAGGGTAGGGCCAGTGGCTTACTGATTAGCCTTGTCATCAGAGTTGGAATATGTGCACAACATTTTTTATATATCTATGTTGAGACGGTGAATGAAAAATGTGAACAAGATCATCGTACCAGAACCGTTGCAAATCCAAAAGGTCTTAACGTACATAGAGCATCCAGTGGAAATTTTGGATCAGAAAGAGCAAGTGTTGAGAACAAAGACAATTCCAATGGTGAAGGTATTGTAGCATAGTCATTCAGTCGAGGAAGCTACGTGGGAGAATGAGGATATGAGAAATGAATATCTACACCTTTTCGATTCGTGAGGTATAAGTTTGGGGACAAACTTCCATTTTGGAGGGGAAAATTGTCACACACGTCCCGGGGAAAATCATTTATTTTAATTGCATAATTGAATTTCAAGGATTTTTACTGCTAGTTGAAAATTGAGTTTTTGAGTTGACGTGGGTCAACAGTGGTGTGTCAGTGAGGACACGAGAATTTGATAATCCATGATGCACTGGCATGATTAAATGACATTAATGTGATTTAAATGTTATTTGACTTTATCTGGTATTTTGATGAATAGTAATTATACCTGTGTAGTATAATTTCTGGTAGTTTTGATCTAGTCTTAGATCATTTTGAATATTGTGGAGAGAACGTGAGTGATACGTCGCATAGAGGTAGGTTATCTAGAGATTCCACAGAATTTAGTTTTCGGATGTAATTTCGAACCCAAATGGAACTTAGACGAAAACTTTTATAATATATAGTTTTCACTCGTGAAGTAATAAAATGGACGTGTATGATGTTTCAGGAGATAATTAGAAGTTTTGAGAACTCGTGGGGAGTTAAATGTAATTTTCGAGAGTTGTGCCTGTAAATAGACAACTCAAGATATTTTCATAATATCTTTAACCAAATATCTTAGGAGAGAGAGAGAGAGAAAGAGAGAGAGAGAGAGATGGAGATTTTGTTACTCCAACCTTTCTGGTGACATACGGCGACCGTTCGTCCGTCAGTTTTTTTACCAGATTTTATATTTGAACTCCTCGAGGCAAGAGCTTCATTTTGATACCTCTTAGGCCTCGTTCGGCAAATTATTTTTGATAAGCTAATTTTAAAAATTTGGGAAATCATGTATATACTTATAGGAATCACTTGAGATCAAAAATCTGACGATTAATTGGTCTCTTAGAACTTCTCCTGAAGTTGTAGAGTTATAGCTTAAGGTATGAATTCTGAACCTATGTAATATAGATAATTTTGGATATTTTGAATATTGTGTATGAAATTGTGATCCGGGCAAAACTTATGTGTTAACTTAGGCTTGTTAATTTTAGCGAGTATGTATAGAAAAGCATGGTGATATAATTATGTGAGTATGCTAAATGTTTATGTGAGTCAAAGGGGAGTTTGGTATAATTTCATGCTAGGATATGCCTCTCGATATTTGAGAGTTTCAATAGTAACGACTACTTGCTTGGTGGGAACCGGCCCAACCAGAGCAGAGGATGCAATTGTTTAGTGATCTTTGGCTAGCCATTGGCATCGCGGTTTAAGATTTAAGACTTGCCGATATACTGGATAAATGCGTATCTCTCAGGCCGAAGACTAAATTATGTGATTTGGATGTTTAAAACATGAATTGCCTTATATGTATTTGTGTAGAATTATACACTCAGCATATAGCTGAGCAGTGGAGATTTCCTCCACAAATCTCCACTGCTGGTGATAAAAGGAAAAAAAAAAAAAGAAGAAGCGTGAGGAGTGAGACCGAAGAATGCTGGGGATCATCACTTGTTTATATTTTTGTTATTCTATTCCAAATGATGTAATACGGATTCATATATGTTTAACTGGTAACTTGGAGTAGATTTGTAGTAGTGTAATCGATATTAAAAACTTCTGTAATCATGTTTGGAACATTGAAATCTAATTGTGTTTATATTGGTGTTGAATTTGGAATGGAGAACCTTGTCCTTAGGATTCTGTAGAACATGCTGAATCTGGGAAGATCAGTCGACTGAGGCCCTGCCACAGCTGACTGGACCCCTGTGGTATAGAGATATTCTTTCAGTTTTCAAGGGAATCAGTCGACTGGAAGATTGGAAGTAGTCGACTGGTTTCTGCTCGAAAATATGACATTCTGCATTAATGGGTTCTGTCGACCAGAAAAGTATCAGTCGACTGAGAAATTGAGGCCCTGGCCGACTAAGTCCCCGACACAGTCGACTGGACAAGGCCATTGGACTTTAATACCTTCTACATTGGATCTCCAGTCGACTGGGGAACCGCCACAGTCGACTAGACCTTTATTATTCAAAAAGGATTCTTTTGGAAATGTTTCAATTAGACAAAACTTTTATAACTCTGATTTTAATAGATTTTACTTATACTTTCCACTGCTATTTTACTTTAAAGGAATTGGATGAGCCTTGGTGGCATGCCACGTGTCCTATTTATGCGCGTAGCGTGATGAGTTGTGACTTAGATAACTATACTTCATGCTTAATTGATAATTGTTGTTATGATTCTTGCATGTTATATTATACGTCATACATTCGCATGAACACTCATATGAACATAGTCAAGTCGTGATGTCAAAGTTGATGTACGTATGGTTAGTCGAGGAGACCAACCTAGTTATATTGACACACATGTTTGAGTGGACCGCTGTGGTCCAAGCAGTACTGTCAAATCAATGGTTACAACTCATAGTGCTATTGCGGCCCCGGGATAAGGCGATGATAGCTCAAGTACCCATTAGAATGTATATGGTCAAGTCACAAGAGTTGGTGGTTTACAAGCTATCACGGCCCCCGGCCAACCAAGTCTGAAATACAATGGTTACTACTTTTAATGCTATTGCGGCACCGGGCAAAGGCAACGATAGCGCTTTAACTATTCGATTCTCTAGGCAAGGTCATGAGGACCTAAGAGTAAAGTGATTACACTCTTTTAAAATCAAAATTACTATTACAGCCCCGGGCAAAGGCAACGATAGTAATGTAATCATTTCGCTCTAAGCTAACGACGTTATACTGGTAATGTAACAAGTTACACGAGTCAGTTATAGTGTCTGAAATTTCCAAGATGATCGAGTAAAGTCGATATATCGATGATGCATGGTATCATTCCTATCACACTCATATTCTCATGTCATACTTGTTAGAGATCATGCTTATCGAATGTTTAGTTCAAGACATTGTTGTACTTGTATATTATTACTTGTATTAGGAGTGATCAGTTAGGTCAACTCACTTAGCTTGAAAAGCTAACGGCTCTAGTGCCCTAGATAGATCACGTCTAGGTTATAATGAAAAAGCCTATACTGGCAACTATGAAGAAGGATGCCTTGATCCTAAAGAGGGAGCCTATCAGGAAGATTACCCTGAGGGGGAATATTCAAAGGAGTACGCTAATGAAGGCCACGGATATGCCAGCTGAATAGCAGAATCTAGCTTACAATTATATTAGGATTTCCCTTATGCTTTAAATCTATCTTTTGTCTGTTGTAATAAATTTAGGCGGCGTCAACGTCCAAACATATTTTTTTGTGGTTTTCATTTGGAACAGCTGTAATAGCTTAGCACTAAATGCTCGGAAGTTCCCCCATGAATACCAATAGATGTTCTATGTCTTCTACTTATGTTATAACCATGATAGAATGCTTGCAATGATAGGTTAGGTTTATGTAACTAGTCATTGCTCATAGATCGGGAAAGGAAATTTTAATTTCCCTCTAATTTTTGCTACTCTGGGGCGTGACATATCCAATTAATCATATAAATGCATCTTACATTTAAAAGCAATTTATATTGTCTGGGCCCTTCACTGGGTCCCACCTCAATACTTGCCCTAACTAACAAGGGACTTCTCCAACTGTGTTCCTCACTGAACACTTTCACTGGTGAAACCAAGTCTCACCTTAGCCCATTCTATACAGTAATTATGACAATTAATGCATATAAAAAAATGAACGTTTAACCTTTTTCCGGGTACGGGTGTTACATTTCTCACTCCCTAAATGGAAGTTTGGTCCCTAAACTTACTCTTACCTCAAGAATCAAACAAATTCAGGCATTTGGCTCGAATTTCATCCTCTCACTCCCAAGTAGCTTCCTTGACTGAATGACTATGCCATTGCACCATCATAAGAGGAATCACCTTGGTTCTCAAAGCCTGATCCTTTCTGTCAAGGATTTGCACCGGATGCTCTACATAAGTCATATCTTTCCGAATCTCTAACGGTTCTAGAGTGATGACATGCCTCAAATCTGATACACAACACCGAAGCATCGACACACAAAATGCATTGTGAACATTCGCCAACTCTTGTGGCAATTCCAAACGATAAGCTATCCGTTTAACTCGATTCAAAATCAAATAAGGCCTAACATACCTTGGACTAAGCTTACCTCACTTACCAACAATGTTATGCCTTTCGAGGGCAATACTTTCATAAATACATACTCACCTACTTAAACTCCAACAGTCTTCTACCCGTATCCGTGTAACTCTTGTAACGACTTTGAGTCATTTGCAACCGTTGCTTTATCAATTTGATCTTATTGGTAGTGATCTGAACAATCTCAAGTCCCAAAATTTATCTTTCACCAACTTCTGTCCAACAAACTGGCAATCTACACTTCCTGCCATACAATGCCTCATAAGGCACCATTCCAATACTAGTCTGAAAACTATTGTTGTAGGAAAACTCAATCAATGGCAAATGAGTTTCCCAATTGGCCTTGAAGTCCATGACACACAATTTAAACATATCTTCCAAAATCTGAATTACTCTTTCAAATTGACTATCAGTCTAGGGATGAAAGCGATACTGAAATGTAAAGTTGTCCCCATTGCTCTCTGCAAGCTTTCCCAAGACCTCAGCACGAATCGGGTGTAACGATCTGACACTATCGACACTGGTGGCCCGTGAAGTCTAACAAGTTCTCTGATATAAATTTCTGCAATCTTTGACGGCTCCTTGGTCTTGATAGATAGAAAATGGACTGACTTAGTCAACCGGTCAACAATGACCCAAATACTATCATTTGACTTTAGAGACTTTGGAAATCCTGGTACAAAATCCATCATAATATGCTCCCACTTCCAATTCAGTATCTCTAAAGGTTGTAATTCTCCTCTTGGTCGTTGATGTTTTATTTTTACCCTCTGGCAAGTCCTACACTTAGCCACAAAATCTGCGACTCCCCATTTTATACCACTCCACTAGTAAATGTCTCGTAAATCTATGTACATTTTTTGTGCTACTCGAATACACTGAATATCTAGTATTATGAGCTTCTTCCATAATTTTGTCTCTTAGGACTCCAACTTTGGGAATACACAATCGATTGATATACCTTAGAACACCATCTTGGAAGCTAAACTCTGGCCTTCTACCCTCAAGTAATTCGTCTACTATCTTCTTGAAGACTGAATCTAAAAGTTTATTCGAATTAATTTCACCAATCAAACTTGGCTATGCCACAATTGCCGCCATTAAACCACCTTTCACTTTAGGAATTACTTCAAGCTCCATTCGTTCAAACTCTTGTACTAACTTTTCTAGCCTCGTCAAAACATGGGCCAAATTTCCTGACGACTTCTAGCTTAAAGCATCGACAACTACATTCATTTTTCTCAGATGATACTGAATCTTCAAAACATAGTCTTTCATTAAATTCAGCCATCTTCTTTGTCACATATTGAGCTCCCTCTGAGTGAATAAAATTCAAACTTTTGTGGTCAGTGAAGATTTCACATGTCTCCCCGTATAGATAATGCCTCTAAATCTTCAAAATGTGTTAGGTAGTTCTTCTCGTGAGGTCTCAAATGCCTTGAATCATAAGCTATCACCTTATCATCTCGTGTTAAAACACATCGTAGGCCTTAATGAGAAGCATCACTATAAATTTTGAAATTTTCAATAGTTGATGGAATTATAAGTAGTAGTTAACTTCTCTTTCAATGTCAAGAAACAATCTTCACATTCCTTGTTCCACTCAAACAGTACATCTTTCCTCGTTAACCTTGACATCGAAGTCGGGATTCTAGAAAAGTCTTTAACAAATCTTCTGTAATATCCAGTTAATCCCAAGAAACTTCGAATCTCTGACACATTAGTCGGCCTTGACCAATTCATAACGGCTTCAATCTTTTCTGGGTCCACAGGAATACCTTTTTTTAGAAATCACATGTCCTAGGAAAGTGAAACTTGTTAAACAAAACTCACTTTTCTTCAGCTTCCCAAATAACTATTTCTCTCGAATTCAACATAAGACTAATTTCAAGATTTAATACTTTAGCATCAAGATTTACACCAAGAACCGATAACCATAAAAAGAATGAAACATGTAAGAGTCAATGATATACATACATTGTTCTCTTTCAGTCACGTGAGATTAAATACGCATCAACTTACATAAGTTATGGATCCATAAAGTATAATGAATCTCATGGAACATATATTCAAATCAACAAGATATATTCAAAGTGACGTATTTCTGTGTATATATATAAACCACATGTGTGCGCTTAACTAACCTAATTAGGGCTTAGAGTTGATGATAGAATACACAAAGCCAAGTAGAAGGTCCCCCTTTTCTTCCTATTCTTTTCTTCTTCTTCTTCTTCTTCTTCTTCTTCTTCTTCTTCTTCTTCTTCTTCTCTCTTTCTCATTTCTTTCTCTTTCTCTTTCTTGGGGATGCACCCTCTCTCTTTCTCTCTCTATCTTTTCCTTTCTTTTCATGATTAAACCTAAGGCTTTTAGGATGTATACATATATATATATCTATATACAACACAAATAAATATTGAATTCCCAATTATTTTTTTGGTTTCAGGCATCACAAAAAGGCTTCATATGGGTCCAAAAATGTATTCCAAATTACTTAAAACATTAGCCTAAAGGGTATACATGACTTGGGTACTTAATTTACATGTTAAACACACTATTTAACATACTAACGACCCCTACACACTAACAGGAAATTTAATACATATACCAATAAGATAGACACACTCGGTTAATATCCAAAACTTGAAAACCATACAAAATTACTAAATGCATTTAGAAAATTAGGGTTGTCCGCAAGGAGTCTCCCCGTCTTTTTAGTTTTTTTTTTTTTTTTTTTTTTGGGGGTGGGGGGGGGGGGGGGGAGAATGGGTGATGAGGCGAGAAGACGGGGAGTTTAGAAGAGAGAAGAAAATAAGGATTTCTTGATTTATCCACGTAGGTAAATCCCGGGGAAACACCAAAAGGGACAAAAAGGAAAAAAAAAAGGGATAAAAGATAAGGTGCCACATGGCACACTCAGAGAAGGCAAATTTCCTTGGCTTTTATATATAGTTAACTAGTCGATAACACGTGCAATGCACGGAAATTTGTCAAAAATGATTCTAAAAATAGACATGGTATGAGAATTAAGATCCTCTTTTCTTACGTGGACATGAGATTAAGAAACTCAATATAGTATTTAATTACCAAATACTTGAATAATTGTCCATATACCATGGTATTACAGTACAACTGGTAAAGTATTTCAAGAACAAATTTGGGATTGAAATTTAGATTTAGGTCAAAGCAAACTGCAGTTTTATGCAAACAGTCGAGTAATAAGGAAGAGGCCAACTAATTAGGCAATTACCACCACCAGTAATATAGTATGTGCATTATTCTTTCAATGCATACATTTACATGAATATGTATGTATGTATATACATATTTTTATTAAAAGCAAAAAAAACCCATCACAAACACCTCAAAAGTCAACAAAACTACACCTAAAACACAAAACTACACCAAAAAGTTGCCGACAAACATCACCTAATAGTTCCAAAAAAACAAACCATTTACCCAATTACCTCGATAAAACATGAGTTGCACTACTTGTTTTTCTCAAAATTTGATACTCCACTTCAAAATATTAATGGAGTTGCCTTCTCACCTCTCTACAAATGTCTTTCTTTCATCTCTCTTACCTCTTCTCGCATCTCATCTCCACTTCATAAATCCCTGGCCATTGAAGAAACTTAAAAGAGGTGATACAGGAAATTAATATGGGACAATGTTAAAAGAAAATCTAGGATAAGGCTTGCTTTTTGGAGAACCCTTTATCCAAAATGAACTGCCTTGTGTCCACCCCTGTAGGTTATCCATTCAATCTAGGTTCCAATGCCTACGTCTATATGAGTGGGCATAAAATGTATATGTATATGTCATTGTATCCATATATCAGAAAGCTTACGCGCGCTCGTATTTCTCAAACTCTCGAGTGAGATGTCGTTGCACAAATTGAAGGTACTATACCGAATCATCATATAGATCAGCATCCAAACACATAAAAAACAAAGATCAAACTTTGTAAATCGATGAACAGATCCAATTCACAAAATGCCTAAACCCGGATCAATCGACGATATACTTTAATGTTTCAAAACAAATAAAAACATAAAATTGAAAAAAGATATACTAGTGCCACCATCGCCGACAATCACAAGCTTGAAGATTGGGTAGTCCACAGTTGGTTGGTTAGGAACATCCTACATAGATAAATAATTACATACATATACATATATGTATATGTGTGAACATATATGAATATCCATACACAGGACCAAAATTGATAAAAACAATCCCAAATTGACGATGAGAGAGGGAGAAATACCATTTACCTTCTGAGTTTGAATTTTTTATTTTCGAATGTAGAGAGAGAGAAAGAGAGGGACGGAGTGAGGGTTTGAGTTTGCTGCTTAAATTGTAGAAAGATAAGGGAGAGAGGAAGAGGCTTTTGTTGCTGCAGTTTCAATGGGTTTGATTTTTATATATGGATAATAGATTAGTATAGATACGTTGGATGAGGAGTTGAAGAGACAGAACTGGTGTGGGATGAACAACTGAAGAGACAAAATTGGGTTTCCAGAATTGGGGTTAACGAAAAGGGTGCCACATAGGAATATGAGAGTACCACATAAGAAATTTGGAGAAAGGAAAGGAGTGCCACTTGGCATAGCTTAGAAAAGGATTTTGGCTTTACTTTATATGTATATATATAATAGATTAGTTGATACCTCGTGCTACGCACAGACTAGTATCGAAACTGGGGGGGGGGGGGGGGGAGGGGATGTTGAAATCATTGTGTAGCACAAAGAACTAAGTCAAACACATTTTAATCCCTAAATCTATGAGATATATTAATAGTTGTATATAATTTCGCTAGGCATAAAATTAATAAGTACAGAAAGCCTACACGTCAACACAGAAAAATCACCTACTTCTTTCTTAGCACTTGAATTCCAAAAGCACATAAAGACTTGATTTTTTATCTCCATGTACAAACTCAAATCTATACTATTCCTCTCAAAACCTTCCTAGAGTACCCTTGCAAGATAACCCATTTACCTAAAGGTTCCTAAATCTATCGTAGGCTACTATCACGCAATAGAAAAAGGTAATCTTTAGAATTGGGTAGAAATCTGGATGTTCAAGTGAAGATATCTTCACAAATTCGAACCAAACAAAAGGGAGAATAGAATAAATGATTAAATAAAAAAGTTTATTTAAAAAGTAGTCATAGAATCTTTGTAGTACCAGTATTGCTGAATCCATCCGTTGAAGCACCATCAGTCTAAACCACTGAGCTTGCTTCCTTGTAGAATTGGTGTGCGAACTCGGGTTACTGTTTATAGGAGTGGATTTGCAGCATGCACATAAAAATTCAAAGGACATTATGTAGGCAAACTGTATATATACATGTAAAGTGGAGTATATATATATATATCTAAAAATGTGATATGAATCATATATAGAGAGACAAGTGCAGTATAAGATAATGTTGAAATCTACTCGAATTTAAACTAATGAACATACCATATTGCGAAGCTTTGTGGCATTTTTCAATTTGAAGGGGAAAAAACTTACAATTGGGTTCATGTGGAGAATAGTTGGAGTATTGTTTAGCTTGGATAATCTGCTTGAGATGTTTCCAATGTCTGCCTCTTGCTTGTCCCTTTGGGTACTTTTAATACATCTGAACCTTCTTAAAACTCAAGTGATTTGGCAATACTACCTCCACTTCTATCACTTTTGGCTCCATCTACAAAAAGGGACAATTTAACCTCATCCCCCACAGTTCATATTGATTGTATTCATATCGAACATAACATCAGAGAATATATATACACAAGTAATGCTACTCCCACATCCACTTCACAACCAAATTCTTACAACTTGATGTGGCATCCTAAATAGTTCAACATTACTGTTAATTTAGTGGAGATAAGCTTGAAATTTGGTTCCAGAGTAGTGGGTTTTCTTTTCTTTTGAGAAAATTGATATTCATCTAGTAAATAAGTGAAAGAAATAGAAGAGAAGCTTTGTTTTGATTTGCAAGTTGTGGGTTTTCACTCTTTGAGATTGGAGACATGGCTAGTCTTCAAGGTTAGTATTTGATTTTGCTCAGAAATGTGCAAGAATTTTGTTATTTATGTACTGTTTTACTCCTAATTTTTGGGTTTCTAGTTTAGTGATTTTGGTTTTTTGGCCAAATTGGTTCTCAGTCCAATTAATTTAATGGAAAGAAGCTTCAAATTTGCTTCCAGCTACTTTTTTTTAATACTCATAACTTGCCAAAAAAAGCCAAAAATAAAAAATTAAGAGACGCTACTTATTTTTTAAAACCTCTGGTTTGTTTGTTTTGTTATTTTTGTTTTTGTTTTTGTTTTTTCTTTTCATATTAAAAAAAGGAAGAAAAAAAACAACAACAAACAAAAAAACAAAAGAAGAACAGAGAAGCACTACCTGAGTGTCTCACCAAATCGGAGATGCTGCGTCGGCGGTGGCACAGAGGTGGTGGGTCAGTGGCGACGGCAGCGCTGAAGAGGGAGGTTGGAGGTGTGAGAAGAGAGGGAGGGTATGTCGTGAAAAGAGAAGATAGGGAGGCTAGAGATAGGGGAGAAGAAGAGTGGGCGGAGATGGGAGAGAAAAGATGGAGAGTGGCTGGAGATGGGGAGAAGAGAGAGAGAGAGGTTGTGAATCCTTGGGGAAGAGAGAATAGAGAGAGATGACTGATTTGGGTATGTATATATGTATCTAGAGAGAGAGAGAGAGAGAGAGAGAGAGAGGGGGAGACAGGAAACTTGCAATTTTTTTTTTTTTTTGGACAAAGGAAATTTGTTTTTGGGAGACCTTTTAGCTTTTTGAGAGAAGGAGATAAGGCTTTTACAGTTCTTTGTATACATCCCACCACCTCCCCCTCCCCACCCCCCCCCCCCCCCCCCCCCCCCCACACACACACACATACATACACACACACATGAAGGTTGCGGGAGAGGGGGGTTTGCTGCCAGTCTGCCATGTTGGATTTTGTCTGAAGAAAGAAAAGCTAATGTGGCGGCTTGTACAGGCTTTTTGTGCTTCAGTCTTTATATATATATATATATATATATATAATAGATAGATTAATTAAGAGTACAATTTTGCTCACTCCAAAATTGCTCACATTTTGCTCACCCTTCTCTTCCATTGGCTAATGCAGTGGGGTCCATTATTAAATGAGAATTAATTAATAGTGTAAAGTACTGGGCCCACTGCATTAGTCATTGAGAGAGGATGGTGAACAATTTTGGGTGAGCAAAACTGTACTCATTAATTAATTAATAGTTAGTGCATTATTCGTTATTTTATTCTCTAGTTCCCTTATTTTTAAGAAATTGTTATTGGCACTCTATAATTGAACCAATGCACTCTATTGTACCACTTTCAGAGCATGTGGTACTATGTATATCATGTATCACATGCATGATACCACATACTTTGAGAGTAGTACCGCCTTGATTCAATGATGAAGTGCAATAGGATCACCAGAAAAAAAGAGCACTACTATAGCCACACACTTTTCTACACATTTTTTGACATACAGCTTTAAATGCATGTACCCTGTGTTGTGTAAGTGGTACACAGATAAGTGTGAAAAATTCAAACAACACAAGATACATGCATTTAAAGTATAGTGTGTAGAAAAGTATGTATGCCTAGCATTATTAAAAAAGAAAAATTTTGAAGTAAAGTTTCCTAAAGCATTACTTAATTTAGTTAATTATAGGGATGTATACGAGCCGAGCCGAGTGTCTCACGAGCTTTCTCACAAGCTCGCAAGCTTGCTCACGAGCTCAAACGAGTCGAGCTTTCAAGTGTTCGCGAGCTTTCTCGCGAACTTTTTAACGAGCTTTTTTGCGCGCCCTTTTAAATTATATAGTTTAATAGTAAAACAATCATTTATCAAGTATATTTATGAGATATGTCATATTTTCTCTAAATTATATAGTTTTATAATAAATATATACATAAGTCGCTATACAAGCTTTTTATCAAACTTATTAACGAGCTTTTTCACGAGCCTTCTCACGAGCCTTAATCGACCGTGTTCACGAGAATCGAACTTCGAACCCTTGTTGATCGACTCAGCTTATTTACTCCCCTACTTAATTAATGGCCACTCAGCCACATCACCCTAAAACCAATACAATGCTACATAAAGCCCAATGCCCAAATATTTAACTCAATTACCACTTCCCCAACCAAAAAGATCAAAATGACCTAATTTCCTAAGAAACTGAAAATGCCCTCTCCTCCTACACAGCAGAAGTGATGACAAACGATACAGATCGAGCTTCGATTCGAATTTTCAAATTTCCTGGCAAAGAAGCTAATCAAAAGCGACGATTCTCCGTGAGATTTGAGGAGGAAACACTGATCAGACACATAAATTCTCCAGAAAAACACAATCACATTGTCAAATGGCAAAGAAAAGTAAGTAGAAACTTTCATCCAACTCTTGATAATGGTCATAGTTTTCGATTAAATCAAAGAATGCATGCACAAATTTAGTTTTAAAGCCCTAAAAATTGTTTTCGAAGCAAGACTTTTATGAATATGAACTTCAAAAACTGAAAATAAAGGTTTATGATAGATAATACTAAAATTATCTGTTACCTGACACACCTAGGATTTCTGCAGAAGATACAACCTCATTTCTCTTTGTATAAACACAAAACCATATATTAGATTTGTTGTCTGTTGCTAATTGCTGTTGAAAAGCACATACCACTACCATTTTATCTGTGGTCTGATTTGCTATCTATTAAAGTTGGAGAAAAATACAAATATTACTTGTTGAGCAAAACAGATAATATTATCTATTTGTAGCTTTTACACAACATACCATTGTTGTTGTATGATTTTCTACACCACTTTATCTATTGCAGATTATATGTTGCTTCACATAATTCTTGTTGAAAAACATATACCATTAATATTTTGTTGTTTGATTTGCTGTCTGTAAAATTTAATTTGGACAAAAATACAAATTTTATTGGTTAAGCAAAACAGATAATATTATCTGTTTTATGCAACTTTTACATAACATACCATTACTTTACCTCTTGCACATTACTGATAACTTTATGTATTCTACATTATATAATTTTTAATTATGCAAACATAAATATTTATAGAGCTTATATATTCTAGTAATCTGGTAACAAATTTTACCTATTGAGCAAAACAGATAATATTATCTGTAAATTAAGTTTATCTGAATTGTATTATTTTGACAGGTGTTGCAAAAAACAAAAACAAAAACAACTGTGAAGAAGGATCTAGTTTGTAACCTATGCAAACCCCAACAGTCTGAAACAAGGTACGTATGAACTCATAATCTCTTATATCACATTGAGTCAGAAACAAATAATATTATCTATTGTGAACAATAGAGAATATGTTATAAACTAAACTCGACAAATAATTTAACATTGACAAACAACTTTTCTTTACAGTGTGGATTGCGGGATAATCGTATGCTACCTGATGAAAGCTTTGACAAATGGTATAACAATTAAAGATAATTTCAAGAAAGAACATGCAAGAATGATGATGGCGCACCTTATTGACCTATTTCTGAATGATGAGCAGAACTTATAGGCCGAGAAAAAGGCCTTACAAAGGAGGGCAGCGAATCTCGTAGAAACTATATAGATTATAGCACAGAATACTATTTTTGTATAGATGTATAGAAATAATCTAATGTGGGAATATGAATATATAATGGATTGGGTAATTTTTTTTTTTAATTGGGATTTATGTGACTGAATAGAAGAAAGCTCATAGGTTGATTTGTGGAATGTGGAAAGACACTCGATTTTAGGAATGATATGAAGAGGAATTACAAAGCATGTACTTTGATATCCTATAACTTGCAATATGTAAAAAGCTGTTTTGGATTATGTTCTATGACTCGGTGTGCATGAAAACTAGTCTGCAAGTTATTTGATATTTGGTGGTTGTGGCGGTGCTGTGATGGCGGTGGTTGTAAACTGTGATGTTATGGGGGTGGTGGTGTTAGTGGTGGTGGTGGTGGTGGTGGTGGTGCTGTTGCAAAATTATCTATTTTAAAAAACAGATAATATTGTTGCACTGCTGGTGGTGGTCATGGTGGTGCTGTGATGGAGGTGGTTTTGTGAACTGTGCTGTTATGGGGAGGAGGGTGGTGGTGGTTCTTCGATGGTGGTGGTGGTGCAAAATATCTGTTTTAAAAAACAGATAATATTTTATGTTTTCAAAAATAGATAATATTGTGATATTGCTGCTGGTCGTGGTGGTGCTGTGATGGAGATGGTATGAACTGTACTGTTATGGGGGGGGGGGGGGGTGGTGGTGTTGCAAAATTATCTATTTTTGTAAACAGATAATATTATTTGTTTTTTTTTATAAGGAAAATTCTGGTGCTATTTTTTTTCCTGCTACAATCTGTTTCGATGTGTCACGTGCATCAGTGGTCGGGGCTATTGTATTGGAGTAATGTTATTCTCTTTCAACACTAGGTTGTTTGTTGTCTTATCTCATAATGTAAGTGCCCAAATATAATGTCATTCAAGGGGTTGATGTTGTTTTCATTGGTACAGCTAACTGATCAAGGGGTTGTATTGAATTTTTTGTTTCATTTCTGGGGGAGTTTTCAATTTGTATCTTCTTGGGTGTTCTGTTCTAAAGGATTGGCTATGGGGGGCTTCCTTAAAGTCTTGTTTAGGGTCCTTGGTTATTGTATCATCTTATGCCTTTGCGGCTTCTTAATAAAAATTTGATACTGTTAAAAAATATATATATATATATTATCTGTTTTAAAAAATAGATAATATTGTGGTGCTGCTGGTGGTGGTCGTGGTGGTGCTGTGATGGCGGAGGTTGTGAATTGTACTGTTATGGTGGTAGAGGTGGTGGTGCTCTGATGGTGGTGATAGTGCTCCGAAATTATCTATTTTCGAACAAATAATATTATCTGTTGAGTATGATAGGGTGTTGTTATGGGGGAGGGTGGTGGTGGTATTGCGAAATTATCTATTTTCGAAAACAAATCATATTGTCAAAATAGATAATATTATCTGTTTTCAAAAACAGATAACATTGTGGTGGTGATGGCGGTCATGACGATGGTGATGGTGGTGGTTGTGATGCAATGGGGGTGGTGGCGGTCATGACGATGGTGGTAGCGATGGCAGTGATAATGGTGGTGGTGGTGGTGGTGGTGGTGGTGGTGACGACGATGGTGATGGTGACGACGATAGAGACAGCGATGCTAGTGTTGGTGCTGCGATGGTGCTGGTGCTAGTGCTGCGATGGTAGACGTGGTGACGATGATGGTGGTGCTACGATGGTGGTGGTGCTGCAATGGTGGACACGGTGGCGAGGGTGGTGGTGTTATGATAGTGGTGATGGTGGTGCTGCGATGGTGGCGATAGTGGTGCTGTGATGGCAATGGTGGTGGCGCGGTGGCATGGTGGCGATTTTGGTGGTGGCGGCAACGATGGTGATCTTGCTGGTAGTGAAGCTGACGATTGTGGTAGCGGTGAGCGTAGATTTGTCATAAAAATAAGTAAAAATTTAAAAAAAAAGAGTTTAGTTTAAAAATAAATGAACACTTTAAATTTATATTGAAAAATAAGTGTTGAGTTTTACAAACTATAGACCAATTTTAACGATTTTATCTCCAAATTTCCCCTTAATTATTAAAGCAACCGACAAATTCTCAACTTGGAAGTTGTGTAATGAACAGTCATCCATCTCGATTGCTGCCCGTTCCTGACATTGCCCCGAGATCCGATGCACGGTCAATATCCTCTCCCTCTCACTCTCCAGTCAACTTTCATTAAACTTCCTCCAATATATTTTCAACTTAATCAATCACCGTTCACCAGGATCGCAGTCACGCTCAATTCTCTAACCAACGGTCTATGATTGAAAAGCCCACCGAAATTTCCATGGACTGTGCCCCAGCGGATCATTCACACACCACTCTTCTCTCGTACGTGCCACATGAAATACTGTGTACCAAATTAGCAACACAAAATACCCATCTCCGCACGTATTAAATACCACTTCCCTCCCGACGGCCCTTTTTGTTCCTCCTGACTCCTGAGAGGCTGAGACTCTCTCTCTCTCTCTCACACACACACACACACAAACCACGCAAACCAGCCTCCCCCCCCCCCCCCCCCCCCCCCCCCTACCGATACTCTGATCTGATGGTTCATCGTTTTCCGGCACCGGCGCCACATTCTTTCATGTGCCCACTGGATCTAGAACAAACTAGAAGAATCTAGAACTTCTCTCTCTCTCTCTCTCTCTCTCTCTCTCTCTCTCTCTCTCTCTCTCGCGGAGATGGAGTCGATACTGGCGCGAGCATTGGAGTACACACTCAAGTACTGGCTCAAATCATTTACCAGATCAGTTCAAATTACAGGGCCGTACTGCACAACTTTCCAATTTAGGTAAAATTCTTGTTGCTCGTGATTGTGCTTAATAAATATCAGTGAAAATTTGGGATTTAAAATTGTGATAATTGAGCATTAGATGTGATGTGATTTGGGAGGGTTTTTTTTTTTTTTTTGATGTTGATATATAATGAATTTTTTTGGTAGATATAAATGGAGATGCTTTGCATGCGAGCCTTGGATTGCCGCCGGCTTTGAATGTCACTACAGCAAAGGTCGGAAAGTTGGAGATTGTGGTGAGTTAATTCTCAGTTCAATCAGACTTTTTCTATTAAAAAATAGTTTCTAACTGTTGCAATTTCATGCTCTGTTTGGTTGCTGAGAAATTTTTAGGAAAAGAAAAGACAGCTAACCATCTTAATCAGTCTTCATTTAGACTTGCTTGATAATAATGTTGTTGCTTCCAATGGACTTGTTTTTCATTTGCTAAAGTAGTTTTGGCTGGGTCTGTTTTTGAAGCTTCCCTCTGTGAGTAATGTTCAAATTGAGCCAATTGTTGTGAAAATCGATCGGCTTGATTTGGTGCTGGAGGAGAATGAAGATCTGGATGCATGTCCAAGCCCAAGCAGGTACTGCCATCACCCCCCACCATCTCCCCCCCCCCCCCCCCTCAGCTTAGTGTTAATTCTAAGATTGGAATTACTTTTGTTTCAGTTCTAAGACTTAAGTGTTTTACTATTATCTTATTTTCAGTGCACAGTCGTCCACTAGCTCTGGAAGAGGAAGTGGTTATGGATTTGCTGACAAGGTTGGCCTTATCTTCTGAAGTTGAATATTACTACTAGTCTTTGGTGTTCATAAAAGATTAGCTTATTTAGTGCTCATTATTAAATCGCGAAAGAAGAAATTGGACATGTAATAAGAGAACGATTAGCATATTACTGCTCATTATTTATTTCGGAAAGAAGAAATTGGGCATGACATAAGGTTGCTCTGGGCATCACGTTCGGAACCTGAAATACCTCTTTGTGAGGATAAGGCTATATATGAAGGTCCCTACACTTGCAGTGGCGGGACCCTGGTGCATTGGACCCTCTACTTTCCAGTTCTTTACTCTAATTGGTTTACTCATAATTGAAAGAAAATTGACATAATAGAATTAAGAAAGAAAAGATACACTATTAAGGGATATGCGAAGATGATACCAATGGCATGTTGTTTTAATGAAGATAATAGTAGTGGAATACTGGAATCTAACAATCCAAAGGTTGAGAGAGGTTGTTAAAGGAGTGTGTTTGACCACTTGACGTAGATACTCTGATTAATTTGATGCTATGTTTGGTCGGAGGGATGGAAAAGTGGAAGGAACGGAAGGGAGGAGGGATGGAAAAGGTATCCATAGGGAAAGGAGGGCGACCTTCCCTCCTTGTGTGGTTAAATAAGAAGAAAGGATGAAGGAAGGTATAGAATGTTATATGAACCCTTACATAACAAAAGAATGGTGTCTTAAAGGACAACAAAGTAAAATAAAAGGAGGGAAATTCGCTCTTCCAATCCATCCACGGATGAGAAATGGTAGGCAAGAGGGATGACTCTTCCCTTCCCCCAGGGAGGCAGGGACGGACTTATAAAGGGGCAAGGGGGGACTCAAGCCCCCCCTTGATTTTTGAAAATCACTATATATACCCAAAAATGTATATATTTACACTTAACCCCCTCCCAAATTCAAAAATTCCCTATTTTGTTAGTATTTGAGTCTTTGAACAATTCTACAAGACAACTATGTATTAAACATTCAATTTCTTGGTCTCAATTTGAAGTAAAGGTGTCATTTTGTTGTACCTTTGGTGCCAATCAGTATTAACTTTTCTAATGTGCTATTTGGTAGTTACTTTTTGGTGCTACTTGTTAGTTACAATTTTATAAGTGGTAGTAAAAGGTCCCAAAATGTTGTAACTGTGATGTATGTATCTTATAATGGTAAAAGATTTCTTGAGTTTTTGGATTAATTTTTAGAGCATTAGCTTAAGTATATCATCTATACGAAAAATATGTATAAACAAACGCCCCCCCAACTGCAAATTCCTGCATCCGTCCCGGCTCCCCCCTTACGTTCTTTCCCCTCTTCCACTCTATCAAACAGCTGAACAAGGGATTTTCTCCCCTTTTCTTTGTCTTTCCTCCTTCCGTCATTCCAAACATAGCATGAATTTGGAAATGCGATTTTTTTGAAGGGCGTGACTTAGGCTGTTGGAAAGTGGTCAACAAGAATTGGGAATGCTAAAAAGACGAAAAGCGGTGTTTCCCTAGTATCTCCCTATCATGGATGCAAAAATGGCCTTTTTTGACTGCACATCCTTCCCTAAATAAAAGTGAGCAACAGCCTGTTAATGTCACTTTTATAACTTCTCTCTCTCTCTCATACACACTTTTGGAAACCTGTATCAACAGTTCGACTCCATGGACCTAACTCTCGCCATATCGTATAGCATTCTCTTAGGTTCCAAATGGCATTTAAGATTCCTGTTCAGCTGGGTATTTTAAATGGATATATGCTTGCTCCTTGCAAGGGTCATCTTCACTTTGTGGGATTATGGCCACTTGTATAACGACATTTACATCTCAATCGTATTGTCTGACATTCCAAAATTACCAGATTGCAGATGGGATGACTTTAGAAGTGCGCACTGTCAATCTTCTACTTGAAACTCATGGGGGTGCTAGGCACAAAGGAGGAGCAACTTGGTAATTCTCAATATCTCGTCTCACCTATTTATAGATTTGTATATGATTATCTTCATGTTTTTCAAGGGTGTCACAACTCAATATTCAGTTTATAGATTGACATTTATAAGTATATCTAAACTGCTATTGCCAAGGCCAACGCCCCTTGTGGGGAAGTAACAATGGATAGGCTCCACCTATTATTCCTCTTTAACTCATATTGAACCTAATTTTATGGATTGTACGGGGTAGTTTGCCATTGGTTTGGCTTTTGCATCTATGGGGGGAGGTTAAGTAGAAGCACTATTTGGCACTTTTGGAATTAAGAAAAATTCATTAGAACCCCAATTTGCTTTGCATGTAAAGCACCTCTAGATGTGCTTCAACCAAAACGTGCTTCTGGGACTCTAACATGCTATCTAGAGTTAATCCAAAAAGGCTAATATTTTCGTTTTGGATCCCAGAAGCACGTTTGGGATCAAACGTGTGTTTGGGAAGTGATTCCAAACCGGCCCTACATCTAGTTAGTCCCATTTGGGTCAACTTCCTTGGTTAGGATCTTGATCATCTAATTAGGGTTTGACAAATTGGAAGGAGAATATTTGAGCATACTGGTTTCATTAGTTTTCGTTGTCGATCTTCTAGTCTTCCTTACTTCGTGAGGAGCTGATATGGTATGATTTTATGTTGTTTTAACCTAAATGTCAGAATTCAGTTTTCTGAGTTAATCTAATATCCCCAAGCATTACCCTCCTGTTCGTGGTGCTAAGTTTATTTATTATTAAGTTTCATCGCTTAACCTTCTTGGACACTCTTTTTCCCTCTTTCATCAGGGCTTCACCTATGGCATCTATCACCATACGAAACCTTTTGCTATATACGACAAATGAAAATTGGCAGGTTATACCTAGAAATCGCTTGCACGATTGTTTTTAGCTGATTTTTCTGACAAACAATTGCTTATTCGACAATTTTGTATAACAGGTTGTGAATCTTAAGGAAGCGAGGGATTTCTCCAGTAACGAAAAGTTCATTTATGTGTTTAAAGTAATTGTGCTAGCAAACTCTTACTTTTTAAATACTGTCTGGCAGTGGCAATTGCTTTTTCTGTTTATATATATATATATATATTACTTTTGTTTTGTTGTGTTGTTTGAATGGTGGGGACTTGTGATGGGGATACCCATAATTATTCAAATTGCCTCACCAGATGCTTCTAATTTGTAATAAAGGGGCTGTTTCGGAAGGCAAAGAACTGGTTTTGTGGTTCGTAAGTGAACGGTTCTGTAAATTAAGTCCGTTCCGTTCTGGCATGGGAGTTCGTGCCAAGTGTAGTATCTCTCTTAACGTGGTTCTTTGTCAAATCAATATAACCTTTGGTTCTCATAAAAACCAGATAAACAATGAGACTAGATCTGAATCAGATCCTATTTTAAACCTTCCCAAACAGGTCCCCCAGCTTTTGGTTTTACTTTTTCTCTAACTGCAATTACAGCATTCAGATTTACGTTGCCATTATTTGTCTTTTCCTCTCCAGAAACTTGAATGGGAGTGTTTATCAATCGATCTCCTACCTCATCCCGATATGTTCGCGGATGCTAGTTTTGCAAGCTCTCAAGAAGGATACAACAAGAAAGATGATGATGGGGCAAAGAGAATGTTCTTTGGTGGGGAGCGTTTTATCGAGGGAATATCAGGACAAGCTAATGTAATGATTTAACGCATGTACTTGATCGTTAGTGAATTATGTTTTTTGCCCAAGAGCTAGGAGAGTTAGCCCGTGCATATTTGTCAGTGTTTGTAACTTCATGATTATGATCAGATCACACTGCAGAGGACAGAACTAAACAGTCCACTGGGGCTTGAGGTTCAGGTTCATATTACAGAAGCTGTTTGCCCTGCTTTAAGTGAACCAGGTAAGTGAAATGGTGTTAATTTCTTCTTTGTTTTATAGGATGATCCATTAAATGTTATGAACACCATTGTAATAAGATAGCTTCACATGAGCAGGATTGCGAGCGCTCCTCCGCTTTATGACCGGATTATATGTATGTCTGAATAGAGGAGATCTGACCCCGAGTACTCAACAGGTTTGAAAGTGATGTGCTACTCCTGTTTTAATAATGTTTACGACAATAAATGCCATTAATTTGCTGGGTATTTTACATATATTAACTCCCCTCTCTCTCTCTCAAATCCTTGCAGCGTTCCACGGAAGCAGCTGGGCGTTCTCTAGTCTCTATTGTTGTGGACCACATATTTCTCTGCATCAAGGATGCTGGTAAACACTTTCTTCCCCATCAAATGTGTTTAGGTTCTTGATGAAGTTGTTAATGTAAATTTTCTAAAAGTAGACAGTAGCTAATAACTATTCTTTTAGTCCAATGGTGATAGATAACATTTTTTTTCCCTAACGACTTGACCTTTTCGCTCAGAATTCCAGCTTGAACTTTTAATGCAGTCACTTTTCTTCTCCCGGGTATTTTACTATCCCACTTTAGAATTCACGTCGTTGTGGCATGTGGCCTCTCATCTGCATAGACTTTTATGTTGTCTTTTGTTAATTATTGGCATACTATTTAGTTCTTTATGCTGCTCAATATCACATGTTAGGTTAAACTTCTATTGCAGGGGAGTGTTTCGGATGGAGAAATTGCCAAATACTTGACTCGGGTTATGATAGGTGGACTGTTTTTAAGGTATGCTCATTGCATTTCTACGTATTCTACAAATATGGTGCTACTGAGAAATTGTCTTAAAATGATGAGTTTTGCCAATCACACTGTGAGTTTATTTGCTCGTTTAGATATCGATTTGCTGAGTAATGCTCTTTGAAGGTTTTGGCATTGTGCATGTGAATAATTTCATGTTATACTCTACTATTAAAAAAAAAAACAAAAAAAAACAAAAAAAAACCTCTATGGCTCTATCGGTTTGAGATAGAGACTTATGGCCTGTTTGCGCACTTCAGAAATTTGAATGAGGCTGCTTATAGCTTGTGTAACATATTGATACAGAAATCCTTAAAGTATAATTGTTTTGTGTTAACTACCATTTTTCAAAATTAGCTAATTTGAGACGACTGTTTTGTAGTGTGGATTCTGCGGGATACTTCACAAATTGTGAATGGCATCGTTCAAATTCATGGACACGCAACTTGTTCCTGCTTGTTCAAATATCTTTTAGACATGGCAAAATCCACGTAAAATGAATAAATACACGCAAATATGGTTTCATAGGAACTTGCTATACTGCTTAGTTGCTATGCTATGGATGAATAATATGTATTATTGATGTTCAATCTTCTTCTTCTTCTTTGTTTTATTAGAACTAAAAATATATTTTATTCAACGTACCCTAGCCGTACTCATAACCTACATTTTTGGGAATAGCCGTACCACTATACCCGTATCGTATCGTACCCGTGTTACATGTCCGTGCTACATAGATAGGAACCAATTGTGACAAGCAAGAAAACATTCACCTTTTATACATGGCAAAGTTCACACAAAAATGTGAATGGCATCGTTCAAATATCTTTCTCAATCATATATTTTGTTAGGCCTAAAAACAACTGCTTCTATACATGGCAAAAGGCGATGCACATAATTTGAATGTGCAGGATATATGGCAAGCAGGAAATATTGGCATATCTAGGGCTGCAACTGGGTCGGACTCCGAGTCTGACTAGAGTCAACCATTTTGTAAATGATTTCAGAGCTTCTATCCCGCGAACCTATGAAACCCTCACTTCTTGGTCAATGAGCTAATCAGAAGAGAGCAGTAGAAATTCCTCCACACTATTATGTAGTGCTACTTTGGTACTTGATATTCACTACTTGGAGATTTGGATTTGTATTTTAACTTCTTTTTTGTCTATTATTTATTGCTTTTGCTGTACAAATCCCACTTGTGGCGTCGTCGTTAAATAAGTCGGACTCTGGCCTAGGCAAACACTACTAAACTCAGATTGGGTTGGGGTCGGGGTGTGTTGGTTGGGCTCACGCAGACTGTGTTAAAATTTGGCTCGAGCCTGGACGTACTTCACATGCCTAAGTCAGATCTGCCTAGTTGTAGCCATAGACATATCCTGTATGCTTACTTAGATAGTACTGCTCGTTGTAGATTTGGTTTTTTTTTTTTCCGTATAACACCAGTTTATTGTTACATTGCAGAGATGCATTTTCACGCCCTCCATGCACTTTAGTTCAACCATCAATGCTGACTGCTACAGAAAATATTCTGCACATTCCGGAAATTGGTATCACATAATTTGCCCATTTGTTCCCAGGAAATTAGGTCCTATTATTGGCTGTTAATATGGTAGGATTGAACAATATCCTTGCATTAATGCTTTGCACCTTTTATGTGGACAGGTAAGAACTTTTGTCCTCCGATATATCCATTTGGAGACCAGTGGTGGCATTTAAATGAGGTTGTTCCTCTAATATGCCTCCATTCTCTTCAGGTCAAGCCTTCCCCAGCTCCGCCATCTTTGGCTTCAGAAACAATTATTGACTGTCATCCTCTTATGGTATCCCTCTACAATTTCTACAAAAGACCTTCAGGCTCTCTTTGTAGTGTGGATTTTTTTTAAAGAAAAGGAAAACAAGAAGGAAACTATTCCGCTTAGTTTTTGTCCACTATTAAATAATGTTAGAATATTTTTTTTTGTGCAAAAACAATAGAAGCCCAGTCCAAAATACAGAAGTACTAATTTATATGTCAATCTATTCCCTTTTCCTTCCTATTTTACCAACTGTTTTCCTTATTAAACTCCTCCCCCCAACCAACATTTAAAAAAAGAAAAAAAAAAAAAAAAAAAAAAAGAAGAATAAGAGTAAGTGTTTTCCCTAATGTTTTCTTTTCTTTTCCACCACTAAATTCATGAACTAATCAGAGCCTTACCGTTCAGTTATTCTGGCTGCTTTTGATTTTAACATCATTCTCCAATTCTTTCCCCAGATTTATCTTCAGGAAGAGTCCTGTCTGAGGATATCTTCTTTCTTAGCTGATGGGATTGTAGTTAACCCTAGTTCTATTTCACCGGATTTCGCTGTTGACTCATTCACGTTCAATCTGAAAGGACTAGATATTAACATTCCTCTAGGCACCGAAAAAGCAAACCATACTTCTACCAATGCTGACACTTCTTTTCAGGGCTCCTTTGCCGGAGCGAGGCTTCACATCGAGAACTTGTTCTTTTCAGAATCGCCTTTCACAAAACTCAAGTTACTGAACCTAGAGAAAGATCCCGCTTGTTTCTGTCTATGGGAAGATCAACCGGTTGATTCTAGCCAGAAGAAATTGGCAATTGGAGCTTCTATCCTTAGCTTGTCTCTAGCAACATGTAACAGTTCAAAGGGGGTTCAAAGTTCTCTGATCCCATCCTCGGGTTTGTGGAGATGTGTCGAGCTAAAAGATGCTTGTATCGAGGTAGCTATGGTGACTGCCGATGGGAGCCCCTTAATTAATGTTCCTCCGCCAGGTGGCATTGTTAGAGTAGGGGTCACTTGCAGACAATATATATCTAACACCTCAGTTGAGCAGTTGTTTTTTGTGCTAGACCTTTATGCCTACTTTGGTAGGGTCGCTGAAAAGATAGCCATAGTTGGAAAAAGAAAACGACCCAAGAACATAAGAAATGAGTCTATAGGTGGAAGATTGATTGAAAAGGTTCCTAGTGATACTGCTGTAAGTTTAGCAGTGAAGGGCCTCCAGCTAAGATTTCTGGAATCTTCTTCCCCCATGGTTATGCCTTTAGTTCAGTTTGTTGGAGATGATCTGTTCATCAAAGTTGCTCATAGAAGCCTTGGTGGGGCCATAGCTGTTTCATCGAGTTTACGGTGGGAGAGTGTTGAGGTGGATTGTGCGGACACCGTGGAAAACTTGACACATGAGAATGGCAGAGTGTTAAGTTGTAATGAAAATGATCATTTGGAGTCTGAGAATGGACAACAGAAACTGAGAGCTGTGTTTTGGGTGCAAAACAGAGGGACCCACCATTCAAAAGACAATCATCGCTTGGTTCCATTTTTGGACATAAACATCGTCCATGTGATTCCGTACAGTGTAGAGGATATGGAGTGTCATAGTCTGAGTGTTTCAGCTAAAATTGCTGGCCTTCGCCTTGGGGGTGGAATGAGTTACGCTGAAGCACTGCTGCATCGATTTGGAATGCTTGGGCCAGATGGTGGTCCTGGTGAGGGGCTCTCCAAAGGGTTTGAGAGATTATCTGCTGGCCCTCTGTCAAAACTTTTTAAAACAACTCCCATGGTCGTGGATGAGCTCAAAGAAAATATGAGCGGTAAGCATTTCTTGTCTAAATATGTTGTCATCTTTGTCTTATCTTTTGGTTAGCTCTGCATCACTTATATTTTCTTAGGTGGTGTTTGGTTACGTAATTACATTATCGTTTTTTAGCTTTTGTTTTGAGAATCAAAACCGAGTTTCTGTATTCATTTTTGAAAAATGAAACAAAAACGTTGTTCGAAAAAATGATGTTGATTTCTTGAAAAAGGTATAAAAGGTTATAGAGCTAGCTGGCGGGATTCGAAAGCCGAGTCTCATTAAAAGGTTAAAAGACACACGTGTATTTGTTGTTTCTGAAAGACTGAAACCTGTTTCAAAAAAAAAATTTGAAGCCGTAACTTTTCTCCTGTTTTTTGGTCACAAATTTCAGAACAATTTGAAAAAAATAAATAAAAAGAAACTCACTTGTCATACTTGTTTTTTGCTGTGTTTTCAAAGAAATTGAAAACCTATGCAAAAACCGAAAACCAACACTTAACCAAACAAGCCCTTGAAAGTTTCCTTCCATTGTTCCTCTTTTCCTCTAGATTTAATCTTTTCACTTCTCCTCTTCAGATGGAAGTTCAGGACACGGGAAAGAGGATGGTTTCTTGCAGTTGGGTACACCGGATGACATGGATGTATGTATAGAACTGAAGGACTGGTTGTTTGCTTTGGAAGGTGAACATGAGATGGAAGAAAGGGAGTGGTTATGCAATCGTGAAGACTTTGGCAGAGAAGAGAGGTGCTGGCACACAACTTTCCAGCATTTGCTTGTGAAAGCAAAAAGTAGTCCAAAGCACATGGTGAATGGGGGAAGAAAATCAAATGGAACACAGAAATTCCCCATTGAAGTAGTGACGGTAAGGAATTTTGTTATTTATTTAAAAAAAATTGTTTAAGGCTATATTAGCTTTTTGAGATACTGGTCTAAAGTGTTACTAAAACAATATATATTTGCTTTGTATTTCCTTATCTTCTTTTTTTGTTTTGCAAAAGTTGTTCATGCAATACGTAGACTGTGCTTCTGTGTTACTATGACTTGATTTCTGTTCTAGGAGATATTACAGACTACTATTGCTATGTTAAGATGATGTGTTCGTGTTGAATTTATTCTCACAGGTAGCTTTGTTCATTAGAAAAGCTCATGGAAACTACTGTCCTATCCCAATTCAATGAGGCAGTTATACTTAGTTTACCCTAGGTGATGCACCATTTATCCAGCCTAACTTGTGCTTCAAACCTTCAAAGTAGCTGAATTTGGTGCCTGGTTGGCTCTGAGTTGGGTACTCCTTTTGGGCCCGGATAGTGTTGGTGCTTTTGATCCAAGATTTGGTTTAGGTTCACTGCAAAACAAAATCAAATTGAACGTAGGGGCAGCCCTAATCATAGTGATTGATTTCTATACCATGTTTGTGAGCAGTGTGGTCAAATCGTGAATTGTTTTGCCAAAATTATCAATGTTGAGTCGTATCCGATTGTGAATTGTAAAATTCTCTTCTTGTTTTTTTTTTTTTTTTTTTAAATTATTTTTATAATATAAGTAAATACTAGTGTACACGTGGTAATGCATTTAAAAGCACATGTCCTGTGCTTAAAATAAGCAGAATAACAATATAACACAAGTTCCATGTAATATCAAGGTTCAAAATATTGCAAGTTTTTTCACGTAAAACTTAAAAACTTGAAAGTTCAAAATTATGGATAGTGAATTCGTATTTGTATGAAACTCGAATCGTATTGTATGAAACAACTTGTGAATTGACCGAATCCAACAATCCATTTATGTGCATTGCTTCTATATTGATAAACTGTTTCTTATTCGTTGCGCTTGATTTCTGTCACGTGTGGTGCCCTTTATAATTGTCCCATTTGTCTCCAAATGCTTCAATTAATGGACCTAAACATGTGAGAGTGTGTATGGATGCTTGCAGGTAGGTGTGGAAGGCCTGCAGACCTTAAAGCCACTGGTACAGAAGGGAATCCTAAAAAATGGCTTGCCTGAAAAAGGGCTCAAACAAACTGTTGAGGCGCATGGTGGTATAAATCTTGAAGTTGATGTGGTGGTTTCCGAAGACGTTTTTGATGATGGAATGGCCAAGTGGTTGGTGGACAATTTGAAATTCTCTGTGAGGCAGCCGGTAATAAGATTTATCTTGTTCATTGGAATGGCAAATTTGGTTATGGTGTATTGGTGTGTTTGGAATGACATCTTTAGAATGCATACTCATCATTTTTAATAACATTATCCTCTTAATTTTTAGCTTATTGTAAATTTTCGTTATATTGCAATTTTTACTTTTCCAAAAAGCAAGTCTTATTCGCATGCGCTTCTAAGTTGGAGATGAGGTTTTTGCATGAGGACATGATTCGGGGGTTAATGGAAGCCCATGCTTCTCAACTTCTATAGCATTAAACTCACACTCTATCATGTTTCTATCTTCATTTCTATTCCTCTTTTGTTCCTTTTTTTTCTCCCTATGTCTTATGTTTATGAATACTAATACATGTACATCGGAAAAGAAGTTGCTTCCATTCCAAACGCAGCATTACTCAATTATGTGAAAAATTTTGCTTGGTAGATTGAGGCAGTTGTGACAAAGGATGAATTGCAACACCTTGCAATATTGTGCAAGTCTGAAGTTGACTCGATGGGTCGAATAGCTGCTGGAGTCCTACGGGTACTTAAGCTGGAAGGGTCCGCTTCACAGGCAGCCATTAATCAACTAAGCAACCTTGGTATGTTCAAAATCTCTAATCTGACCTATTATTAGTTCATGAGTTATTCTTATTGGATTAAGAAAGTCTTCTTATCATTTCTTAAGGCTGGAATATTAGATGTTCTCTAAGTAGAGAACTGTAGATTTAATTTTGACGGATGAGAACTGTATATTGACTTGAGATCTGATTATGAGGGTTGGGTTTTAAATTTGGCTGCGTGGAGGTGTCTAGGTTTGAAATAAGGATTGCATTTGCAAGGAAACTGGGAAAATGATATACAAAGCAGTACATGTTTGCTAAAACTTATTAACCTCGTTTATTTTTCTATTTGGAAATGATAAGCTGCATAAGCATACTGTTGGCAAGATATGGCTAATTCTCACAATTCAGAAAATGGTTAATATAATTAAGAATCATTCATGTAGTTGAACAAAACATAACAGAATAAAGTAAAACAAATTAAATACTTAACAATATAAGAATCATTTGTGTAATTAAACTGGATAAAAGAAATTTAGAGAATTCATGCCTTAAATAAATTGAAGAAGATACCGTGTCGAAGAACATTAAGTACTAAATCTGCGATACTAAATCTGCGATTGCTTCTATAGTTGTAGGAAGTATTCGCCATTGCAATTGGAGATGTCTTTCGGCAGCTTTTTTTTAGTATGTTTCTATTTTGATCTTTTTATATTTATATATTTCCCCACAGATACTGAAGTAGTTATTGGAACAATAAGTTTCTCATAGAGTTAAGATCCCTTGAAGGGGTAATTTAGAACGTTTGAAATTTTTACTTACAGGAAGTGAGGGCTTTGATAAGATATTCACCCCAGAAAAACTCAGCAGAGGAAGTAGTGCTGGCAGTATTGGGTTCAGTCCAACTTCAAATGTTACCAGTGAAAGCCTCCATCAAACTTTGGAATCCACAGTGGCATCACTTGAGGAGGCGCTCTTGGATTCACGGGCCAAATGTAATGCTCTTACTGGTGAATTACGTGGGTCAGAGTCTTCTCTTTCTAATGTAAGAGAACTAAATCAGAAACTTGAGCGTATGCAAAGTTTATTGATGCGGTTGAAGACTCAAATCTAAGTGGCCTTTTTTTTTTTCTTTCCCTACAACTTTTGGGATAAAGGATCCCAAATCCCAATCATAGAGTTTTGGCCATTCTTTTTCGTATATATTCAGTACTACACACAAATACACGAGTGTATGTATCAATCAAGCATTTATAATATAGATACAATAATAGGTCCACCGGGAGATTTGTTATAACGAGGCGAGTACTGTATGGAATTGTTGTACAGTTGAAAGAGATTTTGTTGTGGTTAAAAGTTGCTCTCAAATGTACACCAGACTTGATGTGATGTCAAGCTCTTAACAATTTTTGTGGGTTTGTGCCAGTAGTGCTAAATTCAGAGAAGAAAATGCTATTGCTCACCTAAAAAATAGTTACATCAATGTTCATCCAAGCATCCCATTAGTCAATGCAGTGGGACTTAGGATTAAACACTATTAATTTAATTATGTGTTCCACTGCATTGACAAATTGGGTGAGCATTGATGAACCTTTTTTTGGATGAGCAAAAATGCTCTCGTCATGAGTTCACGTCCACCAGTTTCTCGTTTGTGTTACATCTTGTGCTTGAACACATCCAATGTATTAGCCTACTTCAACTGATGATATTTTCAACAAATGAGGACCTTGTGATTCAAGTACCATCGCACCCCGAATCCCGTTGCATGGGGACGAAAGGACAAAGATTTAATTTCCTACACGGTCGGGTCAAAGTCAAAGGTGGGTTACAGGTGAATAGTCATAGTCAAATGGATCAAGGGAAGTCAAACAACAAATCTAGGTTGACCTTGCTCCGGCAAAAGACAGGGTCGAGCAAACTGGATATCAGTTAGTATCAGTTACTCGGGTTTTTTTTTTTTTGGATAATTAACTTTCAGTCAAATTTTTTGTATAAAATTTAAAAGTCGGTCTATTAATTTTTCTAAATTAAATATATATCAACATTTTCTGTAAAATGAAAAGTCATCAAATTTTATATGATGCTGTGGAATAACTCTTTCAAACGTTGAGAGTAACTCCGCGAAACGTTTGGAAGCAACTCCTCAAAATGTAGGGAGCAACTCGTTTCAAAGTTGGAAGCAAGCCTTCCAAACGTTGGGAGCAATCATCACAGCGTTTTGGTGCAAGTTCAAAATGTTGAAAATATAAAATAAACTAAAACACAAAATAATAATTCAAAGGTTGATATTTTTTAAAATTTTTTTTTTTTAATGATATTGGATATTTTTGTAATTTTAAAAAAGTAATAGATTGACTTTTAAATTTTATACAAAAAAGTTGATTGAAATTTTATACACTCATTTAAAATTTTCAAATACGAGGACAAATCTCTCAGCCTGTTCTCCGCGACTTCGGGATCAGTACCGTGTGTTTCCTTGAGATCTACGCATTGAACTTGAAAATGTTACAAAAACAGATAAGTTGCAACCTGATTTTGAGATTTTATCTGCTTGCGAAAAGTACTATTATCTATTTGTATTAACGACGATAACTTTCTCAATTCTTGAACTTTTTTGGTGATTTTTTATTTTATTTTATTTATTTCATATGCTTTTTTTTTTTCGAGATCTATGTGTTAGACTTAGAACTGCCTCATTTTGGGATTTTATCTGTCTGCAAATCGATAATTTTATATTTTTGTGGACTTTTTGTGTGTGTTTTTGGATCTCATGTATTTTTTTTAAGATCTGTGCACCTATGGTGCCAATTTTACAAAAAGAATATGTTTTTGTTATAGGAGTGTGAAATTTTTTAGGCATAAAGAGCATTTTGGACCAAAACAAGAACAAAATGACCTAATGATTTCAAGAAAAGTAGCTTGAATTTTAACTTGGACATGTTTTATTTGAGGCTCTCCCTCCCCCCCTCTGACCGTTCTTTCTGGATTGCATGGGTACTGTAAGAAAAATAGAAGAGAAATCTCCAAAATGCTCTCATGCCCTGGATTGCTTCAATGTTGCGTTGGATAAGGAGGTATTCCATAGCCCAATTTTCTTCTGAAATGTTTGTCATGTAACTGCAGCTTGGCTAGTTCAAACCTTGAAAGTGTTAAAAGTTTTAAATTTTCTTAGATTACTAAGTGTTGGAGACAAAGCCAAATCACCCTTCCTACATTATAAGAACATTTACCTTTACTACTGCTACTATTGTTGTTGAGAAAACCATTCTCATATAATGTATTCCAAGAGAGGAAAATGAGCAAAAAATGAATACAATAAGATAGCTAATAAATAAGTAAAATTCTAAAGAGTAATGGTATGCTTTATCAAATCTAAATCTCACATCCATATCCCTAATGATATGATAGTAGGTTCACTGTGGGGTCAGTGGATTTTGATTGGAGATGTGAAAGTGAACTCATAGTGGATCCACCGCCATCTCATTTGGAATGTGAATTTAGGAAGCATAGCATTACTCACATCATTTGAAATGTAAATTTGGAAAGCATAGTGGGCCTACTGCCACATCATTTGAGATGTGGATTTGAAAAGCATAACATTACTCCCCAAGAAAACACGAGCATAGATATTACATGTGCACACCAATTAAATATAGAGAGCAATACTATGTTTTCCAAATTTTTTTGTTCCAAAAGAGCTTCCGAAATAATGTGATAAAAAGTCCGAGCCAAATACAACAGGACCAGTTGGATTAATAAGAAAGCCTAAAAACAAAAGTTGCACAATCCGGACAAATTGGACAATGCCATGTTAAAAGAAAAAAAGACAATGACATGCATGTGATGTGATGTAGTGACTAGTGAGTAAACCAAGAGAGGTTATTTAACCTTCACTCACCCACGTGATGCATGTGATGTGTTATGGGGATGAGTGGATGGAAAGATGTCCCCCTGGATTTTGGACACCATTGATCATCTGAACCTCGTTCACAACTTATCTCTCATTCAATTTGAATTACAACCTTAGGATGAACACCAACGGATGCAAAATAATCCCACATTTAGTGTTCGAATTCGAAGTGAACATAAAAATATATATATATATATATATATACAATGAGGTTCTAAAGCGCACTAGATATGTGTATTGAGATTTTAAATCTAAAAAAATCACAAACCGCCCCACAATTTTTTATATTTAAAATCTCAATACACAAATCCAGTACTCATATCCAGTGCCTGACTATATATATATATATATATACACATGTAAATGAGTGTCTGAGATGTCCATAGGAAACATTTCAGTATGGGTGTTAATATCAGTCTTGTGAACTTGTGCATGGTTCCCTAGTTGCTTTAAGGCTATATTTGGAACAGTTCTCAAATGTACACTTTGGCTCAAATTGTAAAATACATCACACACATGTATATAAGTTGAATATAGGATCGTTACCTAGCGGAATAATTCAACTTGGATTGAAATCGGCGTTGTTACGAACCCCCAATGAATACCACGAGATCACTGCCTCCGTGCACTTCCTTATGCCTCGTTCAGTCGCAGAGATGCTTCTTGAGCGATCTCCGATGATGCCGCGTCCTAATACCCAAGCTCCTTGGTGATATGCTTAGAGAGAGAAACCGTGAGTTAGAGAGAGAGAGAGACTAACGTGAGGGAGAAAAGGGAGGCTGCTGAGATTGTAGTCTCATCTTGTGTAGGTTTTTGTGTAATGCACATAACTATATATAGGCATATCAAAAACCTAATAGGCTTGGACCCCCAAAAGTCCGTTACTTCGGTGTCCAAGCCGAGCCTCATTTAGACCCAGTCCAATTCAATGTGTGTGCCCGCATGGCCCGACCACAATATTTGTTACATCTCCCACTCACCCACATAGGGTTGATATTAAAACCAATCTCTCAACACAACGGAATTTCTCAACTCTTCATACAGGGAAATAGAACGTGCGACCTTATGAAAAGAAAGTACATCGACAAGAGTGTAATGCCAAATCATCACCATAACCAGCAAGACACATCACTCGGAAGCTTCTCGTGTATGCCTTAGACGATTCAACCACACCGGACACAGCATTCTCAATCCCTCGGTGAAAAGAATTGCTGCACCATCTCAAAGTAGTGTACTCATGACATATCAGTAACAAAATACAATTGTCGCAGGCCTGCTAATGAGTCACAAAACATGGTGTGTTATTGAATAGTCTTCCCTAAGCCCACATGTCAATCTGACTAACTTGACCGCTTGCCCAGACACGCCCCATAGAATGGAATCATCTCTTCGTTCTAGGATAGCATGCTAAAGTAGCTGTCATCAAGCGTCCTTTTCATGACATAGTCTCAAGTCGTGAAGGTAACCAGTTTGTAGGATAACCAATGTCTTGGATATGCTACATGGATCACACAGTAATGAAGAGGAATCCATTCACTGCTCCACAGTCGATCGCAAAAGCACATACAGTATGATATGTATGCTATGGCATTCTTCCATAAAAATGGGCATGTCACTCTGTGTTTGGAAAAACAAGTAACGCCATACGAATCTTAGTCTAGACGTTACTCAAAACGTCTAACCTGAGTCTCCAGCACAGTCGCTCTTCTTAGCGCCCGTCTGAAAATTCACATTTGGCTGTAAACATGCTACATAGAGTTGTGGGATATCTCTATGTTCGACCAAATGTAAAAGGTCTCATCTTAGATCCATCTAAGGCGACATATAGAAATAATAGGATTTATATCTAGCTCGCTGTCCTTATACTGCGTAGATATAAGTGTTCAAGCTCGCTTTCTAAGCGCTATGGACACACATGCCCTAGCTAGCTATCTAAGCGCCATGAACACAAATGTCTCATCTTGCTCGCCATCTAAGCGCCATGGACACGCATGTCCTAGTTCGCTATCTCGGCGCCAAGGTGAATCACTCGTGTGAGCAGGTCGATTCAAGCCCGGTGACATATTAGAAATGTGCATTCATTCCATTCATACAACAATTATATATATGGAAATCAACAAATTTATTATTAACTGGATAATAATAAGAATAATAATGTCAAATCCAATACAAGTGTCTAAGCATATCAAATCCTACGAAGTCCCATGCTGCGAATGTGGGACAGAAAAACATCTCTGGCAATGGGCTTAGTCAATGGATCAGCCACCATACTTCCAGTGGAGATATGCCTCAAGACAACTTCCCCTTGCGCAACCATATCTCGAATGTAGTGATGGCGGATATCTATGTGCTTTGACTTCCCATGGTACTTGGGGTCTTTTGCATAGGCCAAGGCTGATGTGCTATCGCTGTAAATGAGCACTGCTTCATCCCCATGAGGCGAAGAGCCTAGGCGTCGCAAAAATCTCCTCAACCAGACAGCTTCCTGAACAGCTGCCGAATAAGCCACATACTCTGCCTCCATCGTGGATAGTGCTATGCATGACTGCTTCTTGCTACACCAAGAGATTGCTCCACCTCCAAGTGTGAATGCGTAGCCAGAAGTAGACTTGCGTTCATCTTTATCGCTAGCCCAATCAGCATCACTATATCCTCTCAGCTTCAAATCTCCTCCATGATAACAAAGGGCAAGATCCATAGTCCCGCGAATATATCGCAGGATCCGCTTCACTACTCTCTAGTGATATGGACCAGGGTTACTCTGGTAACGACTAACTAGACCCACCGCATAGCAGATGTCTGGACGAGTACACAATATAGCATACATCAGACTCCCTATCGCAGATGCATATGGCACGTTGAACATCTGTTCCTTTTCCTCTTCATTCTTAGGACAGTGATCTAAAGTCAAGTGGAATGCCTTATCAACTGGAGTGTCAATGGGTTTTGAGTTATTCATGTGAAAACGCTCAAGAACCTTCTTTAAGTAAGTCTCTTGAGACAAACACAGAAGTTTCTTTGACCGATCTCTCACAATCTTAACTCCCAACACATAGTTGGCCTCACCCATGTCCTTTATCTCAAACTGAGAGGACAACCACTCTTTAGTGGCGACAATGGCACTCATGTCATTTCCAGCTAAAAGGATGTCGTCGACGTACAACGATAGAATAAGAATACTCTTCTTGGACTGTCTGATGTACACACAGTGATCCTCCTCAATCATCTCAAAACCAAAGGAGGTGATTGAATCATGGAACCTCAAGTACCACTGTCTCGACGATTGCTTGAGTCCATAAATAGATCGCTTGAGACGGCACACTTTGCGCTCATTCCCTTTGGTTATAAAACCAACGGGTTGATCCATATAGATCTCTTCGTCTAGTTCTCCATTGAGAAACGCAGTTTTAACATCCATTTGGAAGAGTTCTAAGTCTAAATGTGCGACGATTGCCAGAATAAGGCGTATGGAGGCAAATCTCACCACAGGGGAGAACGTGTCTCCATGGTCTATACCCTCTTGTTGGGTATAACCTTTCGCCACTAGGCGCGCCTTATACTTGTCAATTGATCCATCTGCCTTACGCTTGACTTTGAAAACCCACTTGTTTTCAATGGTCTTATAGTCAGGCGGAATATCAACTAACTCCCAGACTTTATTTTTGTCCATAGAGCTCAACTTCTCTTGCATAGCAACCATCCACTGAGATTTGGCAGCAGAAGAAAGCACTTCCTTATAGGAAGCAGGCTCATCGTCATCTACTGTACACATGAGAGCTTCTTCCTCAATATCGAAACGTCGACGTGGAACTTTTCCTCGTCTGCTTCTGCGGTGTGCTACCTGAGAGTATTGAATGTCTAATGGAGTACTCCCACTGTCTGGTACACTCCCACTAGTGTCTAGCGGTGTACTCCCAATCGGCTGAAGACTAGTACCATTTTCAGCGATCAATGGATGTGGAATGTCAATGTTAATTTCCCCACCCTCGCCTAAAGATGGTACGACATCTTCAACATCCTCCATCTCATAGAGGTCAAGATCTCATTTAGTGTCACCGGTATTGGGAAAGTCATTCTCAATGAAATCAACATCACGTGACTCAATCTCTGTCATTCCTCCATCCGGATGTTCACCATACATAACATAGCCTTTTGAGTTGTCAGAATATCTTATGAAGATATGCTTTCTAGCTCTCGGGCCTAGTTTTCCATGCTTATGGGAAGTACTGTGAACATATCCTGATGAGCCCCACGGGCGCAAATGCTCCAAATTGGGCTTTTCGCCTTTCCATAGCTCATAAGGGGTGGAAGGAACTGACTGTGAAGGCACTCTATTAAGTATGTAGGCAGCAGTTAAAAGTGCATCCCCCCAGAATGATATTGGGAGGTTAGCTTGCGCCATCATAGATCAGAAGTGTTCTATTCCTTCTTTCTGCAACACCATTTTGTTGCAGAGTTCCAGGAATAGTTAGTTGTCTGCGTATCCCCTTTTCCTCACACAGTTCCTTGAACTGATCAGATAAGTACTCGCGTCCTCTGTCTGTTCGAAAAGTCTTTAGGGACTTTTCTAGCTGATTCTCAACCTCTGCTACGAAGCGTTTGAAACAATCTAGAGCTTCATAGCGGCGAGAAATCAAATAGACATAGCCATATCGCGTGTAGTCATCGATAAAAGTAAGGAAATAAGAGGCGCCATGACGTGCCTTCACATTCATTGGTCCACATATGTCTGAGTGTATTAGTTCTAATGCTTGGGTAGCTCTTTTAGCCTTACCAAAAGGCTTACGACATGCTTTACCTGCTAGCCAAGACTCACACGTAGGTAGGTTAACCTTAGCGAGTGGGCTTAGAAGGCCTTCTCGAGCTAATCTAGTCATCCTGTCACGTTCTATGTGTCCAAGTCTAGCATGCCATGTTACAGAGTCAATATTTCTATTTGAATCAGCAACTAAAGAAGTAGAGGAAATGGAATCAAACAGATCAATTTTAAATAGATTATTCCATAAAAAACCATGTCCAAAAATAACACCATCCAAAACAATATCCAACTTATCATGTCCAAACTGAAAAATAAAACCTAAATCAAGAAGTGCTAAGACCGAGAGTAGATTATATTGGATTCCGGGTACGTAGAGCACATCATGAAGAAGTAATGTGCACCCTGTGCGCAAATGAAGTTGGTATGAACCTACTCCCGATGCTTCTTCACAAGTGCCGTTCCCCATGTATACCCTACTGGTGCCACTTGGAATCTTATGATAATCTACGAACCCCCCTCGATCTCTGGTCACATGCCTTGTTGCTCCTGTATCTCCTGTATCTGCAATCCAATCATGGAGCGAATGAGCGATTAGGACATGAGAACTCACAAAAGAATAGAGAGAGTTGGGTGGGAAAGTTACCTTCTTCGGCTCAGTGCATTCACGAGCGAAGTGTCCCAATCCTCCACAGTTGAAGCATTTTGATTTGGAAGCATTTTTCTTGCCAACGCGCTTACCCCTGCGCTTCTTTGGTTTATCAGCCTTTGGAGCTAACTTATTAGCTCCACCCTTTTTCTGAGCCCTTTTACTCTTGGCATTGCGCTTGGACCCACTAGTCCCGCGCTCACCTCCACCTATGGAAGTTCTCGCCATGAGTGCAGTAATGCGGTTCGCCTCTTGGTGCTTCGCCTCCAGCTCCACATGTTTAGATATATCAGCAAAGTTCTTGATACTCTATCATTATGTGTTAAAATTTGCTTCATATGGACCCAAGTTTCAGGCAGAGACCGAATCACCGCTTGAATATGTTGTTCATCAGTGAGGATGTTCCCAACAGCACCAAGATCTCGAATCATACCAGACATCTTCCTAAGATGTCCAGTCATCGATTGCTTGGGATCTTTCCGATACACCTCGAACTTCAACACCAGGCTCTTGAGCCTAGTGGTTGATGTCCCACCGAAAGCAAATTTTAGCTGGTCCCATAATTCCTTGGCACTGGAGTTTTGGAAATACTCAGCAAGAAGGTCGATCATCATTCATGCTGCTTAACAATATATTGCGCGTGTGATGATCCTTCTTGATCCATTCATTATAGGTTTCAAGGTCTCGGCGATAATGGGCCATGGGCCCATTTTCTGGCAATTCGGGTTGGACCATTGACTGAGTTAGATGGGGAAGCAATTCTTCCTCAGTTAACAGGAGGGTTACTCTACGTTGCCATGCGTCATAGTTTTTCCCATTAAACTTGTTATCTTTGTTCAAATCAGCGACAATTTGCTTTGAAGCCATTTCTACATTCAAAAACATGCGCAAAGGTTTTTTTTTTTTTGACGTTATTATTTGCACATTTCATAAAATTTTGTTTTAAAAATCCAATTATAAACGATATTTCCCCTTTTTACAATTTTAAGACCAAAAAACTTGCTATTGCTTATTAATCAAATCCTAAATTTTGTAAATCAAGGAAAAACTTTTATAATTGATTTTACAAACAAATATCAATTAGATGGTTCTTTAACCTATCTAAGATCATCCACAATATGTATAAATGCGCCATACAACAAAAAGATGCGCAAGGCCCCACGTGGGTCCGAATTGGCAATGTAGAGCTCATGCTAAGATAATTCAAGTTTATGATATATAAACAAAGAAAACCATCCCTTTACAAAATAGGCTTTTCCATTACAAAACTCTCGTCCTCACATTACATTTATAGCCCAATAAAATTATGGATGCTTTGTTTATAAACATATACAAGAACGACCTTAAACATACACCGTGAGGACACAAGCTCTATAAATTGTCAATTATTGTCCATTCATTTAACCCAGATTAAAAAAAATGTATTAATCACACACATCAAGCACTCATGTGGTCTTATTTTAAAAATGAATGGACTCATCCGTCACTCCACTTAAGGAGGAGGAATAAGAGGTCATAGGGTCAAACAATCACAAACAGCAGTAATTAAACGTGACCAACAATGCAATGAGCCTCTAAAAGTTGCAATAAATATAAATATGCAGCCCTGGATAGCTCCCATAAGCTAAGGAAGAATTATGAAGAATCCCAGATTTTACATCAATTATACAAATAATTTTGGGTTTTAAACTTATTTAAAACCAATTCTTTAAGGACCTTTAAATTACCAAAAAAAAATTTAAAGTCCACATGGAAATTTTAAATACCTGAAAAACTTATTTTTCATTATTAAAAAAATTTTCCATTATTTATGGGAGCAAAGACCCAATCATAATCAATTTATTAAATAAAATTGATTTAGCTACAACTATTTAACAACAATGTGCTAATACCTTAAAAATACAATATTTTAAGGAGTGGGTCTTATCCCAACAGTTTCACATGGCCCAAAAAGGTGTTCCAAACATATAATATTAATTTCAATAATTGATAAATATATTTGGATATTTTAAGCATTTAAAACAATAGTTAAAAACATGATTTAAAGCTTCAAAAATATCATAAATATGGGAGATGAGCATGCAACACTTCCACAACACTCCCAGCACTGTAAAATACATCACATATTAATTCCAAGAATTAATAGTATGCTTTGGATATTTTAAGCAATTTTAAAATACGTACAATAACATATTTTATGCTCTAACATACCAAAAACAATAGAATAATTTTTCAAGAGATTATTCTGGGCCCCACTCACTGTCCACAAGTTAAGAAAAATAAAAAAAAATATTTTTCTATAATTTTCCAGAATTTTATAGCAATTAAAAACACTTTTAAATATTTAAAAACATGTTTTTAATAACCAAAAAACTGTTTTAAATATAAAACAATTAAAATAAGTTCTGGAATATTTTTTTAAAAAATATATTAAAATAGAGTGGCCGGAGAGGGACCCACACGCGCCGAAAAGGACGACTGCCGGTCGCCGGCGCCGCCGCACGCGCCTGACGCGCCGCCGGTGCGTGTGGGGGAGGCTGCGGGGGTCATCTTCCTCAGCAGGAACCCTAATCGCAACTTTGGACTGCGCGACCCCCTACCTTTGCACGCCTGTATCTCACTCGTTTCTTATCTGTTTTCAACAAATTTTATATGGTTGGAAAGGTCTCGCGGAGTACTTGAGTTTTGACCCAAAAAAAAGACCGATTGAACGTCTCAATCGTCCGGAAAAATGGTTCAAAGTTTGGAAAAAATTTCGGCCAAAATTTTTCAGAATTTAGGTTTTTGTGTTTCTCCTTCTACGGAGATATTTGGGCAACGAAACTTTATTGGTAGACTCTATAGTCATATAAGAACATATTCCAAATCAAAGATTTCAAAAAATATTAGGGTTTAAGGGAAGACCCACTTTGAAATCGATTTTGGAAAGTTTTTGCATTCAAAACATGATCCAACAATGGTGGATCTGTTTTGGGCTCAAGTTTAGGCGAACAAACGTCCTAATGGCTCTGATACCAATGTAAAATACATCACACACATGTATATAAGTTGAATATAGGATCGTTACCTAGCGGAATAATTCAACTTGGATCAAAATCGGCGTTGTTACGAATCCCCAATGAATACCACGAGATCACTGCCTCCGTGCACTTCCTTATGCCTCGTTCAGTCGCAGAGATGCTTCTTGAGCGATCTCCGATGATGCCACGTTCTAATACCCAAGCTCCTTGGTGATATGCTTAGAGAGAGAAACCGTGAGTTAGAGAGAGAGAGACTAATGTGAGGGAGAAAAGGGAGGCTGTTGAGATTGTATTCTCATCTTGTGTAGGTTTTTGTGTAATGCACATAACTATATATAGGCATATTAAAAACCTAATAGGCTTGGACCCCCAAAAGCCAGTTACTTCGGTGTCCAAGCCGAGCCTCGTTTAGACCCAGTCCAATTCAATGTGGGTGCCTGCATGGCCCGACCACAATATTTGTTACACAAATGTACTTCTGGAGCCAAGAATATCATACTGTTTTGCTAAATTTTAAAGTAACACATTAAAGTTCATACGCACGTTTTGACTAAAGCAGATTCAAATCTACTGTTACCAAAATATGCGATAAGAAGTAGATTTGAATTTTAGTAAAATTTTCTTTATTCCTATGGTGCCCTTGAAATATTTAGGTTTCGAAAAACTTTAAATCATGCATAGCAAAAAATATAGTTTATAAATCTAATTGGTACCTCGGATCTACTACTCGTTAACTCTATAGATGCGTACTAAAAATGGGACAAGAATTATACATTTAGGTCTTGAACCCAATTCTGAATTCTTTGACTTCCAGCAGCCTCTGCTTGATGGTCTTCACTCTTATGACCCTATGGATGCTCCCGGAGAGACTAGGATTGGTGGGAACCCTAACAGTGAGGATAGAGAAGGGTTGGGAACCCTAAAACAATTTCTGCAGCTTAGGAATGTTAAAAACGACGAACTCAGATTTTTGGACGCAGCTGCCCTATTTGTAGATTCCCAGAACCGACTTTACCTTCAATCGATCGAAGTGGTTTTGATCGATCGAACCTTAAATCGATTGAAACACTTTCGATCGATCGAACTTGTCTTGACGAAACTCTTTCGATCGATCGAGAATCTGTCTTGACATGATCCTCTTGTGCCTTTCCAAGCATCCTAGCGAAGTTAAGAGTGGGACCTCCTAGGTTCTTTATTGTTGGCTCAGACCAGTTGTTAATTCTCATGACCAAACTCTTTGACCAGCAAACTAACCAACTGGTCAGTTAACGTTTACTCCGCTATAAAACGATAACTGCACTCCAACGCAAAAGAATAAATCTGAAGTGATATCTAGACTTGTATAGTGCACTAATGTCACACCCCAACCCACCCTCGCAGGTTAGGACACGTGTAACAAAGCCAACAAGGACCAAACAATCATTTTTAACGTTCCAAAAATTAACATTTTGACTGAAATACCAGGGGTAAAATTATCCTTTTATCACACAAAATAATAAAAAGAAATAAACAAAGTTTTAAAACAGTCGAATGGTACTTGGGCAGAGTTTCTCCTATTACTGCACCATTCACCCTGTTTTCATACACTTAAATATTTTAACCCCTGCTGCACTAATTTCTTTAAATATTACAAAACATACCAAAAGCCCAACTAAATATATAAGTATTACAAACTCATTCTAGCAATTATTTCTAAACATTTTTAGAAGCATAAACTTCGAGCTTACAACAAGTTTATTCAAATCCACACATATAAACATACAAACAAGCTAGACCCAGCCCCGTAGTCTCGATATTTTCCTCTCCTCTTCACAGTTCGCACGTGCGGTGGTTATTCAATAACCACAACAGAAAATAAAATTTGTTTAATCTTTCACTTAGTGAACATTCTAATCATGCTATCGAAGTGTGAAATGCTGGATATGTATTATTTAAGCATTCACAACAATAAAATTAGTCACCGGCATGTCAAGTAACTAATCACCATTATTTTGGACCCCTGATTCCGGGCCCTCTCACTTGTCGTCGCTTTAAAGCGATATCACACACTCTCACGTGACCGTAGTCAATTCGTTGTGGTCGTCACCACCGTCCCCTTTTCTCTGAGAAATTCATCCCCTTTTCTCTAAGTAATGACATCCCTTAAATATGGGCTAAATAATGGTGATTATCATTTGACACCCTTTGACCCAAATAAGAACATAAGCATCTCAACATAACAACATGGCAACTTTAGCAATCTTGACATATTAAGCAATAATTAACCACATGCTTTTCTACATATTCATGATTTAAGAATACTAATATCATAAACATCACTTAAACAACATTAAACACCCAATTTTGGGATTAGGGACACTCTCCTCTACGAAGAATCAAATAGGCCTAGAAACTCCAAATTTTTCCTAGATCCGGCCCAATTATGAACCTGTAGTTAATCCTACACAATTTTGGTAAACTAAATTTTACCAACCCGTTTGGGTCACGAAAAACCTATCAATTAAACTGAAAATAAATTATACCATATGGTTCGGCTTACTGATTAGAGGTGAAAAGTGCAAATTCATAGCATATTACATAGTCTTTTATGCATAATTTCATCCTCAAGTCCCTAGATTTAGATGCATATCAAGGATTAAGTGTTTTCTATGATGTTGAGACTCAACCAGGTGTTTTTACACTATTTTACAGGTCATGGATAGCAATCGTTGCATAGAGAGTAATTCTGGTGGAGAGAACAACATAAGCAGCTGAGAAAATGCCATTTTTGATAATGAAGACTTCAGATTTGGAAGATTTTTCTAGAAATATGAAATGTAGATCTTTAAGTTACGGTCGCGTGGCCACAAACGGGAGGTCAATCCGAGATCTGAGTGAAAAATTATGGCCATTCTCCCATCAGTGCACAAAGTTATCAAAATCAGAGAAGTTCAAGCGCTTGAGAGTTTGATCGATCGAACTAAGCTCGATCGCTTGAGCTCTATTTTTCCCCAAAAGTTGCGTAAACTCTGCAGGAATATAAATAAGTCGTTTTGATACCAAGCGAAGTAGGACGCTCCAGAACGCAAAAAACAGCAGTTTTAGGGTAGTTTTAGGGTTATATTAGGAGTAGATTATGTTAGATTCATGTTCTTCTTCCTCTTTTTCATTATTATACTGAAGATTATTGAAGATTCAAGTTTATTTCAAGTTTATTTCAGATTATTTCCAGGTTTTTCTTCTCCTTTTTCTTTGTTTGATTGTTTATTAGTTTAGATGTTATGATTGCTTTAGTTTGCTATTTCTGCACTTGTTTATTCATGTATCCGTAGTTTAGACGTTGGGAATATGTGATGAATCATTGATTCCCAACTTCTGCCATGCAATCTTTAGAAACCTTGGTCTCGATCGATCAAAGACATTTCGATTGATCGAACCAGAGCCGCAGTCAAGCGATCGAATACATTTCGATTGATTGAAGGATGATGCAGTTCGATCGATCGAGAGCGCTTCGATCGATCGATCGAACATGTTAAATCCTAAGATGATTCTTTTAAGTGTTCCAAGACTTTCTGTTTTAGAAATCTATCATAAAATTGTCCCTATAAGCTCAGTTTGTTACAACAGTTTTCAGAACTTAAAGCCTTAAGGCTATTTTCTTCAATGACTTTTGAAAACCACTTTGAATGCTAACACCATTTAGAGTACAAGTAATAACCATTATTTTAAACCATCTTTCAAGTATTTTAAATGAGCTGTGATGATTTAGTTCCGGTCATGTAAGGGCTATTGATTCTTTATCTTTAGAAAAATGCGGAATACTGGAAAGGAATGAACTCCATAGAACGTTAATGAATGTGCATGGTAGATGGTTAGGATCAATGTGGATTCACGTGTTTCCAACACCTTTAATTTATTCATTTAATTAGTTATGTTTCTTTATGCTTTAGTTTATTAATTAGTTTAATTTAATTAATTAGGATTTGTTAGAACATTCACTCCTACAATTCAATTTTTCTTTTCTTTACGTTGTAACTTAGTAGACATTCTTCCTATTCCTTCTTTGTGGGATCGACCTGAACTTATCCAGTATTACTTGCACGATCACCTACACTTGGGTGTTGCACAAGAGCACACAACTTTTTAGTCGTGTCACTTACCCCCACGTAGGGCTGTAAGAAATTTTCAAATAATCGAACCGACCGACCAGAACCGACCAGTTTTGGCGGTTTTGGACGGTCCTCAATACTAATGGTCAGTTTGCAGTTCCTCTTTTTAAAAAATTGAAGTTTCGATTTGATCTGCAGTTTTTGTATTGGTTGCACCGAGACCGACCAAAAACCGATCGTAATACTTATACTTATATATATATATATATATATTAAATAGTGGTATATATGGTTTCTAAAAGAAACCCTAGCCTCCATTTACAATTTTAATTCACATATGAGAGAGAGAACACAGACCCTCACGGCGCCATAACCTCACCCTCATCATCACAGCCATGACACCACCTCACAGCCACACCGACGATACCACCTCATCTCACTACCGGTACCACCGTACCTTCATACATACATCTCTCTGTTTGAGAAAAAAAGTAAGGTTAGATTCATACCTCTCTCTCTCTCTCTTTCATCATACTACTCTCTCATTATTTTTCTCTCTCTAGTTGTATTTTTCATAAAGCATCTCCACATACCAATACTTCTTGGGTGCACAATAGAGGAAAAAAGTGAGTTAAAGAGAAACTTAACGAGGTCAGATTGTCATCAAACTATAATCAAGAAATGTCATCCTCTCTCAGAGCGTACAAAGACAAAGATAAGTTTGGATTTCTTTTTTCCTTTTGAATTGCTTTAGATTTGGTGGTTATAGGTACTAGTTTTACCTTGCCAATCAAATCGCGCCATATGTCATCATTGGAGCTTTGATTCACAAAGCTGGGAAACTCATGGAAAGTGGTGCATGACTTGGAAAAAGATCATTCCATTGCGGATATTTATTCCTTATGGAAAATGGCACGCAGGACTTGGTGGAAATCATTCCACCACGGATATTTCCTCTAAGGAAATTACAAGGATGGATTATTCACCCATGGAGAGAAGCTTCTCACTTCTCAAATGGCACACATAGACTTTGGGGGCAAAATCTATGTCTTGGGTTCAACTTCGCCGTACAAAAGTTATTTATGACTTTGATGCGAGGCAAAGTCATTGGGATTCTCAGGTCTCGTGGTTTGGATGGCTTAAGGAAGAGGTTCACCAGGGTTACTCGCAAAGGTTATTTTTTGTGAGGCAAACTCCTTGGTCGGGTCAGAAATAGGCTGGTTTATTGGAGATGTTGTTATTCGTCATGGAGGCATATCCCTTTTTGTCATCTTAGGTTTTGACACACGGATTCTCAATTGTGTCAACACGTAAATTTTCAAGTACGGATTTCTATCGTGCTCTCCATGTGACCCTAAGCCTATAAATAGGCACAGTATCCCATGACAATGGACAAGATATTTCTCCAGATGTTCTGTAGAATTTGTGTGTAGCGCTTCTCTCTCTAGACATTCTCTATCTAGAGTTTGGACTCTATTTGCAATTTGGTTTTCTGTAGAACACTTGCCCCATTCCAACCTCTCTAGCTTGCTCTTCCTTACACCAAAACCACTTCTCTTTGAGAATCTTTTGCTAATCTCGCACAAAATCTCTACTCCAGTAAGAACTTAATCTCATCCTAAAAATACACATCTATATTTTGGCGAGTCTACTGGGGAGTAGAGTTTGTAACAGAATGGCACCAGCATTGAAAAGTAGGGCGCAAGTAGGAGATCTACCCACAGATAAAGATCAGGGGGCAAACCCTTCGCATGACAGTCTTCTTCCAGATGTTCATGCTCCTCCCACCTTCACTACAGGAGGAACTTCGAGTGGTGATGTCTTGATGTCCACTTTGCAAAACTTGCAACAATTACAACAACTCATTTTGGAAACTTTAATTAGTCTTCAGAGAGGCAATGATGCAACTCTAACCATGGTCACGGAGGATTGAAGCCATTGAGGAAATGGAACTAATGGCGAAAGTCAACAGATGAACCCCAATGCCAAGCCTACTAATACACCGGTAGGGTCCACCCTAATCGGATCCATACCAGAGTTTGGAAGCATGACGCCTCCCGTGACTACCTCTCAACTCCCAAGCAACGTGTCGCCTCTCGTGAGGACCTCTCAACCCCCAAGCGACTTGACTGAGCAAGTTCAAAGGGAAATTCAAGCTGCACTAAAAATAGAGCGATCCAAGTACTCGGCTACGATGCATTGTGATTTCAGACCTCCTTATCTGCCAAACATTGCTTCTCTGCCCTACCCAATGGGGGTACTGTAGACACCCCAATTTTGACCAAACATCAAATCCAGGGTTTGGTTGCCTCTAAAAGACCGATGATGACGTTGACCGATGAAATTCGAAGTTTTTTCCAGAGAATTCAAATTCTTCAAAGATTCTTTGAATCAAGTTTCAAAACAAAAAAAAGTCAAAAATAAAAGAAAGAGAAATTGGGTATTTGGGAGAAACCCGAATGTTGAAAAATGTATGAGAAAGTCAGTCTAGGGATTTATCCTGAAAAAGAGAAAGTGAAAAAAAGTTTTGAAAAAAAAAGAGAAAAGGATAGAAGAAAAGAAAAGAAAAAAAGAAATAAATAAAATAATGTATTAAAGTATATACTATGCATATGGATGTATCCTAATGAAGTACATTAAAAATATAAGTACATTAGTATGTACTTTACTAATAATTAAGTTTGTGTTAATATAAATTTTGAAAATTAAAAAGAAGGCAGAAATTCTGTTAGCCGCGGCACGTGGCAAAGCCGGTGGCACTCGCTGAGTGCCATGTCGGCAAGTCATTGAGTGCCGCGCGCTATAACACACTTCTTTTCTCACATGTTCTAGAAGAAAACTTTGCACATAGATTTTCACCCAAATTTACCCATTTAACCTTGTAATGTTGGTCTATATAAACAAACCTTCATCTCCATTATTGGGAGGGACTTGATTTTGAAATCAAAATTGAGATATACAAGAGTTATATACAATAGATAGAGAGAGAATTGAGAAGAAAAAAAGGGGAGTTTTTCTTGAAGAATTTGAAGAATTGGAGAAGAATTTGAAGATTTTTGGAAGAGCTTCACATGAAATAGAAGAAATCCTTGAAGTCATAGAGGTAACCTCTCAATCCTTGGAATAATTAGGCAAATTCAATCACAAATTCATAGTTCTAGGATCTTTACACATTTTCAAAACCTCTTTTCCTACCTCATTTCATCACACACCACTTAGAATTTGTGATTGAATCTCATAATATTTCATTAATTTGGATATAATTGATGCCTTGGATTTAAAATAAGTTCGGTTTTGAAGAATTTGTATTCTAATTTCTCTAAGTAAACTTTGATTCTTGATTTCTATTTTCCTTTTAAAATTCATAAAACTTTATGTATTCCTTTGAGTCCTTTTTTTAATTCAATTCCCTAGTTTCCTATGGTCTTATGATTCATATGGAGATTAAGGAAAGCCATAGTCACATCTACACATAGTTAGTGAGATTCAAGTCTCAACTCATGATTTGAACCTCATTACTAAATTCCTCGAAAAGTGGACAAACCTCCTCCTGGTCAAACCGGAAGACATGCAAAGAGTGGTCCCAACATATGGTAGCAGCTCGGAGTAAGCCCTCGTCAAGGGCCATATGGAGGAATGCAAAGAGGTCTGTCAATCTGTGAGACTCAAAGTTGAGTCGCTCGATGCTAGCAAGAGAATCCATCCACGGGTATAGAATGTCGGAACTTATGGGAGCCATGCAGAAGGAGAATGAATGGAGAAGAAGAATTTGAATGAGGAAGAAGAAAAGGGACCTTAGGAGCTTCAAATGAGCATAAAATGGGCAAATGGCACTTTATATTAGAAAATGGCACAAATCGGCATTCGATGAAAAGCGGCGGCACTCACTGAGTGTCGGCCGGTAGTCACTGAGTGTCGTATGGCATTCAGTGAGTGCCGGTCAGCCTCTCTGAGTGTCGGCCAGAGTTTAAGATGATCATGGGTCAGTTTATAACTTGAATCAGCCCAAATTTGCATAAAAATTTGAACATAATTTCACCAATCATCATCCAAGCACCATTCAACAATAAGAAATAAAAGGCATTCACATTTTGAGTAAGCAAAGGGAATAAAGCCTAATGCTAAGTTAGTAATCAAGCATGAATATAAATAGAATTCAAAATTGGCACACAGGCCACCATGCATGAATACTACCAATCCGCTAAAGAGAAAAAGTTTGAAGTTCTCGTCCTTGCAGGGACGTAATATAAAAGAAAGAGAGATCGGCTATCCTTGTCGGCGACGAGAATTTCTTCTAGGTGCCTGCGGAGCTGTCTGACTTCTCCCGGCTCCACCATCGCCGCCATCTCTGTCGTCACCACCACCTTGACCACTGCCGTCGGCACCTCCAAGATAAGCACCCCTCTGACCCATTTGAAGCCCTTGCATTTGTCTCCTCATAGCATTGAGCTCTTCTTCCTGCACAGGAGAAGGATGATAAAATTCTTTTGAATCTCCATATTTTAATTCTTTTGAAATTTTGGAAAATAAATAAATGAATATTCTTTTAAAGAAGGGAAAAGAAAGAATAACAAAAGAGGAGGTCAGGAAGATATACCATGGCTCTGAATTAGAGATCCGCATTGGCTCTTGCTCCATCAGCCTGAAAATTACGAATCAATAAGCATTAGTAAGTAAAGCAGTTTAAGGAAATAAAATGAATGTAGTGGTATTAAGACTTACCCTCCATTCGCGTAAATGAATCCAGTGCTGGACAGTATGCGCATATGATAGACCCTCCTCTGCATAATCTCTGGGGACTGTATCATATTGCAGAGGGATGGACGGAACATTTTGGGCATAAGGGGCCAGCTGGTATATGGTCTCCTGGCCCATATGGACTATGGGAACGTTCTAGTTCCACTGTGGGAGAGTTGGAGGGTCAGCAACCTCGGGGACAGGCTGTAAAAGGAAATTCAAGTCTATGTGAGTATTATTGCAAAAATAAAAGGAAAATTTTAAAAGAGAATGAAAAGGAATGAAATATCTGTTACCCGGGTAAAGAGAATGAAAAGGAATGAAATATCTGTTACCCGGGTAACATCCATAAGAGGAAAGTTGTGCATAAGGGAATTCAATCTAAAATTTGGGTAGCCGTCTGGACCATCCAAATAATTTGCAATGTCCCCCCCCCCCCTCCCACCTAGAGCAGCGACGAGGCCCTCGTGATCCAAGGTCTCAGTGCTCCTCATAGTAGCATGAGGAGCCCTAGGTACATAAAAGGCTAGGGCAGCAAGTGACTGCCTAGTCACCCTCTAGCCAAGGTACCACTCCCGACACGCCTCTCCCACTATCAGGATCCTCATTCTGGAAAAGCCTACAGCAGCTTGGATTTCTTCGCTGGCCTCTGGAAGGGCCGCCTCCCAAGGATTCCACACCACATGGACCTCCCGTAAATTGGTAAGGAGATTCTATAGCCAATGAAGTTGTGGGCCCAACCTTTTGGCCCATCGCTCCTCTTCTCCATTTCAGACCCTGAGGTATGATAGTGGCCTCACCATCTCTAGTACTAGGAGCCCTCATGCGAAGGTATTCATGAAACCATATCTGCAAAAGAAAAAGAAAATAGTGAATTCGATTTTCAAAATAAAATCAGAGGAGATGAATAAAATAAAAAAGGTGTGATTGAAATATAATAATAAAGTTTTACCTCCCAGGCTCTCTAGTACCCGCCGGTGGAAGGGGAGTTTCCCCTAGAGACTTCACTCATGTGATAATAGAGAGTAGCCAGCCCTGCCCCTCCCCAGTTATACCGGGATATGCGACCAATGTCTACAAGAGAGGCTAGGTACCCCAGGTTGATCCTATCCCTCTTTGTGCTCATCAGTGAGCAACCCAGCACATACATGATATAGGCCCTAGCCATTTGGTCATCGGTAAAGGCCTGCCCCTTGAAAGTGTCCAGGAATCATTTTGCGAGCACTATGAACTCCCCTGGGTGAGCCCCGAGTAAGTCAATAATCTCTTTATGGTGAGTCTGGAGATCGTTATAGCGAGCAACGGGAAAGCCGTCGAACGGGATGCCTGTGATCGTAGCAAAGTCCAGGGGAGTCATCGTCATCTCCCCAAATGGCATGTGGAATGTATTTGTTGTATCCCACCATCTCTCTGCTAAGGCCTGGATATGGGTCCTATCGTTTGAACTCTTCTCTAAGAGTAACGCAAAGAGCCCAAATCCAACATTATCGACCAGGGTTCTAACCTCGTCAGAAAGCTCCTCGTACCACCTCCGGCCGTGAGCCACGCTCCCATGGCCTTTAAGGACAAATTTTGGAGTCTACAAGAAAAGGACAGAAGAAAAACAAAAATAAGAGAAAGAAAGAAAATAAATGATTTTTAGAATCTAAGCAACTCGATTCTTTGAAAAAGAAAAAAAGTGAGTGTTGATTTCCGAGTCTAAGCAACTTAATTCTTTGAAAAGAAAAAGTGAGTGATGATTTCCAAGCCTAAGCGACTTAAATAGGTGTTGATTTTCGAGTCTAAGTGACTCAATTCTTTGTAAAAGAAAAAAATAAGTGGTGATTTCTGAGTTTAAGCGACTCAAATAAGTTTTGATTTTCGGGTTTAAGCGACTCAATTCTTTGAAAAGAAAAAGTGAGTGATGATTTCCAAGCATAAGTGACTCGATTCTTTGAAAAAAAAGAAAAAGAAAAAGTGAGTGATGATTTCCAAGTCTAAGCGACTCGTTGATTTGAAAATAAGAAAGTTCTTGAGTCTAAGCGACTCGTTGTTTCGAAAATAAGAAAGTTCTTAAGTCTAAGCGACTTATTGTTTTTAAGAAAAATAAGAAAAAGTTCTTTCGAGTCTAAGCGATTCGATGATTTTAAGAAAAATAAGAAAAAGTTCTTTCGAGTCTAAGTGACTCGTTGATTTGAAAATAAGAAAATTCTTGAGTCTAAGCGACTCGTTGATTTGAAAATAAAAAAATCCTTGAGTCTAAGTTACTCGTTATTGAGAGGAAAAATAAGGTTCTTGGTTCTGAAATAATAGGTTTTAAGTTCAGTAAAAGCAGGGTCTACATGAAATTCGAGTGTTTCAGGGGGTCGGTGCAACCCTCATTAGCAGTGGACAAACGAGATAATGGAATTCATGAGCATGGAAAATTAATGAATTCAAATAAGGGTGATAAGCAAAAAGCACAATGCTAAGCATTGAACCCCAAATCATGACAAGAAAATCAATTCAAAAAGAGGGGGATATCACAAATAAGTTTTAATACATTTAAATACACAAAGTCATAGGGCCACTCATACATGCATTGTTCATTATGGATTGCATTGCACTGCATTATTTTATCATAAGCATAAAAGAAAGGGGTTTTGGAGTATACCAATCTGTTGAAGGCTCGTGCCGAGAGATGCGCCCCGGGGTCAGCAAGTAAAACTGATGAGCTATGGCCAGGGTTGGGCTTATACTTCTTCTTGGGGGGACCATGGGACCCTGAACCACTAGCCATGGTAGAATCTACAAGCAAAGGAGGAGGAAAGTTAAGATTCATATGAAAATTTATGAGGGAAACATGAAGACAATCATGATCTTAAGTATAAATCCAACAAATCCAACAAAGATGCAATCTTGATGGTTGGAAAGTGAACATACCTTGGTTTTGATTGGTTCTTGAGTAGAGAATCAAGAGGGAATGAGATCCTAGAGAGAAAATCCAAAATAGGGAGAAGAAGAGAATGAAAAGAAAGAAGGAAAATCAAGTTTTAAACACACTGCTGGTCAGGCCGGCACTCGATGGAGTGTCGTTCCTCCTCACCGAGTGCCACCGCATGTGCCAGGTGGCCCTTTTCCTCCTAAATTTTCATATGTATAATGAGGACCACCGAATTTTGCTCCCATATCCCTAAAGATTTTCCCTCGTTTCGAAAGGACCCCCGAAGTTTGAAAAATGAGTTCTTAAGCCCTTTTGCAAATCAAAATTAGCCCTGATTGTGAGAATTTTTTATCAAAAACACCCAGTTTCGGCAAATAAACTAAATTAAGTCTAATCGACTCTGGACTTTTCTAAAAATTTGATTTGATTAGGAGTTTAATTGACTCTAAATTATTGAAAATTGAACAAAGTTAAGTCTAATCGACTCCAGATTTTTTTTTTTTTTTGGAATTTTGATTTAATTTTGGATAACTTTGGATTTTTTTTTTTAAATTTGATTTAATTGAATAAATTTGAGTCTAATCGACTCCGAATTTTCAAAGAATTTTTTATTTGATTGGAGTCTAATTGATTCCCGATTTTGAAATTTTGATTTGATTTGAGTCTGGATAACTTCGGATGTTGAAATTTGACTGATTTGATTAGAGTCTGATTGACCCAGAATTTTGAAAATTGATTCAATTGAAGTCTGATTGACTCCAGATTTTGGAAAGTGATTGAATTGGGGTCTGCTTGACTCCCGAATTTTGAAAATTGATTTAATTGGAGTCTAATTGACTCCGAATTTTGGGAAGTGAATAAATTGGAGTTTGATCGGCTCTGAATTTTTGAAAGTCTGATTTAATTAGAGTCTTATTGACTCCAAATTTTGGAAAATAAATAAATTGGAGTTTGATTGGCTCCGGATTTTTGAAAGTTTGATTTAATTGGAGTCTGATTGACTCCAGAATTTTGAAAATTAAGTTGATTGGAGTCTGATTGACTACGGATTTTGAAAGATTGATTTGATTGGAGTCTAATTAGCTCTGAACTTGGAAATTTGATTTGATTAGAGCCTGATTGACTCCGAATCTTGGTAAAATGAATGAATTGGAGCCTGAATGGTTTCAGATTTTGAAAATTTGATGTGATTTGAGTCTGAATGACTCTGGATTTTGGAAATTTGAATAAAGTTGAGTCTAATTGACTCCGGATTTTTAAAGAATTTTGATTTGATTGAAGTCTAATTGACTCCCGATTTCGAAATTTGATTTGATTTTGAATCTGGTAGACTCTAGATTATGGGAGAATTAAGCCGATTTGGATAAAATTGATCCTCAATTTCAGAAATTGAAAGTAGATATGAATCTAAGTGCTTCCAGATTTAGGAAAAGTTATTCGAAATTGAATCTCGAAAAAGTAACTAGGAATCGTGAGTTAAAACAAATCTGCATTGACTTTATGAAGTATTAAATTCACGTCGTCAATTTTTGCAACGTATCTGCGCTAATCCCGACATCGCTACGGCTCAGTCGATCAGATGATTTTTGGAGGATTATGGAGTGTAAGGCGTGAAGCGACTCAATCTTTCAGGATGCTACCTGATTCGACTATAGAGTGTAAGACGTGAAGCATCTTAGTCAATCAGATGATTTTTGGAGGATTATGGAGTGTAAGGCGTGAAACGACTCAATCTTTCAGCGTGCAACCTGATTCGACTATGGAGTGTAAGGCGTTAAGCGACTCAATCGATCAGATGATTTTTGGAGGATTATGGAGTGTAAGGCGTGAAGCGACTCAATCTTTCAGCGTGCTACCTGATTCGACTATGGAGTGTAAGGCGTGAAGCGTCTCAGTCGATCAGATGATTTTTGGAGGGTTATGGAGTGTAAGGCGTGAAGCAACTCAATCTTTCAGCGTGCTGCCTGATTCGACTATGGAGTGTAAGGCGTGTAGCGACTCAGTCGATCAAATGATTTTTGGAGGATTATGGAGTGTAAGGCGTGAAGCGACTCAATCTTTCAGCGTGCTACCTGATTCGACTATGGAGTATAAGGCGTGAAGCGGCTCAGTCGATCAGATGATTTTTGGAGGATTATGGAGTGTAAGGTGTGAAGTGACTCAATCTTTCAGCGTGCTACCTGATTCGACTATAGAGTGTAAGGCGTGAAGTGCCTCAGTTGATCAGATGATTTTTGGAGGATTATGGAGTGTAAGGCGTGAAGCAATTCAATCTTTCAGCGTGCTACCTAATTCGACTATGGAGTGTAAGGCGTGAAGCAGCTCAGTCGATCAGATAATTTTTGGAGGATTATGGAGTGTAAGGCGTGAAGCGACTCAATCTTTCAGCGTGCTACCTGATTCGACTATGGAGTGTAAGGCGTGTAGCGGCTCAGTCGATCAGATGATTTTGGGAGGATTATGGAGTGTAAGGCGTGAAGCGAGTCAATCTTTCAGCGTGCTACCTGATTCGACTATGGAGTATAAGGCATGAAGTGGCTCAGTCGATCAGATGATTCCTCGAAACACATGTTCCTAAGAATAAAACTATAATATAGCCAGAGAATTTGAAGCATAAGGTGCATTTCTGATAATAGGAAGAGCAACATGACTCTGAATCATCACGTTTGGGAGCATGAGACATGAAACTGTTTGAGCATATGCATCACGAAAGATAGGAGCATCCACCTGTGTGGTTATTTGCAGTTATATGTTATCCTTTGCCCGAACTACGTCCTGGTCTGATTCCCGATGGGATACGTAAGCAGCTCACCATTGAGCACGACCAGCTTTTGGCTCTCTGTGCACCCGATTTTTGCAACGCACCGTTTATTTTTACCTGGATTCGATAGTTTGGTCAAAGGCTTGTCTTTCACACAGGCTTCGACATTCACTTGTGATACGCATTGTTTTACAAGCTCTGCCGAAGAGGGGAAAACTGTAGACACCCCAATTTTGACCAAACGTCAAATCCAGGGATTGGTTGCCTCTAAAAGACCGATGATGACAATGACCGGTGAAATTCAAAGTTTTTCCAAAGAATTCAAATTCTTCAAAGATTCTTTGAATCAAGTTTAAAAAAAATCAAAAATTAAAGAAAGAGAAATTGGGTATTCAGGAGAAACCCGAATGTTGAAAAACGTATGAGAAAGTCAGTCTAGGGATTTATCCTGAAAAAGAGAAAGTGAAAAGAAGTTTTGAAAAGAAAAGACAAAAAGGATAGAAGAAAAGAAAAAAAGAAATAAATAAAATAATATATTAAAGTATATACTATGCACATGGATGTGTCCTAATGAAGTACATTACAAATAGAAGTACATTAGTACATACTTTACTAATAATTAAGTTTGTGTTAATATATATTTTGAAAATTAAAAAGAAGGCAGAAATTCTATTAGCTGCGGCACGTGGCGCTGGCATTCACTGAGTGCCGCCTGGCAGTCAGTGAGTACCGCCTGGCAGTCAGTGAGGTGCCGCAGGCAAGTCGTCGAGTGTCGCGCGCTGTAACAGACTGCTTTTCTCACATGTTTTAGAAGAAAACTTTGCACATGGGTTTTCAGCCGAATTTACCCATTTAACCTTGTAATGTTGGTCTATATAAACAGACCTTCATCTCCATTATTGGGAGGGACTTGATTTTGAAATCAAAATTGAGATATACAAGATTTATATACAATAGAGAAAGAGAATTGAGAAGAAAAAAAGGGGAGTTTTTCTTGAAGAAGAATTTGAAGATTTTTGGAAGAGCTTCACAAGAAATAGAAGAAATCCTTGAGGTCATAGAGGTAATCTCTCAATCCTTGGAATAATTAGGCAAATTCAATCACAAATTCATAGTTCTAGGATCTTTACACACTTTCAAAACCTCTCTTCCTACCTCATTTCATCACACACCACTTAGAATTTGTGATTGAATCTCATAATATTTCATTAATTTGGATCTAATTGATGCCTTGGATTTAAAATAAGTTCGGTTTTGAAGAATTTGTATTCCAATTTCTCTAAGTAAACTTTGATTCTTCATTTCTATTTTTCTTTTGAAATTCATAAAACTTTATGTATTCCTTTGAGTCCTTTTTTTTAAAATTCAATTCCCTAGTTTCCTATGGTCTCATGATTCATATGTAATTAAGAAAAGCCATAGTCATGTCTACACATAGTTAGTAAGATTCAAGTCTCAACTCATGATTTGAACCTCATTACTAAGAATCTTATGGGATTCATGCTATATTCCATAGAGGTTCAAGTAGACTTGGGTCTCATTTAGTCTCCAAGGACCTATAATTTGAGAGGAGAATAAGGTGTCATGGTTTTACATTCCTCAAGGATCATATGTTTGAGAGAGGAATTATATGTAGATTTTCATAGTTTATATTCCAAGGTTCATAAGATTGGGTAAGATCTTAGGATTCTCTTGCTAGATCTTCAACTATGAGATCTATGATGGAGATCCATTAAAGATAAGTCTATGGATCTCTTTATATTTCATCACTATTCCAAAAATCATAGTCATATTTGATCCTAGTTCTCTCTAGAATCATGGATCAAGTTTGATTCAAAATATGAACGCCAATTCAACAAAGGTGCAGTGAATCCATAAACCAACTGTGATCAATTTTTTTTATTATAAAATCATGGTTCATTCAAATTGGATGAGACCAATTGGAGGATGTTCGTAACTCATTTACGTACCTCTGTGATTTTTGTTTTGATGAAATTACATGTTTAAGATGATTTGGTCTTATGATTTCAAAACAAGCAACTCTCTGTCCAAAATTTCAGAACAGCAAGTCCGTTTTAAAATTAATAAATCAGAACCTTAATCAAACTTTCTTGACCCAAAATAATTTTTTCTAGGTATTTCAATGTTCTAGGAAGATACCGTAAAAAGATCTAAGTATTTATCATTTGTTTTCTATTTTTAGAAAATCACACAAAATCTCTGGACAGAAAGTTGAAAATTCCTGAGTGATGCCTAGTGCTTTCTTCATTCCCAGAGATCTAACCGTTCAAACCTTGATTTTCTTTTTGGGTTAGAAACTAGACTCACAGATGCATATCATATCCAAAAAAATCATTAAGATCCAACCGTTGGAAGTATGGTTTTTCTATCTTTGAAAGTCAGGTCTGCTCTCTGTAATTTATGAGAAACAGTTACTGTTTTTGTCTAGTCTCAATGGTTTCCTAATGTCTTGGGACCCAAATCATGTTTTGAATAATGATAATTTATCTTAAATCCAGAGGCTAAGTGATCCAAGTTAGTGAATAATTCATAGCTTGTCCTCATATATATCCATGCATTCATCCATGTACAATCGATACTTGTAGTTAGGATCTAGCTCTAGGTTGTTTTGTCCCTAATTGAACCTAGTTGTGAGTTCTTGAAATCATGTTGGGATCATGCCACCTTTATATGGACATTGCATTAGCTCCTAGTTGAGACTTGCATATCTATAAAGGTGATATGTTCTCAACTAATTAGAAAGAATCCACAAATAGGTCAATTCTTTCCATGCTTGATAGATCTAAGCTAGACATTTTTCAGGAATGAATATTTGATATTATAGATCTTGTTTAAAGCATGTGGACTAATCCTTTGTTTTGTATCGCTCTTGAGGTACGATTCCCAACCCTTCTCTAGTTTATTTTATTTGTCGATTTCATTGATTTTTGGACTCCATGTGCGACACTTTAGAATTAGGATTTTTCCTTATGTGTTTATATGCGTTAGAGACATTTTCTTAGGTTTTATTTTATATGTATGCATTGCATGTTTCTATTTCGCAGCTTGATCCTGGGTATGTTTTCTAGTTCCCTATTTGCATATCATATTGCTTGCTACTTGAATTACGTGGCTTATGAATGATATTTTGTCATTAGGAATTTTGCACCCCTTTCAACATGCTTATGTAATGTATTATTTATATATATACATATATATGTATTAGTTGAGGGCACGCTTAGATTAATAATTCAATTAAAAAGGATGTTGAGCAGAGGCCTATTATGAGATAGGATGAAAGGGGGTGTTTTAGTCCGCCGGGCTCCTTCCCCTTTCATTCTATAATCCCCGGACCCAATTTATCTTTGGTTTCACAAAAGATCAGTTTGCTTTTAAAATGGTTTCTCAATTTTTTTCTTTTAAAAATTAAGTGGCGACTCGTATTTAAATTTGAATTTAAAAAATGTTTTAAAATTATAAGTGGGCCCAAATGCCGGTATCCACAGGTACCAATACCTAAAATTCTAGTTCTTTGACGGAAAGAAAGGCAATTCCTACGAACACATCGCCCGCTTTGTGGAAACTTTGGCAAACTTTGGGTAAGATCATAGTCTAAGACTTAGGGAGTTTTCCAAATCCCTCATGGATAAAGCTTACACATGGTATAACAATTTGCAAGCCGGGTCCATCCCTGATTGGGAGACTATGGTGCAGCGCTTCCATGACAAGTTCTTCCATATGGAAGAGGGTATCATGAGATTCTCGCTTACAAAAATTACTCAGAAGTAAAGCGAGGATCTCTTGGGTTATGTAAAAAGATTCAGAGAAGGATCCATCGACTGCCGCAAAGAAATACCTAAAATCGAGCTTATCAAAATATTCATAGATGGAATGCAACCCAGATATAAGCTCAATCTGATTAACTCCAACATCTCTACCTTCTCCACTCTTATGGAAAAGGGGCGAAAGGTCCAGGAAGTTATTAAGGAGATTCCTGTCCGAGTGACCACGACTCGACCCCAGTTCAATAAGTGCCCCAAAGCTTCCGAAGTGCGAGGAAAAAAAAGGGGGTCGCGGGGATAACTCAATCAAAAAGGGGCAAGAGAGTACTCCCCCTCCCAATTTCCCTTGCGAGCTCAAAGTTGTGTGCGCCGTACTAAAGAAATGGGTGGGGAATAAGGTATTGGAATGCCCAGGTCAGATAACCCTTCCCATACAACCAAAGACAAGTATTGTCCCTACCAACAGCATAACCATCACACACTTGAGAATTGTTGGATTCTAAGGCGCTTGTTCCAAAAGAAGATCGCAAATAAGGAGTTAGGACTACCAAACGTAACTAACATCGAGATCAACCCCTTGCCACGACATGGAAATAAAGGAAAGCAAGTTATGATAGCATCATACTATGACGAGATTGAGGAGATCGCTATGTATGAACCCCCAGAGCCAGAGTTCCACGAGGATGCTCTTGTCAATAAACAAGCGGATCGACTTAAGGAAAGCGAGAAGTTTAGAAGATTCTTTGATCAATTGGGTCTGACTTCGGAAGCAAGGTTTGTTACGACTAAAGCTATCCTCAAAAGTGCAGAAGTGCATGAGGAAAATGTATGCAAAGTGGAGGCTCCATGAGGGGAACTCTTAGAGAGGTCGCCTCTACCATCACCTTTACTGAAGCTGATAGACAAGTTCCCTTTGCCCATAACCAACCTTTGTATGTTCCAATCAAGATAAATGGAATCGAATTCCAAAGAGGATTCTTGGATTGTGGCGCCTCACTCAATATCATCTCACTGAAAATGCTAAAGGTCACTGATCTTGTCAAAATCAAGATATAAAAGTATGCTTATTTGTGCTTACTTTCAAAAGATTTGTAGTGTGGAAGTAAAGGTCGAACCCACAGAGATTGAATACTATACACTTTAATTTTTAAAACCTAAATTTAGTTAATTAAGAAAAACATATTTTAGATTTAATTTGAATTAAACTAATAACTATAAAAGTAAATCTAAATTATGAAAACAATTAAATATTTATTTTTATAATAAGTTTAAGGAACCTAGGATTGCAAATCCACCACTAGCTTTATAATAAGGGTATTTACGAATTACTTTAGCTTATTAAGTTGGATGATAATGGGGAATTGTAGCTACAAGCCCGATTCCTCCGTCAAGAAAATAACTATGGTTCAAGCACCAACATAATCCATCTTCGGTTAGCACGAATTATCCCACACTAAACTAGGGTTGTGGTATAATTCGTCTAATCTAGGCATGGACTATTCGGATACTTGATAGCACAATTCAATTTAAGCACCATTACATTGTAAATAATCTAAACAAGCACAGCAAGCATAGATCATTGAGCACACTACCATCAAAATAGATCTAAGACAAGAGTAAACTTTGAAAGTAATGATTTAATCAATAAAAGCACGATTTATTTATAAAAATCCTCAGAACATGTAACTATCATCCATACATAATAAAACTAAAATAAAAAACATAAAATACACCCTATTACTTGGCTAGGGTTTCATTGAAACCCTAGATCTTGAGTTTAGTTGGCCATAGAATTGATGAACAGCAAGAGGTTGATGGAGGAGGCCATGGGAATCCTTGGTCTTCTTCTTCTTCTCCTTGCTTTCCTCCCTTCAATGGCTGAAGTTTTGGTTGTATATTGGTTGTATAATAATTGCCAACCCCTAAATTGAAGTAAAATAGGGTATTTATAGATTTACAACAAGTTTTGGAAGCTTTCCTAATCCAATTCGCACTAAAATTGCTATATTTTACAGTTTGGACGCAATTAGGCAGTTTCGTTCGCATAGGGCTCTTCAGAATACTAAAATACACGTATTTGATTTTTACACAGGTCGCGCGAGCGGGCTGCGCGAGCACGATATTGGGAGGTCGCGCGAGCGATTTATGGTATTTCGCGCAAGCGGGCCGCGCGCGCGAGGTGCCTTTTTCAGCTTCATTCTTTCTGCTTTTTCTCCCTATTTAACCTGGATTAGTGTTTTCTTCCAAAACCTGCTCTAAAATAGAAAACGAAATAAAAATACATAAGAACAGGATAAAATATGCTAACAAATGTGAATTAAGGCATGTAATTAGGATCTGTTCTCTCCCGATCAGTCACAAGATACTCTGAGGAAGATTTGATTAGGCAATCCATGACTATCACTGGGTTTGGAAGAACGTCTCAACGAAGTTTGGGGCACATAACATTGGGCCTCATTGTGGGACCAATCAGATGCCATACCCACTTCCATGTAATCAAGACTGATATATCTTACCACACGCTGTTAGGAAGATGCTGGATGCATAAGTTTGCTCTAATTCCCTTAACATCCCATCAATGTGCCAAGGGAATCGTCAATGACAAGATAGTGACGATTGTCACTTCTAAGACCCCGTTTGTCCTCCATGAAGCGCACTACTTAGACTCAGTATTTTGTACCGAGTTCATGGATAACGAGGAGAATCCAAGATCATCCGGATCTTCTAGCCCCCTTCCACGATGGGAAAATGCTAGGAAAGGAAACTTCACAGTTGAATACAGACAAGGAAAAAGGCGTAGGGTGCATGAAATCCGAGAGACTTGCAAAATCCACGAGGAAACCCAATGTTATTGAGTCTGACTCCCTAGTGGGAGGATGGTCTACCGCTTATGACAATCCGAGGGGTTACCCTCGAGTCTAGAGGGTGACCCCTTTCCTTGCTTTACTGCAGAACCAATCACGGTAGAGTCAATCGTTGAACCCAAAGATGCACCAAAATGTTTACAGGACAGACCAAGACACAAAGAGCGGTAGCTAGAACAATTCAATCTAGCCGAAGAGAAGTATATCCCAAAAGCAGTTTTTATCTCAAAGGACTTGGGCGATGTTTTACCGCGGAGAACTATTAAAGTTGTTGAAGGAATACTCAGATGTTTTTGCATAGACATATTCATAAATGCCAGGATTAGATCCCGCGATCACATATCACAAGCTCAATGTGTCTGCGATAGCCATCCCTGTTAAGCAATCATCGAGGATATTTTGCCCTGAGCTCAAAACCCAAATTAAAAGCGAAATCACAAAATTGCTTGAGGCGGGGTTCATCAAACTTCTCCATCATCCTATCTAGTTGGCGAACATAGTCCCAGTAAAGAAAAAGAGCGGACAAATAAGAGTTTGTGTGAATTTTCACAATTTAAACAAGGCATGTCCTAAAGGTGACTTCCCTCTCCCCAACGTCGATACACTAATTGACGCGATAGCTGAACACCAAATGCTCTCATTCATGGAAGGTTTTAGTGGTTATAACCAAATTAAAATGGGGGAGAGCGACGCGACAAAGACAGCCTTTAGGACCCCTTTGGGAAATTTCTATTATACCGTGATGCTGTTTAGATTAAAAAATGCAGGCACAACTTATCAGTACACAATGATGGCCATTTTTCACAATATGTTGTACAAGGAAATGGAATTTTACATTGATGACTTGGTGGTAAAGTCTAAACACGATTCGTCGCACCTTTCAGGTCTGTGAAAAGTTTTCGACAGGTGTAGGAGGGCCTTTAAACTCAAGATGAATCCGCTAAAGTGCACGTTTGGAGTGAATTTTGGGAAATTTTTGGGGTATATAGTGCATCGACATGGGATTGACCTGGATCTGGAAAAGGTTAAAGCCATTCAAGAAATGCTATGGCCGTCCTCAATGAAGCAGTTAAAGAGCTTCTTAGGGAAGGTCTCGTATCTGAGAAGGTTCATCCCGGCGCTCGTAAAAATCACTCAACCATTTAGTTCTCTCCTTAAAGGAAAGTCGGCCTTTGAATGGAAGGGGGAACATGATAAGGCATTTGAAGTGGTAAAGAAGGTCTTAACCTAGACCCAAACCATTACTTCACCACAGAAGGGACAACCACTTTTGATGTAGTTGACCTCCACCAATAAGTCTATTGGTGCTTTGCTTGCTCAAGAAGTGGAGGGAATAGAAAAGCCAATCTATTATATAAGTTGCATCATTAGAGGTCCGAAAATACGATACACACCAACGGAGAGGCACTGCCTCGCACTCATTTTTGCTGCGTAGAAATTTAGGCATTATTTGTTAGCATTTTTAGTTCAGATAATCACAAAATGAGATCTAATCAAGCATCTCCTCAGTAAGCCCGCCTTATCAGGAAGGATGGCACGATGGCTATTCTCACTAATAGAATTTGAGATAAATTGCTCACCGTCTAAAGAAATCAAGAGTCAAGCATTGGCGAACTTAATGGCGCATTCTCTAAGTGGCGAACCCGGGCTAATTATGGAGGAACTCCCAGGCAACAATTTATGTGCCGCCTCGGCAGAATAGCCAAAAGGAGCGTGGAATCTTAGCTTTGATGGTTCCTCCACTTCAAAAGGGGGAGGAGCTTACATAGTCCTTATGTGTGAACAAGGCGAGAAGATAAGCCTCTCGTTCAAATTAGCATTTCTATGTTCTAACAACGAATCAAGTATAAAGCACTCATATTGGGACTCTTAGCTACAAAAAGCATGGGGATCGATTTGATAAAAGTGGTGGGAGAATTCTAACTTGGTCATAAAGCAAGTGAACGGCGATTACGCTATCAAGGAGCTCACTCTTGCGGCATATTGCACAATTCTACAAAAGTGCATGGATGGATTTTCTAATGTCGAGATAGAGCATGCTCCACGAAAAAGCAATAGACACCCAGATGTGCTTGCAACCCTAGCTTCAAAAGTAGACATCGAGGGAGAGTCCCTTAACATAGAAATTCTCAAGAGAACTCTCCTGTGCAGTGTGACAGAATTGGTCCCTGTGAAAGACAATGGTCCCCATGATTAGAGGCGAGACATCAGAACAAAGTTACAAGCACAAGGTGCTACGCCCATCGCACAAATAAGAAATTTTTTATTCTATAAAGGAGAGCTCTATTTTAGGACTCAGGGAGGATGGCTAGCCAAGTGCATAGAAAAGGAAGAGGAAAACTTGCACCTCAATTCCATACATACCAAAGTATGTAGAAACACAAACTTAAGCCTATATCGGATAATCTAGAGGAGAGGCTATCATTGGCCTGAGATGGTTAGAGAAGCCAATGAAATTTAGCAAAGATGTGCTACATGCCAGGAACACCCTTCAAGGGAGGAGTGTAATTTCACAGACTTGGTTAGTGACTGGCGACAACCATACTTGGATTTTATCATCGAAGGAGCGCTACCTGCAGAAAACATGGATGCAGCCCTAGTTAAAAAGAAGGTGTCTAGATTTTTCGTTAGCGAGCAACAACTATATAGAAGGAGTTTCAATGGAAAGGCACTAAGGTGTTTAGCTGGTCAACAAGTTCAAGAGGTATTATAGCAAGTACACCAATTTGAACATCAAGGAGGGTAACGGACAGGTGGGGCGAGTAACAAGACTCTCTCCAAAATCTTGAGCAAAACCATGAACGATTTTCCACGATAATGCGCTGACCAATTGCCACTTGCTTTATGGGCTTATCGAACTTTAAAGCGACGACCAACCCAAGCTACCCCATTTTCCGTAGTTTATGGAACTGAGGTGGTCATACCTGTAGAGATTGCACTACCATCTGCAAGGATCGCGCTTCAAATCGAAGTAGACCTAGACACATGATTCTCTGAAGTAGAATGGTTGGATGAAAAAGGGGATAAGGCAAAATCTAGCCTAAAGACTATTAAACGTGAATTGCCAAGGCTTACGATGCGATGGTGCACCCAAGATAACTAAAGGAAGGCGATCTTGTGTTAAAGGCAGCCACACATATCATGCGAGGGATGTTCGCGCCAAAGTTCTCACCAAAATGGAAAGGCCCATTTATCATCAAGGAAGTAAGCGACAATGGGTATTGCAAAATCATTGATCCCGAATCCGGAAGTGACAAGGGCACTCTCAACATGAAGTGGGTCAAATTGTTTTACCCTTAGGATAGTCTGTATGACTCTTTTTTTGTTCGTTGCTTTTAAGAAAAGTGTAAACCGTGCAATTTTCCTAAATGAAGAGGACTCTTTTGTTTCTTTTTCGATGTAATTTTGGGAAAACCTTAGTCAGTCTCAGCTAGTTTGGCCATCCTTGTATTCATTTATGGATATCTACTTATTTAAATGGCAAGATAAAACCGGATAGGCTCAGTCGACCATACACTAGCCAAGATTGGCTCACAGCGGCCAAAGTTTGATACACAATAGTAAAGGCGTGCAACCAAGCTCAAACTTCAAAAAAAAAAAAGAGAAACAAAGTTAGGGGATGTTCCCTTTAGAGAGATATGTAGTATAAACACTCAAGAGAACCTGTCAAAACTTCATACATCATGACAAGAATTTCAAAAGCAATAAGGATAAATCTGCATAAAGATTCATTAATTAAGCTTCAAAATAAAAAAAATAAAAAAAGTACATATAGTGGTAGAAATGCAAGAAGAGGGGCTGCAAAAAGACTCACCATTAAGTTTCAAAATAGAAGAAGTACAAGCATGTTCACTGGCGGAAATTCACAAAGAGAAGGAAAAGGCACATCCAATAAACATATCTCTACTTCTCACAGCAATCCGTGCAAAACTCTCGATAATATCTATGCTCGTGCACTCGGACTTCAGAATTGTCACCATTGCCTTCTTGTCTTCTAGCATGTATACATGGGATTTAATCGACAGAATGCAATTAAGATTCCTGTATCGCCATTTTTTGGTTTCAAAAACCTGTGCTAGAAGGTTCAATGATCATTTATGATAATCTGATTATAAAAACTCTAAATAGAGTAAAGGGACCCATTGGAGGATGGGGCCCGATCAGTAACTCATTCATTACACTGAAAGCGAGAGTGAAATGGACTCATAGAGCTTTCCCCGTAGCCCAAAAAGCATAGGGGAGAGCTCATAACGAGGGAGTGACTGAATGACCCAACGTTTGGAAGCAAGCCGATGAGCCCGGAAGACAAGTATTAAGAATCTTGCTTTCTTTTAGGACTGACATTCAGTCTTTAAGATTTGTGTATGCACGACACTTCAATGCCTTAATGGTGTTAAAGACAGTAAGAGAAAGTCAACTCTCTGAAAGCAGTTTAAGGAAAGGAGGGGGAACGGGAAGCCCACCATTCCTGAATAGGAATGGGAAAAGGGCTTCTACCTATCTGTACATGAAAATGCTTATTCTCCTCTCTCAAAGAGGACAGAGAGACACGTAACTCCGCCAAGCACACCTCTAACTCAGATATATGTGCTTCCAATCCAGATATTCGCACCTCTAATTTAGACTCTTCACTAGAAGCAGTAGCACACTGAGCTTGAAGACTACAATACTCACCAAATTTCTTCAGACCCAAGAGATGGGATTCCAGCTAATCTACCTTTAAACCCATGGTTTTCAAATCCCTAACGGCCATCAAATCCCTTTTCACCTTTATCAGAGTAAGGTGACCCTTGGGAGTTTTGTCCAAACCAATAAGGATGGAAGCCATTTTTTCTAACAAAGGAGCCTGTATCTAAGGATGGCGAATAACAAAACAGGTGAAAGTATCTGGATAACGAATTTGCACCGCAGAAAGAATTAGAATACAAGAAGCCCCGACAGAATAGTCCCCCTATATCACTCGCTCGCCCGAAAAGGGGGGCTCAAAGTTAAAAGAAGTTCTCGCGGTACCTCAGTCCCTTCTGATTCTCGTCTTGAGAAGGACACAAATGCTGCCCAAGTTCTGAGCCTCTAAAAGTGATGTGAACCCGTGAAATTGATATTCCTTGAACCCACGATCAGATTGTAATTCACCCAAGAAAGCCAACAATCAAGTCACAGGGATGATCTAGACCCGTTGAAATCCTATTTCAAGAACCCAGATTTGGTTTGAACGCCACAAAGGGAATGCCTTTGATAAGTTCGGATTGTTCAATCAAGAACAAGCAGAGAAAACTGAATAGCTCTCCAGAAAATAAATTTCATTCACGTTGTATATCAAAGCTGCTACAAAGTTCTTTCTTTTAATCCCTTCTAAGAAATCCTTGGGCCAAAAAGGCCTTCAACGAAAATAAAAGACATGGGCTAAATACTCAAGCCCAAAACAACTTAAACTACATGTTTAAAGCTAAATAAATGTCTACTTAAATTGTAAAATAGGCCCACATGCCAAAACCATAGAAACATAAAAAATTAAAGTCTATAAAAACCCAATAAGCTATTCCACCCCTTCTGTCGCTTGTATCACATGAACTAGAACTGATTCTTCTTCCTTCAAGCCCATGTTAAATGTTGGGGCCTTGCATAATAAGTTTATGAGCTTTGCCCAAGTGGATTGCACCAGTCCTTGCATTGCTTCGTTGATCTTCTTAGCTCTTGACCTTGTGATTGGCCCATCTGGAACTTGCAAATGATCATCTTTAAGCTTTGGTCCACTATGGTTCCCATCATTCCCCCTCTCCTCAAAAGGATTCGACCTCGAATCGTCACCTACAACAAAAGGAGAAAGATCAGAAACATTAAAACTAGCAGAAACATTATACTCACCTGGAAGATCCACTTTATAGGCATTATCATTAATTTTCTCAAGGATTTGGAAAGGTCCATCCCCTCGAGGATGCAATTTAGTCCGTCTATGAGCTGGGAACCTTTCTTTGCGCATATGAACCCACACCCAGTCTCCGGGTTCAAAGGTGACACGCCTTCTCCCTTTATTGGCTTGGGAAGCAAATTTTTCATTTTTTTTGTGCAATTTGAAGTCGTACTCTCTCATGAATTGACTTCACCAATTCAGCCTTTTGGTGTCCATCCAAACTACTCCTAACATCAACAGGTAAAGGCATTAAATCTAAAGGAGTAAGTGGATTAAAACCATAAACAACTTCAAAGGGAGAATGAGAAGTAGTAGTATGCATGCTCCTATTATATGCAAATTCGATAAATGGTAAACAGTCCTCCCAAGTTTTCAAATTCTTTTGAATGACAGTGCGTAGGAGTTGAGTTAGAGTCCTATTGACTACTTCAGTTTGTCCGTCAGTTTGTGGGTGACAAGTAGTGGAAATTAAAGTTTGGTACCCAATTTTCCCCACAAAACCTTCCAAAAATAGCTAAGGAATTTGACATCCCTATCCGAAACAATACTCCTATGCATACCATGGAGTCGTACTATCTCCTTGAAAAACATATCAGCTATGTTTGTGGCATCATCTGTTTTATGGCATGGAATGAAATGTGCCATCTTACTAAATCTATCCACCACCACAAAAATAGAATCTCTACCTCTTTTTGTCCTAGGCAGCCCCAAAACAAAGTCTATAGATATGTCTACCCATGGCTCACTAGGGACAGGTAAGGGTGTATACAACCCATGTGGTAAAACCTTAGATTTGGCCCTCCTACATGTAATGCACTGACCATAGATTCTAATGACATCTCGTTGCATCCTAGGTCAAAAGAAATGTTCATGTAAAATTTCTAAGATTTTCCTAACACCAAAGTGTCCCATTAAGCCCCCACCATGTGCCTCTCGCACCAACAATTCTCGCATTGAACAATGAGGCACACACAATTTACTTTCTTTAAACAAATAACCATCATGCTTAAAAAACTTACCAAATGCCGCTTTATCACATGCCAAATACACATCAGAAAAATCAACATCATTGGCATACATATCTTTCACATATTCAAACCCAAGCATTTTAGCACTCATAGAAGTAAGAAGTACATGCCTTCGGGATAAAGCATCAACAACAATGTTTTCCTTACCTTGCTTGTAACGGATGACATAAGGAAAAGTCTCAATGTATTCCATCCATCTAGCATGTCTCTTATTTAATTTACCTTGTCCCTTAAGATGCTTCAATGATTCATGATCGGTGTGGATCACAAACTCCTTAGGCCAAAGGTAGTGCTGCCATGTCTCTAGAGAGCGAACAAGAGCATAAAGTTCCTTGTCATAAGTAGGGTAATTTAGGGCAGCCCCACTTAGTTTTTCACTGAAGAAGGCTATGGGCCTCCTATCCTGCATCAAAACGGCTCCAATCCCTATACCTGAAGCATCACATTCAATCTCAAAAGTTTTGTTAAAGTCAGGTAATCCTAACACAGGTGCAGAACATAGCCTTTCTTTAATAGTAGCAAAAGCATTCTCTTGTTCAATTCCCCAATGAAACCCAACATTCTTCTTAATGATTTCAGTGAGTGGTGCAACAAGTGTACTAAAATCCTTAACAAAATGCCTATAAAAGCTAGCTAAACCATGAAAGCTTCTTACCTCAGTGATACCTTTAGGCGTTGGCCACTCCCTGATGGCCTTGACTTTCTCTTCATCCACCTCAATACCTTCTGTGCTAACAACATATCCAAGAAAAACAACTTTTTCCATGCAAAAAGTACATTTCTTAAAATTAGCATGCAACTTTTCAGATTTTAACACACCAAACACACGTCTCAAATGTTCAATATGTTCATTTAAGTTCTTGCACCCTTTCAAGCTTTGACAGTGTATGTACGTATATGTATTATCAGCACATATATGCTGAGTATTTGTGACGTTTAATATTAGTTAACCAAATCGATTTGTAGAGTGAACTTGGGAGTTCTTAGCCCCCAAGTATTGCAAGTGGGTTCTTTATTTATACCCTACACTCTCACAATCTGATCATTCTTACAAGCTGATAGAGAGAGTTACATAGAAACTCACAGAATTTTCTTAGAGAGAGCTTCACAAGAGTTCACAACTAGAGCTCAAGTGGGTCTTGCTTATTTGATTTCCTTTCTCAACAATTTTTTCTATCACAATCTCAGTGAGTATTTAGAACTCACCTTGAATGTAATTCATGTCTTAATTTCTGTTGGTATAGATTGAGTCATATATCACCATTAATAATTTTACGTTTGAATTTCAAAGCTTAGAAATATGGAGTTTTCAAACTTCACCAAAATCTATTTTAAGAGATGATTTTGAAAGATTATTGTACATAGAAGCTTCGATTCAAGTATTAGAGCCTAAATCATCTGTATCGCGACGTATATTAAAAACGAAGTTTTGACGCCTTTTGGTTTTTCATAAAGTTCAAGAGCTACAATATAGTTCATGTAGAATTGATTGTAGATTCTTAGTCCTTGCGGAAAAACGAAGAGTTTCATATATTACATGATGTTTGCTTCTGTTTTACGAAATGGGTCAAAAAGACCCCCTTAAACTGAAAACAGGGGAGTTTCAGCGAAGAAGATGAAGCCACTGCATGAACTCGCGCGCGTGAGCGGACCGCGCGTGCGATCCGTGTATTTTCTGACACATAGAAAAGTTTTTAAAGAAAAACAAAAAATGGGCATATCGCGCGAGCGGCCCGCGCGCGCGACCTGACAATTTTTAGTTTTTGTCTGTTTTCTGCTAAAGGACTATTTGGAATAACTTTTAAAGGCTGTTAAGGTTCTGTTTGGAAATTTTACTAAATCAAAATACTGTTTACTATGTTTGGATTATAAAAGCGATAATACGCACGTTGTTTCTGTTTCTAGTTGTTTACACATTCTGTATAAAGCTTCATGACATTCATGTGGAGTTAGTTGTACATGCATGGTGAATGATGGTCAGTGTAAAAAAGAGTATGTGTTTGAGATTGTGCTCTGGACACTCCCTGGTAATAGTGTACCAAAGTGTGATGGTTTGAGATTGCGACTAGAGTATCTTTGAAATGCGACGATGACAAAACTGGACACTCCCTGGCGCCCATGGTAGCGCTAAAGTGTGTGATGCCGAACTTGGACATTCCTTGGCACCCATGGTAGTGCTGAAGTGTGGTCTACAGACACTCCTTGGTACCCAAGTCTGGATACTGCGTGAGGTTTCTTCGGTATTTGTGAGGTGGATTAGGTACTAAAGTGTGAGGCATTGGATACTCCCTGGTACCCCATACTAAAGTGTGAGGCAAACTGGACACTCCCTGGTACCCCGTACTAAAGTGTGAGGCAAACTAGACACTCCCTGGTACCCCTGTGCTAAAGTGTGGTCATTTTAGTGTTTCAAAGATACTAGAGTGAGAGAGTTGGGTGTGGTGTTGTCGAGAGAAAAGAGTTGGTGAGATGAGAATGGTTGCATTGTTCTCACGTATGGTCACATGTTTGTATGGATTGAAGAATTTTAATATAATCCTTGCTGTTTTGTAAATTGAATTCATTTTCTATGGTTAATATGTTGAAATCGTAAAATAGAAAATAGTAAATGAGTATGTTCTACATTCGAGCATATGTTTTTAATACTTACCAACTTCAATAAGTTGATGGCGTTGACACGCCCTAGACATTCGTGTCTAGGCTTTTTAGGTTATGAGCATGATGGACCATATGATTATACAAACTGAGAACAACTACCCGAAGAAGAATTTATTATTACATGCTTTAAGTTATGAATTGGATTTGTAATAAAGATGACTATAATAGATAGTATTATTTTGTTTCCAGGCGGAGTCTACCTTAGTTGATCCCGTGCTATAATATTTATTAAGTTAGAAAAGTTTTATAAGCCTTGATTGCTCTTACTCTGATTTATGGTATTATATTGTTCGACGTTTGGGACAGAAACTATCCTTCAAACTGTCGCGACCTACGGGTCCATAAAGGAAATTAAATGCTTTCCATATTTCTGCTATGTTGGGTCGTGACACCTTATGTTCTAATTCTACTGGTAGGTGACAAGCTTTTCCATAGACAAGTCTATATGGAGACATCCTCAAATGGGTCTTATAAGCAGTTCTATATGCCCATAAAGCATCTGTTAATTTTGAAGACCATTCTTTATGATTAGAATTCACAGTTTTTTCGAGAATATGCTTAATTTATCTATTAGCTAATTCACCTTGTCCATTTGTTTGTGGGTGGTATGCAGTTGACACCTTATGAGTCACTCCATATCTTTTCATTAATTTTTCAAATGGGTTGTTACAAAAGTGAGTTCCTTGATCACTTATTATTGCTTTTGGAGTTCCAAATCGAGAAAGCATATTATCTTTTAAAAATACAATAACTGTGCGGTGATCATTTTTTCTTGTATGAATAGCTTCTACCCATTTTGAAACATATTCGACTGCTAATAAAATATATTCATATTGGCAAGATGGAGGAAAAGGTCCCATAAAGTTAATGCCCCAACAATCAAAGATTTCAATTGTAATTATAGGGGTCATTGGCATTTGATTTCTTTTTGTAATACTGCATAACATTTGATGGCGGTTACAAGCCTTACAGTATAAATATGATTCTTTAAATAGAGTTGGCCAATATAAGTCACTTTGTAAAATTTTCATGGCAGTTACTCGAGATGAAAAATGTCCTCCACAAAAGGACGAATGACACATGAAAAGTACATTTTTGATTTCTTCATTAGGAACACATTTCCTAATTACCTTATCAGCACAATATTCAAAGAAATATGGGTCATCAAAGTAGAAATGCCTAGCAATAGCTAGAAATTTCTTTTTATCTGATGATGACTAATTGCTTGGTAATTTTCTAGTTACTAAATAATTAACAAGATCTGCATACCATGGCAGGGAAGTCACAGAAAATAACTGTTCATCAAGAAAAGAGTCTTGACTAGGTAAGGGTTCACTAGTATTGTCTTCAAAAGTGAAGCGGGATAAGTGATCAGCTGCCACATTTTTTACTCATTTTTTGTCTTTAATTATTAAGTTAAATTCATTTAGTAGGAGTATCCACCTAATAAGCCTAGGCTTAGTGTCTTTCTTTGAAAGTAGGTATTTTAGAGCTGAATGGTCCGTAAAACAGACAATAGGGGAACCAATCAAGTATTGCTTAAATTTATTAAAGGCGAATACCACAGCTAGCAATTCTTTTTCAGTAGTAGAGTAGTTCATTTGAGCACTATCCAGAGTTCTACTGGCATAGTATATAATTGATGCCTTTATCCTCTCTCTGCCCTAGGACAGCTGCAATGGCAAAGTCGCTAGCATCACACATTAATTCAAATGGTAAGCTCCAATCAAGAGATTGCATAATAGGTGCAGTAGTAAGTTGCTCTTTTAATTGCTCAAAGGAGTTTTGACGTTCTTTAGTCCATTCAAAAGGTGTGTCTTTGGCCAATAATTGACATAAAGGTCTAGAAATAGTACTGAAATTTTTTATGAATCGGCGATAAAAACATGGATGTCCTAAGAATGAACGGATGTCTTTTACAGTCTTGGGATTAGGTAAATTAGCTATAAGATCTATTTTGGCTTTGTCTACCGGTATCCCATTTTCAGAAATAATGTGTCCTAAGACAATACCTTTAGTGACCATAAAATGATATTTTTCCCAATTTAAAACTAAATTTTTTTCTTCACATCTCTAGAGAACTTTCTGAAGATTGCTAAGGCAATCATCATAGGATTTGCCAAAATTTGAAAAAATCATCTATAAAAACTTCTAAATTCTTTTCTACCATATCACTGAAAATACTTAGCATACACCTTTGAAAGGTCGTAGGTGCGTTGCAAAAACCAAAGGGCATTCGGCGATAGGCAAAAGTTCCAAATGGACATGTGAAAGTAGTTTTTTCTTGATCTTCTGGCCCACTATTCTTTCTAACATAAAAGGTAAAGGAAAGTGATCCTTACGGGTTACAGTATTGAGTTTTCTATAGTCTATGCATACACGCCATCCAGTAGTGACACGAGTGGGAATTAATTCTTTCTTTGAATTCAGAACAACTGTAATTCCTGTTTTCTTCGGCACAACTTGTGTTAGACTCACCCATTTACTGTCAAAAATTGAATAAATAATGCCCATATCGAGTAGCTTGAGAACTTCCTTCTTAACTAAGTCTTCTTTGCATTTCTCTTGAGCTTTTAGTATTATCTTCAAGATATATATTGTGAGTGCATATTGAAGGGCTTATTCATTTTAAATTTGCTATACTCCAAACAATAGCACTTTTACGCTTTTGAAACATACTAATGAGTTTATTTTCTTGACTGGTGTCTAGAATAGATGATATTTTTATAGGATAAGTATTATTACTACCAAGAAAAGCATATTTAAGCTCTTTAGGGAGTTCTTTTAATTCCAACTGTGGAGTTTGTAAATTAGATGGAAGTGTTAATGTAGTCTTTGGTGGTAAAGGTTCAAAATTTGTGGTCCAAATTGCTTCTTGAATTATTTCTTCTGTTGAATCTTCATTAAAACATACTTAACTCATAAGATGTTTTTGTAGATTATTATTGTCTAGTTTCTGAATAGAGTTATTAATAATAGATTCTACGGGATCATTATAACAAGTCAAGTTAAAATATTCTCATGATAGAGATTCAATAGCATGAACTTCTTCAATATTCTCATATTCTTCTTGATATTGTGGATTAGAAAAAAATTTAATATTTAAAGTCATATTTTCAAATGCTACAGTCATCATACCACTGCGGATTAGAATAGTGGCATCAATGGTAGCCAAGAAGAGCCTTCCAAAAATGACTGGTATTTGCACATTAGCATCTAATACTGGTTTTTGTGTCAAGAATGAAAAAATCTACTGGAAAAATAAATTTATCAACTTTGACAAGAACATCTTCTAAAATTCCTCACGAGTATTTTTTAGATCTATTAGCAAGTTGTAATACTATGCGAGTAGACTTTAGCTCACCTAATCCAAGCTGTTGATAAATAGAACAAGGAAGCAAGTTTACACTAGCTCCTAAGTCAAGGAATGCGTGATTAATTTTGTGATTTCCAATAAGACACGATATTGTTGGTGTACCTGGATCTTTAAATTTTGTTGGTAAATTATGTTGTACGATGGAATTAATTTCTTCGACGAAGTCAGCAAAATCCGCATCCTTTCTTATATTTTGCTTACGTTTGACAATACATAAATCTTTTTAAAATTTTGCATAAGCAGGTATTTGATTAATCGCATCTAAGAGAGCAATATTAATATGCACTTGTTTAAATAATTCTAAATATTCCTGATTCTTTACATTTTGGTATTTTCTTAAACGTTGTGGATAAGGAATTTGAGGAGAATATTCAGGAGTTTCCTCTATTTCTTTTTTCACTGGTAAATCAGTTATTTCATTTTCTTGAGAAATTTATTGTTTTTCAAAGGTTTCAACTCCAACTTCATTAGCAATTTTATCTTCATCTATTTCTTCCTTAATTTCTAGCATATTATCATCCTTATTTGTATGCTCAATTTCTTCTAAAGAAGGTGAAATTTCTTGTCCAACAACCTTAGTACAGTTATAGCTTTTACTTGTTCATGTTGACTATTACCAGAAGTTGAGGGATCACCTTGTGGTTGTCCCCTTGGATTAGGTTGTGGTTAGGCAGGAAAAATGCCTTTTACTTTAGAATCCTGTTGATTGTTAATCCTATCCACAGATGTTTGTAGTTTCCCCATGATTTGTATTAATTGTTGCATCGTAGACTATAAAGGTTCCTCTTGTACTTTCTTGTGCGGAGGCACATAAACATTAGAATTTTGCTGTGTATTAGGATATGTACTTTGTGTTTGTTGAAATTGAGATTGAGAAGGCAAATACGACTGATAATTTTGAGTAGGATATTGTTGAGGGTGAAATTGTAAAATATCTTATTTGGTATACATATGATTTGGAGGATTCCTCTAGTTAGACTGGTATGAATTACCATAGGAGTTTTGGGGACCCCTATAATTATTCACAGCATTTATCTCTGCTGGTGCAATTTTTAAAAAATTTGAACTGTTAGGACATTCATTCGTAGGATGTCCTAACGTGTGACAGTTGTCACAAAGGTCTCTTTTCTTCTTAGGTGGATTATTTTTTTCTACTGTTATAGCTTCCACTTTACGTGTTAATTCTTCATATTTCAGTGTTAGTTCATCTTCTGATTGTAATTGGTATAAACTTTTAGCTTTTTTTGTCCTACCAATTTCTTCTATTTCCCACTAGGAAGCATTTTCTCCACGCTAATCAAAATATGATTCAGCCTCGTCGGCAGTTTCACTCAAAAATTCTCTTGACACATAGTTTCAACTCATTTCTTTGATTTTGGTTCTAATCCTTCATAAAAGAAACTAATCAGTCGCCATTTTTCAAATCCATGATGTGGACAAGCTAGCAAGAGATCTTTAAAACGTTCCCAAACTTCAGGGAATGGTTTCTTTTCTTTTTGAGTAAAAAGTTTAATTTGCCGCATCATGCTATTAGTTAAATTTTTAAGATAAATTGTTTTAAGAAAGGCTTCATTTATATCATGCTATGAAGTTATAGATCCAGTACGGAGAGATAAAAGCCATGCTTTAGCTTTATCTTTTAAAGAAAAAGGAAAAAGCTTAAGACGGACTATTTCAATAGGACAACTTTGATCAGAAAACATACTACAGACTTCTTCAAATTCATGAATATGTAAATAAGAACGTTCTGACCCATTCTATGGAAAGTTGGTAAGAGTGGAATCATGCCGTCTAAAATGAAAATTTCTTGTATGTCTAGGTAAAGTGATGCAACAAGGAGTGATGTTTCGCTCTAGGGTAAATGGATCACATAAAGAGCGATGTTCACATTCTGGCAAAATAAATTGTGGTATTTTCCCTATGTTCACTATGAACATCATCATATATTCCTTCTATGCTTTCAATTTCAGCCATGATTCTAGGAAACTGTATAGTAGATGAATCAATAGAAATATTAGAATTATGTGGTACTTGATAAAAGCTCCAGTAGTATCTAATGACATATTAAGTAAAAGAAAAACTAAGTTTTAAAAATATTAGTATTATTATTTATAGCTAAGTAAAAAAAAAAACTGTTTTTTTAATTTTATTTTATATATATATATTTTTTAAGAAGATAGGTTTATATATATATATATATGTCTTTTTTTTAGAAGATAGACACGTACATACTTATAAATTTATAATTATATGTATTTCACAAGGAAAAATTATATATAGTTTTTTAATTATTTACATATTTTTTTATTATTATTATAATTATTTTCTTAAAAAGAAAACTAGATTATTTATAAGGTAGAATAAGTATATATAATGGGAGAAATAGTCTTAGACCTAACTTTATTTATTTATTATTTTGTTTAACCGTTCCCCGGCAACGGCACCAAAAACTTGACGACATCCTAGTGACGCGTTTTCTTATCAACTCCCAAGTGTAGGTGATCGTACAAGTAATAAAGTTTTAGAAGACCAGGTCGAACCCACAGGGAACGAAAAATAATTTTATAAAGATAGACAGTAACTATTTTGTCCCTAAAAAGAAAATAAAAGATGATGGATTTTTGGAGCTTTTACTAAACTACTAATTTTTTTATTTTTCAATAAAACAAATTGAAAGCTATTTTTTGTAACAGTTTACGGTAAAGATTTTAAACAGTGCAAAATAAATTAAGTAAGATACTAGTAAAAAAAGGAAGAAAAATAAATAAAAGCTAAACTTACATCAAATGACTTTTTTGATATTATTATAGCGAAAGATAGAAATAATACAAATATTTAATCTAAGTTATTTAAAAGCAAGAAATATTAATGAACGTGGGAGAAATGATTTAAAGGAATCGGGAAAATGCAAACCAACACTAGATCACACAACTTTTGTGCATTTTCGCTTATGGTGAAGCGAGCAGAGCTAATTATATATCATGGCTGACAAGGAGGTATGAGATTTCCCCTAGGAAATCCCTGCACTAGCCCAAATTGGCGCATCCCCCGGTGAGGACTATACAATGATGTGCCTCGGCCACACTCAGTGAAAAAAGAAACTTGTGCAGGAAACATAGTAGCGGCAAAAATAAACGATCCAATCTCCTGAGATTCAGATAACTGAGCAGAATAAACATCATCAGAAGGAGAATACAAACCTAAGTTTCTCTCACCAGGGAGCCTTGTAGCATAAGGTCGGAAAATGAACTTTTTTTCATCATCTATAAATTTGTTCAAAATACCCAAGCATCCCTTGTTGCACCAATGGACCTCTCGCCACTCATCATTAACAACAAACTTTTTACGTCGAGTGGAACTGTCATAAATCTCCTGATCAGGTGAAAAAGTTGATGGAGTAGGAGCATAATTCACAAATCGCTCGAAAATGAACACCTGAAGAAAAGAGGTGCACAAGAAACTAGCAACATCATAACGACCAATGCTCCGGAAAGAATCATAATGAATTATGTCTAGTCGACAATAAAAAGTGCCTAGGAAAAGAGGGATAAGGGGTAATGACCGACCCCGAGCTAATCTCACCGTCAAAGGAAACAAATGCAGATTTAGCCCATCTTCAGAAGGCAGAGGAAGCACGTGCCTTGCAAGCCAAAAGGCGATATAAGTAGCAAGAGCATTAAGGCCATGATACCGAGGAGCATCCACAACCCCACGAACCTCGCCTTCTTTAACTTTATCAAGCGGCTGAAAGTCTTTATGTTTTAGCCATTGAGCGAAGGACCCTTTTCTTGATTGTTTACTCCCGTGAAAGCACTATGATATGTAGCACATGCAGTCAGGCAATTTCAAAGGTCCTCTACCACCTCCTTTTCCTCTAGAGAAAGAGAAGTTTTGTTACAAATATCACCATCCCCAAATACAAGGTAGTGAGGACATAAACATCTTCTAGGGTCGGAGTAAATTCGCCCCAATCTGGAATAAAGGTGTGGGTCAATGAACTCCAGCACGAGATCAAGGTCGTTAGACTACCAATGTCCCTCCTAATATTCAAAGTAGAGCACATCATGATCGAGTCCGCAATCTGAGACTTTTCTAAGAGGGTGGCATACTCATTCCTAGAAAACATATCCTCTGTCCAATCGTCCCAATCTGAAATTGGTTCGGCAAATGTGGTGTACTTGGTAAAAGAATAAGGGAAATCCCCCCTCTTAATCCGTAACCTCAAGATGGACTCAGGTGGAACAGGCTTCCCAACTAGGGGGTTTCTAATCCCCTCTTCAAACAATAATCCGGTTTCGTCACTCACTTCCAATAGAGGAGAATAAGACTCCACTTCGCTCCAAAAATAGTCACCGGGGCCTTTGTCTCCTTCTTGGCTAGCAAAGTACGGGGCTAACCTCCATTCTTCATCAGGAGGAACTGATGGAATTATTCCGTTTTTAGCAAGAAGAGCCACGGTACCTAACTTGGACTTAGACATGAAGTCGTTAAAGAGGGGCCACCTACAAAATATGTGAAGGCCTTGAAGAATCGCCAAAATTGAAAAGAAAATGGGATTCAATAAGACAAAGTATATATGAAAAAAAAAGCCCCGAATTTGGGTTTTAAAAAAAAAAGTCGCACATGACTGTGGTGTACGAAGTTGCTGACTGTAGTGCACAACTATGGTCGGAAATATGGAAGTTTGATGCACATGTTAGAAGTGTAGTGCGCATGATTTAAAAAAAAAAAAGGTCGCATGTGACTGTGGTGCGCGAAGTCGCTGACTGTGGTGCTCAACTATGGTCGGAAATATGCATGTTAGAAGTATGGTGCGCATGGTTTAAAAAAAATCACACGTGACTTTGGTGCGCGAAGTCGCTGACTGTGATGCGCGACTATGGTTGGAAATATGGAAGTTTGATGTGCATGTTAGAAGTATGGTGCACATGGTTTATAAATAAAATATATATATATAAATATAAATATATAAAAATAAAAAAAAACGGAAAAGTTGCGCATGAGCCCACATTTGGTGTGGCAATCTTGAGATTTAATACCAAGATTGGTGCGCATGGGGTTTTTGTGATTTGGACATTGGATTTGATTCAAAATCCTTTTTTTGGTGTTTTCTTCTTTCCAAGAGTTATGGTGAATAAAAAATATGCATACATATATATGTATATACATATACTTGCATGTGCGTGTATACTTCAAAAAAAAGGGGAAGGATAAAATTCCAAAATAATTTTTTTTGACTCACCAAGTTTTCAGCGGCAAATATTTTGCTTCGCACAATTTGTGGAGAGGAGCTTTACAGATGAAGAAAAAGCTAAGAAAAAGCTATGAAGGAGCTTTGCTATGAGGCAAAATTTCGTGGAGGGTTCTTTTTGGTGTGACCATGTTGAAACATTTTATGAAGTCTGGTGCGCTGAATGAAAATGAGGAAGATTTGGGGCTGGCTTGTCAAAAGAATAAACAAAAGTCAAAAGTTGAAGGAAAAGGCGCAGCTATGTGTTCAAGTATGGTGCGCACATATATGCTCAACAAAAGAAAGCACACTTGGAGTAAAAGAAAAAATGTGCAGCAGAAGTGAAGAAGATGGGGTGCTAATGTGACAAGTCAATGGTCAAAAAAGTTATATATACACCAACTTTTCAAGGTTACCCACGCACAAGTACATGAGCTGATGTTTGCTTTCTTCTTCTTTTTTTTTTATTGTAACTTGTGCAATTTATTGGGAAGGAAACATGTGGTGGGCCCATGCTTAATAGTTTATACAAAAAAATCTATCTGAAGGAAATATGGTGTTCAAAAAGTTGGTGGGCCCCAAGGATTACCTTGTTGGAAGATTAGAAAAAGTCAATCCTATGTATGGTTTATTGTTGTGCCATTATTAAAAAAAATACAGAACTAATAATAAAAGTCAAAGAATGCGCCTGGGACTGTCAAGGCTAAGTAAGGGGCTGTTTGGGGCTGTTACAAAAGTATGTATATATAATGTGCACGAGACTGAGTTATTGGGTATGATGCGAAGCATCAGGGGCCAAGTTTAATTCGGAAAAATACATACCCTACAACTCTCAGTTTTTTTATGGCTCTTATGGTCTTTGGTTTTGTGCAGCTACGTCAGAGTTTGACGTCGCAAGCCGAGTTAGGTGCGCAAAGTTGGGTCTCTCAAGTATGACGCACATACAATTATTTTGACAAGCATTTCGCGCATACAATTATTTGAACAAGTATGAAGCACACATGCATAGACATGGTGCGGAGAAACTTGTGTTTTCAAGAAAATTTTGTAGGGCTATTTGAAGCCTTCAAGTATGGTGCGCGTAAAAAAAATAATAAGTTAGGCGCACGAGTTTTGTGTATCAAGAAAATTTCGTGCGGCTATTTGGATCTTTCAAGTGTGGCGCAACAAAACAAAAAATGTTAGGCGCCCGAAGTTTTATGTTCTCAAGAAAATTACGTGCCGCTATTTGGGTATTTCAAGTGTGGCGTACATACATGGACAAAAGAATAATATATATATATATATATTACTCACCAAGTGTTGCCCAGAAGCGACAGAAATTTTGATTCTTCGCCGCGCACAATCAATGATAACCATGACTATCTCATGCAAAGTTGAAGATCCGTGAAATAAGTTCACAATCCTAAAAAAAGACAGGTGCATAAATTTGTGCAATCTACTCAAGGAATTTTTCAATATTCATGAGTGTTCTTGATGTTCTTTGTTGTTCTTGAGATGGAAAACAAGAGCTTGGATTCTTGAAAGGGAGAAGGTTGGTGAAAGTAATAAATGAGATTTTCACCTCCCTTTTTATACTTAGCAAATGACCCAAAGGACACTGCCATTTCGGCAAGTACAGGCATAAGTGAAAAACAAAACACTGCGATTGGTTCTTCAAGTGGATAAATTGGTGCGCAAACAGCCCTATCACAAGCTAGTGTGCTCGAGCAGGGGGCAAATAGTAGGTACTAGTTTACCTTGCCAATCAAATCGTACCACATGTCATCATTGGAGCTTTGATTCACAAAGCTGGAAAACTCATGGAAAGTGGCGCATATGACTTGGCAAAAGATCATTCCATCGCGGATATTTCTTCCTTATGGAAAATGGTGGGCAGGACTTGGTGGAAATCATTCCACCACGGATATTTCTTTTAAGGAAATTACAAAGATGGGTTACTCACCCATGGAAAGAAGCTTCTCAATTCTCAAATAGCGCACATAGACTTTGGGGGCAAAATCTATGTCTTGGGTTCATCTTTGTCGTACAAAAGTTATTTATGACTTTGATGAACGGCAAAGTCATTGGGATTCTCAGGTCTCGTGGCTTGGATGGCTTTAGGAAGAGGTTCACTAGGGTTACTCGTAAAGGTTATTTTCTACAAGGAAAATTCTATGGTCGGGCTGGAAATAGGCTAGTTTACTGGAGATCTTGTGATTTGTCATGGAGGCATATCCCTTTTTGTTGTCTTAGGTTTTGACACGTGGATTCTCAATTGTGTCTGTTGGTTTTATGCCCTCAAACCATTTCTTTATGTATGACATTAGCATTTTAATATATGGATATCAGTTTTACATTTCATTATATATGTTTCTTTCATGAGATGATTTTCAATCCTTAAGTATCATAGTAGGTAATTCGTGTGTGTATGAGATACATACAAGTGAGATATGAATTACCATCCTTTGACACTTAAAGCTTGTCAGAGTGGATGATGAGACTGGATATCTCATCAGGTATACACTGTAGCATTATTAACTACCATTGGATGGAGTGATTAATCTCAATCACTAGAGTATCAATCTTAGTTAATATGCTAGTGCTTATAGTGCATTGACAGACCTGAGCTTTCCTATTAACACTTAATGCTGTCAAACAGTCAATAGGAACTCATAACTTGTATAAGGTACGTGTTCTCAATCTTGCGACGATTATGAACACAGGCTGTGGATATGGCTGCTTTGACTTACCAATCAGTGAGGTCTATAGAAGATCAACACCTGGGTATCTTGGGTATGTCATGTTCATAAGGTTGTGAACATATATTGTCAAGACAGAATCTACCCTCTGTTTCAGAGTAAGCATTCCCTTGAGAATGTCACCAAGTCAATTACTGAGTATTGTAGTCTTGTTGATAAGAGTTATCAACATGTTTGGTAATCATGAGAGGTGAATGGGACTCAAGGAATACAAGAAGTATTCATGATTTAGGTTGACAGTAACAGTTATCCGACCACCTGAATATGATTACGAATGCTGAAGGTAGAGGGACATTAGTACAACATACAAGTCTAGTTATCGTTTCGGATATGTTCTTTTGCGTTGGAGTTCAGTTATCGTTTTATAGTGGAGTAAGCGTTAACTGACCAGTTAGTTAGTTTGCTGATCAAAGAGTTTAATCACGGTAATTAACAAACTGGTCTGAGCCAACAATAAAGAGCCTAGGAGGTCCCACTCTTGGCTGAGCTAGGAAGCTTGGAAGGGCACATGAGGATTATGTCAAGGCAGGTTCGATCAATCGAAGGAGTCTCGATCGATTCAAGTCTAGGCAGGTTCGATCGCTCGAGGGTTTTTCGATCGATCGAATACACTTCGATCGCTCGAAGGTTAGGTCAGTTCTGGGAATCTATAAATAGGGCAGCTGCGTACTGAATGTTTTAAAATCATCATTTTATACGTAGAAACTGCAAAAACTATTTAGGTTTCCCTAAACCTTCCAAATCCTCTCCATTAGGATTCCCACCAACCCTAGTCCTTCCTGCAAGCATCCATAGGAGTCATAAGAGTGAAGACCAACTAGTGGAGGCTGCTGGAAGTAGAAGATTTTAGAATTCGGTTCAAGACACAAAGGTATAATACCTGTCCCCTCACTAGTTAGTACGCATCTATAGAATTGACGGGTAGTAGATCCAGGCATGCCAATAAAGTTTTTCTAACTTGTGTTTTTCCGCTACGTGTTTAAACTTTTAATTTAAATCGATTTTTTCATCAATTGGTATCAGAGCCACGCCCGTTTGGATCTATAGATGCGTTTTGGAACACTAGTTTTGAATTGCATGTAGATTTTAGGACTGTTTTTGAAACTGCATCGTCACAGATCTATTTCTGCAGCGTTATCGCAACAGTATACAAATCTGTGACTACATTGGATGCATGTTGGATTCGATCGATCGAAGTAGGTTCGATCGATCGAAGATGCGCTATGCTCAAGCGATCGATCAAATGGCATTCGATCGGTCGAGACAGATTCTCTGTCAGGTTATTCTTTTCACAGTTTTAAATGTTTTAAAAATTATATGCTTTAATTTTATATTATTCTGTAAATTTTTCAAATCATTCTGTGAAATAGAAAGTTCAAGCGATTGAACAGTGTTCAATCGATCGAAGGTTCGAGCGATCGAACGGTCTTCGATCGATCGAACTGTGACAGTGAAGGTAGATGCTGTTTTAAGTTCTAATTTAGTATATAAAGAGTTTATGTACTGTGTGAATCAATTAGCAGTTCCAATTGTTATATATGCGTGGATGTGTGTACGACTAACCCTTTTGCAGCAAGCTTAGTCGCTATCTCCCGTGGCACCAAGACTTTTGAATTTTGTATTTAATTGTTTGAGATTGGTGTATATTATGTTTTATTATTGGTTTGATTTAAGGCATATGTAAAGGGCGCTGCGACTTCAATCCTACGAAAAGGAAAGTCGCACCGGTTTTTCTAGCCTTTTGTATGATAGTTTTTTTTTGTTTCTAGATAAATTGTAAGCTTCGAAAGAAGCATAGGACCAATGTATTAGAATAAGAAATTCTATGGAGATGGCGCAAGCCGTTGTCCATGAAGATGGAGCTGGAGGCGATCAAACCAAGAAGGAGGTTCTATGGAGATAGAGCCATGGGAGATAGAGGCATACGAATGCCTTTGTTTCATTTTAGTTTTTTATTTTATGTGCTTGGTTTGTGATTGGCGTTTTACATTGTTACTACTTGCATGCACGTAAAACAAGTTTTCTAAAATAAAATTCAAAAACTATTTCAACGCATTAGTAAACATTGGATGTTTATGGGTAATGCGTGGAAACAATTTTTTCAAAAAGCAAAATCCTTATTTACTAAATCTAGTGGGAGAGGGTCTTATTAATAACACCCACAATCTTCCATTAACGGTTCACTATAAGATGAGTGGTGCATTATGTGTCACCTCGCCAGGGGTGATCATTCCATACGGAGGGTGCATTACTCATTGGTTACTAGATGTGAACTTCCTGTGATAGGATCAATCAGACGTGTTAGAGGGTGACCACCACACGGAGGCGCTACTTGAGACGGTTGTGATTGGATCTTAGTTAATGGTACACACTAGCTAAACTATGGATAAGGGATCCCACATGGGGCATTATTCAGAAGCTTAGAGATCAAAAATGTTCGGGAGTCATAACTTGTTTTGTAAGAGTTGCATAACGGACAAGTTATGATTAATCGAAAGATCAAACATTGACCACCACACGGAGGCTTTATTCTTTCGTTTCGATATTCCGGTGACTTTGTTTTAAAATAAGAGTTTTTCAAGGATTCTTTTATTTCAAATTGTCAAATTCTGATATCCATATGTTTGATTTTCAGTAATCATAATGTATGGATCTACATTTAGTCCACTTGCCACCATACTCACTCAAAACAAGTTAACTGGAAACAACTACACTGAATGGAAACGTAACCTTGACATCGTATTAACTGCGGAGGATCACATATATGTCCTCACCACCCCATGCCCCGAAGAACCCACGGAAAATGCTTCGGCAGCTGCCAGACGCGAGTTTGATAAATGGAAGAAGTAAAATGGAATGGCTCGTTGCTACATTCTGGCCTCAATGGCTGGTGTGTTGCAACACCAATTCCAGTCGAACAATTCTGCCAGTGACATTATCGAATCCCTGAAAAAGATATTTGGGGAGCATGGCAGGCCTGCTAGACAGGTAGCTATACAAAAGATAATGAGTGCTAAGATGTCGGAAGGGACTCCAATCAAAGAACATGTTTTAAAAATGATTGGTTATTTGAACGAGCTGGAGACCCTAGGTGCCAACATCGATGCACAGACCCAAGTGGATATGATCCTCAACACGCTGTCACCTTTATTCGCTCAATTTAAAGTAAACTATAATATGAATAAAATGGATTTTTTAATGAGCGAATTAATGAGTTCTTTATTGGCAACGGAAGGGGTGATCAAACCTGGAGTCAACGTTCTGAATGTTGAGAAAAGCACTTCCTCTTCCCGATCTATGCTGAAAGGAAAGAAAGGGAAGAAGAAGGCTGGCACTGGTGGTTCAAGTGTTGGACCGGTCCCTAAGATTACAAAATCTAAGGGTAAAGGTAAGGGCAAAGAGAAGGTGGGTGGCCAAGGCAAAGGAAAGTGTTTCCAATGCGGTAAAAAGGGCCACTGGAAGAGGAACTGTCCAGAATTCTTAGTTACAAGAGTTCAAGGTATGATTGAATCACATGTGATTGAAGTAAGTTTTATAGAGGATACTTTAAACACTTGGTGCATTGATTCTGGTGCGACTAACCATATCTGTAATTCATTGCAGGGGTTCAGATCAACCAGGAGGTGCAGTGATGGGGAAATCGTACTTACTAGGTTCTAGCGCAACCGTTTCTGCGATTGCTATAGGAGTCGTAGTTTTAGAATTTCTAGACAATAAAGTTTTAATTTTATCAGATGTACTTTATGTCCCTTTAATGAGACGTAATTTAATTTCAGTTTCTAATTTATCGAATAATGGTTATTCCTTTCATTTTGGAACTGAAGTTGTGATTAAAAGAAATAGTTCTTATATATGTTCTGGTGTTAAATCAAATGGTTTGTATGTGATTACTCTCAATATTTCTAAAGACTCTTGCATGGAACTTAATAACTCAGTGGTAACTGTACCATCTAAAAGAAAGGGACCTTCCACTAATCCAACAAGGCTTTGGCATATGAGGCTTGGCTATATTAATCTAAATAGGATTGGCACACTAGTCAAAGAACGGGTCTTAGGCGATTTGGTTCTCGAACCAATGGAAGTCTACGAGTTTTGTTTAGAGGGTAAGATGACCAAAAGGCCCTTTCCTGCAAAGGGCAATAGAACCAATGCATTGTTGGAATTAGTTCATATTGAAGTGTGTGGACCAATAAATATTAGAGCAAGGGGTGATTATGAGTATTTCATAACATTTACTAATGACCACTCAAGGTATGGATATGTGTACCTAATGCAGCACAAGCATGAAGCCTTTGAAAAGTTCAAAGAGTTTAGGGCTAGAGTAGAGAAGCAATTGGGCACACATATCAAAGCCATTCGATCTGATCGAGGTGACGAGTACCTCTCTAATGAGCTTATTGATCACCTCGTACAGAATGGGATTCTGTCACAATTGACTGCACCTAGTATGCCTCAGCAGAACGGTGTAGCGGAGAGAAGGAATCGGACTCTTTTAGACATGACTAGGTCCATGATGAGTAATTCTGAGTTGCCATTATTCCTTTGGGGTTATGCTTTGGAAACCGCTGCTTACATACTAAATTTGATACCAAACAAATCTGTTCCCAGGACACCACGAGAGATGTGGATTGGGCGCAAGCCTTCTTTGCAACATCTCCAGATATGGGGGTGTCCGGCACATGTGCTGAAAGGAAAGATGAGCAAGTTGGATTCTAGATTGGATGTTACTTCGTAGGATATCCAAAGGGTACTTATGGATGGTATTTTTATGATCCAAGAGAACAGAAAGTGTTTGTTAGTACAAATGTTGTTTTCTTGGAAGATGATTATATCATGAACCATAAACCTAAGGGAAGGATAGATCTTAGAGAGATAGAAGGAGAGCCCTCAGTCCAACCCGTAGTTAATAATGATGTAAATCAAGAAAACACCACTTCTTCACCCATTTCCGTACCAGTACCTCGTCGTAGTGGGAGGATTATCAGTCAGCCTGATAGATACATGTTCTTAGGAGAAGTTTTTGAAGCTGTCTCCATAGAATCTGAATCTGATCCTACCACATACGAAGAGGCAATGGCTGATGTTGATTCAGTTCATTGGGTTAAAGCTATAAAGGCTGAATTGGAATCTATGGATTTTAATTAGGTCTGGGATCGTGTAGAACTTCCAGCCAATATTAAACCTATTGGTTGCAAGTGTGTCTACAAGAGGAAAAGAGGATCTGATGGAAAGATTGAGACCTTTAAGGCTAGGCTTGTAGCTAAAGGTTATACTCAGAGGGAGGGCATTGACTATGAGGAAACCTTCTCGTCGGTAGCCATGCTCAAGTCCATCAGAATACTTTTATCCATTGTTGCATGCCTAGATTATGAGATCTGGCAGATGGACGTCAAGACTGCATTCTTGAATGGCAATCTTGAGGAGGATATCTATATGCAGCAGCCAGAAGGGTTCATAGCTGATCAGAAAGGTAACTTGGTATGCAAGTTGCAAAAGTCCATTTATGGGTTTAAGCAGGCATCCAGGAGTTGGAACATCTGATTTGACCAAGCGGTCAAGTCGTTTGGTTTCATACAGAATCTGGATGAACCTTGTGTATACAAGAAGAGTGAAGGAAAAGTGGTGGCTTTTCTTATGCTTTACGTTGACGACATTCTACTCATTGGGAATGATGTAGCGGCATTGTCAACGGTCAAGTTTTGGCTAGCTAGTACATTCGATATGAAGGATCTAGGAGAGGCGAGCTATATTCTTGGGATAAAGCTCTTTCGGGATCGCAAGCGAAAGATAATGGGATTATCTCAAACTGGTTATATCGATAAGGTGCTGACTAGGTTTTCAATGGATAATTCGAAGAAAGGTTTGTTACCTTTCAGGCATGGTTTAGCGTTCTCTAAGGAATAGTGTCCTAAGACACAAGAGAAGAGGAATCACATGTCAGGAATTCCCTATGCCTCGGCGGTGGGAAGTCTCATGTATGCGATGTTATGCACTAGACCAGATATCTGTTTTGCCATTGGCATGATTAGCAGGTATCAGTCGAATCCAGGTCCAGAGCACTGAATAGCCGTTAAGCACATTCTTAAGTACTTAAGAAGGACTAAAGATTACATGCTTATGTACGGTGGTAGTGAGTTAATTCCAGTAGGATACACTGACTCGGATTTTATGTCAGATAAAAATTCGAGGAAGTCGACGTTCGGTCATCTCTCTACCTTGGAAGGTGGTGCTGTTAGTTTGAGGAGCATTAAGCAGAAATGCATTGCAGACTCAACTACAGTAGCTAAGTATGTGGCTGCTTGTGAAGCCGCAAAGGAAGCTGTTTGGCTCAAGAAGTTCCTTATGGAGCTCGAGGTGGTACCAGCGTTGTTGTCACCTATTACGCTTTATTGTGATAATAGTGGGGCAGTGGCTCAGTCCAAGGAACCACGGAAAGGGAAAGCACGTAAAGCGCAAATATCATCTTATCCGAGATATTGTTCAACGTGGGGATGTGACTATCACCAAGATTGCCATCGTCGATAATCTTGCTGATCCGTTTACAAAGGCCTTGCCACAGAAGGTCTTTGATCGTCGTCTAGATAGTCTAGGTCTCAGATGTAGTCCTGTATGGTTGTGAGTACAAGTGGGAGTTTGTTGGGTTTATGCCCTCAAACCATTTCTTTATGTATGACATTAGCATTTTAATATATGGATATCAGTTTTACATTTCATTATGTATGTTTCTTTCATGAGATGATTTTCAATTCTTAAGTATCATAGTAGGTAATTCGTGTGTGTATGAGATACATATAAGTGAGATATGAATTACCATCCTTTGATACTTAAAGCTTGTCATAGTGGATGATGAGACTGGATATCTCATCAGGTATACTCTGTAGCATTATTAACTACCATTGGATGGAGTGATTAATCTCAATCACTAGAGTGTCACTCTTAGTTAATATGCTAGTGCTTATAGTGCATTGACGGACCTGAGCTTTCCTATTGACACTTAATGCTGTCAAACAGTCAATAGGAACTCATAACTTGTATAAGGTACATGTTCTTAATCTTGCGACGATTATGAACACAGACTGTGGATATGGCTGCTTTGACTTACCAATCAGTGAGGTCTATAGAAGATCAACACCTAGGTATCTTGGGTATGTCATGTTCATAGGGTTGTGAACATATATTGTCAAGACAGAATCTACCCTCTGTTTCAGAGTAAGCATTCCCTTGAGAATGTCATCAAGTCAATTACTGAGTACTGCAGTCTTGTTGATAAGAGTTATCAACATGTTTGGTAATCATGAGAGGTGAATGGGACTCAAGGAATACAAGAAGTAATCATGATTCAGGTTGACAATAACAGTTATCCGACCACCTGAATATGATTACGAATGCTGAAGGTAGAGGGACATTAGTACAACATACAAGTCTAGTTATCGCTTTGGGTATGTTCTTTTGCGTTGGAGTTCAGTTATCGTTTTATAGTGGAGTAAGCATTAACTGACCAGTCAGTTAGTTTGCTGATCAAAGAGTTTGATCACGGTAATTAACAAACTAGTCTGAGCCAACAATAAAGAGCCTAGGAGGTCCCACTCTTAGCTCTACTTGGAAGCTTGGAAGGGCACATGAGGATTATGTCAAGGCAGGTTCGATCGATCAAAGGAGTCTCGATCGATTGAAGTCTAGGCAGGTTCGATCGCTCGAGGGTTGTTCGATCGATCAAAGTTTCGATCGCTCGAAGGTTAGGTCGGTTCTGGGAATCTATAAATAGGGAAGCTGCGTATTGAATGTTTTAAAATCGTCGTTTTATACGTAGAAGCTGCAGAAACTGTTTAGGTTTCCCTAAACCTTCCCAATCCTCTCCATTAGGGTTCCCACCAACCCTAGTCCTTCCTGCGAGCATCCATAGGAGTCACAAGAGTGAAGGCCATCTAGTGGAGGCTGCTGGAAGTAGAAGATTTCAGAATTGGGTTCAAGACACAAAGGTATAATACATGTCCCCTCACTAGTTAGTACGCATCTATAAAATTGACGGGTAGTAGATCCGGGCATGCCAATAAAGTTTTTATAACTTGTGTTTTTCCGCTGCGCGTTTAAACTTTTAATTTAAACCGATTTTTTCATCAGTGTCGACACGTGGATTTTCAAGTACGGATTTCTACTATGCTCTCCACGTGACCCTAAGCCTATAAATAGGCACAGTATCCCATGACAATAGACAAGACATTTCTCCAGTTGTTCTGCAGAATTTGTGTGTAGAGCTTCTCTCTCTACAGTTTGGACTCTATTTGTAGTGACCCGAAAAATATTAAAAAAATTTAGTTCCTTTTCGTCAAAGAAAAATACCAAATTTGAAATTTTATCAGTATAATTTTTACCTGCGTGTGTGTATCATCGTGTGAGCTCAACACACACGATGATCTCTTATGGAAACTTGGAGCCCAAATAAAAAGTGCACAGTGTGTGCATATGGGTTGTGCGTGTGAGTTAGTGTGTGTGTGTGTGTAGTGTGTGTTTGGGAGTAAGGAACAAGTAATTAAAATCTATATATACACATAGCTCTCACTCTCAATCACTCAACAACTTTCTATGACTCTTGGTCTCCCTCTTTCTCTCATCTCAATTCTCTATCTTTCTCTCTCTTGGATGAACATATATATATATGTATATATGCACCTACATATATGTGTACAAGGAGATACATGGTTTACTATTAAAATCAAAGCTTGGGTTGGTTGCCTATTTAGATTTCTCTACATATCTCAATGTAATTTGAAATTGGGTAAGCTTTCTTTGGTAAATTCTTTGATGATTTCAGTTTTTATAAACTATGATATAGATATATATATATATATATACATAGATTTCATGTATATATTGTTAAGGGTCCAAAAATAGCGGGCAAAAAAACTATAATAGAAACTTGATTTCTTTATATCAAATGAAAGGTCTCGATCCCACGAGGCTCCCTTTTGAATTTCAAAAGCTAATTCATAGCGGTTGCGACAAACGGTCAATTTAAAGTTTTGTCACCATACGGTTTTTCGATAAAATCGTGGGCTGCGTTTGTTTTCAATAAAATTGATTTAATATTTGAAATCTATGCGGAAAAAGGAAGAGATTCATATATTGGAAGTCATGTTTGGATTAAGTTTTCAAAATGGTAAAAATCAATCTTTGATTTCAAAACAGGGGAAAAATAAGGAAGAAGACGACTCTGTGACATCTTGTGCGCACAACCAAGCTATTTTTTAAAACTGTTTTTAAATAACCATGTGGCCTTACTGAGCAAAACTCGTCCGAGCGGCCCGCGGGAGCGAGGTATCGCGCGAGCGAGGTCCCGCTTTAGCGACCCGCGCGTGCGACCTGAGGCAGTTTGTTGAAAACTTCTATTTTGTTCTACTTAAGTCTACTGTGAGCTAAGGGACCTTGTACCCTAAGCTTTAAGAGTTATACTTTGCTTTAATAGTAGTTGTACTTGTGCTTAGAGGTGTTGTACCTCACTGATGTACGCGCATTATTGTATGTCTAAATTTCTAACAGATTGGGCAGTTCCGGTTTCTATTCTGATTATTTATTCAGTCAACCCTCGGTGAACGGTAGTTCCATATAACCCTCAATAAAGTTGTATAATATGTTAACAGTGTACTTACATGTTTTCATGAGCTGTGATGCTTTAAGAGGTTACTTGAATTGCTATGCCTTAAGTGTTTACTTGAGTTGCTATGCCTTATGTGTTTACCTCGGTGATTTCAGCATGTCTATTGTGCTGCTTTAAATCAATAGTATGCCTTGATAATTTGTCTTATGAAATATTGAATATGTCTGGATACTTAGAGTTCGCGTATGCCATAACATTTCATAAGCATGAGCATGAACACGAAAATCACAAAAATGATTTTGGGATGAAAGACCTTAGAGGCTTTCAATTTTTGAAAAGTGAAGATCTTAGAGACTTCCAGGTTTTGAAAAGGGAAGACCTTAGAGATTTTCGTGCATAAAACCCTCTAGGAGGGATTTTGTTTTGAAAGGATAGAAATCCCAAATTTGTGGGTAGGCGTGTGAGGTAGGTACCACTAGAAACTCGAATTGCGGGATGTGCTGCAAGAAACCCCCATAACGTGAAGGCTAGGCCTCCGTGTAATTAGTAATGCCCAAAGTCCCACACGTTTGAGGCTAGGCCTACGTGGACGGGAAGCCCATGGTCCGGGTAATGATATTGACGATCGAGGGTGAGTGTTTGAAAAGGCATGAAAAACGTTTTTTTTCATACATGACATTGACATTCATTGCACTCACGCATGTTATATAACAAATGTTATTGTGCGGTTATATGACTATATGAGTCTTTTGGCTTATGGACTATTAAACCTTTCTTTCAAGTGATATAGATAAGGGTAAGGTCCCCGAGATTTGATGAACGTCTGCTTTGTTTGAAGGTCGAGTTTCTGGGATTTTAATTTAAATGATGGTTCAAAGAGTATGCTATGATTTAATTGGACGAGTGTTAGTCCACCCGCTTTTAAATAGCATAATAGCTTAACTCTTATTTTTCGTTGCTTATCTTGAAAACAATTTGTTTCAAGAAAGGATAGTTTTCAAATGAAAACCCGATTTCTGTTTTATTAATGTTTTTCAAATGATGAACATATTTTCAGGCCTAGAGTAGAGTTTACTCGTGAAGACCCTGTTTGGGGAAGAAATTGTGAGATCGTGATACTTTGTATTCTTAAAAACCTTGGGTTTTTATTTTAAGAGTTTCTAAAGTTTAAGTTTCTGTCATAACTTGAAATTTTAATTAAGGGTAAAATTATATTTTGATTACTTATGTGCGAACCGTTAATTAAATTAGTGTAGTATTTAAATTTACCTTAATTTGTCACTATATTTATTTAATTATTTAATTAATTATTTTCTTGTCTTATTTGGTTTTATTTTATTTTATTATAATATTTTTTTTATATTTATTACCTTAATATTAAAGTGGGTACATGTTTTAAATTGGGTGTGTAGAAGTAAACCACACACACATGCATTACACCTATACACATTAAATACAAACAAAGACTAAAAAATAAAATAAAATAAAATAAAAAAGTGGGCCCCACCCCTCCCCATTATGGCCGGCCACTTCTTCCCTCTCTCCTCATTTTTAAAATTTTTTTTTCTCTCTCTCTCTTCTTCTCCCCCATCTCTATATATCTATACATGGTATACATACAAAAAACCTCCATAGCCACCATCTTCAAGCTTCCAATAGACCCCCAAAAAGTAATTTTGGTGAGTTTTGCTATTTCACAAAACATTCTTAGAATTTCAAGAGCTTTCTAGTGATACCCACGAAATTCGTTTTGATAGTCATTTCCATAGTTTTCCCAAATTACATAGAGCCTCCAAACTTCTGACCTTCATCCATGGAGGTCTATTGATGGAGTACTACGTGCAGTGAGTTCTTGAGCTCTCAAGGACATCTCTTTTCATCTTCTTGGAGCCATTTGGAGTCCCTTGGTTCATTCTCAAATTTTGGGCTCTTCCATTTATTTTGGAAGAAATCTTCATTAAGGTAGGTTTACATTGTACAATTTTATATGTTATACATGTCTAAGATGTCTTGAGTTCACTTTTAGACTAGGAGAGAACTTAGACATATGTAATAGGATTTTTCCCTAAGTTGTAATGTTAGGGTTAATTTGTATAAATATGAATTATATGCATTGATTGTGTAAGTTGTAAATTTGGGTGCTAAATGTTATTAGAATGATGATAGGAGAACAAATTGGATACATGCACTAAGTTTCCCCCAAAGTTGTAATGTTGGAATTATTTAGCCTAAACATGATTTATATGCCTTAGTTGTGCAAGTTGTGAATTTGGGCTGCTAAATGTAATTAGAGGGATGTTAGGATAATAAATTGGACCCATGCATTAGTTTTTCTCCAAAGGTGTAAATTTAGAATTGTATGCTAAATTGTAAATTACATGTTTAGATTTTACTAAACTTGATTATGTGGTGCTAGATATGCTTAGGATGCTCCCTTTATGTGTAAATTTTCTAATGCATTATTAGCAACTAAATCCAAAATTTGAAAGTTTCCAGTGATGTACTAGGATGATACCTAACAATTGCTACAGTTCAGTGAAATAGTTAGATCTCGATTGCTTGTATATAAAGTACAACGAAATAATAAGAATATTATTACTTGATGCACATGGTGGTTGAACGGATCTTGGAGTGGTTTGAATATCAAAGAGATTACTAGCTATTAAACTTGTAAACACATTTTCAAATTCAAATCTCTGGTGGAAAATTCTGATACCCCGTATAGCCAATCAACCTAGTAAGTTATTCATACAACATAGCTACTTAGTCTTGATCATAATCAACTAAATCATTAACTAGAAAGAATGATTTATAACTGTAGTGATACCCAATCGATACTGACACGTTGGAGAACCAATCATTATTCGATAATAAGAGATGCATCCCAAGATATAGAAATAAATAAATTTATGTTGAGAGATTACTCAATAAGCCGATATAACCTAAATAGAGTTGAGAGATTCCTCAACAACCCAAGATAACTCAAGCGACTAGATAAATCCCCAAATATCTCATCACCTCGACAAACTCAATATTTCACCCTCAATCGCAGAAGAATATATAAGGAGCTTGATAAATACTTTCAAAGATCATTATGGAATAAATGGAAAAATAACAGATAACAATAATACCGTATCTGCTCATGATACCCATATAAATCATAAGAAATCCAAATAACCAATTTCTTGGCAGAAAATAAAAAACAATCTGCACTAATAGCAATACCCGATAATATTCGGAAAGAAATCCATATCCACAATCATAACCCAATACTCAATAACCCTTCATCAAGTCAATACCCTTGATAATATAATACCAGTCAAATCATTTCAAGATGACCAACTCAACCCTTGATTTCTTAACCCAAATTCCACTAATATTCTCAAACTCATATTTTTTTTTACTAAACTCTCAATCCCTCTTTCCAACTCAATCAATTTATCATATGGGAAAACATTTCTCTTTATACTCCATTTTATCATAATGAAACTTTCAACCATCCCTCTATATATTACAATATGTAGAATACATACAACATGATATTCATGCTCAACAAGCTATAAACATGTATGCCTCTATATGTAGTTACGTGTTATAATTATTATATACATGCATTTTTTTTACGCGTCATAATCGTCTCTCATCCCTAAAAACTCTAACATATTGCTCTGATGCCAAAAATTGTCACACCCCAATTCGCCCACACATGCTAGGACATGTGTAACAAAGCCAACAAGGACCAAACAATCATTTTTAACGTTCCAAAAATTAACATTTTGACTAAAATACCAGGGGTAAAATTATCCTTTTATCAAACAAAATAATAAAAAGATATAAAATAAAGTTTTAAAACCGTCGAATGGTACTTGGGCAGAGTTTCTCCTATTACAGCACTATTCACCTTGTTCTATAAACTAAAATATTTTAACCCCTACTGCACTTATTTCTTTAAATATTCCAAAACATACCAAAAAAATCCAACTAAATATATAAATATTACAAACTCATTCTAGCATTTATTTCTAAACATATTAAAAAGCATAAACTTCAAGCTTATAACAAATTTATTCAAATTCACACATATAAACATACAAACAAGCTAGACTCAGCCCCGTAGGCTCGATATTTTCCCCTCCTCTTCCTAGTTCGCGCCTGCGGTGGTTATTCAATAACCACAACAGAAAATAAAATTTGTTTAAGCTTTCGCTTAGTGAACATTCTAATCATGCTATCGGAGTGTGAAATGCAGCATATGTATTATTTAAACATTCACAACAATAAAATTAGTCGCTGATATGTCAAGTAACTAATCACCATCGTTTTGGACCCCTAATTCCGGGCACTCTCACTTGTCACTTTTAAAGCGATATCACATGCTCTCACGTGACCGTAGTCAATTCGTTGTGGTCGTCATCATCGTCCCCTTTTCTCTGAGAAATTCATCCCCTTTTCTCTGAGTAATGACGTCCCTTAAATATGGGTGAAATAATGGTGATCATCACTTGACACCCTTTGACCCAAATAAGAATATAAGCATCTCAACATGGCAACTTTAGTATTCTTGACATATTAAGCAATAATTAACCACATGCTTTTCTACATAGTCATGATTTAAGCATACTAATATCATAAACATCACATAAACAACATTAAACACTCAATTTTGAGATTAAGACACTCACCTCTACGAATAATCAAATAAGCTTAGAAACTCCGAATTTTTCTTAGATCCGACTCAAATATGAACATGTAGTTAATCCTACACAATTTTTGTAAACGAATGTTACCAACCCATTTGGGTCATGAAAAACCTATCAATTAAACTGAAAATAAATTATACCGTAAGGTTAGGCTTACCCCACGAGTCCAAATATGACTTCATATCACAATTTGAGCAACATATAGCAAAGCTATGGCATCGAAAATGTGAAACTCTCACTTCCTCTCTCTCTCTCTCTCTCTCGCGTCTGTCTTTCCCTGTTCTTTCTCTATTCTTTGATTCTTTTTTTCTCTTTTTTATTTAACTAATATATATATATATATAATATATAATATATATTATATACCACACCACCTCCGCCACCAAACACACTCACACACCCATGTTTGTTTTTTTGTTTTTTTCTTTTTTTTTTTAAACAAAATTGTGAGTCACTACGTGTGACACCCGCTCCCGCGGTTTATATTTAATATTGCTTTAGCATGCATAATCATGAGTTAATATTAATTAATGTGTTATGTGACACTTATTGGAGTGGGATTGACCCACTAAGTTGATTATGGGTGTCCAGTTGGGAACCCAGTTATGGCCAGTATGGCAATCCCAAGTTGGGATGTGTGTTGATGGGTCCCAGTTGAGATGGGACAGCAATATGTGGAACACCCTATGTGCCTAAATGTTTATTAATGCTTAAATGATTTATTATTTCATTGTTAATAATATCATGTTGTTAGATGATGACCACTTTTGGGGTCAATTAGGGATACCTTTGTGAGCACGAATTGAACACGTTACCTAATTAAAAGGCTAATTAGCAACTTCATATAACTTTATGGGACCACTTATGGGACCCATGCGAGACATAGACAAATACCCATTTAGGTTTGGGATAGTTTTAATAAGTTTTATAAGTAGCAGGGGCGTAATTACAAACTAGCAAACACGAGAGGGTGTTATAATAAAATGAAGAATTTTTATATCAAGGCCACGTTGGGGTCTTGGAGATGAGTCACTTCCACTTTTTCATTTTCATTTAGTTAGAACAGAAGAGATATAGGAGAGTTCATGACAAGTTTGACGGTGACTTGCACGACGCCGATTGACGCGCCGAACGACGTCAGTTTTTAAAACAGGCTACATATTCGGACTCCTGGGGGTGAGTCTAATCTATTGGTACTAATTTTATTGAGTTTTGTGGTAGTTTTTCCGCGACCCATTTCAGGATTTTAGCTTATAACTTGTAATTTATGTATAGGGTTTGTACCTGGTTCATAGTAGGTCTTTAATTTCAAGATTAGGAGCGAAACCCAAGAGGTGAGTGATGTTAATTTTGATATTTGGATGATTTTCATGTTGAGTTCAATTGTGATGTCAAAGCATGCTTAATTTGTTTAATTTAATTTATTTAGTTTGTAATTGGGCAAAATTCATGTGGCTAAATTAGGCCCAATTTATTTGTGAAAGCATGGTGTAATGACTAAATGAGCATGTTGAGTTGCCTATTTGGGTCAATGGAAATTTCTAGTTCTATTCCACCATGAGGTAATCTTTGTGGTGATGACCACGGCCGCCAGAGGCCTATGGGACCGCACGTGTGAGGGCGTGGGTCATGACTAGTCACGTGGGCTTAGGGAGTGGAGCCACGGGCTAGCCGGTAGTGGTGGCAGTGAACTAGTAATTGCCAGAGACTATAGTTATTTGTAATATGTTGAATTGAGCATGTTTATTATCCATAATCATGATTAGCATTACTCACTAAGCATATAGCTTATATATTGTAATGGTTATTGAATAACCATCGTAGGTGATCGTGGCGAGGAATCGGGGAAGTGAGCTGGGAAGTGGCAGGGCTGGCTTATGGGTTTTGGGGGGTCGTTGTAACCTTGTTAATAGTTACTTGTTTTTTAGTTTAAAGCTTGCAATATAGTTGTAATTAATCAGTTTAATCTAGATTATAGTACGGGTCATACTTTGGTTGGTTTAAGCTTATGTAATATTTCTGGTTAAATTTTATACTTTAGTTGGATTGTACCTTAACTCCTGTAATATAAGGTTGGACTGTGTTAGTTGGGATTATTTGATCATAGTGTTACTATGACTAATGTTGTTAGATTGGGACGTTTGAACTTGGAGATTTATTTATTGGGTTCGGTTGATTGTAATTAAATGGTTATTTTTAGTATTTTTATTTAAAGTATTTAAAAACTCTTGCTTGTACTTGGAAGCTCATAACTTTGGTTGACTTTAAATGATTTAAGGCATTAGTGTTGATTTTGACTTGTGATTTGGTAGTATTATATGAGAATTTACTAATTGTTAAAACATGGGTTTTTGGCTAATTTCAAATACGGGGTTTTTGTTTTTTTTTTTTTAATTATTATTATTGTGTGAGCTTCTTTGGTTTAAGTCATTTTAAACTTATTTTGGAACTTTAATGACTAGGGTTAAGCCTTGGTGGCGTGCCACGTGTCCTAGGATCATCTGAGTGGTTCCGGGGCGTGACATTTAGTGGTATCAGAGCATTAGGCTTAGAGACTTGGGTACGAGAGACGACGATTGAGAGTACGCATAGATGACGAGCATGTAAATGCATTTCATGAATGCATATGAATAATTGTTGCTATGTTGTTATATAACATATTGGCATAGCATGCAATATATTTATGTCAATTGACTGACAGGTAAGAAAATGGATCATAATCGGGAACGTTCACCTCATTCGAGGATGGACCATCTAGAAGAAGTGGTAAGCAATTTCGTAAGGGCAGTAAGTGATCGAATGGGTGGTGATAGACCTGCAAACCCACAACCACGGGCTGAACGGGGAGTCATTGAACAATTCTATAAAAGAAAACCAAGTCAATTTGATGGAGGCCCAGATCCATCACAAGCTGATCATTGGGTAATGGATATGGAACATATCTTTCGGGCGGTGGAGTGTACAGATGGGGAGAAGATAATGTGTGCTACTGATACTTTGAAAGGTGAAGCCCAGAACTGGTGGGTGAATGTGATTGAGCAAGGGGCACCAGAGACTTGGAACAGATTTGTGAAAGTTTTCTATAAGCAGTACTTTCCAGCATCCGTCAAGACTCAGATGGGCCGAGAGTTTGCTAATCTACAACAAGGGGATATGACAGTAAATGAGTATGCAGCTAAGTACAACAGTTTACTTCGATTTGCACATCGAACAGTACCAAGAAAAGTGGATAGAGCACGAAAATTTGAAGAGGGACTACGAGATAACATTAGAAGCCGAGTTGATACACACCAACTTCGAAAAGTTTCCGATGTACAAGATGTTGCCCTGATAGCAGGAAGAGATATTGACAAGTACAAACAGAGCCAACAAAATAAGCGACCAGCTGAGGGAAAAGGTAAAGGACAAGCTTTCTTTAAGAAGCCATTCTCACGAGGTTCTGGTTCTAGCTCGGGAATCCAAAGGGGAAGTTCCTTATCTGGGGAGAGTCGCCCATTATGTTCAACGTGCAATCGTCAGCATTGGGGAGTATGCCACTTGACACTAGTGTGCAATATTTGCAAGCAGAAGGGACATATAGCAAGAAATTGCCCACAAGCTCGAACTCAGAGTATGGGGAGTATCAATCCAGATATGAGAGGAAAATGCTTTGAATGTGGACAGCCTGGACATCAAGCAAAAGATTGCCCAACAAGACAACAGTGAGGGTCAGGTTCTGTAGCTTCAACTGGGGCAAAATCAGGAACAAGTATGAACAAAGGGAAAGGACCTGAGCAAAGACAAGGAAGGTATTATCGACTAACGCCGGGGGATGCTGCAGCAGCTGATTCTGTCGTGTCAGGTACATTACTCATTTGTTCACACCCGGCGCATGTTTTAATAGATTCAGGGTCAACACATTCTTTTGTTGCACATGAATTTGTTAGACATTTAGACAGCATGTCAGAACCTTTGGGGTATGATTTGTCGATATCTTTACCCTTAAGCAAATCTATGGTGACCTCATCAATATTTAAAGCATGTGACATCAGGATAAATGATAGGGTTTTGACAGTGGATTTAATTCCGTTGACCGTTAATTATTTTGACGTAATATTGGGTATGGATTGGTTATCCGCGAATCAAGCAACTATCGATTGTGAACAAAAAAGAGTTATTTTTCGACCAATGGGACAAGAGGAGTTTAGTTTTCAGGGAACTGGTGTTGTAGCACCACCATATTTGATTTCAGCAATCCGGGCAGGCAAATTGTTGAAACAAGGTTGTCGGGGATTCTTATGTTCAATAATTGACACACGGGTCACAGGAACTAAAGTAGAAGATATTTCAGTTGTACGGGAATTCCCAGATGTGTTTCCTAAAGATCTACCTGATGTACTAGTTGAGCGAGAAATAGAATTTACTATTGAAGTAGCCTCGGGGTCTCAGCCAGTATCGAAAACACCGTACAGAATGGCACCGGTGGAGTTGAAAGAATTGAAGATTCAGCTGCAAGATCTTCTAGATAAGGGATTCATTCGACCAAGTGTATCGCCATGGGGTGCACCAGTCTTGTTTGTCAAGAAGAAAGACGGGACTATGAGAATGTGTATCGATTATCGGGAACTCAACAAGTTAACTATCAAGAATAAATATCCATTGCCTAGGATCGACGACTTGTTTGATCAGCTTCAAGGAGCCCAAGTCTTTTCCAAGATTGATTTGCGATCGGGTTATCATCAGTTAAAAGTCAAAGAAGAAGATGTGGAGAAAACAGCATTCAGGACCCGTTATGGTCACTATGAATTTCTCATCATGCCTTTTGGGGTTACAAACGCACCGGCAGCATTTATGGATTTGATGAATCGAGTGTTCAAAGATTATTTGGATGAGTTTGTAATTGTCTTCATAGATGATATCTTAATATATTCCAAGAGTGTAGAAGATCACGAGAGGCATCTACGGTTGGTTCTACAACGACTTCGTGAAAAGAAGCTATTCGGAAAGTTGAAGAAATGTGAATTCTGGTTAACTGAGTAACATTTTTGGGGCACGTGATTTCAAAGGAGGGGGTATCAGTGGATCCGCAAAAGATTGAAGCCGTGGCCAATTGGAAGTCGCCGACAAGTGTGCCGGAGGTACGAAGCTTCTTGGGATTAGCTGGATATTACCGAAGGTTCGTGGAAAATTTTTCAAGAATTGCAATGCCAATGACACAACTTATGCGAAAAGATGTTCCTTTTGTTTGGAGTCCAGAGTGTGAGGAAAGCTTTGTTGAATTGAAGACTCATTTGATGACGGCACCTATATTGACTATTCCTTCTGGTACTGAGGGGTTTGTGATATACAGTAATGCTTCTTATCGAGGTTTAGGCTGTGTTTTAATGCAAAATAACAAAGTGATTGCATATGCTTCACGACAATTAAGGCCACATGAGGTAAATTACCCAACACATGATCTTGAGTTAGCGGCAGTGATTTTTGCCTTTAAGATTTGGAGGCATTATCTCTATGGGGAAAAATGTGAAATTTATACTGATCATAAGAGTTTGAAATATCTGTTTACACAGCGGGAATTGAATATGAGGCAAAGAAGGTGGTTAGAGCTAATGAAGGATTATGACTTAACAATCCAATATCATCCGGGGAAAGCTAATGTGGTGGCCGATGCGTTGAGTCGAAAGTCAACAAACAATCTGGCTTATGCTTTGACTTCACAAGAAAAGTTAATTCGGGAAATGGAGCAGCTAAAGTTGGAGGTGATTCCAGAAACTAGAGGTGGTCTTATGTCAGCCATTATTGCACATCCGTCCCTTATTGATGAAATTTGAGCTAAACAGCTTCAAGATGCAACATTGAAAAAGATTCATGATGAAATATCTGAAGGTAAACAGCCAGAATTTACTTTTGAGAATGGTATATTGAAATTCAAGAATCGGGTTTGTGTACCCAACATAGATGGTATCAAGGAAGTAATTTTGGAAGAGGCGCACAATACGAGGTACTCAATCCATCCGGGTAGTACTAAGATGTATCGTGATTTGCGAGAGATCTATTGGTGGTCAGGGATGAAACGTGAAGTGGCAGAACATGTGGCAAAGTGTGTGGCTTGTCAGAGGGTAAAGGTAGAACATCAAAAACCAGCGGGAAAATTGGAACCACTACCTATACCAGAGTGGAAATGGGAAAATATCACAATGGACTTCGTGGGAGGTTTACCGAGATCTAGAAAGTCAAATGACAGTGTATGGGTAATCGTTGATCGATTGACCAAGTCTGCACATTTTCTACCAATTAAGACCAATGATCCAAAGAAGTTAGCCGAATTGTATGTCCAATAAATTGTGAGACTTCATGGAGTTCCAGTATCTATAGTCTCGGATCGAGATAGTGCATTTACATCAAGATTTTGGCAAGGAATGCAGAGAGCGATGGGTACAAGATTGAGTTTCAGTACAGCTTTTCATCCTCAGACCGATGGACAATCAGAACGTGTAATTCAGATACTTGAAGATATGCTTCGACTTTGCGTTTTGGATTTTAAAGGTGATTGGGAAGAGCATTTGCCATTAGCTGAATTTGCTTATAATAATAGCTATCAATCCAGTATTGGGATGGCACCTTTTGAGGCTTTATATGGGCGTAGGTGTCGCTCTCCACTTTGTTGGACCGAGGTTGGTGAGAGGATATTGATAGGGCCTGAAATTGTTCAGCAGACTACGGAGAAGATAAAGATAATACAACAACGACTTCAAACAGCACAAAGTAGATATAAAAGCTATACGGACTTGAAAAGAAGACCAATAGAGTTTGAAATTGGGGAGTTTGTATTCTTGAAAGTATCACCTTCAAGGGTATCACGAGATTTGGAAAACGTGGGAAGTTGAATCCAAGATATGTTGGGCCATTTGAGATCATTGGCAGAGTTGGATCAGTAGCTTATCGGTTGGAGTTACCATCAGAATTGGCTAATGTACACAATGTATTCCATATATCAATGTTAAGAAAATGTGTGTCGGATCCGAAGAAAGTGATTATTCCAGAGCCGTTGGAAGTCAGGGAAGACTTGACTTATATCGAGCATCCAGTCAAGATTCTTGACAGGAAAGAGCAAGTTCTGAGGACAAAGACAATTCCTTTGGTTATGGTGCTATGGCGGAATCACTCCGTTGAGGAAGCCACGTGGGAAAGAGAAGATGAAATGAAAGAGAAGTATCCATTCTTGTTCGAAACATGAGGTACTACGAGTTTGGGGACAAACTCCTTTTAAGGAGGAGAGAGATGTGACACCCGCTCCCGCGGTTTATATTTAATATTGCTTTAGCATGCATAATCATGAGTTAATATTAATTAATGTGTTATGTGACACTTATTGGAGTGGGATTGACCCACTAAGTTGATTATGGGTGTCCAGTTGGGAACCCAGTTATGGCCAGTATGGCAATCCCAAGTTGGGATGTGTGTTGATGGGTCCCAGTTGAGATGGGACAGCAATATGTGGAACACCCTATGTGCCTAAATATTTATTAATGCTTAAATGATTTATTATTTCATTGTTAATAATATCATGTTGTTAGATGATGACCACTTTTGGGGTCAATTAGGAATACCTTTGTGAGCACGAATTGAACACGTTACCTAATTAGTAGGCTAATTAGCAACTTCATATAACTTTATAGGACCACTTATGGGACCCATGCGAGACATAGACAAATACCCATTTAGTTTTGGGATAGTTTTAATAAGTTTTATAAGTAGCAGGGGCGTAATTGCAAACTAGCAAACACGAGGGGGTGTTATAATAAAATGAAGAATTTTTATATCAAGGCCACGTTGGGGTCTTGGAGATGAGTCACTTCCACTTTTTCATTTTCATTTAGTTAGAACAGAAGAGATATAGGAGAGTTCATGACAAGTTTGACGGTGACTTGCACGACGCCGATTGACGCGCCGAACGACGTCGGTTTTTAAAACAGGCTACATATTCGGACTCCTGGGGGTGAGTCTAATCTATTGGTACTAATTTTATTGAGTTTTGTGGTAGTTTTTCCGCGACCCATTTCAGGGTTTTAGCTTATAACTTGTAATTTATGTATAGGGTTTGTACCTGGTTCATAGTAGGTCTTTAATTTCAAGATTAGGAGCGAAACCCAAGAGGTGAGTGATGTTAATTTTGATATTTGGATGATTTTCCTGTTGAGTTCAATTGTGATGTCAAAGCATGCTTAATTTGTTTAATTTAATTTATTTAGTTTGTAATTGGGCAAAATTCATGTGGCTAAATTAGGCCCAATTTATTTGTGAAAGCATGGTGTAATGACTAAATGAGCATGTTGAGTTGCCTATTTGGGTCAATGGAAATTTCTAGTTCTATTCCACCATGAGGTAATCTTTGTGGTGACGACCACGGCCGCCAGAGGCCTATGGGACCGCACGTGTGAGGGCGTGGGTCATGACTAGTCACGTGGGCTTAGGGAGTGGAGCCGCGGGCTAACCGGTAGTGGTGGCAGTGAACTAGTAATTGCCAGAGACTATAGTTATTTGTAATATGTTGAATTGAGCATGTTTATTATCCATAATCATGATTAGCATTACTCACTAAGCATATAGCTTATATATTGTAATGGTTATTGAATAACCATCATAGGTGATCGTGGCGAGGAATCGGGGAAGTGAGCTGGGAAGTGGCTGGGCTGGCTTATGGGTTTTGGGGGTCGTTGTAACCTTGTTAATAGTTACTTGCTTTTTAGTTTAAAGCTTGCAATATAGTTGTAATTAATCAGTTTAATCTAGATTATAGTACGGGTCATACTTTGGTTGGTTTAAGCTTATGTAATATTTCTGGTTAAATTTTATACTTTAGTTGGATTGTACCTTAACTCCTGTAATATAAGGTTGGACTGTGTTAGTTGGGATTATTTGATCATAGTGTTACTATGACTAATGTTGTTAGATTGGGACGTTTGAACTTGGAGATTTATTTATTGGGTTCGGTTGATTGTAATTAAATGGTTATTTTTAGTATTTTTATTTAAAGTATTTAAAAACTCTTGCTTGTACTTGGAAGCTCATAACTTTGGTTGACTTTACATGATTTAAGGCATTAGTGTTGATTTTGACTTGTGATTTGGTAGTATTATATGAGAATTTACTAATTTTTAAAACATGGGTTTTTGGCTAATTTCAAAGACGGGGTTTTTTTTTTATTATTATTATTATTATTGTGTGAGCTTCTTTGGTTTAAGTCATTTTAAACTTATTTTGGAACTTTAATGACTGGGGTTAAGCCTTGGTGGCGTGCCACGTGTCCTAGGATCATCTGAGTGGTTCCGGGGCGTGACACTACGACTTGACCAGTACCTCGTCGTAGTGGGAGGATTATCAGCCAGCCAATGAGTTTAATATTGGCTAGAAGTTCTACAAGATCTCAGACCTGATTGGAATCCATAGATTCCAATTCAGCCTTCATAGCTTTAACCCAATGAGTTGAATCAATATCAGCCATTGCATTTTCATACGTGGTAGGATCAAATTTAAATTCGATGGAGACAGCTTCAAAAACTTCTCCTAAGAACATGTATCTATCAGGTTGGCTGATAATCCTCCCACTACGATGAGGTACCGGTGCAGAAATGGGTTAAGAAGTGTATTTTCTTATCTTACATTGCTTTCAACTGTTAGAGGAATAGAAGGCTCTCCATCTATTTCTCTCAGATCTATCATTCCCTTAGGTTTATGCTTCATGATATAATCATCATCAAAGAAAACGGCATTTGTACGAACAAACACTTTCTGTTCTATTGGATCATAAAATTACCATCCATAAGTACCCTTTGGATATCCTACAAAATAACACACTTCTGATCTAGATTCCAACTTGCTCATCTTTCCTTTCAACACATGTATCGGATATCCCCATATCTGGAGACGTTGCAAAAAAGGCTTGCGCCCCAATCCACATCACGCCCAATCCACATCTCCCGTGGTGTTCTGGGAACAGATTTGATTAGTACTAAATTTAGTATGTATGCAGCGGTTTCCAAAGTATAACCCCAAAGGAATAATAGCAACTTGGAATAACTCATCATCGACCTAGTCATGTCTAAAAGAGTCCGATTCCTTCTCTCCGCTACACCATTCTGCTGAGGCATACCAATTGCAGTCAACTGTGACAGAATCCAATTCTGTACGAGGTGATCAATAAACTCATTAGAGAGGTACTCGCCACCTCAATCAGATCGAATAGCCTTGATATGTGTGTCCAATTGCTTCTCCACTTCAGCCCTAAACTCTTTGAACTTTTCAAATGCTTCAGACTTATACTGCATTAAGTACACTTATCCATATCTAGAGTGGTCATCGGTAAATGTTATGAAATACTCATAACTACCTCGTGCTCTAATATTTATTGGTCCACACACATCAATATGAACTAATTCCAACAATGCATTGATCCTATTGCCCTTTGCAGGAAATGGCCTTTTGGTTATCTTGCCTTCTAAACAAGACTCGCAGACTTCCATTGGTTCGAGAACCAAATCGCCTAAGACCCCTTCTTTAACTAATCTGTCAATCCTATTTAGATTGATATGGTCAAACCTCATGTGCAAAAGCCTTGTTGGATTAGTGGAAGATTCCTTTCTTTTAGATAGTACAGTTTTCACTGAGTTATTAAGTTCTATGTTAGAATCATTAGAAATATTATGAGTAATCACATACAAGCCATTAGTTTTAACACCAAAACATATAAAAGAACTATTTCTTTTAATAACTTATGTTCCAAAATGAAAAGAATATTTTTCATTCAATAACTTTGAAATAAAAATTAAATTGTCTCATTAAAGGGACGTAAAGTACATTTGATAAAACTATTGCCTTATTGTCCAAAAACTCTAAAACTACTACTCCTATAGCAACCGCGAAAACGGTTGTGCTAGAACCCAGAGTCAGCATGATCTCCCCATCACTGCATTTCCTGGTTGATCTGAACCGCCGCAATAAATTACAGATTTGGTTAGTCGCACCAGAATCAATGCACCAAGTGTTTGAAGTATCTGCTATAAAACTTACTTCAATCACATGTGATTCAATCATACCTTGAACTCTTATAGTTAAGAATTCTAGACAGTTCCTCTTCTAGTAGCCCTTCTCATCGCATTGGAAACACTTTACTTTGCCTTAACCACACACCTTCCCTTTACCCTTACCTTTTTCCTTAGGTTTTACAATTTTCGGGACCGGTTCAATACTTGGACCACCAGTGCTACCATTCTTCTTCCCTTTCATACCTTTTGGTGCAATCGGGAAGAAGAAGAGTTTTTCTCAACATTCAAAACGTTGTCCCCAGGTTTGATCACTCATTCCACTGCCAGTAAAGAACTCATTAATTCACTCATTGAGAAATTCAATTGATTCATATTATAGTTAAATTTATATTGAGTGAATGAAGGCGACAACGAATTGAGGATCATATCAACTTGGGTCTGTTCGTCGATGTTGGCACCCAGGGTCTCCAGTTCGTTCAAATAACCAATCATTTTTAAAAATGTTCTTTGACTGGAGTCCCTTCTGACATCTTCGCACTCATTATCTTCTATATGGCAACATGTCTGGCAAGCCTTCATGCTCCCCAAACATTTCTTTTAGGGATTTGATAGTGGCACTGGCAGAATCATTCGACTAGAATTGGTGTTGTAATACACCAGCCATAGAAGCTAGAATGTAGCAACGGGCCATTCCATTCGATTTCTTCCATTTATCGAACTCGCGCCTAGTAGCTGCCGAAGCATTTGCAGCGGGTTCTTCGAGGCATGGGGTGGTGAGGACATAAATGTAATACTCCGCAGTTAAAACAATGTCAAAGTTACATTTTCATTCAGTGTAGTTATTTCCAGTTAAACTTGTTCTGAGTGAGTATAGTGGCAAGTAGACTAAATGCAGATCCGAATATTATGATTACTGAAACATCAAACAGACAAAATAAATATGGATATCAGAATTTGACAATTTGAAATAAAAGAATCCTTAAAAACTCTTATTCAAAAACCAAAATCGCCGGAATATCAAGACAAAAGAGTAAAGCCTACGTGTGGCGGTCAACACTCGATCTTTTGATTAATCATGACTTGTCCGATATGCAACTCTTGCAAAACAAGTTATGACTCCCAAACCTATTTGATCTCTAAGTTTCTGAATAATACCCCGTGTGGGATTCATTATCCATAGCTTAGCTAGTGTGCACCATTAACTAAGATCTAATCACAGCCGCCTCAAGTAGTGCCTCCGTGTGGTGGTCACCTCCAACACGTCTGATTGATCCTATCCATAGGAAGTTCACATCTAGAAACCAATGAGTAGTGTACCCTCCGTATGGAATTATCACCCTTGCCGAGACACACATTACATTACTCATCTTACAGTGAACCGTTAATGGAAAATCGTGGGTGTTATAAATAAGACCATCTCCCACTAGATTTAGTAAATAAGGATTTTTCAATTGAAAAAAAAAAAAAAATTTATTTCTACACATTACCCATAAACATACAATGTTTACTAATGCGTTGAAACGGTTTTTGATTTTTATTTTAAAAAACTTGTTTCAAGTGCATACAGGTAGTAACAATGTATAAAACGCCAATCACAAACCAAGCACATAAAACAAAAAACTAAAATTGAAATAAAGGCATTCATATGCCTCTATCTCCCATGGCTTTATCTCCATAGAACCTCCTCTTGGTTTGGTCGCCTCCGGCTCCATTTTCATGGACAACGACTTGCTCTTCCATCTTCATAGATTTCCTATTCTATTACAGTGGTTCTATGCTTCTTTCGAAACTTGCAATTTATCTAGAAATAGAAAACAAAATAAAATGCTAGAGAAACCGGTGCGACTTTCCTATTCGTAGGATTGAAGACGCAGCGCCCTTTACACAAGCTTTAAAACCAAACCAAAATATAAATACACACCAATCTCCAGCATAAATTCAAATACAATAATTTAGATCATCGAAACTTGGTGCCATGGGAGATAGCGAACTAACTTGCTGCAAAAGGTTAGATATACACAAATTCACGCATATATACATCCATTGAAATTATTAATTGATTCGCATACAACATAAACACTTTATGGAAATAATTAGAACTAAAACAGCATCTCTGGTTCTCTGTCACACTCCGATTGAAGAAGGTTCAATCAATTGAACTCAAAATTTCACAAACTGATTTAAAATTTTTCAAAACAGTATAAAACAGTAAGTAGATAATTTTAAAAACTGTGAAAAGAAGATCTGGTCAGAGAATCTGTTACAATCGATCGAAGCTAGTTCGATCGCTCAAAGCCGGCATTGGTTCGATCGATGAAACTCTTTCAATCAATCGAACACAGAGAGTTTCAATCGATCAAAATAAGTTTGATCGATCGAAAATGCTATGCATCCAATACAATCACAGATTTATTTTTTGTCGCGAAAACACTGCAGAAACAGATCTGTGATGATGCAGTTTCAAAACAGCACTAAATACTAACTTGCAAATCAAACTAGTATTCCTAAAACGCATCTATAGATCCAAACAAGCGTGACTCTAATACCAATTGAAAATTTTAGGTTTCGAAAAACTTTAAATTATGCACAGCAGAAAATATAATTCATAAAACTAATTCGTATCCCGGATCTACTACTTGTTAACTCTATAGATACGTACTAGAGAGGGGACAAGAATTATACCTTTAGGTCTTGAACCCAATTCTGAATTCTTTGACTTCCACCAACCTCCGCTAGATGGTCTTCACTCTTATGACTCCTATGGATGCTCACGGAGAGACTACAGTTGATGGGAACCCTAACAGTGAGGATAGAGAAGGTTTGGGAACCCTAAAATAGTTTCTGCAGCTTAGGAATATTAAAAACGATGAACTCAGATTTTTGGACACAGCTGCCCTATTTATAGATTCCCAGAACCGACTTTACCTTCAATCAATCGAAGTACTTTCAATCGATCGAACCTTCAATCTATTAAAACACTTTCGATCGATCGAACTGTCTTGACAAAACTCTTTCGATCGATCGAGAATCTGCCTTGACGCAATCCTCTTGAGCCTTTCCAAGCATCCTAGCAGAGCTAAGAGTGGGACCTCCTAGGTTCTTTATTGTTGGTTCAAAACCAGTTGTTAATACCCATGACCAAACTCTTTGATCAGTAAACTAACCAACTGGTCAGTTAACGTTTACTCCACTATAAAACGATAACTGCACTCCAACGCAAAAAAACAAATCCGAAGAGACATCTAGACTTGTATGGTGTACTAATACCCCTTTACCGTCAGCATTCATAATCATATTCAGGTAGTTGGATAACTGTTACTGTCAACCTGAATAATGATTACATCTTCCATTCCTTGAGTCCATTTAACTCTCATGATTACCAAATATGATGATAATTACTTATCAATAAGAGTACAGTTCTCAGTAATCAACTTGGTGACATTCTCAAGAGAATGCTTACTCTTTATCAGAGAGTAGATTCTATCTTGACAATATATGTTCACAACCCTATGAGCATGACATATCCAAGATGCCCAAGTGTTGATATTTTATAAACCTCACTGATTGGTAAGTCAAAGTAGTCATATCCATAGTCTGTGTTCATAATCGTCTCAAGATTGAGAACACATACCTTATACAAGTTATAAATTCCTATCGACTGTTGACAGTCTTAAGTGTAAATAGGAAAACTCAAGTTCGTCAATGCACTATAAGCACCAACATATTAACCAAGAGTTATACTTTAGTGATTGAGATTAATCACTCCATCCAATGATAGTCAATCATGCTACAGTGTACACCTGATAAGATATCCAGTCTCATCATCCACTGGGACAAATTCTAAGTATCAATGAATAATAATTCATATCTCACTTGTCCGCATCTCATAGATACACAAATTACTTACTATGATACTTAAGGATTAACAATCTTCTCATGAAAGAAACATATATATTAAAATGTAAAGTCGATATGCAAATATTAAAATGTCAATGTATCATACATAAAATAATGATTTGAGGACACAAACCCAACAGTCCATGTGAGTAGGATTTGCTTCCGCTTATGACTAAATGCAAAAGTCACATGCAATCAATTTGGTCATAAATATCAATACTGCAAATAGAACAATTAATCCACTAATGGTTTTTGCAAACTTCTTTGCAACATTTAAAACAAGATAATTTGGCATCTCTACCTTAAAAGTATGACATTCAAACAAATCTACATATCATGCTCATGATTGTCCCATTAGAAGTGGCAGTTTTGACTTTTATATGAGCTAAATAGGATTTGGTTCCTCTTTGTCCATATGCAACATATTTGCAGTTAATCTCACCAACGTCGCACTTCAACAAAACCTCCCCCAAGGATAAGCTTAGGAAGTTGCAACCACATCCCAGCGCCATATAGTCCCATCCTCACAGCAACTGAGAATCGTGCTGCAACATACATCGGGATGAGATTAAATCATAAAGGTCATTAAATTATACATTACAAGTTAGGGCCAGTATGGATGTCCTTGAATGAAATAATTGCATTCAAAACTTTCAATTGTAATTTAGTTAAGAAGGTCGTGATCCTGAATGGAGTCGTTTGATAATGTCGTTCCAAGCGAACATCGAAACAGCCACAAACGAAGAAATATGGTGAATTTCCCTGATTTTCTAAATATCTTCAATCATGAGGATAGATTTCCCTCTGAAAGACGGTAAACTATCAATGAAGCTATTCAAATTGAAGTAACAACCAAACATGCTATTAGTAAATCAGTTCAACTTTTTTTTTTTTACCTTCCATCTAAATTCACGCATATATACATCCATTGAAATTATTAATTGATTCGCATACACCATAAACACTTTATGGAAGTAATTTGAACTAAAACAGCATCTCTGGTTCTCTGTCACACTCCGATTGAAGAAGTTTCAATCAATTGAACTCAAAATTTCACAAACTGATTTAAAATTTTTCAAAACAGTATAAAACAGTAAGTAGATAATTTTAAAAACTGTGAAAAGAAGATCTGGTCAGAGAATCTGTTACAATCGATCGAAGCTAGTTCGATCGCTCAAAGCCGGCATTGGTTCGATCGATTGAAACTCTTTCAATCAATCGAACACAGAGAGTTTCAATCGATCAAAATAAGTTTGATCGATCGAAACTGCTATGCATCCAATACAATCACAGATTTATTTTTTGCTGCGAAAACACTACAGAAACAGATCTGTGATGATGCAGTTTCAAAACAGCACTAAATACTAACTTGCAAATCAAACTAGTATTCCTAAAACGCATCTATAGATCCAAACAAGCGTGACTCTAATACCAATTGAAAATTTTAGGTTTCGAAAAACTTTAAATTATGCACAGCGGAAAATATAATTCATAAAACTAATTGGTACCCCGGATTTACTACTTGTTAACTCTATAGATACGTACTAGAGAGGGGACAAGAATTATACCTTTAGGTCTTGAACCCAATTATGAATTCTTTGACTTCCACCAACCTCCGCTAGATGGTCTTCACTCTTATGACTCCTATGGACGCTCACGGAGAGACTACAGTTGATGGGAACCCTAACAGTGAGGATAGAGAAGGTTTGGGAACCCTAAAACAGTTTCTGCAGCTTAGGGATATTAAAAACGACGAACTCAGATTTTTGGACACAGCTGCCCTATTTATAGATTCCCAGAACCGACTTTACCTTCAATCAATCGAAGTAGTTTCAATCGATCGAACCTTCAATCCATTAAAACACTTTCGATCGATTGAACTGTCTTGACAAAACTCTTTCGATCGATCGAGAATCTGCCTTGACGTAATCCTCTTGAGCCTTTCCAAGCATCCTAGCAGAGCTAAGAGTGGGACCTCCTAGATTCTTTATTGTTGGCTCAAAACCAGTTGTTAATACCCATGACCAAACTCTTTGATCAGTAAACTAACCAACTGGTTAGTTAACGTTTACTCCACTATAAAACGATAACTGCACTCCAACGCAAAAGAACAAATCCGAAGCGACATCTAGACTTGTATGGTGCACTAATACCCCTTTACCGTCAGCATTCATAATCATATTCAGGTAGTTGGATAACTGTTACTGTCAACCTGAATAATGATTACATCTTCCATTCCTTGAGTCCATTTACCTCTCATGATTACCAAATATGATGATAATTACTTATCAATAAGAGTACAGTTCTCAGTAATCAACTCGGTGACATTCTCAAGAGAATGTTTACTCTTTATCAGAGAGTAGATTCTATCTTGACAATATATGTTCACAACCCTATGAGCATGACATATCCAAGATACCCAAGTGTGGATATATTATAGACCTCACTGATTGGTAAGTCAAAGTAGTCATATCCATAGTCTGTGTTCATAATCGTCTCAAGATTGAGAACACATACCTTATACAAGTTATAAATTCCTATCGACTGTTGACAGTCTTAAGTGTAAATAAGAAAACTCAGGTTCGTCAATGCACTATAAGCACTAACATATTAACCAAGAGTTATACTTTAGTGATTGAGATTAATCACTCCATCCAATGATAGTCAATCATGCTACAGTGTACACCTGATAAGATATCCAGTCTCATCATCCACTGGGACAAATTCTAAGTATCAACGAATAATAATTCATATCTCACTTGTCCGCATCTCATAGATACACAAATTACTTACTATGATACTTAAGGATTAACAATCATCTCATGAAAGAAACATATATAATAAAATGTAAAGTCGATATGCAAATATTAAAATGTCAATGTATCATACATAAAATAATGATTTGAGGACACAAACCCAACAGTCCATGTGAGTAGGATTTGCTTCCGCTTATGACTAAATGCAAAAGTCACATGCAATCAATTTGGTCATAAATATCAATACTGCAAATAGAACAATTAATCCACTAATGGTTTTTGCAAACTTCTTTGCAACATTTCAAACAAGATAATTTGGCATCTCTACCTTAAAAGTATGACATTCAAACAAATCTACATATCATGCTCATGATTGTACCATTAGAAGTGGCAGTTTTGACTTTTATATGAGCTAAATAGGATTTGGTTCCTCTTTGTCCATATGCAACATATTAGCAGTTAATCTCACCAACGTCGCACTTCAACAAAACCTCCCCCAAGGATAAGCTTAGGAAGTTGCAACCACATCCCAGCGCCATATAGTCCCATCCTCACAGCAACTGAGAATCGTGCTGCAACATACATCGGGATGAGATTAAATCATGAAGGTCATTAAATTATACATTACAAGTTAGGGCCAGTATGGATGTCCTTGAATGAAATAATTGCATTCAAAACTTTCAATTGTAATTTAGTTAAGAAGGTCGTGATCCTGAATGGAGTCGTTTGATAATGTCGTTCCAAGCGAACATCGAAACAGCCACAAACGAAGAAATATGGTGAATTTCCCTGATTTTCTAAATATCTTCAATCATGAGGATAGATTTCCCTCTGAAAGACGGTAAACTATCAATGAAGCTATTCAAATTGAAGTGACTACCAAACATGCTATTAGTAAATCAGTTCAACTTTTTTTTTTTACCTTCCATCAAAAGACATAGCAGTCTGTCTAATTGGAGATTTTGATTGAATATGGGATAGCCTGAAAGTGAAAAAGTATACATATAAATATCAGGAACAAAACCAATCTGATGTATACAAACATTGGGTATCTATGAGAATAACTTTTTCTTTTACGATAGAAAAAAAAAAAGGAAAAAGGAAAACCAAACAGAACCTTGCAGTGAGAACGGGGGGACTGGATTGCAGTTCCCACACAAAAATTTTCCCTTCCCTATTCCCTGTTAATAAAAGGAACAAATAGGCTCAACCTCCTCGTGCAGCTGTGCAGAAAATCAATTAGAGAAGGAAAGGAAAAGCAAGGGAAAACAAGAAGGAAGATTAGTTCCCTCGTGTTTTCCCCCATGCTTAATTAGAAACTTTAGGAATATACTTGCTACTTAAGAAAAAAATACACGAAATCACTGACAAACTCGTTTCTCTCTATCTTTCCTTTTCCTTCATGTTTTCCTTAAGACTTTGTTTGGTTCATGGATTTAGTTAGGGAAAAGACAAGGGAAGGGAAAACTAGTTCCCTCTTATTTTCCCTAGTGTTTTCCTTCATGCTTAAATAACATTAAACTAAAAAAATTGTAAACTATTATTGTAATGGAACAAAAAGGGAAGAGAAAGGACTCTCAACATTCAAAAGACTTAATTTATTTCTCAACTTATTTTCTTTTCTTTCCTATTTTTCTCATCGTCTTCCTTATTAACCAACAAAGGAAAAAGTTTTCCATTCTGTCTACTTTTCTGCTCTCACTAAATCCAAGAATCAAACAAAACCTTAAGTGTTTTTCTTTCGTTTCCCTCACTCAATCCATGAACCAAACACAGCCTAAAGATGTTCCAATATATAGCAAGGAGGTTTTAAAAGGGAAAAGAAAAACAATGTGGAACCATGGCCATCATTACAAAATTCATTACCTATAGCAGCTGACTTGTAATGGAAATCACAGGAAAACTTGATGAACCAAATGTCACACTCTGGAACTGGGTATTTTTGTAGGATGTCAACTGAACCCTAAACATAGAAATTCATAAAGAATCAGGAAAGCATGAAGGCTGGATTTAACTCAAATCAAATCCAGTAATGCAAAAGCAATCTGCAGAAAATTGAAATTGTGGAAGGAAATATAGAAATAAGTTTTCTAACCTCTCCAGGAGATTGTTCCTTCATTTTTGGTTCCCATAACACAATTTCATTATCAACACTCTGGAAATGTTCAACACAATCAACAGTTATAAGGATCTATAGACTTTTATGAGTTGTGATTTTGTTATAAGGATCCATAGACTATTATGAGTTGCCAACATCGCTGATGCTGAACATTTCCTGTTCTTGAACAACTTTAAAAGATTTCAAGTTTCAACTACAATTTAGAGCCCAATTGGATCAGCTTATTTTGGGACCAACAATCATTTATTTGGGGTTATAAAGAGAGATGAGCGGCTAATGTCTCTTCTGCGGCATCTTTTGCCGCATCTCAATCGGACCAACTTCTAAAGCAAAATTCAGATGATGTTGGATGGGACTAAGGCTTAGTTTGGCCCCCATGTGGCTTTTTAAAAGGAGCTTATGAAATTTACTACTAAGTTGTTTGATAATTTTGTACAAGTGACACACTACTCTTCAAAAATATATCATGAAACCAAAAAGCCATCTTGAGCTTTTAAAAGCTCCATTCTAGAGCTTTTAAAAGCTCTCCCAAAAAAGCCCTAAGTTCAATTTTTACAAAGCGCATAAACTAGTTACCAAGTGAATTAACATGAAATTGTGCTTTAAAAAAGGAGAAGCACCAAAAGGGGGGCCAAACTAAGCCTAAGCAATAACTGTGGATCCTGGAAATTTGGATAAGTTAACAATGCAAGTTGTATTGGATGAGGATTGAGGAGTATGAGTGTGAGTCTGATAGAGAGAGTATAGAAGCAATATGGAGAAGAGAGTTGGAAACTTTAGTTTGCTGATAAGCATCAATTTAAATTACATTGTTAACAATGTGAATTTTCTTTTATATTAGAATTGTCTCTATAATATTACTTCCGCCTAGGCCCTAGGCCCCCCCTCCACCACCCCGCCTACCGCTTAGCGATTTTAGAACATTGAAAATTTAACCACATCAAATCCTTAGACCAATCTAAGTGAATAAAAACAGGAAAAAAAAAATTACCCTCGGAGAGATTTATACAAACGTTTATAAGAACACAGACCTAACGCTACAGTGAGAGAAGAGGAGGGACAAGGCCAGCGATGCTTAACCTGAGAGGCAGCAGCTAGCGACGGTGGAGTCGAGGGGCTGATCAGCAAGTCAGAGTCCGTCGGACGAGATCTTTCCTGATCTGTGCAAAACCCTAGTTTGCAGCCATGACCGGCAATGGTGAGCACATCAATGATGACTGGCGATGGTGATAGTAAGCGCATTAGCGATGGCAGCCAGGGAGTCGACAAGCATTCAAGTCAATGTCCTTTCTATTGTTGTCTCCACCTAATTTTTTACATATATTTCATATCTTAATTGTTGGATGGTATGAATTATTTATTGCTCTCTCTCTCTCTCTCTCTCTCTCTCTCTCTCTCTCTCTCTCTCTCTCTCTCTCTCTCTCTCTCATGCAAGATATCTTTATCTTTCAACTCTTGTGAGCATATATACACCTATAGATACATATATGTGAAAGCGTCGATTCTTTTAAATTTCACATACCAATTATGTGAAATTTCGTTTATATTTGGGTTAACCAAAGTGGATTTGTTTTATGCCTTGTTTAGCAAAGGGTTTGGGTTTTATGCTTTGATGCTTGTATCAAACTTACAAATTTCACATAACTATCATAATAAAGTCGTGCGAAATTTTCAAATTCATGTAGCTATTCATAAGAATTTGTCTGTGTCTAGGTTAACCAAAGTGGGTTTGTTTTACGTCCTGTTTCGCAAAGAGTTTTGTGTTTTGCTTGTTGTGTGAAAGTTCTAAATTTCACATAAATATATTTATAAAGTTATGTAAAATTTAGTTATCCGAAATTTCAAAGCCGGAGTGGATTGGGTTATTGTTTAACGTGTGGACTTAACATCCTAAAAGATGCTCTACTAAGGGACCTATGGGCTATGGCTGAAGAGCCCTAGATTTTTTATACTTCCAATTAGGGGTGTGTTTCGGCCGGAAGGCCCAAAACGGATCGGAATAGGATCTTTCGGAAATGAAAACGTTGTTCCGATTCCGATTCTGAATTTTCGGAAATCTCATTTTCATTTCCGGCTCTGAATTTTCTGAATTTTTCGGAATAGGGAAATGTACAGTTAAATTTCATAATGGGGACAGAGAAACAAATGGCCATCTATCCACACAATCAATTTTTCAGGAACTAGCTGAACATCACATACAAGCCCTAAAACATCAGATCTGAAAGGTGATACTGATACAAGTACGAGTGTGTAAGTACAGATCGAGAAGGAACAAAGAGAGAAAAAGTGATTCAGAGAGAGATAGAGACTGATCGACCTAGAGCAGCAGCGGCAATGACGAGGCGCAGCGACAGAGCGACACTGGAAATGGCGAGGCACAGCGGAGTGGCACCAACAATCGTGGCGTCTTCATCCTCGTTATGCCGTCGTGTCGCTGGTTGATCGCCCCTTCCCTCTCTCTCTCTCTCTCTCTCTCTCTCTCTCTCTCTCTCTCTCTCTCCGTTGCAGCTGAAGGATGAGGAAGCCCTAAATGTTAAATGTGTATACGTAGTACTTAATGTTTAAGTTATTATGAATGGATTCCATAAGTTTTCGATTACATGTGATACCCCAAGTCTGATATATACAACTTACGCTAAAAAAAATATATGTATTTAAATTATTAATGAAAAGTCGGAATATTTCGGAATTCTAAAACAATTCCAATTCCGGTCCAAATTTTTTTCGGAATTCGAAATTCTATTTTAGGTGCCAAAATCGGAATTTTTCGGATCAGAATCGGTCAGAATCGGAATTTCCGTTCCAAATAGCACCCCTACTTCTAATCATAACAAGTTGTTAGACATATCACTTAGTTTTTTATATTATTCGAGTTAAAGGACCAATTTGTAATTATTCTTTTCTTCTATTCCTGAATAATATATAAGAGTGTGACTCATTAGTCAACCCTAAACTTTTAGATTAATCTTTGTTAACATGGTATCAGAGCCACCACCATACCAACCCTAACCCTAACCATTATCCCAGCAGCAACCACCACCTGCGCCGACCCACCACCACCTGCCTCCGAGCCCCTTCCCTATGCACCTATAAGGCCAGCCGCAACACCCTACCCTCTCTTGATTTGTTTTTTCCCTTTCGTATAGTCCCCAACAAATATTATTTTGATTGAAGTTTTTTTTTTTTCTCCTTTTTTTTCGGGTCTTTCAATGGCCCATTGATTAGTGATTGATCCGCTGGCATCCTCTATGGTGTTCTGATTTCTGTTTGTGTGCTACGCATCCGCTGGTTCCTGTTCCTCTTACCTTATCCAGTATTTGTTGCGGGTATATATATATATATATATATTTTTTGTGTTGATTCACGATGACGGATCTAGACAAATCCAATGTGAATACACAGTTTCTTAAGGATGAACGTGTTATTGCTGCATCCACCGATAGCCCGAACGTTAAACTTACTACATCACTTTTCAATTGGCCAAAACTACCTAGCATGGTCCGGATCTGTGATTATGTCCCTCAAAGGCAGAGGGAAGATGAGGTATATCAACGGAAAAATTCAAGCACATTGTTAAAGTGTTAAAGGGTAAATATGTATTAGTGTAATGTGGTTGTCCTACATCGCTAAAACGTCAGTAATATAGGATTGTGTAAAGCCTATAAATAGGCTTCTTGTATTATTACTTCATTATGTTGAATATACTAAAGAGTAGGGGTGTTCACGGTCGGTTTTCGGTCGGTTTTTCTCGGTTTTTCCACATAAAAAAACCGACCAATAGCCTCGGTTCGGTCGGTTCGGTCGGGGTTTTGGGGTATTTCGGTCGGTCGGTTCGGTTTTCTTCTTAGATTATAAGTTTGAAAACCGACCAATAGCCCTCGGTTTGGTCGGTCGGTTTCGGTCTCGGTTTTTCTTGTACACCCCTACTAAAGAGTATATATTCCCATCAAATTTACATGATATCATAACCTCCCATCTTGGGATTGCTCCCGTCTCCGCAAAGAATTTCGATTTCTTTTCTCTGATTTCTTCTTCTTGTTCATCTAAAAAAAAAGGAGCAGCACAAACCCTAGCCGCAGCACAAAACCTTTGCCGCAGTAGCCACACCACAGCCGCAGCCACCAGCATCCTCCGGCGACCTCACCCACCTCTGGCGACCCTCGCCTGAGCACCACCCACCTCCGGCGACCCTCAACGAGGTCATCCCGACCTCCGGCAATCCTCCATCTCTTAGACCTGAAAGCCCAGGCCTCATCCCTCTCAGTCGCAGCCCCTCCTCCCTTCGGCGACCCTCACCAGTGACCTCCAGACCTCCGACGACCCTCGTCGGCCCTTCCCGCTGTTCCGGTGACCTCATGTGGGTTCAGAGCAGCCTGTTTTTGGCTCCGATCAACCAGTTTTTCTCTTCAGATCTTGTGATTTCTTCCAATGGATTCCAAATCTCTCACCCAACTCACTAATCGTAAGTTGACTGGTAATAATTTTCTTCAATGGTCCAATGCTATTACCATGTCCCTTACTGGCTTAGGCCACGATGCACATTTTACTGAGTCTCCACCCACTGCCGATGAGAAAGCCGCCAAGGCGTGCAAACAACTGAACGCTCAACTTGTGGCTCATATCTGGAATTCCATGGAACCGGATGTTGCTGATTTATGCAATCACTTGGGCTCTGTTAAGGCACTTTGGGAGTATCTCCACCTTCTTTACTCTAGTAACCTAACACGGATGTATGATTTGTCTTCTTATTATTTTAAGCTCGAGCAGAATGATTTGTCTGTTACCGATTATTTTGCTGCTATGAAACGGTTACATGAAGAGTTGAATACTGTTATGCCCCCTACCACTAGTGTTCAGGAACAACAGAAACAGCGGGAACAAATGTTGGTTATGAAGTTTCTTGCCGGTCTCAAACCTGAATACGAGACTATACGGTCTCAAATCCTTGGGAGTGATACTCTGTCTACGCTTGTCGAGATATATTAGCGTGTTCTACGGAGCACCCCTCAGGACCTACCTCCATCTCCTTCGCTTGTTGATCGCTCAGCTCTTATTACTCAGACTCCGCCAGCTCCTGTTAAGGGTGGTGGTCCTAACCGTGGAAGACGCGGAGGAGGTTTTCAGGGTGGTTGTCCTGGCCGTGGTCGAGGCCAGACTCTCCAATGCACCTATTGTTTTCGTGATGGGCATAGCAGGGACACGTGTTGGCAGCTCCATGGTCGTCCCACCAAAGTTGCGAATGCTGCCATCTCTAATTCTGGGTTCTCTCCTCTCCTGCTACTGCTCCTATGGATACCATTTATGTTCCTCGCGAGGAATACACTCAGTTGCTTCAGTATCAGGCCGCACATCAGGCACCCACATCATCTGCTTCCTTAGCTTAACATGGGGGTATACATACTACTTGCATTGCTTCAGGTTCTTCTCCATGGGTACTTGATTCTGGAGCTAGTAATCATTTGACAGGTATATCAAGTCTTTTTACATCGATCCAGTTGTCATCGTCTCTACCCCCAGCCACTTTGGCAGATGGATCCTCGACTCCTGTTAAAGGGATCGGGACGGCTCAACTCTCTTCGTCCTTATCCTTGTCTTCCGTTTTGTATATACCTTGTTCGTCCTTTAATTTAATGTATGTTGGTCAGTTGACTAAGGATCTTAACTGTTGTGTCTCTTTTTCTCCTGATTCTGTTCTTATTTAGGATTTGACGACTCGGAAGACGATTGGCGTCGGGCATGAGTCCAATGGCCTCTATTACTTTGACGGTGATCTTATCCCTGTTCCTTCACCAATTGTCTGTCCTGCTACTGTCTCATCTCATCAGATCCATTGCCGCCTTGGTCATCCTTCTTTGGCTAATTTGAAGCTCTTAATTCCTAGTTTAAGTTTTTTGCAGTCTTTAGAGTGTGAGTCGTGTCAGTTGGGGAGGCATCACCTTGTTCAATTTACTCCCCGAGTCAATAAAAGAGCATCTAGTCCTTTTTAGTTAGTACATTCTGATGTATGGGGTCTTCACCGTATAACCTTCCAAAAGGGGTATCGATATTTTGTTACCTTTATGGATGATTATTCAAGAGTAACTTGGCTTTATTTAATAAAAAATCGTTCTGAATTATTTTCTATTTTTTGTCCATTTTGTGCTGAAATTCAAACTCAATTTGGTGTATCTGTTCGTGTTCTTCGAAGTGATAATGCACAAGAATATTCTCTAACCCTTTTAGTACTTATAAGACCCAACATGGAATGATTCATCAGTCTTCCTGTGTGCGTACACCGCGACAAAATGGTATTGCAGAACGGAAAAACAAACATTTATTAGAAGTTTCACGCACTTTGTTGTTTGACATGTGTGTTCCAAAGATTTTTTGGGGGGATGCTGTCCTAACTGCTTGCACTTGATTAAGCGTATGCCATCTTCAGTACTTAATGGCCACACACCACACACTACTTTGTTTCCTACTGAGTCTATTTTCTCGGTAGATCCACGTGTTTTTGGGTGTGTTTGCTTAGTCCACCAGTTGACTCCTGGTACTGATAAATTAGAGCCACGGGCAATTCGGTGTGTTTTCTTAGGTTTTTCTAGGACTCAAAAAGGGTATCGTTGTTATAGTCCCTCCCTTTGTCGGTACTTTATCTCTGCCGATGTCACGTTTTTTTTTATTTCACACCTTTTTATTCTGAGTCTCATTCGGCCACTGATCCGGATTTTATGCTGCCTATTCCTATTCCAGTCTTCGATGCTTCCACTCACTTGTCTCGTCCTGATTTGCAGGTTTATACTCGTCGTCAAGCTCCAGAGCGTATCCCGGACTCCTCTGCTCAGCCTCCGCCTTCTGTATCCTCAGATCCGCCGTCTTCTCCTCCAGAACAGGCAGATTTAGATCTTTCTATTGCTCTTAGGAAGGGTAAGCGTTCTTGTACCACTTCACATCCTATTTCTAACTATGTCTCCTATGATAGTTTGTCACCCACTTTTTCTTCCTTTGTTGCTTCTGTGTCTTCCATTTCTATTCTTAACACTGTTGCAGACGCACTTGCTCATTCCGGTTGGAACCAAGCTATGCAAGATGAGATGTGTGCTCTTAAGGAGACTAGTACTTGGGACTTGGTCCCTCTCCCGCCAGGAAAATCTGTGGTGGTTTGCCGTTGGGTCTATGCAATTAAGGTTCACCCTTATGGCACTTTGGACAGATTGAAGGCCCGCCTTGTTGTCAAAGGCTACACTCAAGTCTATAGACTTGACTATTCAGAAACCTTTTCCCCAGTGGCCAAGATTGCATCAGTACGTCTTTTTATCTCCCTTGCTACTACTTATCACTGGCCCCTTCATCAGTTGGATGTTAAGAACGCATTTCTGAATGTTACTCTTCTTGAGGAGGTCTACATGGAGCAACTACCTAGGTTCGTTGCTCAGGGGGAGTCTAGTTTGGTTTGCAAATTAAAAAAGTCTCTCTATGGTTTGAAGCAGTCCCCTCGTGCTTGGTTTGGCAGGTTCAGTGATGTGATTGCTGAGTTTGGCCTTCAGAGATGTGGTGTTGACCATTCTGTTTTCTCTAAAAACACTGTAGCGGGGAAAATTCTGTTAATTGTCTATGTTGATGATATCATCATTACTGGTCATGACTCTAAGGGGGTCGAGGGGGTCGTTCTGGCTCGTCTAGGGGTCGTGAAGGACGGTTTAATGGCTACAATACCCATGCTCATCATACTACGGTTGTCGATCTTACAGCTCTACCTCCAATTGATTAGTCTCTTCCTGCTGCTACTCCACCTATGTTCACTGTCTCTGAGGTAGAGGAGGCTCTTCGGAGCCTGATGACTCGCCGTACTGCCTCTGCCTCTGCATGTACAGGTGCTTCATCTTCATTTGCATAGACAGGTAACTTAGTCACTTCTGTCCGAGCATGTTTATCCTATTTGTCTTTTCCTTGGATTATTGACTCGAGTGCTTCAGATCATATGTCTAGCTCTTCTGATTGGTTTTTTTTGTATATACTGCTCATTCAGGTCAAGACAATTCGCATTGCTGATGACTTTGTTTCTTCTATTACAGGGAAGGGTGTCATTCATGCCACTCCCTCATTGCCTTTGTCATCGGTCTTACATGTTCCCAGTTTTACTTCTAATCTTTTATGTATTAGTCGTATAACTCGTGATTGAATTGCAGTGTAACCCTTTTCCCTTCTCATTGTGTCTTTCAGGACATTACCACAAAGAGGATGATTGGCAGTGGTAGAGAGGAGAATGACCTTTACCTTCTGGATGCTAGAAGTAAAGGAGCCCATCACACAACAGTTACGGAGAATAAGTCTGAAGACATTTGGTTATTACATAGGAGATTAGGACATCCGTCTTTTTATTTACTTAAGTATATGTTTCCTTCTTTAGTCAATAAACATGTTTCTGAGTTTGTTTGTGAACCTTGTGAACTTGGGAAACACCATCGAACGTCTTTTGCTCCGAGTTTTAATAAAAGTTTAACTCCTTTCTCCTTAGTTCATTCTGATGTGTGGGGTCCTTCTCGTATTAATTCTATAAAAGGTCATAGTTGGTTTGTTATTTTTATTGATGATTATTCACGCACTAAATGGCTTTATATGATGCAAGAAAAGAGTGAAGTGTTTTCTATCTTCAAATCTTTCTATGAATGGTTTTAACTCAATTTGGGACAGGTATCAAAATTTTACTTCCCGATTAAGGAGGTGAGTATATTGACTCGGGTCTAGGTGAATTTTTTACTTCAAAGAGCATTTCACATCAGACCTCTTGCACTGATACTCCGCAACAAAATGGAGTCACGGAACGTAAGAATCATCATTTGCTTGATGTTGCCCGTTCTTTGATGTTCACCGCTAATGCTCCCAAACCATATAGGGGTGATGATGTCTTAACAGCGGCTTACCTTATTAATCGTCTTCCTACACAGGTACTCGATAGAAAGGCTCCTATTGATCTTCTATCTCATCCCTTTTCCAATCTGTCTATCCCTCCTCGTGTCTTTGGTTGTGTGTTTTGTCCACAGCCACTCTCCTACCAGGGGAAAACTCGATCTTAGAGCCATTAAATGTATTTTTCTAGTATACTCTCCTACTAAAAAGGGATACAAGTGTTATAACCCTGACAATCGAAAGTGGTATGTCTCTATGGATGTCATTTTCCAAGAATTTGTACCTTTCTTTGAAAATCCCAGAATGCCCCTTCAGGGGGAGACTAGACATGAAGAGGTTCTGAGATCAGTCTTACCTGAAATTCATCTTCTAATTTAATCCCTAAAAAGGAATCCCCGCTGGAAGGAATAGGGAGTGAGGAGAAAGTGGAGGAAGAACATGTAACTCCTAGGCAGAATGAATTGTGTGAAGGGGAGGTAGAGTAAGTAACAGTCCCTAAACGGAAAGAGTTGTTAGTGTACTCCAAAGGTACGTGGAGTAAGAAAAAACAAAGAGGGTGAGGCCAGTACTTCTATTTCTCTACTGCCATCTTCTCCAACTGGTGATGTCTCCTATAACTCTCTAGGTAACACTGATAATTTTGTTTCTCAAGAGTCTGATCTGATGATCTCGATGTTCCTATTGCTATTAGAAAGGGTGTTAGCTCTTGTACTCAACATCATATATCTAACTTTGTGTCCTATTCTCACTTGTCACCTACTTATCGTTCCTTCCTTTCAAATACTGCCTCTGTTTCTATTCCTAATCATGTCCAGGATGCTCTCGGTTATCCCAAATGGAGACATGCCATGGATGAAGAGATGAAAGCTCTTCATAAGAATGGCACTTAGGAGTTGACTAAGTTACCTATGGGCAAAAGAACAGTGGGGTGCAAGTAGGTGTATGCAGTGAATGTAGGATTTAGTTTACAAAAAATTTAAAACATGCACAGCGGAAAAGTAGTTTCAAAAACTTTATTGGTTGCCTTGGATCTACTACTTATCAATAATATAGATGCGTAGCGAAGAGGGGACAAGAACATTACCTTCTGGTCTTGAATCCAATTCTTATTTTGTCTTCTCCCTTTTGCGTGCAGCAACTTATGACTCCTCGAATACTTGCCAGAGAAGCTAGGGCTTGTGGGAACCTAAAAGAGAGGATATAGGAGGTTTGGAAAAACACTAAACTGATTTCTGGAGAGCTGGGCAATAAAACGACGTTCAAAACTTATTCTGGACGCAGCTCTCCTATTTAAAGGTTTTCAAACCGACCTAAGGGTTTCGACGAACGTTCGATCGAAGCATCTTCGATCGATCAAAGGACCCAAACTTCGATCGAAACTAGTTCCATTGATCGAACTCCTCTTCTTGCCTTTCCAAGTATTCTTGCGAAGCTAAGAGTGGGACCTCTAGGTTCTTTATTGTTGACTCAGACCAGTTGTTAATCCCTATGACCAAACTCTTTGATCAGCGAATTAACCAACTGATCAGATAACGTTAACTCCACTATATAACGATAACTGCACTCCAACGCAAAAGAACATATCCGAAGCGATTACTAGACTTGTATGGTGTACTAATGTCCCTCTACCGTCAGCATTCATAATCATATTCAGGTAGTCGGATTACTGATACTGTCAACCTGAATGATGATTACATATTCCATTCCTTGACTTTCATTCACCTCTCATGATTACCAAACATTTTGATAACTACTTATCAACAAGACTACAGTTCTCAATGATCAACTTAGTGACATTCTAAAGGGAATGCTTACTCCTTTTCAGAGGGTAGATTCTATCTTGACAATATATGTTCACAACCCTATGAACATGACTTACCCAAGATAACCAGATGTTGATCTCGAAGACCTCACTAATTGGTAAGTCAAAGTAGTCACGTCCATAATCGTCTCAAGATTAAAAACACGTACCTTATACAAGTTATGAGTTCCTATCGACTGTTGACAGTATTAAAGGTCAATAGGAATCTCATGGTCCGTTAATGCACAATAAGCACTAGCATATTAACCAAGAGTCATACTCTAGTGATTGAGATTCATCACTCCATCTAATGGTAGTTAATCATGCTACAGTGTATACTTGATGAGATATCCAGTTTCATCATCTACTATGACAATTCTAAATATCAAAGACTTGTAATTCATATCTCATGCGCATGTATCTCATACATACACGAATTACTTACTATTATATTTAAGGATTACAAACATTCATCTCATGAAGCATGCACAATTAAATGTATAAATGATATCCATATATGAAATGCCAAATGTCACACACATAAAGACCGGGTTTGAGAGCACAATCCCAACAGTGAAGCACAGAGCAGATGGTACAATCGAAAGGTTTAAAGCCCGCCTGGTTGTTGAAGTGCTTCAATCAAACCTATGGAGTGGACTATCAGGAGACCTTTGCTCTAGTTGCTAAGATGAGCTCTATCGGGATCCTTTTATCTCTTGCAGGCAACTGTGATTGGCCACTTCACCAATTTGATGTGAAGAATTCATTCTTATATGGAAATTTGGAAGAAGAGGTGTACATGGATATCCCTCCTGGATTTGAGAGCCTGAAGACAGAAGGTAAGGTATGTAGTCTCAGGAAGTCATTGTATGGCCTCAAGCAATCTCCAAGGGCGTGGTTTGAGAGATTTACACTTGCTATGTGTAGATACGGGTTCAAACAAAGCCAAGTTGATCACACCTTGTTCATCAAGCACTCTTTGCAAGGTAAGACTACTGCACTTATTGTATATGTGGATGACACTGTCCTCATAGGTGATGACTTGGAGGAAATGCAGCGACTAAAGGAGTACATGGTAAGGGAGTTTGAAATAAAAGATCTAGGGGAGCTTAAGTACTTTCTGGGAGTTGAAGTAGTCAGGTCTAAGCATGGAATCTTCATCTCTCAAAGAAAGCATGTCTTGGATCGCTCGAGTGAAACCGGAATGCTTTAAAGTAGAGCATGTGATACACATGTAGAACCTAACCAGGAATTGAATTATGACAGAAGTGGAAAAATGGTAGACAGGAAGAGATATCAGAGACTTGTAGGGAGGCTTATCTATCTTTCTCATACTCGTCCAGATATTACATTTGCTGTAAGTGTAGTAAGTCAATTCATGCATGCTTCTTATGAGATATATATGGATGCGGCATACAAAATCTTGAGATATCTTAGGGCTGCTCCTGGTAAGGGCTTATTTTTTGGTAAGCATGATCATTACAGAATAAAGCATACACTGACGTCGATTGGGCAGCTCCGTGACACACAAAAGGTCCACTTCAGGGTATTGCACCTTTGTGGGAGGTAACCTTGTTACTTGGAGAAGCAAGACACAAAATGTTGTGGCGATGTTGTTAAAGTATAAGAATAGTGACTAAGGGCATTTGTGTAACTTTCAAATTTGTGTTTTGTAATATATATATATATATATATATGTTGGCTAATCACTCAATATTAAGCCTTCACTTTTCTTCTCCTACATCTTTCTTAACAAGGTATCAGAGTCAATGGTGATCCCTAACCCTAATCACCATTAACATCTAGCTAATCACCTACCACTCACATCACCCACGTCCCTCCAGCCACCACCATACCCTGCGCCAACCTTAATCCCAGCCCAGCCGAGCCCTTCCTATGCCCTAATCAACCAAGTCGAGCCCTCTTAAACCCACACCCAATCCAGCCGAGCCCTCTTGAACCCACACCCAGTCCAGCCGAGCCCTTCCCATGCCCTAAACTACCCAGCCGAACCCAACCCCATCCCCACCCTCTGTTGTGAAAGGCGCGCGCGAGGCGCAGGCGGGCGCAGGCAATGAGCCTCGCCTAAGGCAAGGCGAGGCCCCTTCAATCAGGCGCATTCTAGGCGCGCCTAGGCTCGAGGCGCAGGGCACATGAGGCGCGCGCCTAGAAGAATGGAGACCCAATCACAAATTTTTACCTCCAAATCCCCCAATCCCTGTCAATTGCGAACCCAAAAAAAAAAAAATGAAAGAAAGGAAAAAGTAGACAGAGCTGTGAATCAGTCGCGACTTGAAGCCAGGTATGTATCTTCTTCTTCTTCTTCTTCTTCTTCTCTTCTCTTCTCTTCTCTTCTTCTTCTTCTTCTTCTTCTTCTTCTTCGCGACTGTCTCGCGAGCCTAATTGTGACTTTTTTTTTTTCCCTTTTTCTTTTTCTTTTTCTTTTTCTTTTTCTTCTTCGCTGCCCTCTTCTCCTTCAGATTTGTTTCTTCTTCTTCTTCTTCTTCTTCTTCTTCTTCTTCTTCTTCAGGCTCGCGACTTCTTCTCTTCTTCTTCTTCTTCGCTTTCTTCTTCTTCTCTCTCTCTGTCGTCGTATTTCTGAAAGAAGTCACAACTTGTTCTTTTTATAGTATAAAAAACAAAACAGGAGTGTTCTCTTTATTTCCTTTTTCCTTTTCTTTTCTTTTCTTTTCTTTTTGTATTTCTTAATCTTAAAAAAACAAAAAAAAAAACATTTTTTTGTTCTTTTTTTTATGAACTTTTATTTATTTATTTTTTTTTTGTATTTCTGAATTTCATAAATAAAAAATAAAAATAAATAAAAAAACAGATTTTTTTTTCTCCTGAATTTCTTATATTTCTGAATTTGAAAACACAGGTTTTTGTATTTTTGAAAATAAAATACAGTGTGATATTTTAATTATTTCAATTTGAATTTTAATTACATTTCAAATAATACCTCTTATTTATTATTTCACCCCTCTTATTTATGAAATCAAATGGATCAAAGTGTTCATTGGTTATAATTTGGGTATATTTGATTGATAATTTTTCTATAGGGTGTAGTATATATATATATTATATTATGTAAAATCAGATTATAATCATCTAAAATCATATTTTAGATAAGCTATTTACATGTAAAATAAAATCATGCAAAAGTGCGCCTCGCTTCGCTCGGGCGTGCGCCTCGGAGTGCGCCTCGCGCCTAGGCTCCAGGAGACCCTTGCGCCTCAGTGCGCCTTGCGCCTTAAATAACCTTGTCCCCACCCACCTGCGCCGCACCAACCTAGCCGAACCACCTACATGTCCACACAGTCCAGCCGTGCCCATCAACCCTTGATTTGATTGGTGTTTCCTCGTTTTTTCCGCAGCTATTTATCACAGTGGATAGATTCGCATCTACACACACTTTGATTGGTCAGTTTTGATAGGTGTTTTCTACGTTCGTGTTGTCTCGGTCCCTCAATGGACCTAGGTTTATGTTCCTGGTGTTAATGTTGATTTTGGTTTGTTGGTACTAATTTCTTCGTCTGTATTACAACTCCCATTGTTAGTTGTTTTCGTTATGGCTGATTTAACAAAGACTGTATCTTCGTCTGATGTCGTAAGTATGCAGATTACCACCACTAAGTTGAATAGGTCCAACTACTTATTGTGGGCTCAGGCTATAAAGGTTGCTCTTGGTGGTCACAAAAAACTAAAGTATATTGAGTCTGGACCCCCCTGCCCAGGATAGTAAAGGGTATAAGGATTGGGTTTCTGAAAATTATATTGTTATGTCTTGGTTATGGAATAGTATGGAACCGTCTATTTCTTCCAATGTGATGTTTTTATCTTCAGCCAAGGAAATTTGGGAGTCTATTCATGAGATGTTTTCTATGGACAAGAATGTTTCTCGAGTCTATGATGTTTATCAGAATTTGTTCCTTCTCCAACAAAATGACAAATCGATTAGTGCGTACTATAGTTCTTTTCGGGGTTTATTGGATGAGCTGACCCACTATCATCCGATTACTAGTGATGTGGAAGTGATAAAGAAACAGCGTAAAGAGTTTTATGTCTCTAAATTTCTTGCTGGATTACATCCTAATCTTCAGTCAATTAAATCACAAATTTTGGCAGGAGATGGTAGCATACCTTCGTTGAGTAATGTGTATTCTCGTGTGCTTCGTGTTACTACAGACTCTTCTTCATCTTCTGATTCTAATGCCAAAGATAATTCTGCACTTGTAACATCTACGGGACATCGTGGTGCCTTTCGTGGTCGTGGCAATTTTCCTAGTAATAATCGTGTCGTGGTGGTCGTGGGTTTGGTAACTCTACTCCTGCTTTTAATGGTAATCGTGGCAGAGGGGGGCCTCCGGGCCGAGATCGTGGTTTTCTTCATTGCACCCATTGTGGGGGTGACAATCATACTGTGGACAGGTGTTATGATCTTTATGGTAAACCTTGGAAAACCACTCATAGCCCAGCCTTGTTCTCCTCTGATAATGCTTATGGGTCTCATCAGGAAGTTTGTGCTCCCACTCCACCAGCCGTGACATCTTCCAATGAGTCTATCACTCTTTCTCGAGAGGAGTATAATGCCTTAATTCAACAACAACAACAGATGTCCTTGTCCGATAAGGCCGCTTTTGCTCAGTCAGGTAACATTGCATGTTTCTCTTCGTCTGCTTCTACCCCATGGGTTATTGACTCAGGTGCTTCGACCCATATGACTGGTAAGTCCAATGTGTTTTCTCATTTGATTAACTCATCTTCACAGTCCTCAGTAGTTTTAGCTGATGGTAGTTCTTGTCCTATAGTTGGCCATGGTTTTGTATCTCCCACTTCATCTCTTCAATTATCCTCTGTACATTATATACCTGCTTTTCCACTTAGTCTTTTATCGGTCAGTCAACTTACTAAATCCCTAAATTGTTCTGTAACCTTTTATCCGTCTCGTTGTGTTTTTCAGGACCTCAACTCGAAGAAGATGATTGGTGGGGGGCGTGAGCGGGATGACCTTTATTACCTTGAACAACATCCAGCAGATGATAATAATAAATCGATGGCTTTGCAAGCAACTGTCTCTCCTCATCAGGGGCACTGTCGTCTGGGTCACCCATCCTTGCAATCATTGAAGTTGGTTTTTCCGTCTGGGTCACCCATCCTTGCAATCATTGAAGTTGGTTTTTCCTTCTTTTAGGTCTGTGTCAATAGTAGAGTGTGAGGCTTGCCAATTAGGTAAGCATCATAGGGTGTGGGTGTCTTTTCCTTTGCGTCAGAATAATCGTCGAGCCACTCCATTTGAACTGGTTCACTCCAACGTTTGGGGTCCGTCTAGGCATAAGAGTCTGTTAGGTTTTTTCTTATTTTGTCTCATTTGTGGATGATTGTTCAAGGATGTAATGAACTTTTTTAATAAAAGAACGTTCTGAAATTCCATCTGTGTTTCAATTATTTCATAAAGAAATTATGACTCAATTTGGTTGTGCTATTTGTATTTTACAATCTGACAATGCATTATAATATGTTAAAGGACCTCTTCAATCCTATTGTGATTCTCAGGGAATAATTCATCAATCTTCTTGTGGTTATACTCCTCAACAGAATGGTGTCGCTGAACATAAGAATCGACATCTTTTGGAGGTAGCTAGAACACTTATGGTTTATATGAATGTTCCTAAACAGTTTTGGGGGTAGGCTGTTCTTACCTAAGAAGCACCGACACGGAAACGGCGACACGGACACGAAACGACACGATACGGCGACACGGCAAATCCTAAAAAAAGGCCGACACGACACGGCGGCGACACGGAAACTAAGAATTATACTATATATTTTTATATGTAACGATACAACATAAAAATAACAATGTTCTTAAAATAACTAAAAACTAAGATGTTAAATAAATCACCTCTAAATAACAATTCAACATGAAAATATCATAACAATAATACCAATTAACAACTTTACCATTTAAGCACTAGTAACAAAGCAACTATAATATCATAACATTTGAAAAAAAAGAAGAAAAAAAAAACCAACAAGCATATAAGGTAAAGCAACAAGATGCATATAAGATCAACTTTATTGCTTTCTTTTTTAATTTCCAATCCACCATCTTTCTAGTAATCCTTCTATTTGCCATTACTTGTCTTAACTTTTTAACATAAACCCCTCTTTTTCAACCTTATTTAACACAATAACACTTTTGCCCCCAACATTTAAGATTCCTCTTTTAAAAAACCCATAACGTGTCGGAATAAGTGTCGGAGCCGTGTCGATGGTGTGTCGGAGACGTGTCGCTGCCGTGTCGGAGACGTGTCGATGCCGTGTCGAAAATAAAAAAAATAATTAAAAAATCTCGACACGGATTTGGCGTGTCCGACACATGTCGGAGCCGTGTCGGGGGCGTGTCGGCGTCGGAGGTGTGTCGGACACAAATACGGCACCTCCTTTGGAGTGTCGGTGCTTCCTAGGTTCTTACTGCATGTTATCTTATTAATCGTATGCCTTCTTCTGTTCTACGTGGTGGCATTCCTCACTCTGTTTTGTATCCCACCAGACCTTTATTTACATTGCCCCCACGCATCTTTGGTTGTGTTGCATTTGTTCATGTACTTGCTCCAGGTCAAGACAAATTGAATCCTCGTGCTACTAAGTGTGTATCTGTGGGATATTCTCGTACCCAGAAAGGTTATAAGTGTTGGAATCCTCAGAGTCGTCGCTATATTGTTAGTGCTGATATTACCTTCTTTGAAGGTGCATCATTCTTTTCATCCTCGGGGGCGGACGTAGATGCTGATGTTTTGGCTCCACCTTCGTCTATTCCACTACCTATCCCTCCGCCTATTGTTTCTTCTATCTCCCCTTCGCCATTACAGGTTTATCGTCGTCGTGACAAGCCACCAAGGGTTGAAGACTTACCTGCTCCTCCTCCATCCTCATCGGCTTCAGCTGAGGTTCCACCATCTTCAGATCTTCCCATTGCTCTTCGAAAAGGTACTCGTTCTTGTACTCAACATCCTATTGATCAAGTGGTTTCCTATTCTCATTTATCTCCTTCTCTGTGTTCCTTTGTTAGTGCCTTAGTCATATGTTTCTGTTCCTCAATCTTATTCTCAGGCATTAGTTTCTCCTGGTTGGAAGAGTGCTATGGATGAGGAAATGTCGGCTTTACACAAGAATAGTACTTAGGAGTTAATAGATCTTCCTTCTGGGAAACATGTTGTAGGTTGTGTTGAGTTGTTATGTTAATTTTCTAATGTTTTATTGTCCTTTTGGGGTCTCATTGTAATATTTATTTCTTATTATTAATGTTAATATAAAAGGGTATGACAAATTGTCAACCCTTAGTTTTTGCCAAAATATTCTTTCAACATGGTATCAAAGCCAACCCTGATAGCTCTCACTGTGCCGTGACCACCACCACTATCCTCCACCTGCGCCGAGACCACCACCACACACCCTGACCTGCGCTGACATCACCAGCTCCTCTTGACAGCCTGCGCCGAGACCCTACCTTCATCCTCACCTGCGCCGAGCCTTGGGGTTCTCTCCCAGCCCTGCGCCGCATGCCCTAGAACATCCCTAGCCTGCGCCTACAACCTCTTGCCCCAACCGCAAGCCTCAAACAGTCATCTCTTCACCCTGGCCTGACTTTCACTCTTATTTCAATCTCTTTTAACCCTAGGGCAGTTTGAGATCTTTGCCCAATATCAGCAAGTTGTTTTGATTTCGCAGTAGTTTTCTTTTCTATTTTTTTTTTTGGTCCTCTTATGGGCCATTGATGACTGATTCTTGATCGTGCCAATTTTCTCTTCATCTTCTCCGTTTCCTCGTATTGGGTGTGGGTATTCTCTTTGTTTTTTGGAACCATGACTACTGAGACCAAGACTACGTCTCCTGAAGGTTCTAAATCATCTACCAGTGATAGCCCTGTAATTACTACACTGGACAATCCCAACCTGAAAATTACTACCACCTTGTTCAATGGCCAGAATTACCTTACCTGGTCCCAATCGGTGGCACTTTACTTGCGGGGTCGAGGGAAGATGGGCCATGTTGATGGCCGTATTCAGGCACCGATCACTACAAATGCAACCTATGATAAATGGGAAATTGAGAACTCCCTTATTATGTCTTGGTTGATCAATTCAATGATTCCAGAAATTGGTGAAGGCTACTATGGTATGAAGACGGCTAGAGATATTTGGGAGACAGTGGCTTCTACTTATTCAAGGAAAGGGAATTATGCTCAGGAGTTCGAGCTGACACGCTCAATTGATCGTTCCGAGCAAGGGTCTATGACTGCGACTCAGTAGTTCACCTTTCTAACCACCAGTTGGAACCGGGTCGATCACTTACAGGATTACCAGCCTGTTTGCCCTGTTGATTCTGCGGGATATCGCAAGCTTCTAGAGAAGCAACGAGTATTTAAGTTCCTCCAAGGCCTCCATACTGATTATGACTCAGTCCGTAGTCGGGTTCTGGGGATGGATAATCTTCCCTCTCTTCAAGAGGCATTCGCTTATGTACAAAATGAGGAAAGTCGTCGTTCAGCTATGCTCATCCCTGCCACTACTGAGAGATCCGCTTTAGTATCTCTTCCACCATCTGATAGTACCAAGCAGACCCGTAATAAGGATACTTTGACTGAATCTAGTACTCCTGACAGGGGCACACAGTTTTGTGACTACTGCTCTCGACCACATCATACTAGGGAGACGTGTTGGCAACTCCATGGTCGCCCTCCCGGTGGTCGTGGCCGTAGTCGTGGTCGTGGGGGTCGTTCTGGACACACTGGTGGTCGTGGTAGTCAGGCTCGAGCTCATCATACTACAGTTACAGACTTTTCAGATGCTACTCCTGCTGAGTCTTCCTCTATTGGCCAGTTATCTGCTACTGAGTTTGAGACGCTTAAGAATCTAATGGCCCGTTGTGCTCCTTCTACATCCACTGGCGCCTCATCCTCCTTTGCCCAGTCAGGTATCTCAGTCACTTCAGCAAGAGCTTTTCTCTCTCATTCTTCGTTTCCTTGGATAATTGATTCTGGTGCTTCAGATCATATGTCTCGTTCTTCTAACTTGTTCTCTGATTATAAGCCTTATTCAGGTCAAGAGAAAGGCAAAATTGCTGATGGTACTTTTTCTTCAGTTTCCGGAAAAGGTTTAATTCATGTGACTCCTTCGTTATCACTAACCTCTGTGTTACATGTTCCAAGTTTTTCACATAACATTTTATCCTTGAGTCGAATTACACGCGATTTAAATTGTTGTGTAACTTTTTTCCCTTCTTCCTGTGTCTTTCAGGATCTTACCACGGAGAGGACGATTGGCAGTGGTAGAGAGGAGAACGGGCTTTACATATTGGATGGAGGGGAAAAGATAGCTCATTATACTGCTGTTTCTAGGAATAAAGCTGAAGACTTAGGACTTTGGCATAGGAGATTAGGCCATCCATCAGTTTATTTACTTAAACATATGTTTCCCTCTTTTGTTTCTAATAATGATGTTTCTAGTTTTTCTTGTGATGCTTGTGAACTTGGAAAACATCATAGGGCTTCTTTTGCCCCTAGCAATAATAAAAGTTCTCTTCCATTTGATTTGATACATACTGATGTGTGGGGTCCGTCCTGTACTGCCTCTTTAAAGGGTCATCGTTGGTTTGTGTCATTTATTGATGATTTTTCTCGTACAACCTGGTTATATATGATGAAAGAAAAACGAGAAGTTTTTTCAATTTTCAAACACTTTCATAAAATGGTAAGCACACAGTTCGGGGCTGTTGTTAAGGTCTTACGTTCTGATAACGAGGGTGAATATCTTGATTCTGGTCTTGCTGATTATTTCTCTGCCCAGGGCATTGTTCATCAGACGTCGTGTACTGACACCCCTCAACAAAATGGGGCAGCAGAACGTAAAAACCGTCATCTCTTAGATGTTGCTAGATCATTACTCTTCTCTGTTAATGCTCCTCGGTCTTATTGGGGTGAAGCTGTCTTAACGGCTGCTTATCTCATTAATCGTCTTCCCACTCGAGTTTTGGATAAAAAATCACCTCAACAAGTTCTTTCTCCATCATCTTCTCCCCATTTCTCCTCGGGTATTCGGTTGTATATGTTATGTCCATAATCATTCTCCAACATGTGGGAAGTTAGATCCCCGTGCCATCAAATGTGTTTTCGTCGGTTACTCTCCCACTCAGAAGGGGTATAAATGCTATCATCCTCCGTCTCGGAAGTGGTATGTGTCTATGGATGTCACATTTCTCGAGTCTCGGTCATACTTCCTTGATTCCACCTTACCTCTTCAGGGGGAGCAGCCGTATGTTGAAGAGGTATCTGAGGGTTCTTTGCCTTTGATGTTTGAAGTAGGGAAAAAAATAAATGATGAGAGGGAGACGGTGAGAGGAATGGAAAACATTAATGATGGGGAACCAGAGGGGAATAAAAAAGAGAAAGAGAAAGAGTTGTTAGTTTATTCTAGAGGGACATAGAGTAAGAGTAAGAGGGAGGCTACTTCTTCTCCACTGCCATTCTCTCTGAGTGATGATGATCCTAGTGACTCTGATTCAGGTAATTCTATCACTTCTGTTTCTGAACCTGATGATTTAGATGTTCCTATTGCAGTTCGTAAACGTGTTAGGTCGTGTGCACAACATCCTATTTCGAACTTTGTGTCTTATTCTCGATTGTCTCCTTCCTACTTTGTGTCTTATTCTCGATTGTCTCCTTCCTATAGAGTCTTTCTTTCCAAAGTTTCTTCTGTGAGTGTCCCTAACCATTTTCAGGAAGCTCTTGCTAATCCCAAGTGGAAACATGCCATGGTTGAGGAGATGAAAGCTCTTCATAAAAGTGGCACTTGGGAATTGACGACCTTAGCCAAGGGAAAAAGGACTGTGGGATGCAAGTGGGTGTACACGGTGAAACATAAGGCTGATGGTTCTATTGAGCGTTATAAAGCTCGTTTGGTGGCAAAGGGTTTTACTCAGACCTACGGTGTTGACTATGAGGAGACCTTTGCACCGGTTGCAAAGATGAACTCTGTCAGGATTCTTCTATCCCTTGCTGCTAATCTAGACTGGCCGCTCCACCAATTTGATGTGAAAAATGCGTTTTTACACGGTGATTTGGAAGAAGTGTATATGGATGTGCCTCCAGGTTTCGAGGACTCAAAAACTGAGGGAAAGGTGTGTAGACTCAGAAAGTCTTTATATGGTTTGAAGCAAAATCCCCGAGAGCATGGTTTGAGAGGTTTTCACAGGCAATGCTTCGTTATGGCTTTAAACAGAGTCACGCAGATCACACATTGTTCATCAAACATTCGTTGCAAGGTAAGACTACAGCTCTTATAGTATATGTTGATGACATTGTACTGACAGGAAATGACTTGGAGGAAATGAGGAAGTTGAAGAGCTATTTGGCCACCGAATTTGAAATCAAGGACTTAGGAGCATTGAGATTTTTTCTTGGCATTGAACTTGCTCGGTCTAAAGATGGGATCTTTAAATCTCAGAGGAAGTATGTTCTGGATTTACTGAAAGAGACAGGGATGCTTGGGAGCAAAGCGTGTGATACACCCATGGAACAGAATCAGAAGCTTAGTGATGATAGTAGTGGAGCTATGGTGGATAGGGGGAGATATCAGAGACTTGTTGGGAAACTAATTTACTTATCTCATACTCGCCCAGATATTGCATTTGAAGTTGGTGTTGTTAGCCAATTTATGCATTCTCCACGAGAGTCGCATCAGGAAGCTGTCTTTCGGATTCTTCGATACCTGAAATCTGCTCCCGGGAAAGGATTATTTTTTGCTAAGCATAATCATCTTAAGGTGGAGGCTTATACTGACGCCGATTGGGCCGGTTCAGTTACTGACAGGAGGTCTACTTCGGGTTATTGCACATTCGTAGGGGGAAACCTGGTTACTTGGAGAAGTAAGAAGCAAAATGTTGTAGCCAGGTCTAGTGCTGAAGCCGAGTTTAGGGCTATGGCCCAAGGTATTTGTGAGCTCCTATGGATTAAGTCGTTGTTAAGAGATTTGAAGGTTGAACATTTGGACTCTATGAAGTTATACTGTGATAATAAGTCTGCAATTAGTATAGCGCATAATCCAGTTCAGCATGATCGCACCAAGCATGTAGAAATTGATCGACACTTCATTAAAGAGAATCTTAGTAATGGTACCATTTGTATTCCTTTTGTGAAGACAGGTGATCAGGTTGCAGACGCTCTCACTAAGGGTATTGGAAGCCGACAGTTCAACTCTATTCTAGGCAAGCTGGGCATGAAAGATATTTTTGTACCCGCTTGAGGGGGAGTGTTGAGTTGTTATGTTAATTTTATAATGTTTTATTGTCCTTTTGGGGTCTCATTGTAATATTTATTTCCTATTATTAATGTTAATATAAAAGGGTATGACAAATTGTCAACCCTTAGTTTTTGCCAAAATATTCTTTCAACAGGTTGTCGTTGGGTTATGTGGTTAAATATCATTCTGATAGTACTGTTGAACGACTAAAAGCTCGCTTGGTGGCCAAAGGGTACACTCAAACTTTTAGTGTTGATTATTTTGAGACTTTTTCTCCTGTTGCTCGTCTCAATTCAGTTCGTATTTTGTTATTTGTTGCTGTCACCAAGCATTGGCCTCTTTATCAACTTGATATCAAAAATGCCTTTCTTCATGGTGACACAAGAAGAGGTATACATGGAGCAACCTCCAGGGTATGTTGCTCAGGGGGAGTCACATAAAGTGTGAAAGTTGAAGAAAGCCATTTATGACCTTAAATAATCTCCAAGGGCCTGGTTTGACAAGTTTAGCCAAGTAGCAAGTCTGTATGGGTTGAAGAGAACCAATTCTGATCATTCAGTTTTTGTGAGACACAATGATAAAGGTACGATTGTTTTAGTTGTTTATGTGGATGATATAGTAATCACTGGCAATGATAGTGAAGGTATACAATTGTTGAAGTCTCAGTTAAACAAGCACTTTCATATGAAGGATTTGGGGCTATTGCGCTATTTCTTGGGTATTGAGGTAGCTAGGTCTAAGGAAGGAATATTATTATCTCAAAGGAAGTATGTACTTGACCTACTCGATGAAACAGGTATGATGGGTTCTAAACCCGTTGGCACTCCAATGGACTCAAATATAAAGTTTGGCAAGGATGATGGAGAAAACTTTGATGATGCTGGACGATATAGACGTCTTGTTGGCAAGTTGATTTATTTGACGTAACACGACCAGACATCACTTTTTCTGTTGGAGTTGTTAGTCAATTTATGCTGAATCCCAAGCAACAACATTGGGAGGCAATATGTCGCATACTGAGGTATTTGAAAGGTGCTCCGGGTAAGGGTTTGGTATTGAAACCTTCGAATAACTTGGAAATAGTTGGTTTCTCAGATGCTAGTTGGGCTGGAGATCATTTGAATAGACGTTCAATTTCAGGTTTTTGTGTCTTCGTTGGTGATAACCTTGTCAGTTGGAAGAGTAAAAAGCAAAATGTTATTGCAAGGTCTAGTGCAGAAGCTGAATATAGAGCTATGGCTCATGCTGCATGTGAGTTGTTGTGGGTGAAGTCTATTTTGCAAGAAATGGGAGTCTCTAGTGATTCGCGATACCATGGTTCGAAGTATCGGCCGATACCGAGTCGTATCGGCCGAGTTAACTCGGTATCGCGAGGGTCCGTTACGAGATATTGGCCGAATCAGATTGAGTCAAAAAAAAATTTCGACTCGCGATACATCTCGGCCGTATCGACCGAAACAACCGAGTTTTGTCCATCTCGGCACCGTTTCGTGAGAAAAATACAAAAAGAATACGAAAATCTAACCAGATTCACATGCATCTGTCGGATATTGAACCTCCTCTCTCACATCTACTCAAAATCTCTCATATCTCTCTCTTGAAGCCCAGATCTGAGATCTGGTACATGAAGCTACGTCTTCGATCTCTGTCTTCGAGCTGGGTCTTTGATCTTCGTCTTCGACTTGGGTCTTCTCTCTCCCTCCCTCCATCCATCGCAGTCGGCTTGATCTGTGTCTTCGACTTCAGATTTGATAACGAGTTTTTCTTTCTTTGTCTTCGACTTCAGATTTGTCTTCGTCTTCGTCTTCGAGCTGGGTTTTTCTTTCTTTTTTCTTTTTTGGTCGTGAGTCTCACGACTTTGGGTTGTGAATTGTGAGTGAGAAAGTGGGTTTTATCTTGTTGGGAATTAATTGTGTGTAAGAGTGAGTGTGTTGTGATGTGCAACTTTTTTTAGTATTTCATTTAGTTATATGTGCATTATTTTTCTTTATTTATATAAAAAAAAATTTCTTTATTTGTTCAACATGTGTATATGTATTAATTTTTGTTTATTTATACAAAAAAATATTTATTTATTTGTTCAAAATATGTACTCCCTCCGTTCCATTTTATGTGTCCCTATTTGGGAATCCAATTATTTAAGGGGACAAAAAGAATTTACACTTACTTTCCACAATTGTCCATAATCATTGTACTTTTTCTTTTTTGTTTTGTTTTGGTGTTGATTGCAAGAAATGGTAGTTTGGAAAACTAAGTAAAATTTGCATACTAATTTAGAAAAATGGATAACCATTTTGGGACATCCCATAAAAGAAAGGGGCACATAAAATGGGACGGAGGGAGTATGTGTATTATTGTAATGTATTATTATATATTATTATTGAACAATTTCTATCCAATTATATGTGTAGACCTATCAAACAGCAGATCGACATCGTGTGAATTGGATTATTTGTGATTTTATTATTGGTAGATTGGTAATTGTGACAATCTATTATGCTAATTTTGCTATTCTTATTATTTTAAAATTTGTGGTTATTTTTTCATTTTTTTTTTAAGGGTGATTTAGTGATAAATCCCTAGATACTACAATTAAATAGCTTTAGGTTCTTGAGTTAAAACATGTTTATAATTAAATCCCTGAAATTTTTTAGGGACTAAAATACCCCTCATCAAGTTTGGTATTATTAAAAATGGTACCTCCTCTATTAATGTTTTCAACCAAAAATTCTCCCCAAAAATTAAGAGAATCAAAAATTTAGGGGATAAAAAATTGAAAGTCATTATTACTCATAACGACAACTATTTTCAATCATAATCATGTCCAACAACATGATTTGTGGAACACAATTTGAATTGAAAAGGCACAACATGTGAAAAAATGGGAATGGAAGATAGAGTCCCAACATGATTTGTGAATTTCACAACATGTTCTTGAAAACGAAAATGAGAGAGAGAGAGAGAGTCACAACATGATTTGTGAATTTCCCAACATGTATTTCTAGAAAAATGGGAATGGAAGAGAGAGTCCCACATAATTTGTGAATTTCACATGTTCTGAAAAACGAAAATGAGAGAGAGAGAGTCACAACATGATTTGTGAATTTCACAACATGATTTGTGAATTTCACAACATGATTTGGAAAAATGGGAATGGAAGAGTCGCAACATGATTTGTGAATTTCACAACATGATTTGAAAAAATGGAATTGGAAGAAAAAGTCCCAGCATAATTTGTGAATTTCACAACTTGTTCTGGACAAGGAAAATGAAAGAGACAGAGTCACAACATAATTTGCGAATTTCACACATGTTCTGGAGAACGAAAATCGAAGAGAGAGTCACAACATGATTTGTGAATTTTCACATGTTCTGAAAATGAAAATGGAAGAGAGAGTCAATATGTTTTGAAGAGAGAGAGAGAGAAAGAGAGAATACCATTGCATCCTAGCACCCACAACCACGGTTAACCACCATCATCACCAACTTCAAAAAAAAAAAATTAAATAAATAAAATAACCTTGAAACTACTTGGATTACAAGATCGGACTATCACAGAAATGTGACCATTTGAGAAATTCACATTTTGAAGTGTACTAATTGCTTCTTTTGCAATCTTTATTTGATATGGAAAACTCCAACCAATCTTGCCCTTTCTCTAGAAATGATTCCTCTAGTTGAATGCAACTCTTTCCGAGGATCATCCAAAACTGCCTTAAGAAAATCCATGTAGAATTAGAGAGAGGTAGAGGTATGAGACGTGTGTGTAATGTTGATATACATGTATTTGGTGTATCTCTTTGTTTTTTTTTTCTCTTGCAAGGAAGATGAACAATATTCAATCCTATGGTAGTGATATTAGCCAACCTGTATTGAATAACATGTATGTAAATAAGGTATGTCTCACATCCTGTGAAATATAAGAAGAAAGAAGACCAAAAACACTCATTAAAAAACAAAAATGATCCGCATGAACACACAATCAAAGAGTCAAAACATATAATTTGATAGAGTTTTATGATGTAATTAATATGAATGATCAATCAGCATGTGTTAAGGGATGTAAATGGTAGAAATAATTCTAACATTCAAAACACAAACAAACATGGCAATAGTGGGGGAATAAATACAATTATTACTCCCAAATTTCAATTAATGACTAAATATATATTACATTTATATATATATATATATATATCCCAGAATATATAGAAGGGTAAAATGGGGACAATCAAATCATTAACCATGATTAGGTGTGTTAACTCGGATCCTAGGGATCTAGTATGAAATAAAAATATTGGGTGTCCTCCATCCACGAAAGTACATGAATGGGGGATTTAAGGGATTGTCTATTTTTTTAACCTTAAATCTAGTGTATCGTTGCGTATCGCCCGATACCAGGCCGATACCGCGACCCCAAGTCATCACAACGGACTCCGATACCGCGACCGATACCGCGACCTCGAACCATGCTAGTGAAAAACCTATGAAGATGTATTGTGACAATCAAGCCGCCATGTACATTGCCAGCAATCCAGTATTTCATGAGAGGACCAAGCATATTGAAGTTGACTGTCATTTTATCAGAGATATGGTCATGAATAAAAAAATTGTTACATCCTTTGTTAGGTCTAATGCTCAATTAGGAGATATCTTTACTAAGGCTCTAAATAAGGGACCTTTCTGTGATACGTGTAACAAGCTGGGCATGATAGATATCTATGCTCCAACTTGAGGGGGAGTGTTAAAGTATAAGAATAGTGACTAAGGGCATTTGTGTAACTTTCATATTTGTGATTTGTAATATATATATATATGTATATATATGTGTGTGTTGGCTAATATCTCAATATTAAGCCTTCACTTTTCTTCTCCTACATCTTTCTGAACAGAGGTCTAGTGCAAAGGCTAAATTTAGAGCAATGGCTCAGGGCGTGTGTGAACTTCTATGGATAAAATTGCTATTGAAAGACTTGAAGATCGGGCATGAGGATTCCATGAAGTTGTATTGTGATAGTAAGACTGCAATTAGTATTGCACACAACTCAGTCCAGCATGACAGGACTAAACATATTGAGATTGACAAGCATTCCATTAAAGAAAACCTCAACAATGGAACAATTTGCACTCCATCTGTGAAGAGTAGTGATCAACTTGTTGATGTTCTTACTAAAGGAGTTGGGGTTAGACAATTTCATGATATGTGTGGAATCCTAAAATATCCCTTTGGATAAGATTTCGATCAACTGGGAATTAATTGTGATTTGATCTTGTGATTTGATTTTTGATCTTCTTTCCTTTTTTTTCTTTTCCTTTCCTTTCTTTTCTTTTCTTTCCTTAAATTGTAACCAAGTCTCTGTATATATGTTGCTACATAGAATGAATGAAATTATCAGAAAATAGAGCTTTCCTCTCTATAATTTCCATATGGTATCAGAGCCAAATCTGCACCTTTCATAATCTGAATGGTGAAATACGGAATGGCCACCACAGAAACAACCTCCACCTCTACCTGAGACAACCAAGAGGTTATCTCTTCCAACATCAATGGCGGATCGGACGGCATGGTTATGCCTATCACCGGGCCTAAGTTAACTGAGAAATATTACCTGCAGTGGTCCCATTCAGTTATGCTATTCATCTGTGGGAAAGGAAGAGACAACTACCTCATCGGGACAGCCATCGGCCCATCGCTCCATCAACAAAAGATCCAAAATACAGGGCATGGAAATCTGAAAATGGCGATGTCATGGTTAATCAATTCCATAACCAAAGAAATAGGAGAGGACTTCATGTACTACAAGACAGCCAAGGAAATTTGGGATGCAGCAAGGGAAAACCTACTCAGATAACGAAAATACCTCTAAATTATTTGAGGTAAAAGGTATCCTGAATGATCTCCGACAAGGTGATCTTACTGTCACTCAATATTTCAATTCTCTGAATAGGTATTGGCAGCAACTAGATCTCTTTGATGATGCTAAACTTGGCTGTCCAGAATGTAGTCTTAAGTATAAAAAGATTGTTGAGAAAGAAAGAATCTTTAAATTCTTATTTGGTCTTAACGAAATCTGGATGAAGTAAGAGGAAGAATCCTTGGTATTAAACCTCTTCCTTCAATAGAGAAGCTTTTTCTGAGGTTAGAAGAGAGGAAAGCAGGAAGAAGGTTATGATAGGAAAGCAAGTCCCATCAATCCCGAATGAAGGCTCAGCCCTTGCTTGCAATCCGCGGCACTAACCACCCTCTTGATAATAATCGGCCAAAGAAGGGAGGAAGACCATGGTGTGACCACTGCAGACGACCTGGACACACCAAGGACATCTGCTGGAAGTTGCACGGGAAACCAGCGGACTGGAAACCAAGAAATCCTACCGAAAGTCGTGGCTTCATGTCCACAGGAGAAGCACAACCTGAACCTGAGACCTCACTATTCAGCAAAGAGCGAATTGAACTGCTTCAAAAATTAATCAGCCAACAATCATCAGCAGCTTCGCTTCCCATAGGCGTTGGATTAGTCGCTCAACAAGGTAATTTTTCAGTGGCTATGAGCACTCAAATGGAGAAAAACAGCCCTTGGATTATAGACTCCGGTGCATCTGATCATATGACCGGTAATGCTACTTTATTTCACACCAATAGTCCATGTTCTAGAGATTTTACAGTTCGAATGCTGATGGGTCATTTTCTAAGGTGGCTGGAATAGGATCTGTTGCTATTACAGATGACCTAATTCTAAAATCTGTTCTCTTTGTTCCCAATTTGACTTGTAGCCTGTTGTCCATTAGCAAACTCACCAAGGACTTGAATTGTGTTACTAATTTTTCTCAAATCATTGTGAATTTTATGACTTGGAATCAGGGAGGATGATTGGCAATGTTAAGGAGTGAGCAGGGCTCTATCTCCTTAAAAGTCCTAATAATCCTAAAGAACAACTCAAGTTGCAAGTAGCATGTCTTTCCCTGTGTTTTCACCCTTATCCAATAACAATAGTGCAATCATGTTGAGGCACTATAGATTAGGTCACCCCAATTTCCAGTATTTGTAAAGACTGTTTCCCACATTATTTGCTAATACCAAAATCGAGTTTTTCCAATGTGAAGTGTGTCAATTACCCAAACATGTGAGAACAAATATCCAATTCAAGGGTACAAAACATCTCATCCCTTAGCTATAATTCATAGTGATATATGGGGACCCTCTAGAGTTAAAAATATCTCAGGAGCTCGATGGTTTGTGTCTTTCGTTGATGACCATAGTAGGGTAACCTGGATATACTTAATGAAAGAAAAATCAGAGGCTGGTCCTATATTCAAAAACTTCCATACCATGATCCAAACACAATTTCAGACAAAAATAAAGGTGTTTAGGTCTGATAATGCCAGAGAATATTTCAATTCCATACTTGACCCGAATATCTAATGAATCATGGGTTAGTGCATCAAAGTTCTTATGTTGACACACCTCAACAAAAATAGGGTGGCAGAAAGGAAAAACGGATACCTTCTTGAAGTAGCCAGATTTATTTTGTTCACTACAAATGTCCCTAAACATTATTGGGGAGAGGCAGTCCTAACAGCCACATACCTCATAAATATGTTGCCATCTAGAGTTCTCAAATTCAAAACACCTTGCCAAACCCTTCTCCTTTCCTACCCTGGTAGCAGAATCATCTCATCCTTGTCAAGAAGAATTATTTGGTGAAGCTTAGGTTGTTAGCATAACTTAGAACCTTATACATTAACCACAAAGAAGAAGAAACAAATATTACACATAGGTCCTTGAACTTACAATAAAATAAAAATAAAACCTAACAATAAAAACTCTAACACTCCCCCACAAGCTGGAACAAAAAAATTCTCTCATTCCCAACTTGTCTAGGATAGTATGAAACGGACGACTCCCAACGGCTTTAGTGAGAACATTGGCAACTTGATCGCAAGACTTCACAAAGGGAACACAAATAGTACCACTACTGATATTTTTTTTATGAAGAGTCGATCAATCTCCACGTGCTTTGTTCTATCATGTTGAACGGGGTTATGAGCTATACAAATGGCCGCTTTGTTGTCACAATACAGCTTCATAGAACCTGTCAGGTCAATTTTCAAGTCCTTCAGTAAAGACTTGATCCACAATAACTCATAAATACCTTGGGCCATAGCCCTAAATTCAGCTTCCGCACTAGACCTGGCTACAACATTCTGCTTCTTACTCCTCCAGGTAACAAGATTACCTCCTACGAACGTACAGTACCCTGAAGTGGACCTCCTATCTGTAATAGAGCCAACCCAATCTGCATCAGTGTACCCTTCCACCCTTAGGTGATCATGTCTCGAAAAGTGCAAGCGTTTTCCAGAAGCAGACTTCAAATACCGCAGAATTCGGAAAACAGCCTCTTGATGCGACTCTAGTGGAGAATGCATGAACTGACTGACAACACTAACTGCAAAAGCAATAACTGGACGAGTATGAGACAGATAAATGAGCTTACCAACGAGCCTCTGATAACTCCCCCTATCCACTAATTCCCCAATACTATCATCGCCAAGTTTCTGATTTTGTTCCATAGGAGTATCACAAGCTTTGCTGCCAAGCATCCCGGTTTCCTACAACAAGTCAAGGACATACTTCCTTTGGGAAATAAAAATCCCATATTTGGACCGAGCAAGTTCGATCCCAAGGAAGAAACTTCAAGGCACCCAAGTCTTTAATCTCAAACTCAGTGGCTAGCTGCTTCTTCAACCTCTCCATTTCCTCTAGGTCATCTCCTGTCAGCACAATATCATCAACATAGACAATAAGAGCAGTAGTCTTACCCTGCGATGAGTGTCTGATGAACAATGTGTGATCCGCATGACTATGTCTGTATCCAAACCAAAGCATAACCTGTGTAAATCTCTCAAACCAGGCTCTAGGGGACTGTTTGAGGCCATACAGAGATTTTCTAAGTCCACATACCTTCCCATCTGTCTTAGAGTCCTCGAACCCTGGAGGAATATCCATGTAAACCTCTTCTTCTAAATCACCACGCAAGAAGGCATCCTTTACATCAAACTGATGAAGTGGCTAATCCTGGTTAGCAGCTAAGGAAAGAAGGATTCTAATTGAGTTCATCTTCGCAACAAGAGCAAAGGTCTCCTCATATTCTACCCCGTAGGTCTGAGTGAACCCTTTTACCACCAATCGAGCTTTATACCTCTGAATAGAACCATCAACCCAATGCTTCACAGTGTACACCCACTTGCACCCCACAGTTCTCTTTCCCTTAGTTAACATGGTCAACTCCCAAGTACCAGTCATTCGAAGAGCTTTCATCTCCTCGATCATGGCATGTTTCCATTTGGGATCAGCAAGAGCTTCATGTACATGATTAGGAACACTAACCGAGGAAAATTTTGAAAGGAAGACTTTATAGGAAGGAGAAAGATGAAAATAAGACACAAAGTTAGATATAGGATGTTGAGTACAGGATCGAACAGCAATAGGCACATCTAAATTATCTAAGTCAAGAGAGGGTGTATCAGAAGAATTACATGAATCTTCATCACTTAAGAGAGACCGGCAGTGGCAGTGGAGGAGCAGGAGAAGTACTAACTTCTAGAGTTTCTGTGATTTTTCTTTTACTCCATGTTCCCCTGGAATAAACACTCAACTCATTCTCCCCTTGCCTCTCAATTTCCTCTTCTTCTTCAGGCTCCCTCTCACTTTTCTCACTCTCTCTATGATTCAACTACTTCAGTCTCAACTCTCTCTACCTCAATCATCGTGGGCAAAACCGGTATCTCTTCACTCCTCGTCTTCCCTGAAGAGGTATCGGAGAGTCAAGAAAGTAAGACTGGGACTCCTAACATGTGACATCTATAGTGATGAACCATTTCCTAGACAAAGGATAGTAGCACTTGTAGCCCTTTTGGGTGGGGGATTAACCCACAAACACACACTTAATGGCACGAGGGTCTAATTTGCCACGGGTAGGGCTATGGTTATGAACAAAGAAAACACAACCAAACACACGAAAATGAATGGATGGGGATAGAGCAGAGTGAAAGAACCTACAGAGATGTTCTCTTATCTAACACACGAGTAGGAAGACGGTTGATAAGGTAAGCTACGGTTAACACCCCCTCACCCCAATAGAAGCGAGGAGCTTGAACCTGGGAGAGTAAAGATCGAGAAACATCTAGAAGGTGACGATTCTTACACTCAGCCACTCCATTTTGTTGTGGAGTGTTAGTGCAAGAAGTTTGATGGATAATCCCATGGGAACCGAAATACCCTATGTAGCACGGATACGGATACGTGACACGGAGATGGCACGACACGGAGACGGCGATACGGCAAATTCCAAAAATTTAGGATACGGAGACGACTAGGATACGGAGAATAAAAAATATTTCTAAAAAATATAATTTAGTTTGAAGTATAAGAAGACGAAGAAGAGATGATTAAATGTCAACATTACATTGCATATTCTGATATTCACCCATAGAAGCTAGGGAAATAGCAACTTACAACATATACTCATTAAATGATTACAAAACATAACAATTTAACAGTAGGATACAATCATACAACGATTAAATCATTATATCTTTGAATTAAATATACAATTTGCAGTTCCATGGCCACTCATGTTTCCATAATTGTCAAATAAACCAATTGCTTATCCCCATTTTTCAATATTAAGATTATTGCCTCAAAGTTTTAAAACACATTTCTAATGAGAGGCCACCATGTTGCATTCACTTGTGTGTTCAGCCATGTCAGTTGCGTGTCCGACTCGTGATCAAGGTGTGTCCGATGTTAAAATATTTAAGGCACGTTTTATAGCGTGTCTGACACGTGGGGACAAGTGTCCGGTGAGTGTCGGTGTCTAACACGGACACGATACGGAGACGCCACCCAAAGTGAAGTGTCCGTGCTACATAGGAAATACCTACCTAGACCCGAATCAATATACTCACCACCATTATCAGACCTTAAGATTTTTACCACCACCCCGAACTGGGTACTTACCATTTTGTGAAAATTTTGAAAAATTGAGAAAACTTCCCGTTTTTCTTTCATCATGTAAAACCACATAGTACGAGAATAATCATCTATAAAAGACACAAACCATCGATGACCTTTCAAGGACACAGTCCGAGAAGGACCCCAAACATCAAAATGTATGAATGCAAAAGGAATAGAACTTTTAATATTACTGGGAGCATAACAAGCTCGAAAATGTTTCCCAAGTTCACAAGCATCATAAAAAATATTAGAGTTTGGACTACCAGTATTACCAACAAGAGAAGGAAACATAAATTTAAGTAAAGGCAAAGAGGGATGGCCTAATCTCCTATGCCAAAGTACTAAGTCTTTCGCTTTATTTTGCAAAACGACGGTATTAGTAGCAAGCTTCTCTCCCTCATCCGGATTCTTCTCTCCCTCTTCCAGAATGTTGAGCCCCTGTGTCTCTCTACCACTGCCAATCACCCTCTTCGTGATAAGATTCTGAAAGACACAATGAAAGGGAAAAAAGGTTACAGAACAATTCAAATCCCGAGTAATGGACATGTAAAACAGAAGTCAGTGATAAAGAAGGAGTGACACGAATAAGACCTTTTCCCCGAGACGAAGGAAAAAGTACCATCGGCAATTCTAACTTTATCCTAACCTGAACAAGGCTTATAATCACAAAAGAGGTCAGAAGAACGCGACATATGGTCAGAGGCACCTGAATCAATAATCCAATGGGATGATGAAAGAGAAAGAAAAGCTCTTACAGGCGTGACAATGTTACCTGATTGTGCAAAAGAGGATGAGGTACTAGCGGCTGCCGATGAAGTACATCGGGTCATCAAATTCTTGAAAGTGTCAAGCTCGGCAAGAGATAGCGGACCTTGATCAGAGGAAGTAGTATCACCACTTGGTGGAGTCTCAGTATCAGCAATAGTATGATAAGCACGAGAACAACCTCCTCGGCCACCAGAACGACCTCCACGACTGCCCCCACGACCACTTCCACGACCTCACCGAGCACCAGGGGGCCGACCATGAAGATTCCAACAATTAGCCCGAGTATGATGGGGCCGATGACAATAATCGCAAATCACGATAGGACGGTCTGAAGGAGTAGACTGTTGGATCCCCTGTCTAGGAGGGAAAGAAACAAGTGCAGAGTGCTCAGTGGAGGAAGCAGGTGGAAGCATAACAGAACGGCGACTCTCTTCGTTCTGAACATAAGCAAAGAGGGAGAAGAGTGTCCATCCCAAGAACCCGACTACGAACAGCATCATAATCGGAATGAAGCCCCTAAAGAAACTTAAACACTCGTTACCTCTCCATAAATTTCCGATACTCCTCTGCATCATTAGTAGAGACTGGCTGGAAAGAGTGCAGGTGATCAAGACGATCCCAACTAGTAGCCAGTGAGGTGTAATATTGATGGACGGTTATATCACCCTGCTCTGAATGGTCAATAAAGCGAAGCAGCTCAAACTCCTGGGCATAGTTCCCCCGTCGAGAGAATGTGGAGGCAACTGTGTCCCAAATAGCCCTAGCTATCTTCATGCGATCAAAACTCTCACTAATCTCGGGGACCATGGAATTGATGAGCCAAGACATGATAATGGAGTTCTCAATCACCCATTTATCATATCCATGATCAGTAGTGGAAGGGGCGGTAACACACCCATCAAGATGTCTCATCTTCCCACGTGCCTTCAGATAGAGTTCTACCGTCTGTGACCATTTCAAGTAATTTTGGCCATTGAATGGAATGGTAGTAATTTTGATATTGGGATCCAAGGGGATAACAATAGGCTAAACAGTGGTTGCCGTTGGTTTGTCAAGATCAGTCATGATTCAGTGCCCTGAATGGAAAACCCGCACAATATGAAGGAAGACGAAGGAGATGGGTACGAAAGAATCAACAAAAGTGATTCAAGGGTCTATTAAGGGACCAACAGTAAGGTAGAAAAATAACCTCCAATCCGATCAGCACCTTAAGCAATGCTGAGATGTGATAGAAGAAGGAAGAAAGGGAAAAAAAGAAAAAAAGGTTGTGGTTTAAGCCAGGAGGCTGCACCGGTAGTAGGAGGTCCAGAGGGGGCTGCGGCGCAAGGGGTTAGGGTGGAGGAGGGTGTCGGCTAGGTCTGTTAGGGCTAGGGTGGAGGAGGGTGTCGGCTGGGTCTGGGAGAGGGTAAAGAGGTGGCGCAGTGGCTAGGTGGTGGCTGGTGGTGGCGCAGTGGTAGTGGTCGGTGGCTGGTGGTCGGTGCTTGGTGTTTAGGGTTTAGTTTGGCTCTGATACCATGTCAAGAAGAATTATTTGGTGAAGCTTAGGTTGCTAACATAAGTTAGAACCTTATATATTAACCACAAAGAAGAAAAAACAAATATTACACATAGGTCTTTGAACTTACAACAAAATAAAACTAAAACCCAACAATAAAAACTCTAACAATCCCTACCCCTAAAAGTATTTGGGTGTACGGCATTTGTACATATCCATCAACAACACCGAAGCAGACTTGACCCAAAGGCCATTAAATGTCTCTTTCTTGGCTACTCACCCACTAAAACAGGTTACAAATATTACTCACCTCTCACTAGAAGATTCTACACACCTATGGATGTAACATTGTTTGAGAATCAATCCTATTACCCAAAAACTCACATTCAGGGGGGGAAAACTTACAAGAACGTAAGTTTTGGCATGACACCTCCATTTCACCAGAAACCGAAACTCACACCTTCATTCCACCAGAAACTAAGTTAAACACCATCACTGAAACAGCTTTGCCGAATAACCAAGACCCTCTCACTCCAATCCGCACTCAACCTGCAACTAATAACAAGCTACATGTTTATTCAAGGAGGAAAAGACCCCAAGAGGAGATAGGGGATCGCACACATCCCGAGCAAAACCATGAATCCAATCCAAGTCCAGGTAACACAATTCATGAAATTCAGACTGATATTACTGTTAATAATGATCTTGATGTTCCTATTGCAATAAGGAAGTGTGTGAGATCATGTAATAAGCATCCAATCTACAATTTTGTTTCTTATGATGGTCTATCGTCAGAATATCGGGCTTTTGTTACTAATCTATCCAATGTAGAAATTCCACAGAGTATTTATGATACTCTACGAAATCAGAATGGAAGGCAACCGTTGGAGAAGAAATTAGTGCTCTGAAAAAGAATGGTACTTGGGAACTCACAAACTTACCAGAAGGGAAACAACCAGTGGGATGCAAGTGGATTTTTACTGTCAAATATAAACCAGATGGGAGTGTAGATCACTACAAAGCTAGACTCGTTATTAAAGGATTTACTCAGACCTACGGCATTCATTACCAAGAGACTTTTGCACCTGTTGCCCAGCTTAATACTGTTCGGGTTTTGTTATCCTTGGCAGCTAACCTAGATTGGCCTCTTCATCAATTAGATGTCAAAAATGCTTTCCTCAACGGTGACTTAGAAGATGAAGTGTACATGAAAATTCCACCAGGTTTTGAGACAAGAAGCAATGTTAACAAAGTCTGCAAGCTTCGAAAGTCTCTGTATGGACTCAAGCAATCTCCTAGAGCGTGGTTTGACAGGTTCACAAAGGCAGTCAAAAAGCACGGGTATTCTCAGGGGCAAGCCGACCATACCTTGTTCACCAAATTCTCTTCTAATGGGAAAGTTGCTATTCTTATTGTTTATGTTGATGATATTATTGTGACAAGGGAATATACTGAAGAAATGGGCTACTTTAAGGAAGTTCTTGCTAGAGAATTTGAGATCAAAGACCTAGGAACTCTGAAATATTTCCTAGGCATGGAGGTTGCTCGTTCGAAAAAAGGTATCGTGGTGTAACAACGAAAGTATGTCTCGGACTTACTAAAAGAAACAAGAATGTTAGGATGCAAGCTTGCAGACACTCCGATGGAATCAACTTACAAAATTGGCTTAAAAAATGGTAGTCCTCCGGTTGACAGGGGAGATATCAACGACTTGTAGGAAAACTCATTTACCTCCTCACACAAGGCCAGACATCGGATTTCCTATTAATGTTATAAGTCAATTTATGAACAAACCCAATGAAAAGCATCTTAAAGCTATTTATCGGATTCTTCGATACTTGAAAATGACTCCTGCTAAAGGAATATTCTTTCAAAAGGGAATGAATAAGGACGTTGAAGTCTATTCAGATACAAATTGGGCAGGATCCGTTACAGACCGAAGATCAACTACTGGGTATTGCACCTATGTATGGGGAAATTTGGTAACTTGGTGTAGCAAGAAGCAGTCTGGTGTTGCAAGGAGTAGTGCCGAGGCAGAGTATAGGGCTTTAGCTCAGAGTATATATGAACGGATGTGGTTGAGAAGATTGCTTGATGAATTAAGAATTTCAACAAAAGATTCAATGAAGAAGTTTTGTGACAATTTGGCTACGATCAGTATTGCTAAAAATCCGGTTCATCATGATAGAACCAAGCATGTGGAGCTAGACCGTCATTTCATCAAAGAAAGGGCTGAAGAAGGGATATTAAACTTTATTCGTATTCCTACACATCTTTAAGTGACTGATATTCTAACTAAAGCTCTTCCAAGAATAAAGTTTGAAGAATTGACTTCCAAGCTGGGAATGACGGACATCTATTCCCCAGCTTGAGGGGGAGTGTGGAATCCTAAAATATCCCTTGGGATAAGATTTCAATCAACTAGGAATTAATTGTGATTTGATCTTGTGAATTGATTTTTGATTTCTTTACTTTTTTTTTACTTTTTCTTTTCTTTTCTTTCCTTTCCTTAACTTGTAACCAAGTCTGTGTATATAGAATGAATGAAATCATCAGAAAATAGAGTTTTCCTCTCTACAATTTCCATAATATGCTTAACAAGATGGGATTGAGAGATATCTTCGCACCAGTTTGAGAGGGAGTGTTAGATATATCACTTAGTTTTTTTTATATTATTAGAGTTAAACGACTAGTTTGCAATTATTCTTTTATTCTATTCCTGAATAATATATAAGGGTGTGACTCATTAGTCAACCCTAAGCTTTTGGATTAATCTTTGTTAACAGTAATATCTTCAGAAGTGCACAGACCAGATTTTGTGATACTGCAGCCAATGAATTAAACATACACAAACAACGGAGGCACATTTTATTAGCAGATAAGGTCTTATGCTACCTCGCATCTACTAGTCTCTTCTAACATACTACTAAAAAATTTATCCAGATTAGAAGGTTGAAGAAGCCACTGACCTTGGAAAGAATAAAATCACCAAGCCACCGATTACAATCGACATAGTTTGAATGAACAGAAGCTATGAATACCTGATGTGACGAAAGTAACGTCAGGCAAGATGAAACAATACTCATAATTAAACAAGAAGATAACTACTATGTTTTCTATCCAGATAGATAAACAGCTACTAGCCTACTACTTACTGGGAACTGTACATATTTTGTGGGGAACTTTGAAGGAAGATCCGTCCATGTGAATGATTTCTCTACATACGTCCAGAACTCTGCAGCAAGTTCAACAAATGTTAGGGGCAAATGGGAAGTGTATACTAATGTTTAATTAGCTGGCCAACCTACTACTATTAATCAAGCAGGCTGACTCTTCAAGAATCAGAGTCAGAAGTAACAGCCATATGCTCAACACTCAACAGGGGAGAATATATACTTATTATCATATAAGATAAGAGATAAGATGATAATATAGATACACAGTCAGTGTTTTGACAGACTTTCCAATTACAGTCACACACCCTTTCCCGAGGTGTGGCAAAATATCACCTAGCACTTAAACAAATTTTAAGATTCTGTGAATGCCAATTTTATGGTAACACATCCCTGGCATCATATAAGATAAGAGATATGATGATAATATAGATACACAGTCAGTGTTTTGACAGACTTTCCAATTACAGTCACACACCCTTTCCCGAGGTGTGGCAAAATATCACCTAGCACTTAAACAAATTTTAAGATTCTGTGAATGCCAATTTTATGGTAACACATCCCTGGCATCATATTTATACTTACCAAATAATTAACCATCAAGTTCTCGTCTTAACACTATGTTTGATTGAGAGAAGTGCAGAGAAGAGAACATAAATGGAGCCTCTTTCATTCCACTTCTCATGTTTGTTAGTCAAGTAGGGACTTGGGAGGGAAGAGAAGTGGAGAGAAAGTCAGGGGTAACAGAACTATTTTTGTTTCTCCAAATTGGAGAGATTCAGAGACAAGAGGAGAAGAGACTGGAAATTTAAAAAAAAAAAAAAAAAAACCAACATATGCACCTATGAAATATCAACATTTCGTAGAGAGAAAAAGAGCACTCGGTTCTAAAAAATTATTTTCACAACTACTTTTAAAACCCAATTGGGAACCTTGTTCATCATAAATAAGATTCCCAATCCGGATGTCCATTCAAAACCTTTCCCAGTTGCTTCTATTTGAAATCAGTTCCTTTGTAAAAACTATTACACCATTCCATTCTAGGCCCCTAAGGACAAACACCATAGCTGAATTGACTTTAAGATGAGTTTGTTCATGACAAATTAAAAGCCTACACAAAGTCCAAAGACATTCAAACAAAAGGTGAATCCCACCTCCAACCCAAATATATGCCCCCTAATAAGCATCTTTCTAAACTTTATATACTCCACGGTAAACTGAGTATATGTCATACTTAACATGACCGAAGTATATAGATCACCTGCTAAGTTCGCGTACGTTTTTCTACCAAGTTGTGCAATAGCTTCTTAAAACATTCCTTCTTCCATATTATTTAAAACTGTTTAGACTACCTCTAGATATTCTTCGTGAACCATTAATTGAACCCTACGTAGCAAGGACACGTAAATTTGGGTGTCGTGTCCGTGTCGGACACTCGTCGGGCACACCTTAAAAAAAAAAAAAGCAAGTCTTAATTTTTTGAACACTTAACACATGTTGGACACATGTTGTACAAGCAGCCGATACGGCCATACACGGGAGTGAACACGGCATGATAGCATCTCTTTGCCAAAGTTTTTAAAAATTTGACGTAAAATTTTAATATTAGAAAACAGGAAAATGGAAGTAAGCTAATTATTGGAGAATTTGAGAAACGGGGGTAGACACGGAACAGTATAATGTATATACAATTATGAAATATGAAATTTTATTCGTAATATCCTAGTCGTGTCCGTAGGTCATATCCGGGTGCTATGACTATATTCGTGCTGTATAAATTGAACCAACGATAGTGTGTGTTTTTGTCCCCTTTCTAGAAAGATCAACACTCCAACCATACAGGAAAGTAACCATAAAGTAGTAGTCGCAAGTGAGAGTGATCAGAAATATATATTACATCTACCTTTCATTGACCAGATTTTGACTGTGTTATCCATTCCACAGCTTGCAATGCGATATATGTCTGAAGGATGGAAATCCTGCAGTGGATATTACAAACCCCAGTTATATGCCTAAAAAGCTTCCATTTAAACCCACAATCGAAAGAAAAAAAAAATTGAATAATAAAGAACATTCTTTTTAACTATATTTTCTTTTGAAGCGAAGTGGAAATGGGGAATGAAATTGGAGGGGAATCGCACAGCTATCTAGAGCCTGTCTCAGATAGCTTTTGAAATAATCACTTTTTGGTAAAAGAGATTTTTTTAAAGAACCGGAAACTGGAAAGTTGTTTCTCACCTTTAAAAGAATCAGATTTTTTAAAAAGCTGTGAAACAACTATTCAAAAGGGTCACAGCTTTTTGAACAATCACTTACAAGTAATTGTTGGCCTTAAAACACTTCCACAAACAGGCTCCTAATCTATGCTTACCACACTAAGGACTTCATTTCGATGACCCCCAGCACCAGCAAATACCAAAATACATATTCCTGTATGAACATTCCACAGCCGAACAGACTCATCCTGGTCCACTCTTGATTATTAATCATAGAATATCGAAAAGAACATTCAAGAAGAATAAGTTTTCTTCAATTTCTCCAAAGAGGTAGTTAGGCAACTCACTTTGCTGGCAGATACCACTAGTGACGGTTTCAATGGTTGAGTCCTAATTTCATTAATAGAATCCCCATGGCCAACAAAACTCTGCATGTACGTGAAAACTAGCAAGTGAATGAAGAAGCATGATTACATTTTTACAGTCTAGGAAGCAATCATATACATGTGGGTGGTTGCGGGGATACAAGTGCAGAGGCTTCTGTCAATTTTTCAAAAATATGTGATGCAGGAGTAGGCGAACTTGTATAAAATAGGGAAAAGTAGGATTTTGGATGAGTAAATAAACTATTGTACAACAGCTACATAGTCTTGATTTTGTTTGTTTGTTTTTTTTTTTTTTTTTTTTTTAATCTAATTAATCCTTGAATAACAAACAAGCTTATGTAAAAGATAGTAGTACTACCTTGTGTATCTTCTCGTTGCCAGAATCAATGACACGGATAATACCATTAATTCCACCGGCGACTAAGAATGGGGTCCCATCAGTACTGCATGCCCAAGTCAAAGTATAAAAAGATTCGTCCTTCTGAAATCCCAAATTCTACTTTTAAGAAGAAGACAGAGAGAGACTCTCTGCCTAAAACAGAGTTTTATACGCATGAAATGAGATGAAATGAGGACTGCAATTGTTTTTCTTACATCGTCATCAATATAAGACTGCAACACAGCAATGACACCACCTTCAAGGCATTGGTAAACAGTCACCTGAAAAAAAAAATATCCACCAAAAACAAATAGTAAGAGAAAACTTAGGTAGGCCGTAGGCACCCACTCTATTGCAGAATTTACAATAATAATATATTAATAATTAAAAGCTACACAATCAAGCTAAAGAGAAGAGTAGGTAGGTAGGCACCCACTCGATTGCCGCCGACAGTGGCGAAGACATTGAAGTAACGAGAGTCAATGAAATTGAATACAATTGCATATAATGGCCGCTTGCCTTCCTGAAGCCTGTTAGTAACTCTGTACTCTCTCTTCTTCGTCGGCGTCAGCGATCCCACCACCGCCTCCCATCCTAACCCTCCTATCTTTGCCATTGATCCACCCACTCCCACTCCCACTCCCACTCCCGACCCGCTCTTCTCTTCTTCTTAATGCGAGCGCAGCCTTAAACCCCCCCTCTTCCGTGTTTCGCATAAGAAGTTTTGGTGAATTAGCGTTTTTATTATTTTAGTGTTTTTTTTTTGGTAGCTGGTTAGGGGAAGTGCATTTTTAATTTGGACACCTCTTTTTAAGTTAAAAAATTAAATTTTTATCTTTTATTGTAATTAGTAAGGGCACCTCACTTATTGTACTATATATATATGGGTAAATTGCAAATTACACCCCTGTAGTTTAAGGGTTGTCAGAGTTTGGTCCTTATAGTTTTAATTTTGGCAATTTACACCATTTCCAGTCCTCAAATTGTGCAAAATTCACCCAATTACAAAATAAGCAATGGTACAATGAGAATATCACATTATTTTGGCCCAAAATGACCCCATAATATATCCCATAAATAACTTATACCATCACCATCCCATAAATAACTTATAATCTTTTAAACAATTTGATACACTTAAAATTTATAATAATCTGATAATATCTTATAATCTTTTAAACCACATGATAATATCTTGTAATCTTTTAAACAATCTGATACACTTAAAGCTGGACACGCACTGCCACACTAATATCAAAGTGAAATTGATAAAAATAAATAAAAAAATTAAGCTTATAATACAAAACTTCCGTGAAAAAATTATGGGATATATTATGGGGTCATTTTGGGCCAGAAATAATGTGATATTCCCATTGTACCCTTGCTTATTTTGTAATTGGGTGGATTTTGCACAATTTGAGGACTGGAAAGGGTGTAAATTGCCAAAATTAAAACTATAGGGACCAAACTCTGACAACCCTTAAACTACAGGGGTGTAATTTGCAATTTACCCATATATATATAGTACAATAAGTGAGGTGCCCTTACTAATTACAGTAAAAGATAAAAAATTAATTTTTTAACTTAAAAAGAGGTGCCCAAATTAAAAAATGCACCTGCCCTTATCAGCTACCTTTTTTTTTAAATTTAAAAATGTGAATTGGCAGTATTTTTTTTTTTTTGGTTGGCAGTATCTTTTTACAGTGAGCCTGGTATGTTTGTAAAATAGAATAGAATATAAAAGAATAGAATTGGAATTCCAGTTTTGTGTTTGGTTTGAAATAGAATTGAATTGAATTCTTTTCAATTCTATTCAATTCTGTTGTTTGATTTGAAGTTGGAATTGAATTGAATCAATGTTATTTCCCAAATTGACCCTGTTAGACCATCTCCAATGCATTACATCAAAAATCAGCAGCAAATGTGTACTTTGATGAGTTGAAGGCATGTTTGCCTAGGCTCTCAATGTTGAGAGTTCCAACCGCTGCCATCAAAATTTAATATTTTATTATTATATTTTAACTTTACCAATTCTATCTCAATTACTCCACCAACTCATCTTTTCCCACATTTACTCAATAAACCCATTCTGAAGATCCCTTTACCTTTAGCCAAAAAAAGAAGAAGACCCTCTTTGCCCCCCTCTCTCTCTAAGTCAGACATCTTTTCCCTCTTGTTGCGACTCTCTCTCTCTCTCTCTCTCTCTCTCTCTCTCTCTCTCTCTCTCTCTCTCTCTCTCTCTCTCTTATCTTCTCTCTTATGGCATCTCTAAACACTCAGATTTCACGACAGTGGCAGCGATGGGGGTTTGGGACGCGATCATGTTGGTCGGTTTTGGTCGATGATGCGGTGAAGGTCCGACGACGCTTCGGTGAAGGTTAGGTTGTCTTGATTTGGGATTTTTTTTTGTTTGGGTAGGAGATGGAGGGGGGTTGGTTAAAAGGTTTTTGGGGTTAGGGTTAGGTTTTTTTTTTTTGTTGTACTCACAAATTAGAGTGTGGGTTTCTGGTTAACCAAATTTTTTTGGGGGGGTTAATTTGTTGCAGATCTTTATGGTTTTGCTTGCCTTTGTTTGTTCAATTCTGTGTCATCAAAGGAATAGAGACGTTGAGGATTCTTGAGATTTTGTTTTTGACCGTTGGGGCTCTGAATGTTTGATTAAAATATTGAAAGATAATATTTGATGGGGTGTTGAATTCGCAGCAACAATGCTGCAATTTGGGCAACCCAGCAAGTTTGATGCAAGAGTTGATGTTCCTGTTGGAGCAATGTTTTTTCACATTTCACAGCAATTTTGCTTTTGCTGCAATGGTTGCCTCAGGGTTGGAGATGGTCTTATGTTATAAGAGCAAACATTCAATCACAATGCAAATATATAAAACTTTCAATCACACAAGATATCAAACATTCAATCACAAAATATATTCTTACTCAAAAAACAATAATCCATAGGATGAAAATGTTCCTGAGTAGTGTTCATCCACCCAAAAAAATACCAAAATAACAGTGTTCATCCACCCAAAAAAAAAAAAACCACCATTGTCCCATCCAATTATTAAATAACAATGTTCAAAACCCATGCATCCAAAATATTTAGCAAATACCAAAAGAGAGTTTAGGATAACCGAAAAGGCAAATTAAATATGATCCGATATCTTCCTAAATAACCACCTTGCCCTCACCTCCATTGGACACGCATCGAATGTGTCACATAGCGCCGGGTCAGCATGAAACATGTCAATAGCTTTCAAAAGGATATCATCATCCAACTCCATATTTGTAAGCTCTGCAAAAACATTCGCCTTCTTCACCTTTAAGAGCTTCAGTAGTGCTAGTGAGTGATGTTGCAATATTGTTCAATGAATCAGTTATCAACTTAATCTCCTCACTTATCATATCCTTTTCTACGAGCTTCCTTTTTTTACCCTTTGGTTGATTCGGAGTTACACTTGGATTGGAAGAAGACGGGGGTTTGTGTACATCCTTGTGCAAAGCCAAGTGTCTCAAAGTCATCAAAACCTTCAATATGTACTTCATTTTGGGCTTGCATATCATCAATATCATCAATACCAATCTCAGATTCTTCCCTTTGCCAGCGACGAACCTTCTCCTTAGCACTTTCAGCTTTACTTCCGGTTGCTCGATCTTTTTCAAAAATATCTCAAAGTATCTCCAAGTGATGAAGCTCTTTATCCTTCACACTCTAGAATTTAGGATTAGCCTGAATTTCACAATAAAGCAAATTAATAAAGATAAAAATAGAGCACAAATAGGTGTTTGTGAACTTACTTTAATAATGTTATCCCACACTTCTGGAGTAGATACGAGCTTCTTTGTGATATCATTCCAACTAATACCACTTTTACATTGTAAAAGTTCTATTGCACAGCCCAACTGATCCTTTAAAGTTTTCAGGCGGTTTATAATGTGGCTCCTAGTTATATTTATTTGAAAAGTATCATTAAGTGCCTCCACAGCAACTCAATATGCTTGTGATTGAAAGTTTCTGTCATCTTTCATGCTTTTAGCTTTTTGCTCCTTTAGTACTTCAAGAAGGTGTCCATCCATATAACGTGTCCATTTAAAGTATCGTTCTTTTTGACTTTCTTTTTCTTTCATTGAGGCAACCTCAACATCGTTGTCATCCATTGTCTAATCGGGCATTGTATGTTATTAGGAATAAGAAATAACTAAGATGCAACAAAAGAGCAATTGTTTCAAAATATCTCGAAGACAAGTGTTTAAGATATAACACAAGAAGTAAATAAGCGTCCAACCAAAAACAAGAAAGAAAAATACATCTAATAAAAAATAAGAAAAAAAAATACATCTAATGTCGTGCCATATAATCACACCACATTTCTCCCCCTATATTATCCCTCAACATTTCCCCATGTCTACCCTCTTCATCTCTAGACATATTGCCCTCCGCAACTTCATTTGTCACTTGAGAATTTGTAAGCCCACGATCAACTTCTGCAATAAGAGCTTCATCAGGATCCACACCCATTAAGAAATTATGTATAATGCAACAAGCTAATATGATTTCTGACATGGTGTCAACGTCATATTGTGGTGTGGCACTAGCTATGATTGGAAATCTTTTCTTCAATACACCAAAAGCTCTTTCAATGGCATTTCGTAAGGATGAGTGTCTAAGGTTGAATAATTCTCTGGGATTTTCCGGTGGATGATGTGAATACTCTTTTAGGTGATACCGTGTATTTTCGATATGGAGTGATAAACCTTGACTGTAGTGGACATCCAGCGTCAACTAGATAGAATTTACCTAAAATAATAAGAAATAATAAAAATGTTATCTAGGTTAACTAACCAATCATGTTAATAAAAGTATTACTTTGTTGGTATAAGATGTTACCTTCGGGGACAATCAATTTATCCTCCCTAGTTAAAACATCCTCTAGTATCCTTGAGTCTGAAGTAGAACCCTCCCACCCCGGCAAGACATATGTGAATATCAAGTCAAATGAGCATGCGGCAAATACGTTTAATGTAGGGTAACCCTTTCTTCCTCTTTATCTTGCTACATCATCCACCCCCAACCTTTACTCGAATATGTGTTCCATCAATTGCACCGTCACAGTTCTAACAAAATTTTTAAAAAAAGATAAGGGCATATCCTTTAACATCATACTGGTTTATGTTAAATATTTACTAAACCAACAATGTACCTGAAAGTAAGGATAGAATCTTCCGCCACTATGCATTATCTCATAAGGGACATTAGAACCATTGGGTTGTACCAAGAAAACGTCTTCAAGAGATATGAGTGCTCTAAGGACTTGGTGAAAATGTCGGCTTATTGTCTCTCCAGAACGACGGAAAAAAAAAAGTTTACGGATCGATTTGTAACACTATGAGCTAAAATATAGAGAAACTTGGCTGCTTGTTCTTCTACGCAACTATATTTATTATCTCTTAGACGACCCGACTCTCGGAGAATATTGACAAGCCTACTAAATGCATTGGGTCCCATACGCAATACATCACGAGTGTTTTCATGATTAGCAATCCTTCTTAACAATTCAGCCCTAACTCTTTTTCTTTCTATCCTAGTTTCGGGCATTCGCTTACCTAACCTATATTTATGAACTCTATGCTTGAAAAACATATAGCACACATAAGCTGCTGCAACCACAACCGCCTTTCGTTTTAGGTCTTCAACATTTTCCATTTTGGACACAAGCACTAGAACCAACTTCAATCCAAAAGAAATCATGTGTGAAAGAGAAATTGGGTATACCCAATGGCATAAACATTAACTAGACTCTAGAGCAAAAAGGCATAAACAAAGTGGAAAAAAAAATGGTTTGTAGATTTCAGTAGTAAATCACATAATAAAAAAAAATGGTTTGTAGATTATTTTAAATCCGTAACTTTCTAGTATTCCTTCTATTTATCATAAAACGTATTACCTTTTCAAAATAAGCCCCTCTTTTCCAACCATATTTTACATATTAAGGCTTTCGCACCAAAATTCAACACTTCCCTTAAAAAAAAAAAAAAAAAGCATAACATAACAAAAGGAGAAAAAGAAAAGTGAATTAAAACTCCAAATTATATTGCACTGCCCAACATAAGAATCTTTAAGAAGAAAGATTTAAAAGTCAGCCTAATATTAAGAGAAGAAATGAATATGAAAAAAGGGGTCTTGAGGTAATGCCTGGACCAAGTAAGAATTTTTGGACCACAATTGGTGCAGTCTTTATCATCTAGTAGATTCTAACTCTCCCCCAATAATCGATTTACAAATGTATTATACTCAGGAATATACACAGCATTGTTTTAAAAAAAAAGGAGAAGAAGAAGAAGAAGGAATATACACAACATTACATTAATGGCTGACCTAATGAAATCAATTACAGAAGGCGACAAAAAATGAGAATTAATTTAATCTAATTCTAGGCTAATTAATTAGGTTCCCCAGTTCCAACTTGGCAACCTCAGTATTAGGGTTGATAAAAATCAACTTAGGTCCTAGATATTGATTATTTGACTCATTGTTTCCTTAAATCACATAATAAAATGGTTTGTAGAATAAAGGCTGAGAAAAACAGTGGCTACAAGCTCAAACAATTCAATTAATATGAAACCTAGGAAGAGATTAGTAACAAATAGATGAATCTATGTATATAGATGAAACCTACGAAGAGATTAGTAACAAATAGATGAATCTATGTATATAGAAGAATCTATGTATATATATATATGTTTGATTGCGTATATATATGAATCTATGTATATATATACATATATGAATCTATGTATATATATACATATATATAGGTATAGACGAAAGAGAGAGAGAGACGAGAGAGCGAGAGAGAGAGACGAGAGAGAGAGAGAAAGCAGTACCTGTTCTTGGGCGGCAAAGGAGGAGACGAGAGCTGCTCGGCAGAGGAGAAGGCGAGAGTTGCAGAGTATCTCAGAATGGTGTAATGGTGAGGGTTTAACCTATAGCCAAGGGTATTTTGGGGATTTAGTATAAAAGACAGGGATATTTTGGGAAAATAAAATTTATGCAAAGAATCTCAAATCATTTCTTGAACAATCCGACCATTTTGGGTAGGATTTGTAAAGCACCCAAAACAAGAATTGGGTGGATTTACAAATGAATTCATTTCTTGTTTTGGGACAAACCAAACACAAGAATTCCACAAACAAGAATTTCAAATGAATCCTATTCTAGTTTTTAGCATACCAAACGGACTGTTAAAGTTCAAATAATGCTGTGAATGAGAAGCTTAAAATGTGGTAGTTTTATGATTTTTTACATTGTTTTTACTCTTTTTTTTAACTAGGGTTTTGTCTTCTTTTTTCCTTTTTTTTTTAATTTTGATATCAACGGTGTAAAAATTTAATAAAAAAATAAAACATATTGTATTCTCTCAAACTATCTTCATTGACTTTTAAAATGTGAGTACTTTTATATTATTAGTATTTTTTTTCTCCTTTAAGTTGTGTTATAGCTTTGTTGTCTCTTTTTTTTTTTTTTTTGATAATATATAATCTTCTTACCAATTGTGTAATAAATTAATAAAAAAAACATTATCTTCTATCGAATTATCTTCCCTTCAGTTTATAGTGTCATTATTGCTATATTTTTGGTATTTTCTCCTCTTTGGATTGTGTTATGACATTCAAGTGTTGCAACTAATAATACAAGTTTAGGAATATGAAATATGAGTAAGCCATACTTCTGAAATATGCTTCCATAATACCTTATGTAGTCCCATTTTATGTGTCTATCTTAGCGTTTTCAAGTATTTTTTGTTTTCCTTTGAAGAAAGTACTACAATACTTTTATGACTTATTTTCGTCTTCATTTATTCAAAGTTCCTTAATAGATAATACGTCTAAAATAGTAGATGATATGTGTGTGTAATAAAATTAAATTTAGAAGCATGTGTGTGTAAAATAAATATATATCCATGTGTAATAAAAAGTGAATTTGCTGTGGATTTGGTTCTAGGATTTCAAAGCAAAAATGTATTCATATTTTTATGAGTGAATTTAATTTCTATATATTCAAAGTTCTATAATGGATTGTAGTTTTGAAATAATAAATGACACATATTAGGTATGTGTGTCTAATAAAAAAATTTATAAGCATGTGTGTAAATTAAATTTATAGTCATGTATGTGTTAATTAAATTTATAGGCATGTGTGTGTACTAATAAAATTCAGTTTTAAAATAAAAGGAAAAGAGGAAAAGGGGAGAAGCCACAGTATGTGTAAAAAAAAAACCCCACAATATATTACTCTTAAATTTTAGGACAAAAGTTGACCAAAATGTAAATATTACCAACATTATTATGGACTTTTAGTTTAAGTGAATGATAAATATGCCACAAAATCTTGACGTAAGTGTAATTATACATATTATAATATAAAAATCCTAATTTTGTGGGAAGAAGTTGACCAGAATATAATATTAGTGACCAATTTGTAAATAGCCACCAAAATAGCCACTTTTTTTATTTTGTTTAAAGTGAATAATAAATATCCCAGAACTTGTTGGCCTAAATGTAATTAGACATAGTATTATTGATTAAATCCTCATTATTATATTAAATAAAATGGTAAATATCACCTGCCTCCCCTGAGGTTTGGCCTTAATACATATATCTCCCCTCAGATTTCAAGAATCTCACTCACTTCCCTTATTTCTTAATTTTAGTGTTAGATTCCTTTAAATTTTCTAATAATTTGTTAAAGGGAGGGGGAAAAGTGGTACTAAAATTTAAAAATAAGGGAGGTAAGTGAGATTCCTGAAATGTGAAGGGAGATATGTGTATTAATGCCAAACCTCAGAGGAGGTAGGTGATATTTACCCTAAATAAAATTTTAAAAAAGCTAGCTTGAATGTAATAATTCATCTAAAATGACAGAATTACCCTCACATAAATCAATATATCATTATGATGAGTATCAAGATGTATGAGTCATTATGTATAGTAAAATGCTGCACTTGTAATTACAAGTTTCTTGAAGATACTTAGTCGGCTGAAATGACATAATTGCCCTCACACAAATCAGTATATCCTTATGATGAATATGTATAAAAGTTATAGAGAGTGGCAAAATAATATTTAACTAACTCCTTGTTCAGCTGCTGCATTCTTATATATATATATATATATATAAGGTTTTGATATGTATATATATGTATATATCTCGGTTTTGATATGTATATATATGTGTGTGTGTATATATGTATACAAAGATTCTCTAAAGATGGCCACCTCTCTTTATTAAAGAGAGGGCCTCTATTTTGGCCCTTAGATTGTGTTTAAAAACTGTGAAATGACAAAACTGTCATTAATGAAAGCACGATCTAACGGTCAAAATAGAGGCCCTCTCTTTAATAAAAAGAGGACGCCCTCTTTAGAGCCTGACTGTATATGTATATATCTCACTTATATATACTAGGGTACCAGCACGTGCATCTCTTATTAGCTTCTTTGTCTTTTTTTTTTTAATCTTGATATCAATGTTATATAATTTTAATAAACTAATGAAAGACATTATAATCTCTCGAATTTTCTTCATTGATTTTTATAATGTGAGTACTTCTATATTATCGGTATTTTTTCTCCTTTGAGTTGTGTTATAGCTTTGTTGTCCATTTTTTTCCCATTTTATAATATTGTTACCAATTATGTAATAAATTAATAAAAATAATAATCTTCTTTGTTGAATTATCTTCTCTCAAGCTTAAAGGGTGATTACTTCTATATTATTGGTATTTTCTCTCCTTTGGGTTGTGTTATGACATTCAAGTGTTGCAACTAATAATACATGTTCAGGAAAATAAAATATGAGTAAGCCATACTTCAGAAATATGCTTTCACAATACCTTGCGTGGTCACATTTTATGTCTCTATTTTTGCGTTTTCAAGCATTTTTTGTTTTCCTTTAAAGAAAGCACTACAATTTTTTTTTTTTTTTTTTTTAATTTATTTTTGTCTTCATATATTCAAAGTTCCTTAATAGACAATATTTCTAAAATAGTAGATGACATGTGTGTGTAATAAAATTAAATTTAGAAGCATGTGCGTGTGAAATAAATAAATATATATATATATATCTATATATCTATGTGTTAAATAACTAAAAGCTTCATTTGGTATTTTGAAAGATATAAGTTCATTATTTCTATGCATTTGAGTAGAAGATTTGAATAGTATTGTTTCATTTTAGTATGAGATTTGAGTAAAAGTGAATTTGGTGGGGAGTTAGTTCTAAGATTACTAAGCGAAAATGTATTCATATTTGTATGAGTTAATTTAATCTCCATATATTCAAAGTTCGGGAAAAGAGAAAAATCATAGTATGTGTAAAGAAAACCCACAAAAGAAGTGAATGATAAATATGTAACAGAATATTGCCCTAAATATTATACATATTACAATGTATAAATCCTAAATTGGGGGAAGAAGTTGACCATAATGTAAATATTAGTGACCAATTCAAAAATAGCCACTCAAATAGCCACTTTATTTGACTTTTTTGAAGTGAAGTATAAATATCCTAGAACTTGCTGACCCAAATGTAATTAGACATATTACAATATATAAATCCTAAATTTGAGGGAAAAAGTTGACCAAAATGTAAATATTAGTGACCAATTCATAAATAGCCACTAAAATAGCCACTTTATTTGACTTTTTTTTAAAGTGAAATATAAATATTCCAGAACTTGCTGACCCAAATGTAATTAGACATAATATTGTTGATTGAAACCTCATTATTAAAAGCTGACCTGAATTTAATAAATACCCTCTCACAAATCGAGATATCATTATAATGAGTATAACGATATTTGCATAATTTTGGTATAGTAAAGGGGTATTATGGTTTTGAGAAGATGCAAAAGAGCAATATGGTATTTAACTAACTTAGAATTTGAGCTGCTAGACTCTTTTATATATATATATATATATATAAAAGGTTTTGATGTATAGAAATTTATATGTGTCCTTATCTCCAATAAGTATATATATTTCCTTATCTCATGGCGTTCTCTCTCTCTCTCTCTCTTTCCCTATTTCTCACCCCCACTATCACCGCTCTCTCTCTCTCCTCACGTTTTTTCTTCTAATTTCTTCTCTCTCTCTCTCTCTCTTTGGTTGGGACTCTTCTCATGTTTCTTTTTTCTCACGTTTCTTCTTCTTCTCCTTTTTTGGGGCTGGGAATCTTCTTATGTTTCTTATTTGTATTAATTTATAGATTATGAATAATTTCATTCAAATTCATGGACGCGAAAAACAAGCCCTTTGTAATTAGGTATCTCTCTATGTTGTTTTTTCAGTTATAACCATAAGTTATGTCATGTATTCAAAGAACACTTTATTTTCTTTAAAAATCTTTTCCAGAAGAGAGAATTGTTTCAAGATTTGGCGTCATTGTTGTGGAACTCTTTCCCTACTACTGCTGCACACTTACTGGTATGCTTGGTAATGTTCATGAACTACATTTTTTCTCCTCTATCATAATTAACCTAAATTTTATGTTAATTATACTTCAAGATCTCACTGTACTTTTATGATTTACTTACCCATTGATATGTAGAGATTTTCTCAAGTCTGGAATTATTAGAGCTAATAGTTTTTGCTGTATAGGTGAAGGAATATTACCATACGGTGAGTCAAATATTTAAAGTGATGAGAAGAAAAAAATTCTTTTAAATCTTTGAAGATAGTTTTAAATGTTCATTGTAAATTTAGTTTTAGAACTCTAAAAAAAGTTTATTTAGATACATAATTTAAAAATCCGCTTATGGAAAACAATTTGTTAAAAGAAGTTAAAAAAAAAACCGCTTTACTAAAAAAAACATATTAGTTTATTCAATATCAGTTTTTAAAAATCAGCATTTGTAACTTCATTAGTTCATAAAAAAAATTAGGTTAACAGTTTTCCAATGTCACGTCCCGACGTAGCCAAAATATAGAAAATTCAATTTCATTTTTGAACCCATGGGCCGTGACTGGTGAATATCACTCGATTATCCACAATACACAGTTATAAAATATCATAGATATAAACGCAGTAACTGGAATACTAATACTGAACGGAGTAAACTTAACTTAACAAGATCTTATTACAAAATCCAATTTAGTAATAAACCGAAATCCAAGTCTTAAGGCACACTCGCCAACTATAAAGTAAACAAGTAATAAAGCGTAATAGAAAGATTACTACGATCTATCTCTAAACTTCAAATGGCATAGACATCGTCGTCGTCTTGGGGATGCTCTCCTCCAGTCCCATCCTCGGTTTGACCATCCCAGGTACAACCTTCCTCAGGGTGGTCTTGATAGTAGTTCTCATCCATAGGAGCCTCACCTGCGTAGCCGTATGTCTGGAAAGCTAGACATGGGTATATCCAGCGGTATAAACGACGTCAGTTTATGAAAGTCGAGTGAAAAATAAACTAATAGAGTATCATTATAAAAAAGTCTTTAACAACATTTGCATTAAGAAGTAGTTCTCTAAAAGTTATCGTTCTTATGCGTTCCGTTGCACTTTATGCGACTCAAAACCTGACTTATAATGTTATAGACTATGGGTCTATTTACTGACTCATTCTCATATGCATGTACAACCATACGTTGTTTAGACGGAAACTCCCTTCCCAAAGATTTTGATTCACTTTCTAATATCATAGTAATGGTCAGCCTGATACAAAACCCCAACTATCCCATTCTTGTGAATCATGGTATGGAGTACCAGCCATTACATATAAACAACGTGCCTTGGTATCATCATACTGGCCGTTACACATAAAACAACATGCCTTGGTATCATTATACCGGCCATTACACATCTCAATCAACCTTTCTCTTTCCATAATGGCTTATCACTTGCCACAACAAATCCGGATTCATACAACAAGACTTAACCCAACATAACTCACAATCTCCACGATCGCTTACACCCATACCATATAACCAACTGACAGTCTCCGCGACTAAACACATACTATGCTATGCATGTCGACTTCTCAATGCACATGTCCTTGTATCAAGGATTTACTTATAGACAACATTAGATTCATTATTCAAACGTGTATTTTTGTAACATACTAAAGTCCCATTCTAGCATAACAGAACAATAATAGAAAGCTTTGATAGACATGTGATGACATAATATAACTTAATATGGATTAACAACATTCTGCTAAAGAACAATTGATTGGAATACATTAATAATCGATTGGGGAAAATGAAGTGGTTTCTATCTTATGAGGATCGATCTTACAGAGGACCGATCTAGCCTTTGTTTTTTCAAAACTTGATTTTAATCATTTTCTCAACTAAACATATGTATAATCACTATGTATGTTTGTGTGCAGGTGTGAAGTGGTGGTGATAATGGTGCATAATGAGGGTATAAAGTGATGATGGTGTGTAAGTGATGTGATATGACCATGGGAGGGTATGATGAGCTTAAGGAGGTGATAAGGAGTGTGCTTAGGTGAGTTTTAGACGTCTAGAAATGGGGTGGTGGTGATCATGGTGATGCAGTGGTGGTGCAAAGTGAAACTGCCAATTGGCAGGAAACGAAGGACAAGATCGATCCTAGTAGGATCGATCTTTCGGCCAAATTCTATGAAATCCTAGGAATGTAAATCTGAGTACATAAATGCAAATGAAATCCACAGATTCAATTTAGAAAATACGATTTATATATTACAGCACATATGATAGTACAAATAAGGTTCTAGGGTATAACTCTCCATAAACAATAAAATGATTTTGTCTCTGAAATCGAAAGAAACTAATCTATAAAAAGCATAGGAAACTTCTCCCTCATCTCTGACTCGAGTTCCCAAGATGCTTTGCCTTCATTATGATGCATCCATTGGACCTTCACCAACAGAATCTCCTTGTTTCCCAACTTCTTGACTCCGCGATCCAAAATCTTGACTAGTCCTTCATGACAGGTTGCATTGTTGTTAACTTCAATGTCTGTGAAATCCAATATATGATAATCATCTTGCGCATTCTTCTTTATCATACTCACATGAAACACATTATGTATTCCGGACATCCTTGGCGGCAATGTGAGCCTATAAGCGACCTTGCCAATACCCTCCAAGATCTTGAATGGTCCAATATATCGAGGTGACAATTTACCCCTCTTCATTCCAAATCTTAGAATTCCTTGTACTAGGGAAACCTTCAAATGAACATGATCAACTACTTGATATTCTTTATCCTTGCGCTTCTTATCGGCATAGCTTTTCCATCTACTCTGTGTTGCACGCATCATTTCTCTTACAATTTAGATCTTGTCTCTGGTTTCCTTAACCATGTCGAGTCCCAATAACTGACCATTACTCGCTTCGGTCCAACACGATGGTGATCTATGTTGTCTTTCGTACAATGCCTTGAATGGCACCATACCAATACCTGCTTGGAAACTATTGTATGCAAACTTAACTAGTGGCAAATGATCTTCCCAAGATCCCTCAAAATCAATCACACAAGTTCTCAATATGTATTCCATTACCTGATTGGTCCGTTCTGTCTGACTGTCAATCTGGGTATGGTAACTTGAACTCATCTTCAATGAAGTCCCCAAGGCGACTTGTAAACCTCCAAAATTCTAAAGTAAAATGAGAGTCTCGGTCTAATACTATCGTGACAGGTACTCCATGTAGTCTCCCAACCTGTTGAATATACGACTTACTCATCCTTTCCATTGGACACGTCATGTTATAAGCAATGAAGTGTGTGAATATGGTGAGTCGGTCCACAATCACCCAAATCGCATCGTGGTTTTGTTGCGTCCTTGACAATCCAACCACAAAGTCCATGGAAAAATATTCTCATTTCCATCCAGGAATGGGCAATGGTTGTACCAGTCCTGCTGGCTTCTGGCGATCAGCCTTGACTTGTTGGCAGGTCAAACATCTAGGTATATAATCTGTTACGTCCTTCTTCATACCTTCCCACCAAAAACTCCTCTTAACGTCTCTATACATCTTTGTTTATCTAGGATGTATGGTCAATCTGGATTTGTGGGTTCCATCCATAACTTTCTTCCTTAAGCTTCAGTCATTCGGTACACATATTCTGCCCTTGCATTGATATCTGCCATCTGCTACGATGCTCCAAACTTTTGGCTCTTTGCTCGACATCTTAGTAAACCATTCTCCAAGTCCTTTGTTCTCCCATTGTTCCTCAAGAATCTTATCTATAAAAGTTGGCTGCAAACATCCAAAGAATAGTCCTTCTCTTGATTCCGGTGCCCGAATGTCAAACTCTGACAGGGTTTCCAATGCTAACCATTCTCTAATCATGAGGGAGGCAATCAATCCATGGGGTTTTTGACTTAATGCTTCTGCGACTATGTTCGCCTTACCAAGGTGGTACTGTAATGTGAAGTTATACAATTCCATCCACCTTCTTTGTTCATGTTCAACTCCTTCTAAGAGAATAGATACTTCAAGCTTTTGTGGTCGGAAAATAGGTCAAACTTCTCCCTAATGAGGTAGTGCCTCCAAATCTTGAGTGTAAACACGATTGCTGCTAACTCCAGATCATGTGTTGGGTAGTGCTTCTTGTGGGGTTTCAACTTTATTGACCCATAAGGGATCACCTTTCCATCCTGCATCAACACATACCCCAATCATTGGTATGATGAGTCACTAAAAATAGTGTACTTCTCTCCGCTCCTTGGGATAGCAAGTACAGGTGTCGAGGTGAGCCTGTTCTTCAACTCCGAGAAAGCATGCTCATGCTTGTCATTCTACTCAAACTTCAAATCCTTCTTGGTCAACTATATCAGTGGGGATGCAATCTGTGAGAATCCTTCCACGAATCTTCTATAGTATCCCGCCAATCCAAGAAAGCTCCTGACTTCCGAAACTATGGTCGGCCTACTCCAATTCAAAACCACATCTGTCTTTAACTAGTCTACAACTATATCATTTTGTGAAACTATGTGACCCAAGAACTTAACTTCCTTAAGCCAAAAGTCACACTTGCTAAACTTCACAAAGAAATGATTATCTTTGAGAGTCTACAAAGCAATCTTTAAATACTTCTGGTGATCTTCTTCTGTCTTCGAGTAGACCAAGATGTTCACGATGATGAATCAGTTCAAATATGGCCTGAATACTCAATTCATCAAGTCTATGAATACTGCAAGGGCATTCATTACTCCAAAAGACATGACTAAGAACTCGTAGTGCCCATACCTTATCCTGAAGGCAGTCTTTAGCACATCCTCTTCTCGAACCAATAGGTGGTGATATCTTGATCTCTAGTTAATCTTTGAGAAAGTACTTGCACCCTGCAACTGATCAAAGAGATTGTCTATCACGGGCAATGGGTACTTATTCTTGACTGTCACTTTGTTCAACTCCCGATAGTCTATGCAAAGCCTCATCGATCTATCCTTCTTCTTAACAAAGAGCACTAGTGCTCCCCATGGTGAAGTGCTTGGCCTAATAAATCCAAGGTTCTTAAGTTCTTGTACCTGCTTCTTCAACTTAACCATCTCTGCCGGAGCCATTTGATAAGGTTCCTTGGATATAGGAGTCGTTCCTGGTAATAGCTCAATACAAAAGTCAATCTCGCGCTTGGGTGGTAATCCGGATATATCTTGAAATATGTCTTTGAAATCATGAATGGTCGAGATCTGCACAGTAGTAAGTTTCGTAATAACGCTTCCAATAGCGACTAGTCAACTTATAAGGAATGCATCGCAATAGGGGTTGCACTGAAAATCAAATAGGGGTCTCCCAGGTATGGTGAAGGTAATGGATTTGCTCATACAATCCATCTTAGCATGATACTTAGTGAGCCAATCGAATCCCAAAATGATATTGAACTCCTTCATCACAACATAACCAAATCGGCAGATAGGTTCTGATTCTCAAGAGTCAAAGGGCAATCCTTGCACACTTTGCTTATCTTAATGGCTACTCCTAAGGAAAACATAGCACTTAGACCTTTCTCTAATGCCTCAGGCACTAAACCTAGCAGCTGTGCTACTCTAATGGTAATAAAAGAGATAGAAGCGCCGATATCAAATAAAACCTTAACTTTACTATTGAATAGAGTCAACGTACCTTCCATATTCTGTTGTTCACCTTCATCAAAATCATCCTCTTCAGGAATCATAACATTTAGTCTGGCCCCTCCTTGCTATCCTTGGACTACTGGCTTGTAATATCCTTCTGGTGGTGACTGACAATCTTTACTCATATGGCCCATCTTGCAATAATTGTAGCAAATATGTCACGCCCCGGAGCAGCATAAATAGAGAAAAATAAATTTCCTTTATGGGTCCATAGGGAATGACGGGTGAATAACCGCGTTGTCATCTAATCAACCAACCAACACCACGATAGGGAGGATACTATTCATATCTTATTAACATAATCAGAGGCTACAGCGGAAGCTATAAAAGGTTTGGAAGCAACAGATGCCCAAGTACCAATTATAAAAGTCTACTGAAACTATTACAACAACTGGCTTATAGTCTCAGGCCTATAACAATAATAACAACAGGTATACAAACTAACTATTACAAGCAGCACGTCTTCTTCTCCAAGCCTTCAGCTCCAAGACCGGCAGAACATCAGAGTCTCTCGTCCTCAAGTCCTGCGAAGCTCTAGACATTGGAATGTCCAGGGCATAAACGCCATCAGCTTTGAATACAAAGCTGAGTGAGTACATTAAACAACACTCCTCACCGCTATTGTTCAGCATCTTAAAATGCGGTTAATCTCTTAACAATGGCGTCTCTCACGGACATAGCAAAGGTCTGATTAAACTATGCATTAATCAATAATAACAGAAATCATATTAAGTAATAACAAGGATAAACATCATGGTATAACATATCTCATCACGTATTCACCAAATCCATGCATGTAACCGTACAACCACCCAGGCATATACCTTTACGTCGGGACGCTGAATCCACGACTGAACATTAATCTCATCATATCCATCTCTGTATCCATACGTTGATACCATAATCCAAATCCGTATCCATACATAGATACCATAGTACCAATCGGAATCACCCGACTAGGCAGTAGGTCCTACAATCCCTTGATAGGGTTACCGGTCGTCTACACGGTACCACCTATCTGTAAACAATGGAAGCGGCACAACGGACGTCTTCTACGCTGTGTATATTCTCACTGGTCGACTACACGGTGAAAATACATTAGGGCACTAGCCGGACGTAATCGTCAACGGTACACTGGACGTCTTCAACAGTGCATACGCATCACTGGACGTCTTCAACAGCGAGAGGCGCACTAGGAACTCTAACCGTCCCACGTCCACCCGACTCGTCAGCCGTTGATCCCATGGATCCAAAGTACACATATCTCACAGTCCACATAAGTCACATATCCCATTTCTCATCAGCTTCTCTTGCCTCTTCATATCACTATCCCATGCATGCTGACACATGTTGTGAAATGCTCATATACTAAGTACAGGAAATGCCACATGCTCAGTATTCAACATATCTACTGGTTACTGATTATTAACATGCAGTTGTATTCCGTTCTACTATTCAATGACATACGACAGTCAAATAATTCATCTCATATCGACAGTTAATAATAAACAGTTCATCTTGTAACATTAACATAAACATCATATAAGGCTAACGTAGTATCATGTTGACTAAGCACATATCCAATATCACGTAGGGTACAACCATTAGCAGCTTAGGTACATTACAATCAGCTCATAACATATAACAATAGATAAACAACATTCTGCTCTTACCCAATCGATTGAACAACCATGTCAATCGATTGGACTTTATGTCAATCGATTGGACTTTATGTCAATCGATTGAGATATCAATCGATTGAACTCTATGTCAATCGATTGAGATATCAATCGATTGAACTCTATGTCAATCGATTGAACTATGTCTTCTTCCTCAAAACTGCAGGGTTTTATTTATAAAACGTTGGGGTCCTCTTCTCTTCTCATGCACGTTATTATACACACATAAACATCACAAAAACAACCTCTTTGAGTGAGTTAATAAACTCACCTCTCCCGGCGTTCCAGTGACGGCGTCCCGAGCTCCGCGGCGGCGGTTATGGTGGTTAATCTCTCTCCTCTCCTTTCTTCTCTGCTCTCTCTTTCTCTGTCCGTCTCTGTTCTCTCTCTGTCCTCCTCTTCTTCTTCTCTTCCTTCTTCTTCTTCTCTTCTCTTCTCTTCCTCTCTAACCCGAGAGGGTGTGTGTGTATATATATAATATATATGTATGTGTATATATACGAGTATATATCTCTCTCTCTCTCCCAAACACACACACAAGCAACCATATATATGTATAAGGGGAGGGGTATATATAGGGAGGGGAAAATAATCACAACCACACAAAACCAACGAGGTGGCCAACTCCAGCTACTCTCAATCGATTGATACCAGGTGTCAATCGATTGGGGTTAGGTCGGCATGATACCAATCGATTGGTAAAACATCCAATCGATTGACATATCAATCGATTGAGATAAGGTCAATCGATTGAACACACAATCTCACCAAAGGCTAAGAAAGGTACTAGGGATCTATACCTAAAAATACAGGGTATTACATCATCCACCACTTATCAAAAGATTTCGTCCTCGAAATCTGAAGCAGTAGCCCCTATTACAAAAAAGAAATCCATCTCGCAAGACAGACTCTAAATGCTCACGTTCTCGTTTTACATAAACGATTACATCAGCGGCCAACGGGTTAAAGTTCTAGACACGCGATACGAAAACATCATCGATCTACGGGTACTAGGGTGACAACTACCAAATCCTCGGGTTTAGATATATAAAATTCGTAAGTCGAACTTCGGGAAAAGGTTCTAGGTAGCATAATCTAATCATCTCACACATCTGAAACGGCTAGTCTCTAAACACATGAGGTTCCTCCCTCAGGTCAAACTCTACGGTGTAAGGGTTTTACTGATCAAGTGTTCTAATCTCATCTATGTCATAGTGAAGCATTGCTGTCTGCTCCTGTCTCCGAAGATGCTTCCTATTGTGCTGTCGATGTCTGTACTGCTGCATCAGTTGATTGTCTTCTATCTCCGAACTCCTTGTTAACTCCCGTATTATTGTTGTCGTCCCCCAGGATATTGACTTGAAAGCATTTGTGACTCTAATATCGTAACTGGTGATTTAAACTTCCTTACGCATCTCTAAATTCTCATGCACTATTAATATGATCATCTCTTGAGGTCGTACCATCCATTAAATACTCATTCTGCTTCCACGTATTACCTAAGTAGGTTAGGCAGAGCTACATACTGATATCGTGAGTCGTTCTACTACAAAACATCTCGACTAGATAAAAGTAACAGACGATCGGTGTTGAAAAGAATCCTTCTATGATACTCTTTTGAAAGTTCTGGTGTTGTCTCTGCGTTACTCGTACCTCTTCTCGTATACTCGCAATCTTCTAGTTCGTCCTCTCTTGTTAAGGCTACATCTAAAGCAAATTTAGATTCCTCATCTCTGGTCTCTGTCCAACATACCAATGGTTGGCGTAGTCTTTCGATAGGGAGGCAATTGACGTCATATAAGGATGCAAAAGATGTCATATAGGGATGCAATTGATGTTATACAGGGATGCAAATGATGTCATATCCATTCTCGGATAGCTACTATCAGAAACGACTACTGATTGTGCCAAATGAATTGTTTGTATATCTACAATTTATGGAGTAGGCTAATCCTCTTACAATAAAATCAAGCGAATACCAAACTTCCTGTAATATCGGGATCATATATAATACATGATGTAGGTGATGAGTGTTGTACCTTCTGTCTATCGTCCATGTCTAAGTTGAGACCAATTATTTGTATGGCGAGTCTGCCCTCGTGATACTTGTTGCAACGGAACATTGTGTTGCATCTCTAATTCTGGACAAAACTTACGGATATGACCAAATTTACCACAGTTAAAGCATCGTATTCCACGTCTACTAGATTTCCTTGATACTCTGCATTCTTGGGAATGGTGTCCTGGTACTCCACAATTGTAGCAGATATCTCGTTCTCTATGTTGTGTTGGAGTCGCCACTGGTTTTGATTCTTTCTTGTTGTTCCCCAACCTCTTACGCTTCTGGCGGTTACTTGTATAACTTCTCTCCATGTTTCCTCGTTTGACTTGGTTAGTTGCCAACACAATCTGACTGTCCCTTCTTCTCTGATCCGTTATGAAAAACTGATCGTTCCCTGGAAATGCTTGATCAAAGTGTTGTCCTTCACTAATCTGAGTGTCGTCTTCTAGTTTCGTTGCCATTTCTACCAAAGCTTCGAAAGATTGATCTAAATGTCCTATAGTCATATGACGGATATGTGGAACTAATCCTTGATGATATCTTTTGATCTTCCTTCTTGGGGTATCGATCATATGCCGCGCAAATCGTGATAGCCTCTCGAATTGAGTTGTATATTCTGTCACTGTAAAACTACCTTGGACTAATCGTATGAACTCCATCTCCCTCTTGTTCTTCTCAGATTCTGGAAAGTACTTCTCTAGAAATCGAGTCTTGAATGATTCCCAAGTCATCCTTCCTACAGCTTCTTCACCTATCGTAGCTTTCACTGCGTCCCACCAATCTGCTGCTGAGAATGTCAGTTGAAATATAGCCAAATGTCTTTTCTCAGTGTCAGTACATTCGAGTGTCTCAAATATCAATTATATCTGGCGAATCCATTGCTCAGCTTGCCATGCTCCTGTTAGTCCTGTAAAGGTTCCTGGTTGAAGAGCACGAAATTCCTTTAGCAACTTGACTCTTGTCTGACGTACTAGTGCTTCATTGCCGATGACGTGATCCGCACGATTGATAACTTGTTCCATGCGACGGATGAAAACTCCAATCATTCCTGTTGGATCTATCTCAGGAGGTACTATATCAGATACTCCATTCAGCTGGCTCGGGTTTCCTTGAGTCGTCCTAACCATAACGAGTGCTGGTAGGGTTCAATGTTGCTACCTAAAATGAAAAACTATTCGGTCAGACGCATTCTATCTTACAGCTCAAGCAAGAACAAAACATGTGGTAACCAATATATAGTACCACTATATAATACGATCACATTAAGCAATACGGATACCTCACATAAATAATAATAACCACAAGGTCAGTCTATCTACCAAGTGTACTCCAATATATCTATGCTCAAGACACGGATTACGAAACTATAGGTTCTACACGTAACATCAAATCTAAGCATTCTATTTCTATTCTCAGGTTCCAGACTACGAGTACTGCTCAATTAACATGTGAGACCACTCAACTAACATGTGGCTCAAGGTAACAGGATAATCTTATCCTTAACCTCTTTCTATTTCTAGACCATACCGACTGTTCCGAGATTGCTTCGGGATTTGTCAGCGTCTAACATCCAACGGCTCTATATATATAGGATCTCTACAACCACAACTAATTCTCAACGCGTTGTTCTCCGTGAACTCAGCTATCCACATTTCTAACGATTCTTATCGGCTCTAGCAGTTACTACCTACTAACGAAACATCCTTAGATGGATTCATCTAACTTCTCGTCTACATGACAAGATTCCAGTTCTATCTCATCTCAACTAATCCTCGTGCTATTGACATTAACTTAGAACTCGGGTTCTAATCACAAAAGACAAGCGGTGAACAACTAAAACCTAGGCTCTGATACCAAAAATCCTGTCACGCCCCGGAGCAGCATAAATAGAGAAAAATAAATTTCCTTTATGGGTCCATAGGGAATGATGGGTGAATAACCGCGTTGTCATCTAATCAACCAACCAACACCACGATAGGGAGGATACTATTCATATCTTATTAACATAATCAGAGGCTACAGCGGAAGCTATAAAAGGTTTGGAAGCAACAGATGCCCAAGTACCAATTATAAAAGTCTACTGAAACTATTACAACAACTGGCTTATAGTCTCAGGCCTATAACAATAATAACAACAGGTATACAAACTAACTATTACAAGCAGCACGTCTTCTTCTCCAAGCCTTCAGCTCCAAGACCGGCAGAACATCAGAGTCTCTCGTCCTCAAGTCCTGCGAAGCTCTAGACATTGGAATGTCCAGGGCATAAACGCCATCAGCTTTGAATACAAAGCTGAGTGAGTACATTAAACAACACTCCTCACCGCTATTGTTCAGCATCTTAAAATGCGGTTAATCTCTTAACAATGGCGTCTCTCACGGACATAGCAAAGGTCTGATTAAACTATGCATTAATCAATAATAACAGAAATCATATTAAGTAATAACAAGGATAAACATCATGGTATAACATATCTCATCACGTATTCACCAAATCCATGCATGTAACCGTGCAACCACCCAGGCATATACCTTTACGTCGGGACGCTGAATCCACGACTGAACATTAATCTCATCATATCCATCTCTGTATCCATACGTTGATACCATAATCCAAATCCGTATCCATACATAGATACCATAGTACCAATCGGAATCACCCGACTAGGCAGTAGGTCCTACAATCCCTTGATAGGGTTACCGGTCGTCTACACGGTACCACCTATCTGTAAACAATGGAAGCGGCACAACGGACGTCTTCTACGCTGTGTATATTCTCACTGGTCGACTACACGGTGAAAATACATTAGGGCACTAGCCGGACGTAATCGTCAACGGTACACTGGACGTCTTCAACAGTGCATACGCATCACTGGACGTCTTCAACAGCGAGAGGCGCACTAGGAACTCTAACCGTCCCACGTCCACCCGACTCGTCAGCCGTTGATCCCATGGATCCAAAGTACACATATCTCACAGTCCACATAAGTCACATATCCCATTTCTCATCAGCTTCTCTTGCCTCTTCATATCACTATCCCATGCATGCTGACACATGTTGTGAAATGCTCATATACTAAGTACAGGAAATGCCACATGCTCAGTATTCAACATATCTACTGGTTACTGATTATTAACATGCAGTTGTATTCCGTTCTACTATTCAATGACATACGACAGTCAAATAATTCATCTCATATCGACAGTTAATAATAAACAGTTCATCTTGTAACATTAACATAAACATCATATAAGGCTAACGTAGTATCATGTTGACTAAGCACATATCCAATATCACGTAGGGTACAACCATTAGCAGCTTAGGTACATTACAATCAGCTCATAACATATAACAATAGATAAACAACATTCTGCTCTTACCCAATCGATTGAACAACCATGTCAATCGATTGGACTTTATGTCAATCGATTGGACTTTATGTCAATCGATTGAGATATCAATCGATTGAACTCTATGTCAATCGATTGAGATATCAATCGATTGAACTCTATGTCAATCGATTGAACTATGTCTTCTTCCTCAAAACTGCAGGGTTTTATTTATAAAACGTTGGGGTCCTCTTCTCTTCTCATGCACGTTATTATACACACATAAACATCACAAAAACAACCTCTTTGAGTGAGTTAATAAACTCACCTCTCCCGGCGTTCCGGTGACGGCGTCCCGAGCTCCGCGGCGGCGGTTATGGTGGTTAATCTCTCTCCTCTCCTTTCTTCTCTGCTCTCTCTTTCTCTGTCCGTCTCTGTTCTCTCTCTGTCCTCCTCTTCTTCTTCTCTTCCTTCTTCTTCTTCTCTTCTCTTCTCTTCCTCTCTAACCCGAGAGGGTGTGTGTGTATATATATAATATATATGTATGTGTATATATACGAGTATATATCTCTCTCTCTCTCCCAAACACACACACAAGCAACCATATATATGTATAAGGGGAGGGGTATATATAGGGAGGGGAAAATAATCACAACCACACAAAACCAACGAGGTGGCCAACTCCAGCTACTCTCAATCGATTGATACCAGGTGTCAATCGATTGGGGTTAGGTCGGCATGATACCAATCGATTGGTAAAACATCCAATCGATTGACATATCAATCGATTGAGATAAGGTCAATCGATTGAACACACAATCTCACCAAAGGCTAAGAAAGGTACTAGGGATCTATACCTAAAAATACAGGGTATTACAAAATAACCTCCTTTCGACAAGTCCTCCTTGGGGCTTGACAATCCCTGCTGATATGTCTAGGAGCTCCATAACTGTAGCATCCTCTATCTGTTGGTCTTATCCTTGGCTATCCTTGGCTATTCTTGGGTAGCTAGAACCACATGTGTATGAGGAGGTAATTTCTATTGTTGCCTCTTCTCCCCATTCTAAGCCCTTTCTGTCCACGACCATGAAGGGGTGGTCTCTGTCCTTGAGATCTCATCGGGGGTCGATTTCCTAAAGTCCTAACTTTGAACGGTTCTCCTCTTCTAAATCCATAACCAACTCCACAAACTCATCGAAAGGAAGACTGAGATGTCCTACTGCTAATTTTTGAATAGCCGAGTTCACTTCCGGTTCTTCTTCTTAGGAGTGTTAATCAAGTGATAAGCAAAGCAGGAAAGCCTATCAAACTGAATCAGATAATCTCAAACACTCAGGTTTTCTTAAACCAATCTGTTGAATTCTTTCTCCCTACGCCTCTTTTCTGACTCTGAAAAGTACTTCTTCAAAAATCTTTCATGAAACACTATCCAAGTCATGCATCTAGCTGCTTCATCTCCTACCAGGGCTCTCTTAAACTCCCATCAATCTGCCACAGAGTAGGTAAGCTAAAATGTGGCTGTCACTACGGGTGGAAATAGGACACTTGGCACGCCACCAAGGCTCATCCAGTTCCATTAAAGTCAAATAGCAGTGGAAAACATTATTAAAATCCTTTAAAATCAGAGTTATAAAAAGTTTTGGCCAATTGGAAACACGTTCAAAAGAATCAGTTTTGAAAACAGAGGTTCAGTCGACTGTGCCTAGGGTCCAGTCAACTGTGCCTAGCAGAAGCCATAACCCAAAATTCTCAACAGAGGTCCAGTCGACTGATCAGGGAACCCAGTCGACTGCACTGGTTACTATTTGGATCAGTAGCTAAAATCTACAATAGTTAAGTCGACTGAAGGATGGTCCAGTCGACTGATCTTGATACTATTCACTTTCAGTGTCTAAACCCCACGGGATCTAGTCGACTGATCCAGGGTCCAGTCGACTGCTCCCCTGCTGGGCAGCCCTGTGATGATAATACTAAAACATGCTTCTCCAATATCCACAAACAACCACGACCAACACCAATTACAACATTTAAAACATAACTACCGACGTTCAATTACAAGATTACAATACTACGAAACTAATCCATGGTTCTATTACAACATATTACAATTTCCCGATCCTTACACACGTTTTAGGATTTAAAACAAAAATATATACAAATGTGGTTCCCCGGTGTTCCTCAACAGCCTCACTCCTCACGCTTCTTCTTGTCTTTCTTCTTACCTGCAATGGAGTACATCTCCACTGCTCAGCTATATGCTGAGTGTACAATTCTAAATGTATGATATATGACAATATTCATGGTTTAAGCATCTAAAACACATTGAAATAGTCTCTAGGGTGAGTGGTACGCATTCATCCGGTCGATGCCGTAGGAGGCCCACCTCTCCCACGCATCTCGTACACTGGTTGGGCCTTCCTCCATACCAAGTACCGTGTCCTGGTTGGGCCCACCTCCAATCCAGACACCACCAAAATCATAATTTTCCATCTCAATCAAATCCTCAAGGTTCGAGGAGCTTACTCCGAATGAATTTGCACCAAACTCCCCTTTGACCCAAGTAGACACATAACATGCTCACATAAACAGTTATACGTGCTTTTCATGTAATTTCACGTGCATAATTAACGGGCCTAACTAATACATGAATTTCGTACGGATCCAAAAATATCAAAACTGATGTTCAAAACATGAAAAGCCATATATTTCATAGATCTAGAATTCATACCTCGTGCGATTCTCTTCAAACTTTGAAGGATCGTCTAGGGGGCTAATTAAACGTCAGATTTCGAATTTGAGACAATTTCTACAAGTTTTACTGGGTTTTCCCCAAAAGTCTAGAATTAAGATTTTTACAAAAATTGGCCAAACACGGCCTAAGTAGTATCAAAACGTAGCTCTTACCTCCACGAGTTCAAATCTAAAATATGGAGAAAATCTTACGGACGAACGGTCGTCGATCGGTGTCGCAAAGCCCAAAACACCAAATCTCCCTTCTCTTTCCTCTCTCAAGATATTTTGAAAGTTTGGATGAGAATGAATCTCATCCACTACTATATATAGGCAAACTCTTCGGGAATTGCGTTTACCTCCCCACAAGTTCCTCAAACTTCTAATTAGCTCTCAAAACTTTGCACACATTCATTTTATGCCTTTACGAGTGAAAATTATAAATTCCAAAAGTTTCCGACTAAGTCTCGTTTGGGTCCAAAAATTACGTCCAAAAACTAAGTTATGTGGAATCTCTACACAACCTACCTTTTATTAACGTGTCACTCACGTTCTCACCACAGTTCTCAAAATGATATATAACAATATCGAAAATATCAGAAATTATACTACACAGGTATAGTTCACTATTCATAAAATACCAGATAAGTCAAATAACATTTAAATCATATAAATGTCATTTACTCGTGCCAATGAAAATCTCAATTACCAATTTCCTCGTGTCCTTACTGACACCTCACCGTTGACCCACAGTCAACCTCATCTCAATCCAATTATCAAATAACATTGATAACTCACAAAAGTCAATATACATGATAAAACAATAATTTTCTAGAACAGGTGTGACAGTGGCAAACTTTCGCTTATCCATCTCTTAGTACTCGAGAGATTCCTAGGTTCTATCCACGCTTTGGATTCATTGCTCTGCTTGCTAGGCCTTGCCCATACCATTGAAGTAATCAAGGCAGAGTTCCCTGAATCTCGCAAGTAACTTATCTCCAGTTTGCCTCTAATGAGCCCTATTACATTATGGCTGGTGAACTTCCATATTCCTTTCTAACCTCTAAAGAAAAGCTTCAAATACTCCTTTGGGGTCCATCCCTCCAGAGATCAGGTAAGAAGCAACGTTCCAGTTTTGCCCATTACGGGTAGCGTTAGCCATCAAGATGCTAAAAGAAGGTAATCCGAATAAATACTATGTGGTTTGGGAAAATCTACTCGAGGGATAATAAGAGATAACATATATCCATATGAAAACATGTCAAACATGTAACAAGTAGTCATGATATGAAATGCATTAAAAAGAAAAACCGCTCTCATATTATTTAATATAAACATCAGTACAGGGTACACATAGATAAGAGGCGGGCTCCTAATAGGAGGTCCTAATAGCCCTGGAAATGATTAAGCCAACAAAAGAAAATGGGACTACTAGTCCATTCTGATACCCTAAAGAAGCTAGATCTAGATACTGTCGGCCTTAGAAGCCTTGGCATCAGACTCTACCTGGGGTGCCTCATCCGCATCCATCACTTCCGAATGAGCCTCCTTGTCCTCCTCCATCGAAACCTGACCATCATCATCAATCCACCCAACTCCAGGCTACGAGTCCCAAAGTGCAGCAAATCCAACATGTGGCGGTGGCATTTGGGGAGGAACAAAATCCAAATCCATGGGCTATCCATCTGCCGGGGTTGCATGCACTGCCCACTCATACACAGGGCAGAAATAATCATCGGTCTCCATACGGCGAAGGGACTCAGCGTAAACATGTGACCATATAGCTACTCAGTGTGTGGCTCTACAGCGAATCCCCCACTCATCAACTACCCTGGACGTGTATCAAAAGCCACATGTCCTGCTCTAGAATGGCTTGGGCTCTCCTTTGAACCTCCTGGTTATAAAAGGCATAATCAACTAGCGACATCTGATTAGGGGCAACAAGATATCCTCCAAAGCTATCTTGTACAACATAGGGCTCCATTGTCAACATGCCCAAAAGGAAATATCTTAGTGTCAATAACAACTAAAAGGGATAAACTTAAGGTTTACAAACTTAAACATGTAGGACAATCGACAATCAAACCTAATGCTCTGATACCACTCACATACCCCTGTCATACCCTGGCGTAGCAATGTAGGGAAAAATAACTTTCTACCTGTGGATACCGGTATTTGGGCCCACTTTAGTTTAAAACATTTTTTCAAATTTCAAATACAAAGACTCACCACTTAATTTTTAAAAGGAAAATTAAGAAATCATTTTAAAAGCAAACCGTTCTTTTGCGAAACCAAAGATAAACAGGGTCCAAGGATTATGGAATGAGAGGGAAGGAGCCCGGCGGACTAAAAACCCCCCTCTCATTCTATTGTGTGATAGGCCTCTACTCGACATCCTTTTAATTGAATTATTAATCTAAACATGCCCTCAACTAATACATATATACATATACATATACATCACAAAAGCATATCTAAAAGGGTGTAAGATTGCTAACGATAAAATAGCATCCGAAACCATGTAATTCAATTAGTAAGTAATATGATATGCAATATGGAGCTAGAGAACTTACCCGGGATCCCGCTGCGAATATTAAACGTGTGATGCATGCAAGAAAATAAAACCTAAGAAAAAGGTCTCTAATCACATATACACATAAGGCAAGACCTAATCTAAGGTGTCGCGCATGGAGTCGAAAATCAATAAAATCGGGAAATAAATAAAATAGAGAGGAGTTGAGAAATCATACCTCAATAGCGCTACAAAACAAAGGGTTAGTCCACATGCCTTGATCAAGAGATAATATTGAATAACATTCCTAAACTTCTAACTTAAATCTATCAAGCATAGAGGAGGAATCGACAAAACTATGAATTCCTTTTAACTAGTTGGAACTATAGTACCTCTATAGATATATAAGTCTCAACTAGGAGCCAATGCAATGTCCATATACAGATACCATAGTCCCAACATGATCATAAGGTACCCCTAGTCATGTTCAATTAAGTGTGATTTAAACCGCAAACTGAGTCCTACTTATGAGCATCAACATGTATGGATGAATGCATGAACATGAGCTATGAAACATTCATTAGTTTGGATCATTTAACCTTTGGATTTAAACTTTATTGACATTATTTAAGACATAGTTTAGATCCCAGGACATTAAGAGTCCATTAGATTAGAGTTATTCAAGTTTATCGAAACACTGACAGAATTATCAGGATTATAGAGAACAGACCGGACTTTCAAAAATAGAAATAAAATACTTCCAACTATTGGATCTGAATGATTTTTGAGTATGTCGTTCCTCTATAAGTCTAGTTTCTAACCCAAAAAGAAAATCAAAGATCTAACAGTTCAATCTCTGGGAATAAGATCATGACCAGACATCACTCAGGGATTTTTAACTCTCTGTCCAGAGTTTTTGTATGATTTTCTAAAAATGGTAATAAAAAAAATCAGAAACTCTTTGATCTTTTTACTTTTTAGGATGTCTTCCTAACACATTAATCTTCATAGAAAAATTTATTTTCGGTCAATAAAGCTTAATTAAGGCTCTGATTCACTCATTTTAAAACGAACTTACTGTTCTGAAATTTTGGACAGAGAGCCAACTACTCACAAATCATAGGACGAAACCATCCTAAATATGGAATTCGACTAAGGCAAAGACCCTAATGATACATATATGAGTTACGAACACTCTCCACTTGGCCTCACTCAATTCTCATGGACCATGATTTAATTAAAAATTCTTGATCTCAGTGAGTTCATGAGTTCACTGCACCGTTTGTGGAATTGGTATTCAAAACTTTAACTAAGCTCAAACTACACCTAATCCCTCTCCCAAACACATGTTCCTTGAGGAATATAGATTCGTTTTTATTAGTTCTCCTCTCAATTTAATGGTCCTTGGAAACTATATATGATTAAATCATATGAACCTCACAGAATATATGAAAAAATACTCTATGAGACTCAACTTGAAGGATTCAAGTTATGGTTCAAAACTTAGACCCAACAAGAATCATATGGATGTAACTAGGACTCAACTTAATGCCCACATAAATCATGAGATTATGGGAGACTAATAGATCAATACCAAAAGAGAGCCCAATGAGATATAAAAGATCTCATGGATAGAGACAAAAGGAAGTAAAATTTACATAAAGTCCAAGTACGAATGCTTTTAGAATTTGTTTTTGTTTTAAACTCAAGGCTATGTCTAGATCCAAACTAATGAAAACAATGCATAAAAAATCAATCACAAACTCTATATGGTGTGTGATGAAATGGTGTAAGAAGAGAGGTTTTATAAATGTGTAAAAGTCCAAAATCTATGAGTTTGTGATTGAATCTAATTCTAGATAGACTTAAAGGGTTACCTCTATGACCTCAAGAACTTCTTGATTTTTTGATGAAGATCTCCCAATTTCTTCAACTTCTTCTTCAAATTCTTCAAAGAAAAACTCTTGAATTCTTCAAAACTTCTTGATTTCTCTCTTAAATCTCTTGAGTTTTCTATATATCTTGCAAAATGGGAGAAGAGGATTGTGGGAGAAGAAGGATTGGATCCTTGTAATGGAGGTGAAGGCCTCCTTATATAGGCCAACATTTGAGGGTCAATTGGGTAATTTCGGGTGAAAAACCCATGTGCAAGAATATTCCATACGTATTTGAAAAAAATAGGCTATTACAGCGAGCGACACTCACTGAGTTGTCTGCGACACTCAGTGAGTGCCGCCGCCTGTGCCACTTGCCGCACCAATGGTATTATCCCCTTTTATTTTATTTTCAAATATATATGCTAAGTATATATACTTTTATACAATAGATTATACTTATACTCTATAAAATATACTTTTATAAATTGTATAAATATTCTATTATATTTTTCTTCTTCTTCTTTCTTTTTCCTTTCAAAATTCTTTTCTTTTCTTTAAAATTCTTTTTCTTTTCTTCAAAATTCTTTTTCTTTTCTTTTCTTTTCTTCTTTTTTAAAATATAATTAATTTGGAAATTGACTTTTGGACTGTTCATTTCTCATACGTATTTCATACTCGGTTTTTTTTTTCAAATCACCTAATTTTCCTCTTTCTCTCAATTTTGAAAACTTAGTTTGAAGAATCTTCTGAAGATCTTGGATCGTTTGGAAAGTCTTCAAATTCCGCCGGTTATTGTCATCATTGGTCTAGAGGTAACCATCCCCTGATTTCAACGGTCGGTCAAAATTGGGGTGTCTACACCACCCTTGGACTTGATGAGTTGCAATAGTTCGTGATGACACAATGTCTCAGACTACAGGTCTAACCAATACTAATATCGACATAGTGCGAACCAACATTGGTCCCTTAAACACCCAAGCCCACCACATGGCCTTACTCAAACATACCATCACTCCTTAATCCAACATAGCACAACATATGGATATCGTAAACCCACTACATGGCCGTTAGTTACCGAGGTTAACCCTTACATCCTTTACAATTCACAGCATATGGATATCGTAAGCCTACTACATGGCTGTTAGATACCAAAGTTTTCCCTTTATCCGTTACTATGTATGGTGCATGGATATCATAATCCCAGTATATGGCTGTTAGATACCGAAGTATCCCCTTTATCCGTCACCAACGTAGCCTACTACATGGCCTAAAAAGTAATCATGCTCTTTATGGATCCAAGCCCACTACATGGCCTTTCCCATACATAAGCCCACTACATGGCCTTTTACATACACATTCAAGCCCCCTATATGGCCTTTTACATACATAACCCATACTTAGCATCGATGCTCCTCATAGCATCAATAGCATCATACATGTAACTCTTAGCTTCTAGGTCCATGGCACCGAGCCGAACACAAACGATATGCACCATGTCTCTCAGTCACGACATAAACTCAGTTAGTATATCCATATCATCGTCTCTCATATGAAAGGTCCATCTAATATTTACGAGAAATACACATAATTGCCGAATATATATATATGTATATCTCGAGATCGAACTAACGTACCGTACATATTCGAAATAGTCATCGCAGCATTTAGAAATACTGGAACGTAATTACAAAAGCTCGAATGGACTTGAAACAGCTTAAAAAAAATACAATTTGGTAAAACTGTATAGGAGGAACGATCTTATGTGGATTGATCTTACAGAGGATCGATCTTGCCTCTGTTTTTCCAAAACTTGATTTTAATCATTTTCTAAACTTATTTGATCAAAGGTTTCTTCATAAAAAAAATACTTATTTAAACATAGAATTTATAAAAACATGAGTCTCAAGTCCCTAAGTTGTCCAACATGCAACATACATCAATGTACAACACTTAAAACACATAGTACGAATCCTTGTGCACATATATCTCAACATTTCTAACATGCAACACATCACAGTGGCATGCAGGAACATATACAAGTAGGTACAATATACTGTACAAGTCAAAATAGCAGTAAAAACAACATTTATAAAAATTATGCAGAAAATCGATCCCCTTATGAAGGATCGAACTTGAGAAGATCGATCTTCATCGTCTTCTTCATTAAAATTTCTAAAAATCTTTAGTTTGGAAAATAGTTTTTGTTTGGGGTTTTGCATGGCTTCTTCTATAGTCTTAAACTATAGTTTGAAAATAGACAAGGGGTCTAGTACGTCGCCCAGTATGTATATGTGTGTGTGTATGTGTGTTGAAGCTTTGCTTGGAGCTTCAATGACTTCCTCTATAACTCCCCTCTTCCTCCTTGGTCTCGTTCTCTCTCTGGAACTCTCTCTCACTCTCTAGTATTCAAATGTGCAGCAAGGGAAAGTAAAAGTATGGGTGGGTGTTTATATAAAGAAATGGGAAGACTACACACACTCTCTCTCTACATTCCCTCTCTCTCTATATATATCTGCGGGTGTATGTGTAGTATGTGTACAAAGATGTGTATAATCCTTGTGTGTATGTGTGTGTGCAGGTGTGAAGTGGTGGTGATAATGGTGCATAATGAGGGTATATGATATGACCATGGGAGGGTATGATGAGCTTAGTGAGGTTATGAGGAGTGTGCTTAGGTGAGTTTTAGACATCTAGAAGTGGGGTGGTGGTGATCATGGTGATGCTGTGGTGGTGTAAAATGCAACTGCCAATTGGCAGAAAACGAAGGACAGGATCGATCTGATGAAGATCGATCCTAGGTCAAATTCTATGAAATCCTAGGAATATTATTCTGAGTACAGAAATGCAAATGAAATTCACAGATTCAATTTAGAAAATACAATTCATGTATTACAACATGTAGTATAGTACAAATAAGGTTCGAGTGGTTACAATCTCCACCTTTTTATCTCTTTCTTCTTCTCTTTTCCTTCTCCTTCTTCTGTCTTTCTTCTATCCTCTCTTTCTTCTCTAGTTGTGTATGATTGTGAGGTGTATGGAAGTGTATATATGAATATATATCTATATATGTATGTATATATGTATATCTCAAGAAAACCAACCAAAAGATCTAAGGACGAATTCTGGGCTATATATATAGGCAAGAACTGCATGCAGCTAGCAGGAGGTGTCTTCTTCGCAGGAAATGCTTGGAGACCAAATTCAGAAAGTAGCAATCAATTGGGATCAAAGGCAATCGATTGGTACTAAGGTGGTAAGGTCAATCGATTGACAAACGTGGCAATCGGTTAGACCTCAAAAGATGGCAATCGATTGGGGATCAAAATTCACCAAAGACAAGGTTAAGACAAGGTTAAGACAAGGTAGTAACATAGAAACTCATTGCATATATGTACATTGTAATTATAGCAAAAAAAATATGGGTATTACATTACCTACCACTCATTAAAGATTTCACCCCTGAAATCAGAAGTAAACGATTATCAAAACAACTTCGGAAACGTCTTCCGTATTTCTAATTCTAGTTCCCACGAATCTTCTCCTTCATCATGGTGTTTCCACTGAACCTTCACAAATGGAATCCATTTGTTTATGAGCTTCTTAACTTCTGGATCCAAGATCCGCACTGGTCCTTCGTTGAATGTCACATTATCATTCACCTTAATATCTTCAAAATTAATATCGTGCGCTGGGTTGTGGGCACATTTTCTTTACATACTGAAGTGGAAAACATTTTGCACTCTTGACATCTTGGGCTACAATGCAAGCCCATAGGCATCTTTTTTGACACATTCTAGAATCTCGAAAGGTCCAATAAAATGCAGCGATAGCTTCTCTCTCTTCTGACCAAATTTGATGTTGCTTCGAAATGGAGATACTTTGAGAAGTACGTGATCTCCAACACTGAATTCCAGATCCTAGCGATGCTTTTCCGTATAACTCTTGTGACTGGTTCGTATCGTCTTCATATTCTCTCACACGATTTGAATCTTCTCGTTAGTCTCTCTTATTATCTATGGTCTAAGAAGTTGATTATATCGGCCCAGCATAACGGCGATCGGCAATGTCTTCTGAATAAGGCTTCAAATGGCGAAATCCCTATGCTTGAGTGATAGCTATTGTTGTAGGTGAACATTTGCTCTCAGGATATGTATGATTCAAGTGCAAATCAATCATAACAAGTAATACTCGGGTAGGTATGAGGTCAATTTCCATGAGGATTAGACCAGAAGATTACAGTTTCAAGACTCAAATACACTACTCTAGTAACCAAAAAGAAAGAAAAGATGGTTGGTTTGAGGTTTTCGAACACTACGACTATAACTAGCATGCAAGCAATATTAAGGTAATAGTGACAACTAATTAAGTTAGCTAGTTAGAAAATGGCTCAGATTAACAATGATACGTGAACTAGATTGACAAGTTTGATTTAACTAAGGGAAAGGGGGCTAGGGGTCATGTTACCAACCTTGGATCACACAAGGATAAGTCTTAGGGATTTGGAGGGAGCTTCTCAAGTAAACAAAGTACCTCAGGGGCTAACAATCAAATATGTGGGTTGTCAACCCACTATGAAAGATGAAAACTTAAAGAGACTAAGGACAAATGTTGGATTTGTAATATAGATTCAATGACCCCCATTGAATGACAATATAGGTAAAGAAACAAGTATATTACAAACCCAACACTCTTTAATCACCTAAGAAGATCCAAACCCTTAAGACTTTCAATAAAAACAAAGATCCATAGGTAGGTTCATGACCCCTAACCTAGACAACAAAGAAGTAGAAATACATCACCACTAATGAAAATACCCACTTCAAGAGAGAGAATCCAACAAGAAACTTCAATAAATGCTCCAATAAGAAACCAATCTTTCCAAGTACAAGAATCTCTCAAAATCTCAATTACAAGCCCTACATCTGAAATAATTTATGAACTAAAGACAAGAGAAACTGATGTTGTCAGTATCAAGATATAAAAATATACTTTACTTTCTAGGGATTTGTAGTGTGGAAGTAAAGGTCGAACCCACAGAGATTGAAATACTACAGTGCTTTAATTTTAAAACCTAAATCTAATTAATTAAGAAAACGATTTTGATTTGACTTTTAATTAAATTAATGTAACTAATGAAATTAAATCTAAATTATGAAAGCAATTTAAAAGTGTTTTTATGAATATGTTTAAAGGAACCTAGGATTGCAAATCCACCACTAGCGTCATAATAGGAATATTTATGCATTCAATTAGATTATTAAGTTGGATGATAATGGGAAATTGTAGCTACAAGCCCAATTCCTCCGTCAAGAAAATAACTATGGTTCAAGCACCAACATAATCCATCTTCGGTTAGCACGAATTATCCCACACTAAACTAGGGTTGTGGTATAATCCGTCTAATCTAGGCATGGACTATTCGGATACTTGATAGCACAATTCAATAAAGCACCATTACATGTAAACAATCCATACAAGCACAGCAAATATAGATCATTGAGCACATCACAGTCAAAATAGATCTAAGACAAGAATAAACTTTGAAAGTAATGATTTAATCAATAAAAGTACGATTTATTTATAAAAATCCTCTAAACATGTAATCATCATCCATACATAATAAAACTAAAATAAAAACATAAATAAAACCCTATTACTTGGCTAGGGTTTCATTGAAACCCTAGATCTAGGTTTAGCTGTCCATAGAATTGATGAACGGCAAGAGGTCGATGGAGGAGGCCATGGGAATCCTTGGTCTTCTTCTTCTTCTCCTTGTTTTCCTCTTTTCAATGGCTAAAATTTTAGTTGTATATGGCTGTATCTAATGTTGTGTAATGATGTGTAACCCCTAATTTGATTTAGAATAGGATTTATATAGAGTTTGGAATGATTTAGGAAGCTTTCCTAAGCCAAATCGCACTAAAACAGCTATATTTACGTTTCTGGATGTCATATGCACAAACCACCTTCACTGGGCACTTTAATTTAATAAAATACGCATTTTTGGTTTTTTCTAAGGTCGCTCGCGCGGCCCGCTCGCGTGAGGTAGTTTTCGCTGCACTGCGCGACTTTCGTAGAATTGCGATAACATTTTTATCGGAACTCGGATTGACTCGCCGTTTGAAGCCACGCGTCCGTAACTCGAAGATCTACATTTTATTTCTCTGGAGAAATTTCTCAAATCCAAAATATTCTTTGCCAAAAATGCAATTTTCCGAGGCTGCTACTGTATTCATCTTTCACCGGAATCACCGTTTGAGCCCAGAATGACTTCCAAAGCCACTAATCATTGGATTTTTGTGCATTTTCATATTAAAGCTCCAAAATCTACAAAATATAGAATATTTATTAAAAATCACTTAATAACTACATGAAATGGGCTAACAAAGCGTATTTTAGGACTATAAACGGCAACTATTCATCGCCGATCACACCCCCAAACCTACTCTTTGCTAGTCTTCGAGCAAAAAGAAAAAAAAATTTAAATTACTACTACAAATACTATTCCATTTTCGTATGAATCACGATTGCATTTAGCATATGTAACAAGCCTTTTAAACTCCTAGGTGTCCCTAGTAGGACGAGTAAAGTCTCGTGAGGGTTCTCGTCAACAAGTCACCCACAACCATATTTATTAACTTATAAATTTAAAAACTTTTATTAAAAACAAAGAACATAATATTCAATACTCCTTCATCATATAACAAAGATTTGAAATAGAATAACGAACATAAAGAAACATAATAAAACATCCACCTAAATCATGAAAAACAATCCCAAGCACATGCATCATATAAATCAATAGAGTTCCTCATACAATTGCACGTGTGTGATATGGTAGTCAAATGAACACGTGCATGTCATGAACTTAGAATATGACTCGGATGATCATCTAACTATGCTTCGACTACGAATCTCACAATGTCAATTACACTCTAAAATGAAACACTCAGAAACAAGTGTAATTTTTCTAAAATATGTGAGTAAAGGAAATATGTTTTCAAAACGAGAAATGCTCACATATGATTGGAAAAAAAACGCATGACACGAAAGAACAATAGTCTCATAGATAGGATGCCAATAATCAAGAAAAATTAATCATTACCATGTTTTAATCTCCCTCCCATCGTTTTCATACCCGAACCATGTTTCATAGGATCAAATAGGACTTTTCAAAGGTTGTAATGTGGCTCAAGTAATGGAAAAGGATAGAAATGATTCATTAGGTAGTTTTCAGAATGGCATTGTAAGGCATGTTCGCTTTCTTTCATTCATCTCTTCTACCAACTTTCATCTTCTTATTCTCTTCTTTTCATTCCTTTTAATTTTTTTATCCTTCTGTTTCTTTTTTTTTTCTTTTTTCTTTTCCTTATTCTTTTTTCTTTTTTTTTTCTCTATTCTTTTCCCCCTTGTTGCTTTTGAAACGAATATTCAATAAATAACAAGGCAACTACCCCAAACATCATCTTATTTTCTTTTTCTTCTTCTTCTTCTCAATCACATATCGCCTTAACACCACTAAAAGTTGATCAATCTTTCAGGGGTGAACTCCAAGTTGGCCAAATTGGAGCAAAAACAGGATAATGGTAATTAAAGAGAAATGACATTTTAACGGCTCAAGGGGCGAACTAAGGACATTTTATCATTTATCGGTAGGCAGTAAACAAAGAAGGACCTAAGATCATTTCCTAAGGTTATATGATTCTTCAACATTTACGACGGAAGATTATTTAGCATAGTAACAAATATTTTAACTTGACTATCAACCAAAACAAGAATAATGAGACTAAACAACAAGTAGATGCGTTATTTCAAATGAAATTTGACAAACACAAAATGTATTTATAACCCTCTAAAAAGAAAAGATAGGCTCAAAAGCTCACTGGGTCTAGTCTCCACCTTGTGTTATCTAGAAATCCGAATCATATTATAATTCACATCAGACATGTATTCACGTGACTACGTGTAGTGCATCGGTTTGTGTGCAAATCTATGATATAAAACTACGATTCAAGTGATACATGACCTAAAACGTTTCATCATGACATTAGCAAATATTTAATCACATCTTTTCTTGTTTACCATTCTATAACAATCATAGTTACATAACAAGATGTATCGACTAGAGATTGCAAAACCGTAGGTAACATCGTTTATTTAAGCATAAGAATCCAAATTTTTTAAAATTTTTATAAATTAGTGCATAATAATGTGCATGTGTGTGCATACCCCCAAACCTAAACCTTTTATTGTCCCCAATGAAACAATAAAACGAAAGTAAGGGAAGTACGTAAAGAAGGAACGATAATACCTTGATCTTGACAAGCATATAACAAGTGAACACATTGGAACACAGTGGAGGAGGTGGCGGTATATTAAGATTATTCATATTAGCACCGTCGTTTTGATTGTTATTGTTATTTCCACCGTCAGCCATTTTAATCGGTTTGATTTTAAAAGTTCGAGTTTTCCTTAACCATTCACGGGTACTTTGAATTTCGGCCTCAAACAACGACGACGGAATCGGAGTTGATTCGTCGTCTTGCAACCCAACTCTAGAAGCTTGGGTTGTGGACTTACTAGTTCTTAAGGTACGTTCAAGTTCAAGATCGAAAGATTTTAATCTTGGTTTATTTGAACGTGTACCCAACATAAACTAAAACAAAAGAAAAGAAACTAAAAACAAAGACTGACCAATCAAAGAAACAAATAGCAATCACGCGAATAAGATGACAAGCAAGCACACAGTACTACTATGATGCATGAATATTATCCTGTACTGCAATGACCGCGTCAAGCCCAGCGCCCCGGGTTTCCTAGCTAATGCAGTGTTCACTCCACAACTAACCTAATGCAAGTAATTGCGTCTCAGCGCCCTGACTTACAGTGATTTGATGCGAAGTTAAAGCAAGCAATTTACTTAATTTTTATTGATTTTATTTGCGTAAGCTCCTTTGATGTAATTAGCTACTCCACTCGGAAACGTTGGAATTTGATGACTCGAAAACCTATAAAATAAAAGAACAAGTTAGTAATTTAAAACAAAAACGGAAAATAAGAAGAATAAAAACTAATCTAATATTTACGAATTAACTAAACTAAGATTATAAAATTAAAGGTAGTACTGCAATCCCCGGCAACGGCGCCAAAAATTGATGTTGTCAATATCAAGATATAAAAAGTGTTCTTTACTTTTCAAAAGATTTGTAGTGTGAAAGCAAAGGTCGAACCCACAGGGATTGGTTAACTACAGCGACTTAATTTTAAAACCTAACTTTAATTAATTATGAAAATGGATTTTGATTTGATTTTAATTAAACTAATAACAATAAAACTAAATCTAAACTATGAAAGCAATTAAAAGTGTTTTTGTAAATATGTAAAGGGAACCTAGGATTGCAAATCCACCACTAGCTTCATAATAGGAATATTTATGAATTACTTTAGCCTATTAAGTTGGATGATAATGGGGAATTGTAGCTACAAGCCCAATTCCTCCGTCAAGAAAATAATTATGGTTCAAGCACCAACATAATCCATCTTCGGTTAGCACGAATTATCCCACACTAAACTAGGGTTGTGGCATAATCCGTCTAATCTAGGCATGGACTATTCGGATACTTGATAGCACAAATCAATAAAGCACCATCTCATGTAAATAATCTAAACAAGCACAGCGAGCATAGATCATTGAGCACATCACAGTCAAAATAGATCTAAGACAAGAATAAATTCTGAAAGTAATGATTTAATCAATAGAAGTTCGATTTATATATAAAAATCCTCGAAACATGTGACTGTTATCCATACATAATAAAACTAAAATAAAAACATAAAATACTCCCTATTACTCGACTAGGGCTTCATTGAAACCCTAGATCTTTGTCTAGGCTGCCATAGAAGTGGAGATCGGCAAGTAGTTGATGGAGGAGGCCATGGGAATCCTTGGTCTTCTTCTTCTTCTCCTTGCTTTTCCCTCTTCAAGGGCTGGAATTTCAGTCTATATGGCTGTATGCGTATATATGTATGGGTGTGTAACCCCTAATTTGAAGTAAAATAGAGTATAAATAGAGTTTACAACAAGCTTTGGAAGCTTTCCTAACCCGAAACGAACTGAAACTGATATATTTTACAGTCTGGACGTCATTCAACAGTTTCGTTTGCACATGAGTCTTTAGTATACTGAAATACGTATTATTGGTTTTTACACATATCGCGCGAGCGGGCTGCGCGAGCGCGACATTTGGGACCTCGCGCGAGCGATTTCTGGGTTTTCGCGCCCGCGGATCGCGCGATTGAACTGGCTTTTTCAGCTTCTTTTCTTCTGCTTTTTCACCCTGTTTAGTCTGATATACTTGATTTCTTCCAAAACCTATCAGAAAATAGAAAACGAAGTAAAAATATACAAAAACAGGATAAAAAGGTACTAACAAATGCTCGTTAAGGCGTATAAATAGGATTTGTTCTCTCCCGATCAGGTTGCCTCCCAAGAAGCGCTATTTTTTACGTCTTCAGCTAGACCGTTCTAGCTCAAGATTTATGGAGGCCGTAACTCAGATTTTGTACCCCTGAGGATATCAGGAAGAGTCCGGTGATAAGCAGAAATAATGTCGCTTTGTATCAATTCATTCAACGGTTCATCCTTTTCGGTTTCAAATCGATTCTTCACCTTTTGAGTAAATTCGTCATTAGGGTCCAGATTATTCAAATCCATCCGCTTATTACTAACCATAATATTTTCCTCACACGTATTTACTCCTATATTAGGTTCAATATTTCATCGTACCTCACTCTCTGCCAAGTAATCGTCGTCTTTAGGAGGTTGATCAATAGCGTTAAAAACGTTCAATTTTAAGTTCATGTTCCCAAATGACACCTTCATTACCCCCGTCCGACAGTTAACACGAGCGTTAGCAGTTGCTAAGAATGGATGACCTAGAATGACAGGAGTGTGCTTCCTAGCATCTAGTACGAGTTCAGTATCAAGGACCATGAAATCAACAGGATAATAGCATTTATCAACTTTAACTAAGACGTCATCGACGATTCCTCTAGGTATTTTAATAGAACGATCCGCTAATTGAATAGTAGCGGCCGTAGGTTTAAGTTTACCTAAACCTAGTTGTTTATAAACGTGATAAGGTAAGAGATTAATACTCGCACCTAAGTCAAGGAGAGCCCTATGGATGATAGTGTCACCTATGACACATGAAATCGTAGGCGTACCTGGATCTTTATACTTCGGAGTAGCGTGTTGGAAAATAGAACTTACTTTTTCCGTGAGAAAGACCTTTTTCGGAGTATGACTACGCAATTTACGTTTTTGAGTGCAAAGGTCTTTAAGACATTTAGCGTAAGCGGGAATTTGTTTAATAGCATCGAGGAATGGAGTATTAACTTTAACTTGTTTAAATACCTCGAGTATATCTTCTATTTTTGACCCTTTCTTAGACAAATGTGACGGTCCCTCAACGTTTGGTGGATAAGGTAGGTTTGGAATAATATTAGTTGGGACCGGTTCTTTTTCCTTTCTTCTTTGATTCACGTCCTCACCCCTCTCTTTATTCGAGTTAACGTTTTCATCCCTCATAACCTCCCTCGGAATCTCAACAACTTCTTCCTCTCGAGTAGTCGTCCTAGTTGACACAGCGTTCACTTGCTCACTCGTACCACCCACCTCGTATTGTCCTTTAGGGTTCGGAATAGGTTGACTTGGCAACTTACTCTCGGTTAAACGATTTAGCGTGTTAACTATTTGTCCCACTTGGGACTCCAGTTTTGCAATGGACTGGGTGTGGGAATGTACTAACTGGATCACCGGACCAAAACTTTCAAGTGAGGCCAACACCTTCTCCTCAAATGCATTATTACGTGGAGGTGGAGGAGGAGGTTGTTGGTATTGACATTGTTGAGGTCTATAAGCGTTAGGGAAATTACTCATCTCATTATTATTATTATTATTATTATTATTATTATTATTATTATTATTAATATTATTATTATTAATATTATTATTATTATTATTATTATTATTTTTCCATGAAATATTAGGATTGTTTCTCCATGGCGCGTTCGGATTATTAGTAGTCGAATTATAATTATTTCGTGGGTATTGTTGAATAGAATTAATGTGTTGCTCCACGAATTCTGAAAATTGACTCGCCGATGGACATGCTAGGATAAAATGTGACGGATCAGAACATAATGCACAAATTTCATGAGCGGGTGGGGCTGTCGTTTGGTTCATTGTTAAAAGTCAGTCAAGTTTTTTTAGATAGTTCTTTTATTTCAATTGAATGACTATGGATATCGCATTTTTCTTACCCACAGCTTTTCAAAATCAAATTCAAAAACAAATGAGTCGCCACTTAATTTTGAAAAGGAGAATTAAGAAACCATTTTAAAAGCAAACTGATCTTTTAGAAACCAGAGATTAACTAGGTCCGGGGATTATGGAATGAGAGAGGAAGGAGCCCGTCGGACTAAAACACCCTCTCTCATCCTATCTTGCGATAGGCCTCTACTCAACATCCTTTTAATCAAATTTATTAATCTAAGCATGCCCTCAACTAATATATATATACATATACATCACAAAAGCATGTCCAAAGGGTGTAAAATTGCAATTGACAAAATACCATTCAAAAGCCACATAATTCAGGTAGCAAGCGATATGATATGCAATAGAGAACGAGTGAACTTACCCGGGATCCAGCAGCGATAGTAAACGTGCAATGCATGCGAACAAAAGAAAATCCTAAAAAGAGTCTCTAATCACATATACACATAAGGCAAAACCTAATTCTAAGGTGTCGCGCATTAAGTCAAAAAATCAATAAAATCAAGAAATTAAGATAAACTAAAGAGGAGTCCTAGAAATCATACCTTAATAGCGCTACAAAACAAAGGGTTAGTCCACATGCTTCACATAATAATAATATGATATCAAACAATCAATCCTAATTCTCTAGCTTATACCTAGCAAGCAATGAAATCCAACTTTATCCAATTACTAGTTCTAATTATAAGCATTAATGTACATGAATTCATGAATATGAACAAGAGTAAGCTATTAACTATGAATTTATCCATTGACTTGAATCATTTAGCTTTGAGATTTAAGTCTAATTAATCATTATTAAGATATGGTTTAAGCCCTAAGTCATAAGAGAATCATTTGGGCCATTATTTACAAAGTTGGTCAAATGTGTCATGAAATTCTGAAAATTGCAGAGAGCAGACCAGAACTTTAAGAAACGAAAAAGCATGTCTCCCATGGTTTGATGTCAGTGAATTTTGGACCCAAGATGCCTCTGTCAGTCTAGTTTCCAAATCAAAAAGAAAATCAAGGTTTCAACGGTTAGATCTCCAGGAAAAGGACAAGAACCAGACGTCACTCAGAGATGTACAACTCTCCGTCCAGAGATATTGTTTGATTTTTTAAAATTAGCAAAAAGATTAGAAACACTTGGATCTTTTTAGGGGATCTTCCTAACACATTAAGGTACCTAGAAAAAATTATTAGAGACCCCAAAAACTCCATTAGAATTCTGATTTATGAATTTCAAAATAGACTTGCTGTTCTGAAACTATTCTGAAACTCTGGACAGATTGTGGCTGGCTCACAAAACCCATGATCAAACCCTTCTAAACATAAAACCACCTTAAAACAAAAATTACAGTGGTAGATTACTGTGTTATTGACACTTTCCCGTTGGTTTCACTTGATTTCAACGGTTAGATTTTGAACTAAAAATCTTTGATCAAAAACAGTTTGTGAATTCACTGTTTTCATTTGTCAAGTTCAACTTTTATTTGTTAACCCCAACTATTAAACCATGAAGTTGGGTTTAAACCAAACCACTTCTCCTACCATTTGATGGTCATTGGAGGCTAGAGACTTTTATATTTGTAGATTTTAAATGAAGTATGAATAGACTTCATGAAATCTCAAGATGATGAATCAAAACCATAGGGATGAGTTTAGACCCAAAATATTTTCTCCTACCACTTGATGGTCATTGGAGATGAAGATATGGTTAATACTCATGGGTCTCAAAGGAATATAGAAGGGATTCCATGAAACATCAAGCTAGAGGACTCAAGTCATAAGCATGGACTTGGATCCATCTATTTATTTATAAAAAGTGATGATCAAACTTTGACTCCCATGTGAAGTATAAGCTTACATGAGATTCAAAACATCAAACTCAAGAGCTTTCAAAGGAGATATTGAAGATCTCAAGAATCTCAAAAGAAGAACATAAACAAGGAAAATAGAAGAAGGATCAAAGAACTAGGAAGTAAGGACTTCCAAGTTTACTTAACAAACTCTAAAACTTAATCAAGAAAAACTAAATGACTTGTAAATTAGAAGCTCAAAAGAAAGAAAACACAACTAAGATTAGAGGGTCACCTCCAAACTATCCTCAAAGTTTCTCTCCTTTGAAGATCTTCCAAACTCTTCTTCAAACTCTCCAAACTCTCTTTTTTTCTCTCCAAAAAATGTTGGTGTAATGGTAGTTTTTTTTGTGTTTCCCCTTCTTCTTTTTTGTCTCTCCCCCCTTGTTGTCCCCATTTTTTTTGTATCTCTTTCTCAATGGAGATACCTCTTCTTATATAGACAAAAATACCTAGGTAATTTCAGTAAATTCGGAGTAAAAGACAGGTGTAAATCCCTCATTTGGTGGTACAATGTGTACTTTCTGAAATTAGGCAGACTGCTGCCCAGCGCGGCAGTCCAGAAACTGTCGCGGCAGTCCGTGAATGCCGCCGCGGCAGTTCATGACTGCCGTCGCGGCACTACGCGACTACCGCGCGGCATTCATCAAATGCCGCGGAAATTAATGGATTACCGCGTTTTTGTCAGTCTTACTTTATCAGTTTTTTGTTCTTATTCGCATACGCATACGTATTGCTCTGCAAAATACAGACTTTAAAAGTGAACGGTAGTCAGAAATTGTTGGCGGCACTTGGGGAATGCCGGCCCGGCACTCTATGACTGCCGTGCGGCACTCAGTGAGTGCCGCGGCAGTCTGCCGTGTGCCGTTTTTAGCTAAGATTCCCTCTTTTAGATTTTCTTTTTCCCAAAGCAAATGATTTTTGAGGATTTTTTCCGAAAATTGTGTTTTATACCCGAATTCTCCTAAATACCTGGTATTTTCCTCTTTTTGTGAAATTTTACTGCGTTTGGAGAACTTTCTGAAGAGCTTGGAATACTTCGAATCTTTCGGTCCTTATCATCATCGGACGTGGAGGTGACGTTCTCCTAAATTCGTCGGTCGGTCAAAATTGGGGTGTCTACAATTTGCCCCTCTTTGACAGAGCTTGTGGGGCAATGCGTCCCATAAGTGAATGTCAAAGCCTGCGTGAAGACAAGCCTTTGACCAGACTATCGAATTTAGGTAAAAACAAAATGCGTTGCAAAAAACGGGCGCGCAGCAGAATTCTAATTGGTCGTGCTCCATGACGAGCTGCCTACGTATCCCATCAGGAATCAGACCAAGGCGTAGTTCAGGTATGGGGTCGAACACACACAAACGCAAGTAGTCATACGGTTGGATGCACCTATCCTGTCGTGATGCAAGTGCCATGCAATGGTGTGCTCCACATAACGTCTCAGCAACATATTGTTCTTTCTTAGTACCAAAAAGCAACCTATGCCATTCTACTCATGATGTCATTCCATTCTGGGAGAGTCATTACCGTCATAGATGCGCTTACTATGTTTAATTCTCTGACATTCTTCAAGAGTCATCTAATCGACTAGGATGCGCTACGCGCCTTATACCTTGGTGTCAAATTAGAAACCACGCTTTCCGAAAGATTGAGGTGCGCTTCGCGTCTTATAATCGGGTGTCTTCCAAGAATCATCTGATTGATTGAGATGCGCTACGCGCCTTATACTCCAGTGTCAAATCAGGAACCACGCTGAAAGACTGAGATACGCTACGCGCCTTATACTCCGATGTCTTTCAAAAATCATCTGATCGACTGCGATGTGCTACGCGCCTTATACTCCGGTGTCAAATCAGGAACCACGCTGAAAGACTGAGATGCGTTACGCGCCTTATACCCCGGTGTCTTCCAAAAAACATCTGATCGACTGAGATGCGCTACGCGCCTTATACTCCGGTGTCAAATCAGGAAGCACGCTGAAAGACTGAGATACGCTACGCGCCTTATACCCCGGTGTCTTCCCAAAATCATCTGATCGATTGAGCTGCAATTTCATGCTATATAGATGTAAAGACTCACGATCATGTTCTTTCTGGTGATATGAATGCATTCTACGCCGATATAAATTGTCGCAACATAAATGACTTCAACAAGGATTCGCCTTAATCTAGAAGACTCCAACGGATTTGCCTCAACCTAGAGGACTTCAGTATCGACCAAAAAGATGCTGCCATCGAGGACTAACGAAAGTTCAAAAAGATTGCCATTGATGAGTGACAAGGATTGCCATTGAGGCCTAAAAGACACTGCCATTGAGTACTAATGCTAATGATGCTGCCATTGAGGACTAATGCAAGGTTGCCATTGAGGCCTAACATAAATGATGCTGCCATTGAGGCCTAACACACATAATGCTGCCATTGAGGCCTAACACAAAGTTGCCATTGAGGCCTAATGCAAGGTGAAGAGAAGCTGCCATTGAGGACTAACGCCTAGAGAAGCACTAAACAACATGGTAAGATATTGGTCAATAGCCACTCAGAGGCTTACAAGCAAGAACGATGGTCAACAGCCTTTCAAGGACTTATGTTGCGAAAGCGACAATCAACAGCCCTTTTGGGGACTTATGTTGCAATAGCAGAGATCAACAACCTCACAAGGACTCATGTTGCAATTTAATTAAAAAAATCGAGAGTCAATCGGACTCAAATCAAATCAGTTTAGTTCAATTTCTTAAATTGGGAGTCAATCAGACTCAAATCAATTCAACTTTTTCAAAATCAGGAGTTAATCAGACTCCATTTGTCCCACTTTTCATATCAGGAATTTAGTTTCATCCAATCCGAAGTCATTTTGACTCAAATTAAGTTTGAATCCCATTTATTAGGAGTCAATCAGACTCAATTCAATTTATTTTCTAAGTAAGACTCAAAGAATTTGAACGAAGCTGATATAAAGAATGATTTTCTGCATTCGCGGGCTTTTGGAAGAAACACATCGATTCAGTCAAAAGAGGGAAGTCACCTTTGCCCCTAGTTTTGAACTCTTCTTATATCGCCACTTTATGCTGTGATAGTGTTCAAAACCTCTGCTTGTACTGCTCTTGGGATGCTCATAAAGACTTTTCAAATCTTTATTCATCATCTTAAACCCACATATTTGAGACCATTTATTGACTCTTCAAAGGAGGACAGACCTGACAAAGCTAGTTACTCAAAATGACTGACTCAAACTCTTCATTCATTATGAATCAATGTGCTTTCATTGTGAATAATGTATCATCATCTTACAAATGGTAGTGATTTGCTGATAAATCTAAACTTCCTCTTTTCGATTTAGCGAATTCTTTGTCCATCTAGAATGTGCTTCAAATTAGTGCTTTAGCTTATAGAATGAAATGCACTCTATTTTAATCTTTTCAAAACAAACTCAATTACTTGAGAACTTACATCTGGTACAGAGGGATTTTGGCAAACAAAGTTTGCCCCTAGTTTGAAAGAAACTTAGGGGTTTGCTTCTATGATAAAAGGGATTTTCAGCAAAGGAAGTTTGCCCCTGGTTTGGCGATATATATGTGGCTTCAGGCAGACGTAAGTTTGCCCTTAGTATGAAGGAATGAAACCAAAGGCGCCAAAAGGGTGCTGCTTGCAGTTTAGGGATGGCTATGGACCGAGAACCTTGGGAGGTTCGCCTACTTATCCCCGAGCGGGAATCAGGTCCAAAGTAGTTCGGCCAAGGCCTGAAAGAAGGATAGCATGAGATGATGGGATGATGACCGAACCGAGAAGGTTGCCTACGTATCCCCAAGTGGGAATCAGGTCAAAGCGTAGTTCATCAACTCTGGAGGTCTTGAATGAATTAGGCTTCAAGAATTGGTGGACTTTTCGAGCCATGTTGCCATTTGGGTCTAGGGAGTGCATGTCACTTGTGGTAGCCCTTGTATAGCATGATGAACTACTTCTTCCTTTATTCTTTTTTCTTTCCTCTTTTCTTTTCTTTTCTTCTCTTTCAATTGACGGTTGATTCTTTAACCTTTTCACCAGCCAGTTAATCTTTTACAATTCTCATCATGTTTTATTCATACTCCATCCAATTCACAAAGTAATATCAGTCCTTCGAATCTTTATTTGTTTCTTTTTTTTCAAAGATATCTCTGCATTGTTTTAGGCTCACTTAGTGTTTGAGTCTTTTTTCTAAGCTGATAAGTCCCTCTTTTCATTTCTAATCTCTTTTCTTTGTTAAGAACAACACAAAGCCTTGAGATAGTTCATGTGCCAATGATCTACTTTGAAGTGCTCAAGAATTCTCAATCTCATCTATTCTCTGCCTTTTCTTCTCTTTCCTTTCTTTTCTCTACCTTACTATCTCTTATTCTTTCCATGATTTTGACTGGCTAGGATTAGGATTTTTGAGATCAACACGTATCTTATTTTTGCTCTAAATTTTTCCTAGGCGCCCTTCCGGGTTTTCATCCTAGCGAGCTCTTTCTTCTTTTTTCTTTTTTCTTTTTTTATGCTCTAACTTTTGCCTAGGTGCCCTTCCGGGTTTTCATCCTAGTGAGCTCTTTTTCTATTTCTTTTCTTTTTCGGAATAAGAAGTTCATTAAAATGTCTGGCTACCATCAAGGACCCAGTTTATGGCTTTAGACTGGTTGGGCTCATCTTTTAGGCTTGGTATTTGAGAGAAGGGGATGGTGAGCAAGCTTCAAGTTCCAAGTTCATCTTTTTAAGATTGAGCAAGAGCATCTTTAAATTCTTAAAGTAAAGCTAATCAATTCTCTACTCCTCCATGGTGTTGGCACAAAATTTTCTTTGATCACTTGGGGATCCTTTTCAATGCAAAGATTTATTAACAAAGTATTTTCCATGATGTTTGAAAAAGTGACTTTTTCTTCTCCCCTTTTTTGGTCTTAATGATCCATGCATTCACGACTTAGCACACTGAATCAAGAAAAATGAAATTTTATTCAACTAGTAGGGAAGGAGGATTACATCACTCGACTCGATAAACTCGACAAAGACTTGCAAACAGACTTGGTAACAGACTAACCAGAAGACTCGACCGGAATTGACATTTGACTCCAACCTGACATAGCTCGACTACCAGACTTGACTTGGTCTCAATTGGAGTGTCACAGATAATTTTCAATTTGTTGGGTCCCCAAGAGCATCCACACTTGATTCAGCAGTAGCATTTCCAAACACTATTACCTCACTGGCATCTTCATCAGGTTCATCACTCCCCTTCTGTATCTTTGTAGGAACATCGTCTGCCCTTATGGCCCATTTTTCAGTCGAATGGCCCTGTTCTGACTCATACCGAGTATTGTCAATGCCTTTTTCGATTCTGTTGATTGGGTCGGGGCAAGTCGGTTGTTGCGCACTCATGGAGGCAACGAATCCCTTGAGAGTATTCGGCGATGGCTGTGATTGAAAAGATTGTATGTCATGCCAGATGCCACCTGGTGGGTTCAGCAAAGGAGTGATGATTTTATGCTCAATGAGATCTTGGATATCATGGCGGAGTTTCATGCAATAGTTAGTTGTATGGCCAGGGGTCTGGTGGTAGGCACAGTACAAAGACAGGTCACATTTGCGGGGTAAGGGATCTGGTAGTGGCTTTGGGTCCAGGGGACTGAGGTGACCATTCTTGACAAGGTGACCAAGGGCCATGGATAATGGCATGCCAAGGTTGATGAAGATTCTCGGCTTGCGGGCTCGGTTTGATTTTGAATTCGACTTTGAGCTAGAGTTGATTTTTGGGTTGAGATGTGGACTTGGAATAGCTCTTTGGTTAGTTGGGATTGGGCCTGGATATGGGCTTTGGTGAATGGTTAAGCTTGGGTATGGACTTTGGTGATAGGTTGGGTTTGGACATGGGCCTCGGTGCATAGGTGGGTTCAGACATGCCCGTTGGTGCTTCTTTAAGTAATCCATTATTCTCTGATCTATCTTTTCCTCATCAGGGCCCATTTGATCTTTCAATAATTGAATGAACTCAAGCATGACCCCCTCCAATTGCTTCACCCTAGAATCTTGTTGCTCAACAACGGCTTGCAGTTTGCTTACTTTCTCCTCCAAAGCTCTGTAGGCCATTGGTGGGTCCATCTCGACATAATGGTCCATGATCTCCTCTAAGTAAGAGAGATAAACCCAAGACGATTAGAAGTGTCCTTACTAGGGGCTCTGGTTGTTCCACTCTTTCAAGAAAAACAGATAGGAAAAAGGTCGTCATGCAGAATTGAATAGTAAGGGATTTTTTTTTTTTTTAGGGACTTTGATCTTAATTGGGAAGAAGATATTGAGTCTGTACGCTATACGTATGTAATGATATCGATTGCAAAATATACATGCTCTTATGATTTGATGCATGAACTGCACACATGGCACACGAATGAAATGCAAGTGTGTGTGTGCCTACTCTATATGCCAAAGTAAAGGAAAATTCTAATCCTAACAGGTAAACACATAAGCACATAAGATCCTCACCCATGTCAAGTGCGCCAACTTCTCCTTTCATTGTGATCTTTACTACCCTTTCAAAGGTTGGATATGCAGAAAAATTTCGAAATTCATTTGAAAAGCATTTCTTTAGAACGATGAGATCTTTCAAAAACAATTCTCAAGAATTTTGAATCTTTTATTAAAAAAAAAAAAAAAAAATGAGGATGTGAAAACATTTCTCAATGAAGATAATTTGATTGAAATTTTGCTTTAAAATTCATTTGAAGAGCATTTTTTATAAACAATTCCCAAAGATTAGTTTGGAGCTTTAATCAAAAGTGAACTCCAAAGATTTTTGAAAGAGCAATTGAAAACTTTGGGATGAAGATTACAAAAATTCATTTGCTTTCAAAGATGGTTTTAAAATTCTTTCGGGGTAGAAGGATCACATGATCGGATTATTACCGTACTTTTCATAAATTTGGATGCATACAAGGTCAATGATGCTTAACTAAACATGATATAAGAAGTATAATCTTATAATCAAGGTTCGGCATGTCCTCCAAATGTCATGTAACACAAGGAGAAATTGCTAAAAGGTGATTAAAAGATTATTCATCTTTCATCAAGCAAGTATCGTCATCATCTCAAGTAATCCCTTCTGGGCATACAAAACTTCCTAGCACATAACCCTAATCAAGAATTGATTTCCAAAGATTGAAATGTTCTATAGAAACTACTATGCAAAGGCTGGATTTTGGTCAAATAAGGGACCCTTGACACACACCCGATAGGATGCTTCATATACCAAATCATGGTACGAGATCAAGGGTGATCACACAGTTCCATGATGACTTGACCGACCGGGTTGCCCCGAGCCTCCAAGGTCATAGTTCCGTGCAATCGACTGGCTGGACATGCAAGTGAAATGCAACAGGCACACAAAGATTAATTAATTCGATTAAAAGAATATTTTTCAAGTCTAATCCTCAATTGAACCTAAAATCAGAATTCTGGTCTGCGAAACCAGAGATTCTGGGTTCGATCCCCAGCAGAGTCGCCAGATTGTGGATATCGCATTTTTCTTACCCACAGCTTTTCAAAATCAAATTCAAAAACAAATGAGTCGCCACTTAATTTTGAAAAGGAGAATTAAGAAACCATTTTAAAAGCAAACTGATCTTTTAGAAACCAGAGATTAACTAGGTCCGGGGATTATGGAATGAGAGAGGAAGGAGCCCGTCGGACTAAAACACCCTCTCTCATCCTATCTTGCGATAGGCCTCTACTCAACATCCTTTTAATCAAATTTATTAATCTAAGCATGCCCTCAACTAATACATATATACATATACATCACAAAAGCATGTCCAAAGGGTGTAAAATTGCAATTGACAAAATACCATTCAAAAGCCACATAATTCAGGTAGCAAGCGATATGATATGCAATAGAGAACGAGTGAACTTACCCGGGATCTAGCAGCGATAGTAAACGTGCAATGCATGCGAACAAAAGAAAATCCTAAAAAGAGTCTCTAATCACATATACACATAAGGCAAAACCTAATTCTAAGGTGTCGCGCATTAAGTCAAAAAATCAATAAAATCAAGAAATTAAGATAAACTAAAGAGGAGTCCTAGAAATCATACCTTAATAGCGCTACAAAACAAAGGGTTAGTCCACATGCTTCACATAATAATAATATGATATCAAACAATCAATCCTAATTCTCTAGCTTATACCTAGCAAGCAATGAAATCCAACTTTATCCAATTACTAGTTCTAATTATAAGCATTAATGTACATGAATTCATGAATATGAACAAGAGCAAGCTATTAACTATGAATTTATCCATTGACTTGAATCATTTAGCTTTGAGATTTAAGTCTAATTAATCATTATTAAGATATGGTTTAAGCCCTAAGTCATAAGAGAATCATTTGGGCCATTATTTACAAAGTTGGTCAAATGTGTCATGAAATTCTGAAAATTGCAGAGAGCAGACCAGAACTTTAAGAAACGAAAAACCACATCTCCCATGGTTTGATGTCGGTGAATTTTGGACACAAGATGCCTCTGTCAGTCTAGTTTCCAAATCAAAAAGAAAATCAAGGTGTCAACGGTTAGATCTCCGGGAAAAGGACAAGAACCAGACGTCACTCTGAGATGTACAACTCTCCGTCCAGAGATATTGTTTGATTTTTTAAAATTAGTAAAAAGATGAGAAACACTTGGATCTTTTTAGGGGATCTTCCTAACACATTAAGGTACCTAGAAAAAATTATTAGAGACCCCAAAAACTCCATTAGAATTCTGATTTATGAATTTCAAAATAGACTTTCTGTTCTAAAACTATTCTGAAACTCTGGACAGATTGTGGTTGGCTCACAAAACCCATGATCAAACCCTTCTAAACATAAAACCACCTTAAAACAAAAATTATAGTGGTAGATTACTGTGTTATTGACACTTTCCCATTGGTTTCACTTGATTTCAACGGTTAGATTTCGAACTAAAAATCTTTGATCAAAAACAGTTTGTGAATTCACTATTTTCATTTGTCAAGTTCAACTTTTATTTGTTAACCCCAACTATTAAACCATGAAGTTGGGTTTAAACCAAACAACTTCTCCTACCATTTGATGGTCATTGGAGGCTAGAGACTTTTATATTTGTAGATTTTAAATGAAGTATGAATAGACTTCATGAAATCTCAAGATGATGAATCAAAACCATAGGGATGAGTTTAGACCCAAAATACTTTCTCCTACCACTTGATGGTCATTGGAGATGAAGATATGGTTAATACTCATGGGTCTCAAAGGAATATAGAAGGGATTCCATGAAACATCAAGCTAGAGGACTCAAGTCATAAGCATGGACTTGGATCCATCTATTTATTTATAAAAAGTGATGATCAAACTTTGACTCCCATGTGAAGTATAAGCTTACTTGAGATTCAAAACATCAAACTCAAGAGCTTTCAAAGGAGATATTGAAGATCTCCAAGAATCTCAAAAGAAGAACATAAACAAGGAAAATAGAAGAAGGATCAAAGAACTAGGAAGTAAGGACTTCCAAGTTTACTTAACAAACTCTAAAACTTAATCAAGAAAAACTAAATGACTTGTAAATTAGAAGCTCAAAAGAAAGAAAACACAACTAAGATTAGAGGGTCACCTCCAAACTATCCTCAAAGTTTCTCTTCTTTGAAGATCTTCCAAACTCTTCTTCAAACTCTCCAAACTCTCTTCTTTTCTCTCCAAAAAATGTTGGTGTAATGGTAGTCTTTTTTGTGTTTCCCCTTCTTTTTTTTTGTCTCTCCCCCCTTGTTGTCCCCCTTTTTTTTGTATCTCTTTCTCAATGGAGATACCTCTTCTTATATAGACAAAAATACCTAGGTAATTTCAGTAAATTCGGAGTAAAAGACAGGTGTAAATCCCTCATTTGGTGGTACAATGTGTACTTTCTGAAATTAGGCAGACTGCTGCCCAGCGCGGCAGTCCAGAAACTGTCGCGGCAGTCCGTGAATGCCGCCGCAGCAGTTCATGACTGCCGTCGCGGCACTACGTGACTGCTGCGCGGCATTCATCAATTGCCGCGAAAATTAATGGATTACCGCGTTTTTTTCAGTCTTACTTTATCAGTTTTTTGTTCTTATTCGCATACGCATACGTATTGCTCTGCAAAATACAGACTTTAAAAGTGAACGGTAGTCAGAAATTGTTGGCGACACTTGGGGAATGCCGGCCCGGCACTCAATGACTGCCGTGCGGCACTCAGTGAGTGCCGCGACAGTCCGCCGTGTGCCGTTTTTAGCTAAGATTCCCTCTTTTAGATTTTCTTTTTCCCAAAGCAAATGATTTTTGAGGATTTTTTTCGAAAATTGTGTTTTATACCCGAATTCTCCTAAATACCTGGTATTTTCCTCTTTCTGTGAAATTTTACTGCGTTTGGAGAACTTTCTGAAGAGCTTGGAATACTTCGAATCTTTCGGTCCTTATCATCATCGGACGTGGAGGTGGCGCTCTCCTAAATTCGGCGGTCGGTCAAATTTGGGGTGTCCATAATGACTTGACTCAAACTTTACCTCTCTCTTAGGTTGTGAATGATATCCCTCGGAACGTACTGACACAGCCTGATGCATCGAATTCTCGCTTAATGTTTCAAAGATTTTCCAGGCCTCGTTGGCACTTTTGTGTAGGAAGGTACCCGCACAAACAGCGTCGACGGTATTACGGACTGAGGGAATAAGTCCCTCATAAAAGACCTGTACCAACTGCCACTTAGGAACCTGATGATGTGGACACGAGCGTAATAATTCTTTAAACTTCTCCCAAGTATCATAAAGTGTTTCCCCATTTTGCATCACAAAATTTGTTATAGATTTCCTTATCTGATTCGTACGCATAATAGGGAAAAACTTTTGTAAAAATGTGGTGTGTAAGGCTTCCCATGTTCTAATTGTGTTTGGTTCCAAAGATTGGAGCCAGTATTTAGCTTTATCTTTTAAAGAGAATGGAAAGAGCCACAATTTCAATTCATCATCAGTTAAGTTTTGAATTTTCAAAGTAGAGCATATATCCTGAAAATCTCCTAAGTGTTGATATGGATCTTCATTTAGACGGCCATGGAAAGATGGAAGTAGCGAGATGGTAGACGACTTTATCTCAAAGTGAGATGCCGTCGCCTCCGGTAAGTCGATACAAGTTTGTGGCGTGTAAGTCGTAGGAATAAAGTAATCTTTAAGTGGAGGAGGTGGCGGTATATTAAGATTATTCATATTATTTACGTTGTTTCCAATGTCGGCCATTGGACTAGGTTCTATTTTAAAAGTTCGAGTTCTCCTTAATCGTTTAAGGGTACTTTGAATTTCGGCCTCAAACAACGACGATGGTTTCGGCGTTGATTCGTCGTCTTGCAATCTAGCTCTAGAAGCTTGGGTTGCGGACTTACTAATTCTTAAAGTACGTTCAAGTTCAAGATCGATAGAATGTAACTCAGGTTTATTTGAAAGCGTACCAAACATAAACTTAAACAGAAAACTAAACTAAAGTAAAAACTGACTCAAATAAAAAAAACAAATAGCAATCACACAACTAAGATAACAAGCACTCAACTACTGTGATGCATGAATATTATCCTGTAATGCAATGACCGCGTCAAGCCCAGCGCCCCGGGTTTCCTAGCTAATGCAGTGCAATTAACCCTAAACTAATGCAAATAGTGCGTCACAGCGCCCTGACTTATAGTGGTTTAAAGCGAATTTCAAAAGAAGCAATTTATTTATTTATTTTTTTTTTCGCGTAAGCTCCTTTGATGCGCTAAGCTATTTCTCCCGGAAACGTTAGAATTTGACGACTCGAGAAACTACAAAATAAAAAGAAAAGTTAGTAACTCAAAATAACACGAAAAATAAGAAAAGAAAACCTAATCTAATATTTACGAATTAACAAAACTAAGATTCTAAAACTAAAGGTAGTAATGCAATCCCCGGCAACGGCGCCAAAAATTGATGTTGTCAGTATCAAGATATAAAAATATACTTTACTTTCTAGGGATTTGTAGTGTGGAAGTAAAGGTCGAACCCACAGAGATTGAAATACTACAGTGCTTTAATTTTAAAACCTAAATCTATTTAATTAAGAAAACGATTTTGATTTGACTTTTAATTAAATTAATGTAACTAATGAAATTAAATCTAAATTATGAAAGCAATTTAAAAGTGTTTTTATGAATATGTTTAAGGGAACCTAGGATTGAAAATCCACCACTAGCGTCATAATAGGAATATTTATGCATTCAATTAGATTATTAAGTTGGATGATAATGGGGAATTGTAGCTACAAGCCCAATTCCTCCGTCAAGAAAATAACTATGGTTCAAGCACCAACATAATCCATCTTCGGTTAGCACGAATTATCCCACACTAAACTAGGGTTGTGGTATAATCCGTCTAATCTAGGCATGGACTATTCGGATACTTGATAGCACAATTCAATAAAGCACCATTACATGTAAACAATCCATACAAGCACAGCAAATATAGATCATTGAGCACATCACAGTCAAAATAAATCTAAGACAAGAATAAACTTTGAAAGTAATGATTTAATCAATAAAAGTACGATTTATTTATAAAAATTCTCTAAACATGTAATCATCATCCATACATAATAAAACTAAAATAAAAACATAAATAAAACCCTATTACTTGGCTAGGGTTTCATTGAAACCCTAGATCTAGGTTTAGCTGTTCATAGAATTGATGAACGACAAGAGGTCGATGGAGGAGGCCATGGGAATCCTTGGTCTTCTTCTTCTTCTCCTTGTTTTCCTCTCTTCAATGGCTGAAATTTTAGTTGTATATGGCTGTATCTAATGTTGTGTAATGATGTGTAACCCCCAATTTGATTTAGAATAGGATTTATATAGAGTTCGGAATGATTTAGGAAGCTTTCCTAAGCCAAATCGCACTAAAACAGCTATATTTACGTTTCTGGACATCATATGCACAAACCACTTTCGCTGGGCACTTTAATTTAATAAAATACGCGTTTTTGGTTTTTTCAAAGGTCGCTCGCGCGGCCCGCTCGCGCGAGGTAGTTTTCGCTGCACTGCGCGACTTTCGTAGAATTGCGATAACTTTTTTCTCGGAACTCGGATTGACTCGCCGTTTGAAGCCACGCGTCCGTAACTCAAAGATCTACATTTTATTTCTCTGGAGAAATTTCTCAAATCCAAAATATTCTTTGCCAAAAATGCAATTTTTTTTCCGAGGCTGCTACTGCATTCATCTTTCACCGGAATCACCGTTTGAGCCCAGAATGACTTCCAAAGCCACTAATCTTTGGATTTTTGTGCATTTTCATATTAAAGCTCCAAAATCTACAAAATATAGAATACTTATTAAAAATCACTTAATAACTACATGAAATGGGCTAACAAAGCGTATTTTAGGACTATAAACGGCAACTATTCGTCGCCGATCAGAAACCTAGAGAAATACGATAGAGTTAAGGAGAGAGTATCTAAGCTGTTGAAAGTTAGGGTCAAGCCCCCCAAAATTGAGTTATAATGGGGTTTTTATACAAACCCTTCAGAGTGAAAAACTTGTAAAACAAAGGGTGCAAAAATAGGGTAGTTCGACCGATCGAGCGGGCCCATTCGACTGATCGAATGCCCCTCTACATTGAATCTTCACAGCTTCACATGTAGTTTGCACACCTATCATAGAATCACCATAACTTCTTGCTCCGACCTCCGATGGAGGTGAAATTCACGACAACGCAAAGATAACTCGTAGAGCTATCTTTATCTATTTTAGAACAACCTCCAAACATGTGGTCTTGGAGGCTAAAAGTGGGCAAAAAATGGCCGTAATTATAGTGTCATCAACCGAGACTTTGCCTCCCAACTCAGATTGCCAAAATGACCTACAAATCACTCACACAACCCGTGTAAAAGATATAAACAATAGAAATGAGGGTTATGCAAGGAATGTGCATAAATAATGTACTTAGAAGCTCCATGAATGGTATTTTGCACAATTATAAAGCTATACATATGCAAAATATGGGATTAATCACACCCCCTACTAGCATATTACTAGTCTCTAGCAATTAAACAGAGAAAAAGTAGCTCTAAGGATATTACACATGCATTTTATTTAAAAGCAATAAAGATAGACTGCTTTCGTGGGGAGCACGGTTGCATTGAACCATTGCAACAAGCCATTAAACCTCTAGGTTACCCTAGAGATGGAGTTTTATCTCCAGAGGGTTCTCAGAATGATACCCACAAACATAAGCTTCTTCAAGATAGTTGTCGACAATTCAAAGTGCGTAAAGCTCAACATAATCAAGTGAGTTTTAATAGATCTTAGCAAAATGACACATGAGTTCTCGAGAGTCCATGAACTATTAAGATTTTTAGTAAACTTCATTCATTCCAACTCTCGGACGTGCATGGTATGGGTTATATGACTACATATGTCAGGATAGTGCAATGCATTCATAATCTGAATTTTGATCAAAATCACGCTTCGACACAATTCTCGCTGGTATCACACTCATAAATGAAATTCTCGAATCGGGTGATACACTCAAGACATTCGGGCTAAGAGTAACGGAAATGGAATGAAAAGCTGCGCACATGTCATGTATGAAAAACGTTAGTCTTTATAAAATAGGTAAAACTAATCTCATTAAAGATACCATACTAGAGGTGGTAAACTAAAACTCTAACTGCTTGTCAAATTCATCTCAAACACCAAATCACAATTTCTAACGATCAACTAGGACTAGGAAAGGTCAAAAAGTGAGTAAGGAGTGATGAGATGCTGGAAATGGGGAAGGGAAGTGTTTTGGGAACAATCTCAGATGTAAGGGGTTGTACAAGGACTAAAAATACTAGGGATGAGTCAAAAACACTTGATTTTCAATGAGGCACACAGGAGATGTACTTTTCTCATAGTTTTTATTTCTTTTCTTTTTTCTATTTTTTAGATTTTCACTTTTTTTCTATTTCTTTTCTTTTCTTTTTTAGTGATTTTTCTTCTTTTCTGAGCCTTTCTTTTCTTCTTTTAGTACTCTCCCAAACAATCACGACTCGATCCCTTTGGATTTTTTTTAGTAAAAGACCTTATGCTAACAACCTCCCAAGAATGTACTTTAAACATGAGAAATGGGAAAGGTATGGGGCAATGTGAAGGTGATGTATGCGGAAGAGGTGAAGGAAAATGGTAAGAGATAGGACCTAAAATCATTTCCTCAGGGTGTTGTGATTCATTGTTCTCCACTATTATAACAAGCAAGCAAAAGCTTTGAAATTCACATGGCAGTCCTCTAATGCATTATCAAAATAAGAAGATGAGATTAACTATGACTTTTAATACGCTTTTCAATAAGAGGGAAATAGTGTATGCAATGCTCAAGAATGGAGGACGGCTCAAAATCTCACAAGGTTCAAGTCTCCACAAGTGTTTCAAATGATATCCGGATTATAATTGCCTAAAGCATCGCCCTGTTACAAGTAACCAAGCAATGTGCACCAAAAGTCCAAGATTTGAACTTTATGAAGTTCATGATAGTCGAGATAGTTCTAGAACTCATGGGATTCAACGCGTGTCACATGCTAATATCATAAGAAAAACTCAAGACAAGTGTAATCGCTCGACACTTTGAATGGACAACTATGCAAGAATCATTAGAAGCATGGACCAAGGGCCCAAGAAAAGTGAAAAAGGAATAAACGAGAAATTGTTTTCTTTTTTGAAAACATGCTTATAGCGTCACTGGAAAGAATACGATGAAGTTCAAACTAAAGACTAGCGACTATCACACCCCTACTAGATCCATGCATTGTCCACAATGTATGAGCATCGAACATAAAAATAAAGTAAGAGAAGAGGATATCACCAATTAGGGCAATCCCTAATAAGCTTGATGAAGAAAATCCTACACATGTAACCACTACCAAGCACATCAATGAAGTAAAGAGTGCGAGAAATAAAGAATAAACAAGAATAAAAACAATAGACAAAAATAAAAAGAGGAACTTTCGTTTATTAAAAACATCAAAAGGTAACAGAAGTACATGAAAAGTCTAAATGGCACTGAAATAGAAAATAAGAAAAAGCAAAGAACTATACTAAAGCGGCCAACATGGCTCTAAGCATCAAAAGCAAAAACTACCAATAACGAAACAAGAATCTAGCAACTATAGAGGCAAAGCCAAGTGAGCTCGTTGCTAGTCTTATAAGTGCCAAAAGATCGATAATCAAAGTGGGCCTCAAGGTGGTGGTGCGGAGGATCCAACACTACTCGAGTGCGCAATAGCGTCTAAAAGGTCCCCTAAACTATATCTCTGCTTTCTCTACCTGCTAAGCTGCACCCATCTCCATACTCACCTGAAGCGAGTCAAAACAAGACAGGACTCAGGCCTACATCTCGGTCTTGGTCTTGAGAATGAGGCACTCTAGATGAGCATACTCAGGTCCCGCTGCAGCAGTAAGAACAGGCTCCTTAATCTCAACATCCTTTTCTTGAACTGGAGGTACATCTCCCTCACCTCCCTATAGGGCGCCACGCTACCTTTTTCTGGCCTGAGCGTCGAAGGCACTCTTGGACTTGGCCAGAGAAGTGGCATTGAGGGAGTCCTCAATGGAAATAAGGTGGTCCTTAGGCGTAGATTTGCCCCCTCGAATAGGCAAAGCCGAGTGACAAGAGAGCTATATGGGAGGCTCCTTGATGATGTGGTCTTCTGCGGCAATGTACATGAGCTCAAGAATGAGCCTCGGCAAAGAGAACGAGTTCGTTATCCCAAGAGCAGCTAGATTGATAGTGTAGTAATGTCCTAGGGTAGACTTGTGCATGGTGAGCAATAGAGTTTGGCAGACAGTGATGTGGAGGTCGACGTATTCCCTGGTCATGGCACTGACTGGAAACTAGATGCCAGTCCAATCAAAATCTTGGTCTGTGAGAGACCGATAAACAATGGGAGGCAGCGACGGCAAGAATGCCACGGTGGGGTAGGGAGGAAAGGTGTCGCGCTCCTCAGGGATACCCATAAATTGAGCAAAGGTGTGGAGGGTGATCGTGAACTGCTTGCCCTGTACAAAAGCAAAGAAGGCGCGTGCGGAGTCCGAATTGGGAATGAGGCTTGCATAGATCTCCAGCACCATCTCCTGATTGACGTGGTGCTCAATTGCCACCTAATCGCCCCACCCACCGCCCTCGTAGGCCTCTCGCATGTAGTTCGAGAATGAAATCAAGTCGAGAGATCACTCCTTGAGGATGGTATGAGTGGTAAAGTAGGCATCGTGTCACTCTTTAGTTTCTTGGGATCGAAATCCTCAGAAGATGCATGGCTTGGGGTCGAGGGGACGAGGCACAACGATGACTTTTGGTTTTTGTCATCGGATTCCTAAAAAAGAACAAACGTGAAGAGTAAGCATGAGGTAATTGGAAAGATAAACCACAATGTTATAAAATTCAATAACCAATTCCACACTCCCCAAGGACATTCATGCCCAAAGCATGAAGGTAAACAAAGCACAGTGCCTTAAAAATTCCAAACAAAATAAAGGCACCACCTATCCTTTGAAAATTTAGGGCAAATAAGATGTGACAATGGATAGATTTTTGAATTGTAGGGTTATGGAAATCCCCAATCATGAAATCAAAATGTCCCCATTTGAACCCAAAATCTAGAAGCAATTCACAACCTTAACCCCATTTGGGATTTTTTTTTGAAATTTGGAGGTTAGGGGTTAGGTTTGAATGAAGATTTATGGAAATTCCCAAATTGAAAAAATACATTGCCCCACACATGAGCCTAAACTATCACCATTATACCCAAAGTATCCTAAAATTAAAAAATTGCAAAACCAAGAGGAGTCGGGGACCTTATCCCGAGTAGAGTGGATGAATATGAAGAGATGAGGAGAGAGATTGGGATGAGGACTTGCAACCCAAACTTAGCTGCAATGGTGCCCAGAGTGGGGGAGAGTGGTAGTGGGTAGGAAAAGGGTTAGGTTTGGGAGGGGGACTGCACAGAAGGAGAAGAGAGGAAGGGGGGGAGGCTAGGGTTTAGGTTAGGGATGGGGGGTGGTAGTGTATGGTGGCTGTATGGCGGTAGGAAAAAAAGGGGGAATGGAGGGGTTGTGGTGGTGTTGGGCGGTGATTGGGGAAGAAGAGAGAGGGAGAGAGATCGCTGAGAGAGAGAGAGAGAGAGAGAGAGAGAGAGAGAGAGAGAATGAAAAGAAAAAAATAAAGAAATAAAGAGTTTAAAAATAGCCCGCACCCCGTTCGACCGGTCGGACGGGTTAAGTCGATCGGTCTAGAGCCCCTCTGTTGAAAACAAACTAAAGTCCACCATGTCGATCGGTCGAACATCCCCGTTCGACCGGTCCAATGCCCCACTATCAGAAGATAAAAAAATGACCAACCCTGCTCGACCAGTCGAATGGGCAAGTTCGACCGGTCGAATGCCCCTTTGCTGTATGTTAAGTTAAGAACAAAGAAGGGCCATTCAATAATTTTTTAAGAAGAAGAAGAAAAAGAACAAGAAGGAAAGAAACAAAGAAAATAAAAAGGAAATAAAATAAAGTTGCGCATTTTATTCATGAATCAAAGCATTTGCACGAAATTTTGATCAAGCTTTGGAGATTGTTGATCTTGCCTTTGCATAAGCATTTGCATTTGGTCCTCAAGGAACTTCTTATGTGGAGGCACATAAGTATTCGATAAGGATGGACCATGAGAAAAAGGAGGAGGTGGAGGTGGTTGATGAGATACAAAATTATTTTGAAAGTGTTCTGGATGCGACATTTGTGGTGGTCCATAATAAGGCTCATTCCTCCACCCTTGATGAGGTGGATTTTGGTTTTAATTTCTCCATCCCGGATTATATGATTCGCCATAAGAGGGATTGAATGGCTTTTTGTATGCTCCCATGGCATTTGCTTGCTCGTGCAAGATTTCTTTGAAAGCCAGGATGGTGGGATAAGTATTGGTCAAGTGACCAATCTTTTCACATATGGCACAAGTTTCTTCAACAAAAGCCATGAGTTGTGTGGCTTATTATACAGCTTGTGCCGCCTCCGCCTCTTCTTTGGCTTGCTCCATTGCTTCAACTTTTCTTTGAAGTTTGGCAATCGTGGCACAAAAATCATCCTTTTGATTGAGTTCAAGGATCCCGGGAGTAGGCGACTTAGGAGAAGGAACGTTGGTGGCCGATTTTGCCTTATTAGTACTCCTATCATAGGGTTCTGATGTGTCCCAAGCTTGAGTTGTGTAGGCCATATACTTGAAATGTGCCTCTGCCTCCTCGGGGGAAAGCATCATTAACTATCCATGGCACATATTTTCAATAAGTTGTTTGGAGGCGAGTTGGAGTCCATCATGGATTGTCGAGACTAACCTCCATTTCTCAAAATTATGATGAGGACAAGTATTTAGCAAGTCCTTAAACCTCTCCCAATACCAAGTGAATGATTCGAATTCTACTTGCTTAAAACTTTGAATCATTTGTCTTAGAGTGTTTATGCGATGCATGGGGAAGAATTTTTGTAGGAATTGGGATTGCATTTTGTGCCATGTTCAAGTGGATCAAGATTTCAAGGAATTGAGCCATGTTTTGGCTTTGTCCTTGAGAGAGAATGGGAAAAGTTTGAGTCAGAGAACATCCTCCGAATAATTTTGATCACTGAACGTAATGCACATGTTTTCAAATTCCTTAAGGTAGAGGTAGGGTTGGTCTTTATCCATACTACAAAAGGTTGGTAGCAACGAAATCATTCCGAGGCAGTAGTGGAATTGTTTGGCATTATAAGGGAAAACAATGCAAGACGGAGTAGAATTTCTCTCCGAATGGAGATAGACCTTAAGGGGACGCACGTTATTGTTGGGTTTGTGCCCTCAAACCATTACTTTATGTATGAGACATTGACATTTTAATATATGGATATCAACTTTACATTTCATTGTGTATGTTCCTTTCATGAGATGATTGTTAATCCTTAAGTATCATAGTATGTAATTCGTGTATGTATGAGATACATACAAGTGAGATACGAATTACTATTCTTCAATACTTAGAACTTGTCACAGTGGATGATGAGACTGGATACCTCATCAGGTCTACACTGTAGCATGATTGACTACCATTGGATGGAATGATTAATCTCAATCACTAGGGTATTAATCTTAGTTAATATGCTAGTACTTATAGTGCATTGACGGACTTGAGCTTTCCTATTGATACTCAAGACTGTCAACAGTCGATAGGAACTCATAACTTGTATAAGGTACGTGTTCTCAATCTTGAGACGATTATGAACACAGATTATGGATATGGCTGCTTTGACTTACCAATCAGTGAGGTCTATAGAAGATCAACACCTGGGTATCTTGGGTATGTCAGGTTCACAGGGTTGTGAACATATATTGTCAAGATAGAATCTACTCTCTGATAGAGAGTAAGCATTCCCTTGAGAATATCACCAAGTTGATTACTAAGAACTGCAGTCTTATTGATAAGTAGTTATCAACATGTTTGGTTATCATGAGAGGTGAATGGGACTCAAGGAATACATGAAATAACCATGATTCAGGTTGATAGTAACCGTTTATCCGACTACCTGAATATGATTGTGAATGCTGAAGGTAGAGGGACATTAGTACAACATACAAGTCTAGTTATCTCTTTGGATATGTTCTTTTGCATTGGAATTCAGTTATCGTTTTATAGTGGAGTAAATGTTAACTGACCAGTTGGTTAGTTTGTTGATCAAAGAGTTTGGTCATATGAATTAATAACTAGTCTGAGCCAACAGTAAAGAGCCTAGGAGGTCCCACTATTAGCTCCACGAGGATACTTGGAAAGGCATATGAGGATGATGTCAAGATAGGTTCGATTGATCAAAGTTGTCTCAATCGATTGAAGTCTGGATAGGTTCGATCGCTCGAAGGTGGTTTGATCGATCGAATGTTTGATCTCTCGAAGGTGTTTTGATCGATCAAATGTTCGATCGATCGATGACACTTTGATCGCTTGAACTTTAGGTCGGTTCTAGGAATCTATAAATAGGGCAGCTACGTCCAGAAATAAGGGTTCGTCGTTTTAATATGCCAGAAGCTACAAAAACTATTTTAGAGCTCCCAAACCCTCTCCATCCTCTTTATTAGAGATCCCACCATCTCTAGTCTTTCTGAGAAGCATCTGCAGGAGTCATAAGAGTGAAGGCAGCCTAGTGGAAGCTACTGCACCATCCAGGAGAAAGAAATTCAGAATTGGGTTCAAGACCTGAGGTATGATTTCTGGTTCCCCTCACTTGTATGCATCTATGGAATTGACGAGTAGTAGATCCTGGACTACCAATAAGTTTTTATAACTCAATATTTCTGCTACACGTATAAAATAATTTTAAACCTGTTTTTCCTTTAGTTATCCCCCTGAAAATTTCTCTCACCTTGTTCATTCAAATTGTCGCCCATTGCTGCGAAATCGTGGATGATTGAAAAAATAAAGATTCGAAAGTCGTCGATGATGAGGATTATAGTCACCAATATGAGCTTGAGCTTGAAGATTCTGGGTGTTCGATGAAGGATTGCCGCCAACACATTTATGCATTAAAATATTGGAGTAGGGTATCTGGGTTCGTTAAAATGCCAGGAGCCTAGTTTCCGGCAACGGTGCCAAAAACTTGTTCGCTCTCAGGATATGTATGATTCAAGTATAAATCGACTATAACAAGTAATACTCGGGTAGGTACGAGGTCAATTTCCTCGGGGACCAGACCGGAAGATTATAGTTTCAAGACTAGAATCCACTACTCTAGTAACCAAAAAGAAAGACAAGATGGATGATTTGAGGTTTTTTCTTTAACACTACGAATATAATTAACATGCAAGCAATATTAAGGTAATAACGACAACTAATTAAGTTAGCTAGTTAGAAATTAGCTAAGACTAACAACTACACATGAACTAGATTGACAAGTTTGATTTAACTAAGGGAAAAGGGGCTAGGGGTCATGTTACCAACCTTGGATCACACAAGGATAAGTCTTGGGAATTTGGAGGGAACTTCTCAAGTGAACAAAGTACCTCGGGGGCTAACAATCAAACATGTGGGTTGTCAACCCCACTATGAAAGATGAAAGCTTAAAGGGACTAAGGAAAAATGCTAGATTTGTAACATAGATTCAATGACCCCCATTGCATGACAATAGAGGTAAGGAAACAAGCATATTACAAACCCAAAACTATTCAATCACCTAAGAAGATCCAAACCCTTTAGACTTTCAATAAAAACAAAGATCCATAGGTGGGTTCATGACCCTAACCTAGAAATTTAGCTACACAAGGGTTTTACTATATTAACAACAAAATAGACAACAAAGAAGTAGGAATACATCACCATTAATGAAAATACCCACTTCAAGAGAGAGAATCCAACAAGAAACTTCAATAAATGCTCCAATAAGAAGCCAAGCTTTATAAGTACAAGAATCTCTCACAATCTCACTTACAAGCCCTAAATCTAAACTAATATATGAACTAAAGACAAGAGAAGCCTTGAGAAGTACAAGAGAGTTAAGGAGAGAGTATCTAAGCTGCTGAAAGTTAGGTCAAGCCCCCCAAAATCGAGTTATAATGGGGTATTTATACAAAACCTTCAGAGTGGCAAACTTGTAAAACAAAGGGTATAGAAACAGGGTAGTTCGACCGATCGAGCGAGCCCATTCGACCGGTCGAATGCCCCTCTACATTGAATCTTCACAGCTTCACATGTAGTTTGCGCACCAATCGTAGAATCACCATTACTTCTTGCCCTGACCTCCGATTGAGGCAAAATTTGTGGCCACACAAAGATGGCTCGTAGAGCTACCTTTATCTAGTTTAGAACAATCTCAAAACATGTGGTCTTGGAGGCTGAAAGTGGACAAGAAATAGCCGCAATGGTAGTGATCTTCAACTAAGACTTTGTCTCCCAACTTGGATTGCCAATATTACCTACAAAACACTCACACAACTCGTGTAAAAGATGTAAACAATAGAAATGAGGGTTATGCAAGGAATGTGCATAAATAATGTACTTAGAAGCTCCAGAAATGTTATTTTGCACAGTTATAAAGCTATGCATATGCAAAATATGAGGTTAATCAGCGAACTTTTTCAATGGAAGGTGCGTCTCCCACGAACTCTCGAAATTGATAACACATGCTTGTAGCATATCTTATATCACTTAATTAAGTCATTCCGTTTGTCCTTCGATTTGCGGATGAAAAACTGATTTCAAGTTCAATGAAGTTCCCATAGCTTTCTGTACTCTGCCAAAATTCTAAGGTAAAACATGAATCACAATCCGATACTATCATCATAGGTACTCCATGAAGTCGTACAACTTGTTGTAGGTATATGCGGCTTAAACGCTCCACCGAGTGCGTCATGTTATAAGCTATAAAATGCACTATATATACAAGCAAGGTCTGCATGCAACTAGCAGGAGGTGTCTTCTTTGCAGGAAATACTTGGAGACCAAGTTCAGAAAGTGGCAATCGATTAGGCTCATAGGGCAATTGATTGGTACTAAGGCAGCAAGGGCAATCGATTGGCAAACATGGCAATTGATTGGACATCAAAAGATGGCAATCGATTGGGAAATCTAGGCAATCAATTGGGGATCAAAATTCACCAAAGACAAGGCTAAGACAATGTATTAATATAGAAACTCAATGCATATATGTACAATGTAATTACAGTGAAAAAATGCGTGTATTACATCCAATCTCTCCAAACAGTTTTAACAACAATTCAATATAAAAACACAGTTTTAAAAATAAAAAAATGGTTTATTTTAAAATAGATTTTAGAAATCCGTTTGTGGAAAACAATTTGTAAAAGAAGTTAAAAAATACTTTAGTTTATTAGTAACTCTATTTATTTATGAGAGGTAGGAGATAAATAAGTAATAAATTAACAAAGATTTTAGATTAGGTGTTTTGGCTGCTAGATTTGGTAATGCGTTGTGGTTATTAGTCAAAAATGTTCGGGGTATCAAGGTTTGAGATATGTTCCTCAAATAAAAAAAGGATATAAATTGTAAATATAGATTGGCATATGTATAGGGCTTGACTATTATCCACGTGATTACTGACTCAATGGCATATATCTCCAATAATAAACCCAAGTGGAATTAGTGATTGTACTGATCATAAGTATTGATCTGACAAAGTGTCGTTTGAAGTTAGCTAGGAAACCAAATTAGGGATTCATTTCATAAAGAACAATGAATGTTAACGTGAAGTCTGTTAATAGAAAAATACCACATTACCATCATATATATGGTCACCTTTTAATTTAACATATATGTTGAATTGTTCCTGGAATTAAAGTCTTATAGTTTATGAGGACTCTTCATTTTATCAAATTTTGGTCACAATAGGACTCATAACTTTAAGTAAACACAGTACTAGCTAATGCAGATTTCACATTTTTTTTTTCTTTTGCAATTCTTATTCCCACCACAGTAAGCAATTATTGTTAAATAGTAGGACAAACATTATTTTGAAAAATAAAACACTATTTTGAAAAGAAAAAAGAAAAAAAAAAAAACAATGAAGCCTTTTAGTTTAATAAGACAAGCAATCAAATTATTTGTGTGTGATTGTCAATATCTATATTTGTGACTTACTTATTTTATATTTGTTTCGCATAAGTTTGTTTCAAAGATTTAGTTGTACAAGTTAGGATATACTTTCATGTTCGATATCACTCAACTTTTAAGTTGTTTTAATAATTCACTCCCGTGCATAGCACATGTTAAAAAACTAGCTTTTTTTTAGGAAAGAGTAATGCTATGCTTCCCAAATCCTAATCCCAAATTCACATCCCGAATGATAGATTTTGATTGGATGATGTTGAATCGGTCTTGTCACACCTTGGAATGACAAAAAAAAAAAGAAAAAAAAACAATGAAGCCTTTTAGTTTAATAAGACAAGCAATCAAATTATTTGTGTTTGATTGTCAATATCTATATTTGTGACTTACTTATTTTATATTTGTTTTGCATAAGTTTGTTTCAAAGATTTAGTTGCACAAGTTAGGATATACTTTCATGTTCATTATACAAAATTTGTACGCTACTTTGTTCAAATATTGCTCAACTTTTAATTTGTTTTAACAATTCACTCTCGTGCATCGCACAGGTTAAAAAACTAGTTTTTTTTTAAGGAAAGAGTAATGCTATGCTTCCCAAATCCTATTCCCAAATTCACATCCCAAATGATGTGGCAATGGGCACACTAGATTTTGATTGGATGATGTTGAATCGGTCTTGTCACACCCTGGAATAACAAAAATAGAAAAAATAAAGTTCCTTTTTGGTCCATAGGCAATGACTGTTGAATTCACTAAATTGTCCACACCACGCAGTTCTAAATGCTAATAATAGAAAGAACAGTAATAAACAGTAAATTGATCATAATAAGAACTTACTAACTATTACATCAGAGTTTAAAACGTCGTAATAAAGATCTTAAGGCAACGTATGCCCTTATTACAAAACGTAATACTAAAGCCTGATATTAGCATTACAACTATAATCTATCCTATATCTTCAGCTGACATATATATAGTCATCATCATAGTATTCTTCGGCGTCTCCTACTCTAGTAGGTCCATCTCCTGCATACCCCTCCTCCAGGTGGTATCCGTCATTGTAAGGTTCCCCACATGCATCATAAGCAACAGGATAGTCTGGATAGGAAATGTTCAGGCGTAAAAGGCCGTCAACTTACTGAAAGTCGAGTGAGTAGAAACTTACACAATATCAGAGGCTGAAGTAATTACAAGTTAGAATGATGTTCAGTGAATGCTAACTATAATATCTTTTATTTATTTTGATTACCAACGTTTTGTTACCTGAAGACCGACAAAGTACTCATGATTCAAAAATAGACTCAATAACTCAACTCTATAAATATACCATCATTTCGTCCACCATTTTTAAGAACATATTCATAGCTCACCGTATGTCATGGACTCTATGTTAGTCTGCCCCCAACTTTTAAGAATATATTCGTAGCTTACTGCATTTCAGGGACATAACATTTCGAACAAGGTATATCAATCTATTTCCACGACTTAGTGACGTCTAGCAATGATCCCAACTCACAACCTCTTAAGAACATATTAATAGCTCATCGGCTTTTAAGAATAGATCATGGATCACCTGGCTATCTTAGGACTACTTGGTCTAGCTTACCGCCTTTAAAGAACATATGCACAGTTCACCGGCTTTTAAAAACATATCATGACCAAGTGTCCACCCATGCATGATTCGCAAAATTTATCAAACCTATTTAAGCTTCGTACTAATACTTATACATGACAATCCCATGTGACCTGGCTACATAGATTGAAATGAAACGGATATCAAACTGATTTATGACTAAACGTTATCTAATGTTATGAAACATTTTCACATTCCACTTAATATGATCTCATTATTGTGTCGCAGTATCTCTTATTCAATCAATATCACATAATGAAAGTATAAAATGGTATTTGAACAACTAAGCAATTCATATCATAGATAAACAGAGATATTAGTATTCTGTAAGTTCCAATGGATTAAGGTAAGGGTTTAATCGATTGGGTAAGAGTAAGTTTTAATCAGTTGAAGTCATTTTCAATCGATTGAGAAAGCAATAATGTCAATCGATTGAAAATCACTTCAATCGATTGAAATAAGTTCAATCGATTGAATTTATTTCAATCGATTGGGAAGGTCATATTCTTCCCAGTGAGGGGCAGAAGCGGACTGGGGTTTTGGTTTGCCATTTTGGTTCATTTCTTCACGTTTAAATTTATAAAAACATCTACCCTAAGCTATTGAGTGAGTTTAGAACTCACCTAAGTGTAGGGAGTGTGTTTGGGGTGAGCTTGAGCTTTAATGGCCAACTCTCTCTCTCTCTCTCTCTCTCTCTCTCTCTCTCCTCTATCTTTCTCTTCTTCTTTCTCTTCTTCTCCCCCTTGTTATTTTTTTACTCCTTTTTTGTTTCTTCTGTCTTCCCTCTCCTCTTCAGGACAATGGTTATATATAGGGTGTATATGTGTGTGTATATATATGTATATGAGAGTGTATGTCACGCCCATCCTGGAAAATCTAGTTATTTTAAATGCATAATTGAATTATGAGAAATATTAATGTGGGTTAATAATTATGGATGAGGTTGACCGTGGGTCAACGATGGGTGTCAATCGAGGACACAAGAGATTGTTAATCAAAGAGGAATTGAAATGAGTAAATGAAATTTATATGATTTAAATGTTATTTGGCTTTACCTGATTTACGTGAATAGTAAATATACATGTTTATATGTTTACTGATAGTCTTGTTTAAGATCACTTTGAATGATATTGTGATAACGTATACGACCTATTGCATAAAAGGTAGGTTATCTAGAAATTTCATGGAAATAGTTTTCGGAACGTAATTATGGAGACAAACAGAACTTAGATAAAAAATTTTATGGTTTAGAGATTTTCGCTTGTGAAGTGATAACTTAGACGTTTAAGATATTTTGGGGAATAATTGGGAGTTTCGAGGACTCGTGGGAAGTTAAACATAATTTCAGAAAGTCGAGGCTATACATAGTAAGCTATGAGATTTTTTCATTTACAACTTTTTCTAAACCTAAAACAAGAGTGGGGAAAATTCTTGGCTTCGAGCTTTATGACGCCAAACGATGAATATCCGTCCGTCAAATTTCGTCTTCGCTTATATTTTCGGAATCCTTGAGGTAAGAGCTATGTTTGGTATGAATAAGGCCATGTTTGGAAAACTTTTATGAAAATCCTAATTTTGTGTTTTCTTGGAAAACATATGACAACTCGTAGGTTTCACTTGAAATCGGATATTCGGCATAGTTTTGGACTCCTAGTACTTCTTTCAAAAAATGAGGAGAGTAGCTTGCGGTATGAATCCTAACTTGTGTTATATAGGAAATTCTATGTTTTGAATACCAAGTGTGATATTATGATATGGGCAAAATTTATGTGTTAGTTTAGGCCCATTTATTATGCTCGTGAATATGTATAAAAAGCATGTCTTTATGATTATGTGAGCATGCTAGATGATTATGTGGGTCAAAAGGGAGTTTTGTACAATTTCATGCCAGGGTAAGCTTCTTGATGTTTGAGAATTTGAGTAGCGACGACTACTATACATGGTTTGGGAACCAGCCCTGCCATAGTAGTTGGATGCAATGGTTGATAGACTTTGGACTTGCAATTGGCATTGCAGTTTAAGACTTGGACTTGCCGGTATATTGGATGAATGCGTAACTCTCTCCTTAGAGACTAATTGATGTGTTTTGATGATATTAAATCATGAATTGCCCTATATGTATCTGTTAGAATTGTGCACTTAGCATATAGCTGAGCAGTGGAGACTTACTCCATTGCAGGTGAGACGAAGAAAGGAAAGAGGAAGCAAGAAGAGTGAGGCCGATGGGACACCGGGATCGTTTCTTATTTATAGTTTTGTGGTTCACACTTTTATTATAAGTACATTATAGGGAAAAATATTTTTGTAATCTCAGAATACTCGTCATATTTGTAATGATGTAATATGGATTTTAAGAAGTTAGAACTATGCTGTTTTTAACTTAGAAACCTTGGAACAGATTCGTAATATTGTAGTTCGTAGTAAATCTCTTTTGGTATGTTGGGATGTATCCGAACTCGTGAGTTCATGTCTTGGATGCTTAATTATCAAACTCGTATTTTGAAAATGTGTTATATTGTCTTTCATGAGTTATAGAAGTGTTGATTTGAATTGGTTCAGTGAGACTTAGGTAAAATCCATCAAGCAATGAGGGATTCTGCCCAGGTCCCTTTTGACCGGACGAATGCAGTTTTACCCGTTGAAATGACCCTAGCCCGTTTACTCTTAGCTACCTTTTTTGGAAATTTTTTTAAAGGTTCTAATTGGTTTTTAGGGAACCTTTGGGGTCCTCTTGTTTTGAAATATAATTAACTTTTTGATTTTATACGAATTTTACGGACTTGTAGTTCAATGTTTCTCAAATGAACTTTATTTTAAAGAGTTTCTTCATGTTTCTTTTCCACTGCGTTTACTTTTAGTGAATTGGATAAACCTTGGTGATGTGCCACGTGTCCTATTTTCGCCCGTGGCGGGATAGGTTGTGACATTTATTGGTGTCAGTTCAATATGTAACAAAACTTTGGGAACGTTCGACATCAAGTGGAGTGTAGAGTAAAATGGCATATACTCTAGAATGCATCCATACATAGTAGAGATATTTGATGCATGTGGTATGTTGTTATACATATATGATTACATTTATTGTCATACATGCATAGTATTTAAGCATTAGGATTGACAAGATTGTGAAACTATGGACGGTGATCGAGATCAGTCACCACATGCACGTATAGACCAGCTGACGGATATGATTAGAAACTTGGTACGAACAATAGTTGAACAACTACCTCCGACAGCTCCAATTGAGACAACACCAATAGCAGTTATACCTGCACCTGAGTACATAGGTGGGCAATCCCTATTGGAATAATTTGCGAGGAAGAAACTGATGGAGTGTCATGGGAAGTCTGAAACAACGCTAGCAGAGCATTGGGTAATGGACATGGAGAGGATTTTCAGATCCCTTTCGATATCCGATATACAGAAAATTGAGAATGTGAGTGATGTGCTCAAGGGTGAAGCACTGAATTGGTGGGTGAATGTTTTGGATCAAGGAGGACCGATAACTTAGGAAGGGTTCAGGGCAGAATTCAACCATCGATTCTTTTTGCGAGCCGCTCATAACGCAAATAAGAGAGATGTTGATAATCTTTAACAGGGGAGACATGAGAGTGACAGAGTACACATCAAAATATAATGCTTTATTGAGGTTTGGAAAGGGTTCTGTGCCGACGAAGGAAGACAGAACAAGGAAGTACAAAGAGGGACTGAGAGAAAACATCTGCTTGAGGGTGGAAACATATGAACACCTGACCATCAGAGCAGTGCAACAAACCGCACTCATGGCAGGAGGAATGGAAAGATCGAGACAGAATCAACAAGGGAAAAAGAACAGTGAGGGTGGTGACCGAAACCAGGGTGGATCATTCAAGAGGCTATTTGCACGAGGCTCTAGTTCTAGTTTCAGTGGACAAGGGAGATCGATGAGTAGTGTACCGATATGTTTACTCTGTAATCGACCACACATAGGTCGATATTTCATGACCAACCCCCAGAACAAGAACCAAGGAATGGGTAGTGCTAGTTTCACACCTAATTTGAGGGGTGTGGACCGTGAAATGTGGATGAGGGGTGGGTCCTGGCGTTTTCCCTCGATAGTGTCCTAGGACGGATCCCAAGGAGCACACTTCAGGGAGAATTATGTCACGCCCCGGAACAGCATAAATAGAGAAAAATAAATTTCCTTTATGGGTCCATAAGGAATGACAGGTGAAAGTCACTAATAATCCACACCACGCAGTACTAGTCCAAAAAGACAACAGTAAACAACTGAGAATAACACACAGTGCTAACTATTACAAAATATCAGAGTATGGTCCACAGGATCACAACAGGTCTGAAGACAACAAATGCCCAAGTACCCGCTAACAAAAGGTTTAACAGAACAACCGAAAAGAAATCTAACTATAACATCTTCAGTCTTCAACTGGCATAAGGATAATCCTTACTGGCGTAACCGTCATCGGTGGGGCCCTCCTCTGGATAACAGTCATCAGTGTACTGGTCCTTACCTGTAGAATAAGGGGCAGGATATTCTGGACGGGGAAAGTCCAGGCAATAAAAGGCCGTCAGCTTACTGAGAGCTGAGTGAGCATAAACTAACGAGGTACCAATTATCTGAAGTAAACACGAGCTTATGAAAATACGAGTTAACATCTTATTATAAGGATAACATTATCTTGTTCCTCTATTCATTCTTGTAAACCAACCCTTATCGTCTTGTTACTCAAATACCGAACTCAACAGACTCTAATTTCCATGAACAGACTCAATCGTTTAACTCTAGGGATACACCCTTATTCTGTCCATCGCTTTTAAGAGCAATATATCCTGCTCACCGCATGTCATGGACTCCACGTCAGTCTGTCCCCAGCTTTTAAGAACAATGGTCCTGTTCACCGCATTTCAGGGATATAACGTTTCGAACAAGGCATATCAATCTATTGCCACGACTCAACGTTATCTACTAGTGATCCCAGCTCACCGCTTTTAAGAACAATGGTCCTGTTCACCGCTTTTAAGAGCATATCACAGATCATCCAGTCTATCTTAAGACTTCTTGGTCTAGCTCACCGCTTTTAAGAACCATGTATCCGGTTCACCGCTTTTAAGAGCATATCATGACCAATCGTCCATCCACGTACCATTCCCAGAACTTACCAAACCTACTTATGTTCCATTCTACATCGACACATGACAAATTCCCAATGTGGCCTGACTACTTGGATTAAAAGAAAACGGACATCAAATTCATATCAGAAATAACACGTCACCCACGTCTTCATATTACTTTTTATTCATTATCCATAAATCTTTGGTGTCACATTACTCCTGTCTACCCCATAGTCGCATAATGGAATTCCGAATTAGAAATCGAACAACTAAACCTCTTATATAATAAATAGGCAAAGGAAACCATGTTCTGATCATGTCAATCGATTGGGACTAAGTTCAATCGATTGGTATCAAAATCATATCAATCGATTGAGAACATGTCAATCGATTGGTATCTGAAAAGTGTCAATCGATTGAAATCCTATTCAATCGATTGGGATGTCAATCGATTGAAATCCTATTCAATCGATTGGGATACAACTGATGTCAATCGATTGAGATTATGTCAATCGATTGGCACTACGTCTTCTCCAGCAGATTGTAAAAACAGCATATATAAACGTACACTACAAGCATTTAACCCACCTAAACTTCATAATAACTTATATAAACTTCATATAGAGGGACCAAGTGAGTTAGAACTCACTTAGGGTGCGTTTGGGTGTGTTCAAAGCTTGAAATCTCCAAGCTCTCTCTTTCCTCCTTCTTTCTTCTCTGTCCAGCCCTCTCTCTGTCTCTCCTTCTTCCTCCTTTCTTCTTCTTGTCCTCCTCTTCGTCTTCTTCCAGCTGCCAAGGCAGTGTGTGTGTGTATATAGATATAGATATATAGATAGATATATGTATGTATATATCTCACAAGAGGTATGTCTCTCTCTCTCTCAAGGCTGCCAAAATGACCCAAGGCCATAAATATGGACGAGTATAAATAGGGGTTAAGAGTGCCACACGTTTAAAGCTGAAGGAAAGAAGAAAACTTGTCTCAGGTTATGTCAATCGATTGGCAACAGATATTTGTAGTCAATCGATTGGAAACAATGTCAATCGATTGGGATGAATGGCAATCGATTGGGATAATGACACGTCATCACTTTTAGTCAGTTGAATGTCAATCGATTGGGATACTTATCAATCGATTGGTATCTAAAAAGTGTCAATCGATTGGGAAACTTATCAATCGATTGGTATCAAAATTTACCAAAAGGAAGAGAAAGTTTATACGAGTATAGAAATGAAATACCGGGTCTTATTAATATACCAAAATACAGGGTATTACATCATCCACCACTCAACAAAAAGATTTCGTCCTCGAAATCAAAAGCAACAAGGTTTAAAATAAAAAAGATAACTTCTCGCGCATCTCTGACTCTAGTTCCCACGAAGCTTCTCCTTCATCATGATGTTTCCACTGAATTTTGACTAACAGAATCTCCTTGTTCCTGAGTTTCTTGATTCCTCGATCTAGAATACGAACAGGTCCTTCATTGAACGTAACGTCGCTGTTGACTTTGATATCCTCAAAGTTGATCTCATGCGCTGGGTTGTGAACATACTTCCTCAGCATACTGATGTGAAAAACGTTGTGCACTCCTGACATCTTTAGTGGCAACGCAAGGCGATAAGCGACCTTCCCAACACACTCTAGAATTTCGAATGGTTCGATGAAACGTGGCGATAATTTGCCCCTTTTCTGACCAAATTTGACGATTCCTCGAATAGGTGAAACCTTGAGTAATACGTGATCTCCAACGGCAAACTCCAAGTCTTCGCGTCGCTTGTCAGCATAACTCTTGTATCTGGTCTGGGCTGTCTTCATCTTCTCACGTACGACTTGAATCTTCTCACTGGTTTCTCGTATCATCTCTGGCCCAAGAAGTTGACTATCTCCGACTTCGGTCCAACATAACGGCGATCGGCAAGGTCTTCCGTACAAAGCTTCGAATGGCGCCATATCTATGCTCGAATGATAACTATTATTATAGGCGAACTCGATCAAAGGTAAGTGTATCTCCCAAGTACTCTCAAAATCAATGACACACGCACGTAACATATCTTCCATCACTTGATTAATTCTTTCAGTCTGTCCATCGGTCTGCAGAGAAAAAGCTGAACTCAAGTTCAATGTCGTTCCCATCGCTGTCTGGAGACTCTTCCAAAATTTTGCAGTAAAACGCGAATCTCGGTCTGACACAATAGATACAGGCACTCCATGTAATCGTACAACGTGTTGTAGATACATTCGACTCAAACGTTCTACTGAATACGTCATGCTATAGGCAATAAAATGTGCCGTCTTAGTAAGTCTATCCACGATTACCCATATAGCATCGTGATTCTGCTGTGACTTCGGCAATCCTACCACGAAATCCATGGTTATGTGTTCCCATTTCCATTGAGGAATAGGTAACGGCTGTAGAAGTCCAGGTGGTTTCTGATGTTCTGCCTTTACTTGTTTACAAGTAAGACACTGAGCTACATACTCAGCTACTTCTCTCTTCATTCCTTCCCACCAGAAATTTCTCTTCAAGTCCTTGTACATCTTCGTACTTCCGGGATGAATCATCATCCGTGACTTATGAGCTTCATCCAATATGTCTTTTCGGAGACTTTCTTCATTAGGTACATAGAGTCTACCTTTACATCGTAAAGCTCCGTCGATACTAATACTCCAGACTTCTGGTTCCTTGGCTGACATCTTGGCGAACCATAACTTCAAATCCTTTGCTGTTTGTTGAGCCTCTATGATACGACTGATCAAAGTCGGTTGTACCATAAGACATCCAAAATGTTGTCCTTTCATTGGCTCCACTGGCTGAAGATCAAATTCAGCAATTTCTTCCAATGCTCTCCATTCTCTAATTAGTAATGCAGCGATCACTAGCCGAGGTTTACGGCTCAAAGCGTCTGCTACTACGTTTGCTTTGCCGGGATGGTATTGCAAACAAAAGTCATAGTCTTTGAGTAATTCCATCCACCTTCGTTGTCGCATATTCAACTCCTTTTGAGAGAACAAATACTTCAAGCTCTTATGATCGGAAAATAGATCAAACTTTTCTCCATAGAGATAGTGTCTCCAAATTTTCAATGCAAACACTATTGCTGCTAATTCAAGATCATGCGTAGGATAATTTTTCTCATGTACCTTCAATTGTCTTGATCCATATGCGATAAAATTTCCATCTTGCATAAGCACACACCCGAGTCCTTGGTACGATGCATCACTGTAGATCACATACTTTTCTCCACTCTTAGGTAATGCGAGTACTGGTGCAGAAGTCAATCTTTCTCTTAACTCCTGAAGTGCACCCTCATGCTTGTCTGTCCATTCATACTTCGTCTCTTTCCTGGTTAAGTTTGTCAAGGGTCCTGCTATCTTGGAAAATCCTTCGACAAATCTTCTGTAATATCCTGCTAAACCGAGGAAACTTCTGACTTCGGTCGCATTCGTCGGTCTGTTCTAGCTTAAGACTGCATCAATCTTAGATGAGTCTACCGAAATACCTTCCTGAGATATAACATGTCCCAAGAATTTGACTTCCTGTAGCCAAAACTCACACTTGCTGAACTTTGCATACAACTTGCTATCTCGAAGTGTCTGCAAGGTAACTTGTAAATGCTCCTTGTGATCCTCTTCTGTCTTTGAGTAGATCAGTATATCATCAATGAACACAATAATGAATTTATCCAGATATAGTCTGAATACTCTATTCATCAAGTCCATAAATACTGCTGGCGCATTCGTCAATCCAAAAGGCATAACTAGAAACTCGTAATGCCCGAATCTTGTCCTGAATGCAGTCTTCGATACATCCTCTGGTCGAACTAACAATTGATGGTATCCTGAACGTAAATCGATCTTGGAAAAGATCCTAGATCCTTGTAACTGGTCGAATAGATCATCTATCCGAGGTAACGGATATCTATTCTTAATCGTAACCTTGTTCAACTCCCTGTAGTCTATACAGAGTCGAAGTGTTCCGTCCTTCTTCTTTACAAACAGAACTGGTGCTCCCCAAGGCGACGTACTCGGACGAACAAATCCTAGATCCTCGAGTTCTTGAACTTGCTTCTTCAGTTCCAACATCTCGGTTGGTGCCATCCTATATGGAGTCTTAGAAATAGGCAATGTACCAGGTACTAAATCCACGTAGAAGTCTATTTCTATTTTCGGTGGAAGTCCTTTAATATCCTGAAATACATCTAGAAAGTCTCGTGCAATAGGAATTTGATCCATCGTAAGCTCCGTACTCGTACTAATGATCGTAGCCAAACCACTCGTAAGAAACAGGTCGCTTGTCGGTTGACATTGAAATCTGATCGTCGGCTTTCCTTGTATTGGAAATACAATCGTCCTAGTAGGGCAATCCAAATTGGCACCATATTTAGTTAACCAATCCATCCCTAGGATAACATCGAATTCTGACATCGACAGAACTACCAAGTCTGCTGGAAGATTCCTATCTCCCAAAGTCAATGGGCAATCTCTACACACTTTACTCAACTTAACTGTCACTCCCAATGGTGACACAGCATTCAGTGTTGACTCAAGTGTCTGGGGTTCTAAACCTAATTGACGCACAATCTTAATAGCAATAAAAGAACGTGCGGCTCTAGTATCAAATAAAGCTTTAACTGGACTATGAAAGAGTACAAGTGTACCTTCCAAATGTTGCTGCTCATCAGCATTAAAGCCTGCTTCTCCTGGAATAATAGCATTCATCCTCGTCTGATCAGGAGGTCCTTGAATTCCTTACACTGGTGCCCTGTAGTATCCTCCTCGTGGTGCATGACAATCCTTGCTCAAGTGTCCTGGTTTGTTGCAGTTGCGATAGACGATATCTGGCCTACGATTAGGTCTGTAGACAATGCAGTTCCTTGCAATATGTCCGGGTTTTCCACAGTTAAAACATCCTCCACTATTGCTTGGTGGGGCTGTTAGTAATGCCTGCGGCTGTAGTTCTCGCTGTTGATTTTGCTGGGGTCGATTATAACCTTGCTGAGGTTTTCTGGCTCCTTCCCAGATTCTCTTCTTTCCTTGAAAATTTTCCTGAGGTTTCCATCCTTGGGTATTTCTCAGTGGTCGATTAGGGAAATTTCTCTGTTGAAACCTTCGTGACAACTGAGGTCGATTTGTCTGTGATTGCGGTACTGGATTAGCATCCTTTTTCTAATCCTGTAGCAAATCTAACAATTTCCTCATATGACTGGTTCAGATGACCAACCATCATATGTCTGAGGTGGGGGTTCAGTCCTTGGTGAAATCTCTTCACCTTCTTCTGCGGAGTGTCTATCATATGCTGAGCAAATCTGGATAAACGCTCGAACTGTGTTGTGTATTCCCGTACATTCCATCCTCCTTGGATCAAATTGAGAAAGTTCCTTTCCTGTTGATCTCTCTCATCTTCTGGAAAATACTTATCCAAAAATCTGCCTTTGAATGTCTCCCACGACATAGCTCTAGCGGCATTGATCCCAATTGTGGCTTGCTCAGCTTCCCACCAATCTGCGGTGGCATAAGTGAGCTGAAACGTAGCAAGACGACGTTTCTCTTGTTCGTTGCATTCCAATGCTTTAAATATTAACTCCATCTCTCTTATCCATTGTTCTGCTTTCCATGGTTCTGTTAGTCCATCGAACTTTTCGGGACGTAACCCACGAAAATTTGCTAACAACTTATCTCCAGTCTGTCTTGGTGGCGGGGGTATAAGAGGTCTTTGGTGGGTGGAGTGATTATATATATCCCCCACATGCTCCATCCTCTGCATAAATGCTTCGAAAATTCCCGTCGGATCCATCCCTTCCGGAATAGGTGCTCCATTACGTGCTTGGTGATTTCTCAAGGGTCCTACCATGATGCTAACGAGTATCGCCTACAAGAGACATATGGATCAGCTGAAAGTCTTCTCGTAGAAAAGAACTCAAGATAGAACAAGAAACAGCAAAACTAACCATTCTACTAAACAACACAGCACAACGCAACAACCAAACAATAATAAAAGTACCGCTCGTATATATATATATATATCAAAAGATGTACCGTATAGTACACACTAGTAAAACCGTGTACCATATGGGACAAGAGTTACAACAACTAAAGGCAGCTAATGCTATACAAAGCTATGGTCAATAGCTATCTCTCAAGCTCCCAAAAATCTGTTGGACAACATGTCCTAATATAAACTAACAAAATCTACACCCTGCCGATCCTGACTCAAAAGTTGTCAGTATCAGATCCTGCTGGTGGTGCCTCGTCCTCTGGGTCTATATCCATCTCCTCGAGTGGATCATCCTCAACTGGTGCGACAAGATCTCCGACTACTACCCCTATATCCCAATCCTCTATCATCTCTGCATCATCGTCCTCCATCACGTCTGCTATCGCCTGGTTAGCGACATCAACAGCTACTGCAGCAAAACCGTCAGCTATGTCAAGAGCTCCTGCTATAGCCACCTCTCCCATAACAAAATCTGCTGGCTGTGCTACCATCTGAGCTATCCATCCTACTGCCATATCGGCCATGGCTGCCATATGCATAATGGGTCCAGCTGGTATCTGAAGCACAACGGGTACCTCTGGCACAACTATCTCCTCGGGGTCATCCTCCTCATCTACTACTACGTCTACCTCAATAGCCTCTGGGTCTGGTACTGGATCCTCTGGCTCAAACTCTGGCTCCTCGGGGTCATCCTCAGGTTCATCATCTGCATCGTCTGCATGCTCATCCTCTACTGGGTCCTCGTCATCTATCGGCTCCTCCTCTCCATCTCCATCCATGTCCTCATCGGGATGCTCATCCTCAGGCTCTAGATCCTCCTCATCCTCAATCGGCTCAGGCTCTGGTTCTGGGACGGGTACGTCGGGCACTGGTGATGGTGGGGCTGCTGGAGCTGGTGCAATTACAGGCTCTGGTGGACCGGCTACAATGGCTCTCAACTCAATCTCATCCATCTCTGGTTTACTCAAAACTAGTCGTAACATCTCCTGGCAAATGTCTCTACCGACCCTCACAGTATGGTAAGCATCCATGTGCATCTGTGTCGGGTGAGTACTCCTGGTCACATAAAGTGCTCTCCACATGTCCTCCTCTAAATGTCAACTAGCTATCTGGCACACACGCTCACGATAAAACTCTAGGTCAGCTGGCTCCACGGTATCTCCATGGATAATATGTCCTCCATAAGCATCAGTCACAAACCGGTGAAACTCCGGATCCATGCTATCCTGCAAAGGAAACTATCTATCGTCAGGAAGACGAACTTATCATATACTCATATCTCATCTCAAAGAAATTCTATCATACTAGGACCAGATGGTGTGGAAATACTTAGTGAACAAAAGTATCACAACCTAGAGTACCAAACGCAGGCTCTGATACCAAAAAACCCTGTCACGCCCCAGAACAGCATAAATAGAGAAAAATAAATTTCCTTTATGGGTCCATAAGGAATGACAGGTGAAAGTCACTAATAATCCACACCACGCAGTACTAGTCCAAAAAGACAACAGTAAACAACTGAGAATAACACACAGTGCTAACTATTACAAAATATCAGAGTATGGTCCACAGGATCACAACAGGTCTGAAGACAACAAATGCCCAAGTACCCGCTAACAAAAGGTTTAACAGAACAACCGAAAAGAAATCTAACTATAACATCTTCAGTCTTCAATTGGCATAAGGATAATCCTTACTGGCGTAACCGTCATCGGTAGGGCCCTCCTCTAGATAATAGTCATCAGTGTACTGGTCCTTACCTGCAGAATAAGGGGCAGGATATTCTGGACGGGGAAAGTCCAGGCAATAAAAGGCCATCAGCTTACTGAGAGCTGAGTGAGCATAAACTAACGAGGTACCAATTATCTGAAGTAAACACGAGCTTATGAAAATACGAGTTAACATCTTATTATAAGGATAACATTATCTTGTTCCTCTATTCATTCTTGTAAACCGACCCTTATCGTCTTGTTACTCAAATACCGAACTCAACAGACTCTAATTTCCATGAACAGACTCAATCGTTTAACTCTAGGGATACACCCTTATTCTGTCCATCGCTTTTAAGAGCAATATATCCTGCTCACCGCATGTCATGGACTCTACGTCAGTCTGTCCCCAGCTTTTAAGAACAATGGTCCTGTTCACCGCATTTCAGGGATATAACGTTTCGAACAAGGCATATCAATCTATTGCCACGACTCAACGTCATCTACTAGTGATCCCAGCTCACCGCTTTTAAGAACAATGGTCCTGTTCACCGCTTTTAAGAGCATATCACAGATCATCCAGTCTATCTTCAGACTTCTTGGTCCAGCTCACCGCTTTTAAGAACCATGTATCCGGTTCACCGCTTTTAAGAGCATATCATGATCAATCGTCCATCCACGTACCATTCCCAGAACTTACCAAACCTACTTACGTTCCATTCTACATCGACACATGACAAATTCCCAATGTGGCCTGACTACTTGGATTAAAAGAAAACGGACATCAAATTCATATCAGAAACAACACGTCACCCACGTCTTCATATTACTTTTTATTCATTATCCATAAATCTTTGGTGTCACATTACTCCTGTCTACCCCATAGTCGCATAATGGAATTCCGAATTAGAAATCGAACAACTAAACCTCTTATATAATAAATAGGCAAAGGAAACCATGTTCTGATCATGTCAATCGATTGGGACTAAGTTCAATCGATTGGTATCAAAATCATATCAATCGATTGAGAACATGTCAATCGATTGGTATCTGAAAAGTGTCAATCGATTGAAATCCTATTCAATCGATTGGGATGTCAATCGATTGAAATCCTATTCAATCAATTGGGATACAACTGATGTCAATCGATTGAGATTATGTCAATCGATTGGCACTATGTCTTCTCCAGCAGATTGTAAAAACAGCATATATAAACGTACACTACAAGCATTTAACCCACCTAAACTTCATAATAACTTATATAAACTTCATATAGAGGGACCAAGTGAGTTAGAACTCACTTAGGGTGCGTTTGGGTGTGTTCAAAGCTTGAAATCTCCAAGCTCTCTCTTTCCTCCTTCTTTCTTCTCTGTCCAGCCCTCTCTCTGTCTCTCCTTCTTCCTCCTTTCTTCGTCTTGTCCTCCCCTTCGTCTTCTTCCAGCTGCCAAGGCAGTGTGTGTGTGTATATAGATATAGATATATAGATAGATATATGTATGTATATATCTCACAAGAGGTATGTCTCTCTCTCTCTCAAGGCTGCCAAAATGACCCAAGGCCATAAATATGGACGAGTATATTGTAGACACCCCATTTTGTCGGCTATCAGATTTAGGAGACCCATAGCTTGGCGGTTCGCAATGATCGTAAAAGACTCAAAAGGACTCTCGGAAGTCAGCTCTATCTCTCAGAATGCTCAGAATGACCAAAATGCACCTGAAAGCCCGAAGACTCCCAGATTTGGTCCCAAAGTTCTGAAAACATGCTACGTTGTAAGAAAAGTGATAAAATGAGTTTTTAAGAAAAAATCAGATGAAATTGTCAGCTCCCAGAGACCCCCGGAAGTCCCGGAAGTTCCCCGAAAGTCCCCGTTGACCAAGGTTTGACCAGGTTTGACCGAGGTTCGACCAGGTTTGACCGAAGTTTGACCGAAATTGTCCGAATTCACCGGAATCATTAGAAAAGTATTAAAATGAGTTTTAAAAGAGAATCGAGCGAAAACGTCGGCTCCTGGGAGCTCCCAGAGGTTCCCAGAACTTCCCGGGAATCCCAGGTTTGACCAGTTTGACCAAGATTTGACTTTGGAATCGGGGCACCGAAACAATTTTCAAATATTTTTCATGGATACTAGAGGTCAATAGCTTTCCAACGGTATATCGCACATAATTTCCGAATTTAAAACGAATTTATTATGAATTTCCAAAGGCGAAAAAGGCGATCAAATCGGTTTTTATCGCGAATACCGCAAAACTTTTCAAAGTGACCTATCCCCGAACTATTTTTTATGTAAAGTAGACTCCATTACCTTTCCAACGGTATATCACAACCTCGATTTGGAGTTCATATGCATTTTCTGTGAATTTCGGACAAAATAGGGCCTTTTCGCGAATACCGGAACTTCGGGGGGCCTAAACAGCATTATCCAGACGAAGGGAGGAGCACTGCCGCCGCGGCACTGGCCCAGTGCCGCCGCGGCACTCCCCCCCAGAGCAGTGTATTTTTGTAATATGTTTTGTGGTCCCATTTTGATTAATTAAAAGCCAAAACGACGTAGTTTTATGATTTCAGATGTTTGGAGCCAATGGGAGTACTTTCTAAATCCCAAAAACACCCCAAGTTGGCCTATATAAACACCCCATTACTCCTCATTTTAGGGGAGTCAAATGTGAGTTTTGGAAAAGTTTGGGAGAGAAAGTTGTAGAGATAAGGCTAGAGTAGAGAGAAAAGAAGCTTTCTTCTTTGATTTTCAAAAACAAAAGTGAGTTCTAACTTTGTTTTTACTTCATTACTTCCATTTACTTCAACATTCAATACTCCCAACCACCATTTTAGTGAGCATTCAAGAGTGTGGAAGCTTCTTCCATGTCTAGTGTCATTACATATGAGTGATACACCAATCTACAAGTCTCATGCTTCATGAATATCATCTATTGATTATCATCTACTTGCTTGTTTATTTATTGTTCATCTCTTCTCATCCCATTTCTTTTTATTTTCCTTATTTACTTACTAGTTCATCATCATCTAAGTGATGACATGAAGTTTGGGGTGAGTGAATCCTTATGGATAGTAGCTCTTGACCTCAAAAACATGTTTGATAGATGATGATCATAACCTCAATACTTCCAAGGTATTCTTGGAATGTATTGAAGTTGTGTCTAAAAACAAAATAAATCTCTCCAACAATCTTGGAGGTTCTTAAATGATGAGTTTGATGTAGGTATTCTAAGTGGCTATGATCCTTATTGAGTGTTGAAAACATGTTTTCAAAACATCTATTTCAAAACCCCTCTCAATCCCTCTCATTTGGTTTCAAGAAACAAAACTTTGTTTTCTCCAAAATCTTCAAAACAATGAGTCAAAACAGTGAGTGAGTTGAGTTTAAAGATTTTTCTAGAACACAATACTCAACATATGGATACAAGGCCACTTGGAAAGTCTTCCTAACTCATTGGGGAACACCCATGATTTTTGGTTTGACTTGGAAGTACTTGGAAATGGTCCATTTGGGTCCCAACATTCCTTCCAAACATTCTGTTTTTGCTGTCACAGCAGCTAGGTCAACTTACGACCTCTTTTCCAGACAACTTTTCCAAAAGGGGTGGTCCTAACTTATTTTCCCCTTAAAATTCAATGTCTTAGGAAACTTTCTGTATAAAATGGGCCTCTAGATCATTCTTTTTCATTTTCTAAGATTTTCTAACATATCAGTCGACAGTACGAACTCTGTTTCTGAGTGACCTCTATTGTTTATATAATTTCTCTCAATATGTGATAGCTATTCAAGATTGGCCTTTTGTGTTGTATTCTAGACACAATAAGGAACATCTCCATAAACAATCATGCATTGAAAACATTCCTAAACCCTCTTTTCAAATTCCAAAAGATCATGCTACTGTTCTGTCCACTATTCACAGCAAGCACATTTCAACTTTCATTCTTTGATTTGATGCTCATATGCATTCCAAATTAGTTCATATCTTAGGAAGTAGTCCATACTACATTTGTACACATCCCATGTTAATTTCATTCATTCACTCATACACATTTTAGACTTCTAAGTCATTCTAGAAATCCATGTACACAAAAACACACTACAACCTTTGCACATTTTAGATACATACATTGCATTCATGCAAGATTTGGGGTTTTTGTAACTCTTAATCTAAGGAGATTATAAGGAATGAACTCGATCACCCGTTCATGCTTCCCTTTGATCTAATCATCCTTTCTCATCCGTCCCGGGGATTGAGAGGTCTTCTTTTATCAAAGAATAACATGCATCATACTAGTTTGCTAAGCATATTTTGATTTCTTTGTTTATTTGTTTCAAGAACAATTCATGTCCCCTTTAGATTAGGAAAACTTGATTAATTGATATATGATTAGACGATTTTTCCTAGGTTTATTTGTGTGATCTTTCACTTCGCATTGTGTGATATTTGGCTTAGATCTTATGAATGATATCTTATCTTTAGATCTTCCATTTTCAAGTTTCTTATGTAATGTAATATACTATCATAGTATTAATTGCCGAACCATGCATAGTATAAGATGATTATTTGGATGCTAATTGAGGCCCGTCGAGAGACGGGGCGAGTTGAGGGTGTTTTAGTCGCGACAAAGGCTCCTTCCTCTCTCGTACCAAAACCCCGAACCAAGTTCTTTGGTTATGAAGGACCGGTGCCCTTTATCCATTTGGGTGAGTCAAATTAGGTTTCTTGGTTCCTTAAAGACCAAGTGGCGACTCTGTATCTGTTTTCAACAGACCATTTTCTCTTTCTTTGATTCAAAAGTCAAACAAGTTTCAAACAAAACAAAAGGCGGTGGAAGCCCGGTATCCACAATCTGGCGACTCCACTGGGGAATTTTATTTAAAAAAAAACAAAATAATACAGAGGTTTGACTCATAAGAAGCATCCTTAAAATTATCTTTTTACTGTGTTTGGTTCACCGCATTGCACTCTTGCATTTCCCCCCCCTCCGACTGTGTCTGAAACGCGGCGCTGACATTGTTCAGGTCTTGCTGTGCCAGGGCACAAGTCACTGTTGATACTGTACCTTCTAAGGTATATCAAAAAGAGTAAAAACCTCCGTACTGTCTCCCTGACGGTATATTGGAACTCTCGTCAACGGACCCTCTTTGACTAAACCCAGCCTTTGCATATAGATTCCTGTAGAACCTTTCATAGGACTGTTCATTTATCTTTCCAAATAGGACAATGCGATATAACTGCTGTATGCCCTGACGGGATTACCTGCGCGGTGTAGACGCTTATGTGGCATAGAATAGAACCTCTTTCTTATGATTCCCAAGGCAATCACTCACATGTAGTCACATTGAGTTGACCTGCCTAAGCATCATGACAAGGATGTCTGCTCCATGCTCGCAAAGATATACACCGCAAACCTTGTTTGTCGGTCTTGAGACATAGGAGTATGAAAACCTGCTAGAAGGTATGATCACTATAACCGTACTTACCAGTTTCCCCAGAAACTCTGTCCAAATATCCCAGATATAACCAAATATCCCAGATATAACCACATTAACCAGTTTTTCCCAGAAACTGTGTCCAAATATCCCAGATATAACCAAATATCCCAGATATAACCACATTAACCAGTTTTTCCCAGAAACTCTGTCCAAATATCCCAGATATAACCAAATATCCCAGATATAACCACATTAACCAGTTTTTCCCAGAAACTCTGTCTAAATATCCCAAATATAACCAAATATCCCAGATATAACCACATTAACCAGTTTTTCCCAGAAACTCTGTCTAAATATCCCAGATATAACCACATTAATCAGTTTTTCCCAGAAACTCTGTCCAAAAATTCCCGAAGTGTCTTGGAAATCCATGTTATCCCTTGGTGATCATACTAGAAAGTAAGGTTAGCACACTCTGTATGGCTAGGACCTTATTTGTTTAGCTGCTATCTGTTAGAAATAGGAGCATCATATAGATTAGGGCTTACATCCGCATGTTTGTCCCATTTGCATGCACCGTTCCCCATCAATCTGCACGCGCTGTTTCGAGTCGGTCCACATCACTATCTTTGTCTGCCTAAAGTCGCCACTGTCAAAGATCTAATCTAGTCCTTTCAAAATCTGTCAGGTCAGTATAGATTCCCAAGGGCAGCAGTCAGGGTCTTATTCGTGGGTCAGGAGTTCGGATAATCGGTTAATCAGAATCAGTCCGACAGCTTACATCAGCATGAATAGGGAAGAGTTGGAAAACAAGGTTACTGAATTGGGAGCGACCATAAGCCAGCAGTCTGACAGCCTGGCCCAATTTTTTAGGTTCATGGAAGAACTAAAGCAGCGGCGGCCGCAACCTCCGCCCGGGTTTTCGCCACCGGAATTCGAACTACCCCCACCTGAGAATAATGGGGAAGAAGACTGGTTTCAGGGGGTCCCACCGTCCGCATACGAGAAGAAGCTCCAAGAAAAGATGGACAAGGTTGACAAACTGGAAAGCGTACTCAGGAAAAGCAAGGGTATCGACGATTACATGTTAGATCTGGAAGGCCTCTTCGAGCCTGTCAAGCTGAAACTGCCAGAGAATTTCAAAATGCCTGCCATCGATCGCTTTGATGGAACTGGAAACCCAAAAAGCCACGTAAAGCTATGTATGAGTATCTTCCAGTCCATGGGTTGCACCCACGAGCACATTGCGATGCTATTCCCGCAAACTCTGGCAAAATCTGCACTATCGTGGTTCCTAACCTTGGAAGCCTCCAAAACCCGGGCCTGGGAGGACATTGTTCGAGTCTTCGTCGATCATTACTCTTACAATCAAGAGCTGGATGTCACCATCAGGGATTTGGAAACAACCCGGCAAAGCAACAATGAATCCTTCGCTGCATTTCTGAGCAGATGGAGGAACAAGGTAGCCCAAATGACCCACCGGCCAATCGAGAAAGAACAGGTAAGGATGCTCGTCCGGAATCTGCAGCCGCTCTATCATGAGAAATTATTCTACCAGTCCATCTCCACCTTTGAGGAGTTGTTTGAAGTCGGAACCCGAATCGAAGATGCTATCAGGGAGGGGAAGATCAAAAAGGAAGACCCTCTGAGTCAGCCAAGAAGGCCCAACTACTCCCGGAATCCCCCGGATGTCAATGCCCTTAGCGGCCAACCCATGGCATATCCTCCAAGGCCATACCAACCCTCCAACCAGGCAAATTCCTCCAACCGCCCTTTCCAGAAAAAGCCCCCTCGCAATTTTGCCAAGCTAGAAATCTCTCTCTCCTCAGCCCTAGATCGCCTCCTCAAAAAAGGCCATCTCCAATTACTCCAGCCTCGAAATACCCCGCTCCCGCCTAACTGCGATATGTCCAAGCGATGTACTTACCACCAAGCCCCCGGCCATAACACTGATGATTGCATGCGCCTCCGCCATGACATCCAAGACCTCATCGACCAGAATATCATCGAGCCACCACCAAAGCAGCCTCATATCACCCAAAATCCCCTACCAAACCACCAAAATGTCAACCTCATTGAGTCCAGTCCTGTATCCTTCAACCCTGCTACTTATATTACCCCCCTAGGACAACCCTTGCTTTGCATTGAAATCCCGGATTCTGAGGGGATTCATCTAATCGGAGGGGAGAATGACGAGTGGCAGCAGCAGCTTGACGACGAGCAGGACTTGTTCTTCCTGGAAGAGCATGACCTAGGGGCGGTAGACCTCAAATGGTATGATCCTAACGACGAGAGTGATGCTTCCATCTGGAACGAGCCAGAAAAGCCATTTGTGGGAACGGATTGTGATTGGTTTAAGAAGGATGGGACTGTAGAAGGGCCTACTCCTGCCGAGATTGATCACCTAACCAGGTCAGGCCGTCATTATCAGCCTCCACAGCCTGCCACTGAAGCCATCGAAAAAGGTCCAGTTAAAGACAAGGGGAAGGGCAAGATGGATGAGGTCATCAAAGAAGACAATGAGCTGATCAAGCAGCTAAAGAAAACCCAAGCACATCTCTCGATGTGGGACATCATGGTAACATCCTATAAGCACAGGCAAGCCGTGTTGAATGCCTTGGCTAGGATTGAAGTCCCCATCGACGCCGCACCGGAGGACATGGTAGCTTTCTTGGGTGCACTTACCCCCGACCCCATCATTACATTCTCCGATGAGGACCTGCCGCCAGAGGGATCCGCGCATAACAAGGCATTATACATTACCGTGGGATGTAAGGAACAACAGGTGCCGTTTTGTCTAGTCGACACAGGCTCGGCCTTAAATGTCTGTGCCCTGAGGACTGCCACCGCCTTGGGGGTCAATGTCCTTGACATCACGCCATCTGTGCAATCTGTGAGAGCCTATGACAACACTAGAAGAAATGTGATGGGAACCGTTTCTCTCCAAATCCGGGTAGGATCTTTGGTGAGCACTGAGATCTTTCAAGTCATGGACATACCTGCCTCGTTCAATCTGCTGATTGGAAGGCCCTGGCTTCATGCCAACAAAGCTGTATCATCCACTGTGCATCAAATGATCAAGTACATTCATGAGAAGGAGGTAAAGATCATCCTCGGTAATAGTTGGGGTAATGAAGCTTTCCCAAATTACGCTCCCATTTTTGAAGTCCAAATACCTGAGCTGGAAGAAGGAGAAATCGGAGGATTCTTCATGGAAGAAGTTCATATGATCAAGGATGAAGACCGATTCCCTGAGGTCCACTCCACAGTCGTCAACATTGTCCGCAAGATGAACTACTTCCCCGGAATGGGGTTGGGTCGACGCCAGCAAGGAATTCGGGAATTCCCGCAGATCAAAGGGCAACAAGGCACTTTCGGGTTGGGGTACAAGCCCACTGATGAAGACACCGAGCTACAGAGGCCATGGAAGAAAAGGGTGAAGGGTCTCCCACCCTACCGCAAGACTCTGAATGGACAGTCCGTCAAAGAAGGGGATGATTTCCCTTACTTAGGGTTCCCTGAACCCTGGATCCATCGAACCACTGGGAGAAGGCACCCCGGGCTTGAAATCTTCGCTGACTGCGAGAGGCCCCCATATCAAGACCCGTTCTATCCCGAAGAAGTTGAAAAGACCCCAGAGGAAGACTGGTTGAAATACCTTGACACTGAAGCAATCAAGAAGATGTGGGAGGAATCCGCTGAGGAGGAGGAAGAAAAGAGGGCCAAGAGCCAAGATGATCAGATCAAGCCAACTGAGGAGGGTCTGAGCAACCAGGCTGTAGAGTCATCTGTCTGTGTTTCCCAATCCCCTATTCCCCCGAAGTCTGTACTACCGGTTATCGAGTCTGTACTGGAGTCGGCTGCTGTAAGCCCACCACTATCCAATGTAATCACTTCAACTGTCATGAATGAAATGAAAGACGATTCTGCTTACTCCTCTGTGTCTGACACTTGTGAATGCACAGATCCCTCCGAGGATCTCCCAATCGAACTAAAGCAACTAATTGAAAAACCACCTGCTTATGAAATAATCGAAGATACTTTATCAGTTAACTTAGGTGAAATAGATAATCCACAGATTGTGCAAATTGGCTCAACCCTTAATAAAGAAGAAAAAGAAAAATTAACCCTCTTGCTAAAAGAGTTCAAAGGTGTTTTTGCTTGGTCTTACGAAGACATGCCTGGGGTCGATCCCGACATCGTCCAACATCATATTCCTCTCCTCCCTAATTCTAAACCTGTCAAGCAGAAACTGAGGCGCATGAGACCGGAATGGGCACTCAAGGTTAAAGAAGAGGTGGAGAAGCAGTTCAAGGCAGGGTTCATCATTGTCACCGAATACCCGGAATGGGTTTCCAATATCGTGCCAGTCCCGAAGAAGGATGGAAAAGTTCGTGTGTGCGTCGACTTTCGTGATCTAAACAAGGCCAGTCCCAAGGATGACTTCCCGCTTCCCCACATTGACGTCTTGGTAGATAACACTGCGGGACATGAGCGACTATCTTTCATGGATGGCTTCTCAGGGTACAATCAGATTCTAATGGCGCCAGAAGATCGGGAAAAGACGACATTCACCACCCCTTGGGGAACCTACTGTTATAGAGTAATGCCCTTTGGACTCAAGAACGCGGGGGCGACTTACCAAAGAGCTTCCACCACTCTGCTGCATGATATGATTCACAAAGAGGTAGAAGTATACGTAGACGACATGATTGTAAAATCCAAAGATAGAGAAGGGCACCTGGTAGCGCTGGAAAAGTTCTTCGAAAGGTTGCGCAAATACAAGATGAGGCTGAATCCAAAGAAATGCACTTTCGGCGTAACCTCCGGTAAACTCCTGGGTTTTCTCATCACACAAAGGGGAATAGAGGTGGACCCCTCTAAGATCAAGGCAATCCTCGAAATGACGCCACCACGGAATGAAAAAGAAGTAAGGGGGTTCCTCGGAAGAATCCAGTTCATCAGCCGCTTCATTTCTAAGCTCACAGCTACATGCAATCCTCTGTTCCGATTGTTGAGAAAAGGGGAGAAGTTCCAATGGGATGACCAATGCCAAGCCGCTTTCGACAAAATAAAAGCCTACCTTCAAAATCCGCCTGTCCTTTCACCACCAATGCCTCATAAGCCCTTATTCCTTTACCTATCCGTCTCTGAAAATGCCATGGGTTGCATGCTAGCCCAAGAAGGAGAAGAAAGCCACTCCGAAAAAGCCATATATTACCTCAGTAAGAGGATGACTGGGTATGAGCTCAACTATTCTACCCTCGAGAAAACATGTTGGGCCTTGGTTTGGTGCACTCGCCGACTAAGGCACTACATGCTGGCCTTTCCGGTTGTGCTCATATCCCGCATGGATCCTCTAAAATACCTTCTCGAAAAACCCGCCCTGACCGGTCGTATATCCCGTTGGTTACTTCTATTATCCGAATTCGATATCAAGTATGTTACGAGCAAGTCGGTAAAAGGGAGAACCTTAGCTAAGCATCTCGCAGAACATGCCGTTGACTCCGAAGAAAGTGGGGACTTTCCGTTTCCAGACGAGAGCATCATGGAAATCAAGGAAGAACAGTGGAAGTTGTACTTCGATGGAGCAGCCAACATGAAGGGATACGGAGTAGGGATGATCCTAGTATCGCCAAGTGGGGACCATACTCCGTTAGCAGTCAAGCTCAATTATAACTCCACCAACAACACTGCTGAGTATGAAGCATGCATTCTGGGAATGAAGGCAGCCTTAGAGCTGAAGGTTCAGAGGTTGGATGTCTTCGGGGATTCAAACCTCATCATATCACAAGCCAGAGGAGAATGGAAAGTAAAAGAAGAAAGGTTGAAGCCCTATCATGATCGTCTCGACCAACTCAAGAGGCAGTTCGAAAATATCACATTCCTCTACTTGCCCAGGGAAGAGAACCAGCTGGCGGATTCCTTGGCCACTCTAGCTTCGATGATCAAAATTCCTGTGGGAGTCAGGATGATGCCCTTGGTAATTGAGCAGAGGTACGAGCCTTCGTTCAACATAATCGCCACAGTCGAAGAAGAAGAGAATGAAGCACCATGGTACCAGGATGTCTGGGATTTCATAGAAAAGGGGACGTTCCCCCAAGAATCCACCGAGAGAGACAAAAGGGCAATTCAAAGATTCGCAGCGCAATTCATCATTTGCGGCGGGAAACTGCTGAAGAAAGGATACAACGGTCACAACCTGACTTGCTTGTTTGGGAAGAGCTCCAGAAGAATGATGGAAGAAATACACGAAGGGGTATGCGGCCCGCACATGAACGGCCACATGCTGGCCAAGAAAATTGTGAGACAAGGGTACTACTGGACAACATTGGAAAAAGATTGTTGCGAATACGTGAGAAAGTGTCACAAGTGCCTGATTCATGCAAATATGATGCATGTACCACCATCTCTTCTATACAGCATGACCTCGCCTTGGCCATTCTCCACCTGGGGAATCGATATTATTGGTGAAATCATTCCAAAGGCCTCAAATGGAAATCGGTACATCTTGGTGGCCATAGACTACTTCACAAAATGGGTAGAAGCTGCATCCTACACCAAGTTGGGGGCCAAGGAAGTAGCCAAATTCATCAAGAGAAATCTCATCTGCCGTTATGGAGTTCCCCATGAGATTATTTCGGACAACGGAAGTCATTTCAAGGCAGAAGTCAGGGATCTGTTCGAGGAATACAAAATCACCTATCACAAGTCGTCGCCATACCGACCACAGACCAATGGGGCAGTCAAAGCTGCAAATAAGAATGTCAAGGCCATACTGCAAAAATCAGCTGATACCTACAAAGACTGGCATGAAAAGCTACCATTTGCACTTTGGGGATACAGAACATCGATAAGGACGTCCACAGGAGCGACTCCTTACTCACTAGTGTACGGGATGGAAGCGGTACTTCCGGTGGAGATAGAATTACCATCCCTACGCGTAATGGCAGAGTGTGAAATTTCGGAATCAGATTGGTTGAGAGAAAGGTATGAAGAATTGGTCCTCATAGATGAAAAGCGTCTAGCGGCGGTCGACCATGTCCGAATCTATCAGAAGAGGATAGCCCGTGCTTTCAACAAAAGGGTTCGTCCAAGGAAGATTGTCAAGGGCGACCTTGTCCTTAAGGAGTTGCGAGCTTCGATCTTTGATCCCCGTGGGAAGTTTAAACCTAAATGGGTCGGCCCTTATATCGTCAAGACTGTTCTTTCCGGAGGAGCAACTTATCTCATGGACCTCGATGGTGTCGAATTCAAAGAACCAATCAACATGGATCGTCTCAAAAAGTACTATGCTTGACTATCCAATAACCTTTCCTTTCAAGCCTTGCCTTGAACTACGCTCGACCTGATTCCCGCTCGGGGATACGTAGGCAACCACATCGGTTCGGTCGCTCCACCAACTAAAATAACCTTTCCTTTCAAAACCTTGGCCCGAACTACGTTGGACCTGATCCCCGCTCGGGGGTACGTAGGCAGACTTTCAAAAAGAAAAAGAAGGATGGTTCGCTAGGTTGAAAATCCGAAAGGACGCCTAGGCAAAAATTAGAGCTAAATCCAAAGTGAGCAATAACAAAAGAGAGAAAATAGCTCGCTAGGTCAACTCCTTGGTTCCTAGGCAAAAATTATGAGCACGTGAGAAAAATAAAGTCGCGGTCCTTACCATAACCCAAAAAACCACCCTCCACACTAGGGGCAAACTTCGGCCACTCGTCTCGTTTGCCTGAACCTCTTCTAAGCTAGGGGCAAACGTCGGTCATCTACCTCGTTTGCCTCACAACCATATATATCCCAAACTAGGGGCAAACTTCGGCTACCCGCCTCGTTTGCCTCTAACAACCCCAGCATGCTCAAGCAAGTACCAAAAGCAACAACTAATTGAAATCTCAAGTTACAAAATGTTTTTAGAAAGCTAAAATGCATAAAACGAGATTCCCAAAGTAACCAAGGTTCACCGATAAACAAACTTTGAATATTACATAGGCAGGAATAATCAAAGAAATAAAAGTCTTTCAAAAAGCAACCACATGTTCAAAGACACTTGGAGGAATGAGCAGAATCAGTCAGGACTAGTTTTGTCTTAGGTCTTTAGAAGTAGGCCTTTACTCGGTCAGTCCAACCATCAATAAAAGCAGCAATAGTGGTAGCTCTGATCTTGGAAGCAAAGACCCTCTCAGTAAACCCCCGGGGAACCTCCTGAACCTGTCCATACTGTCTGGCCAAACGGCGAGGATGATAGAAAGAAGTCTCTCTCAGACCCATCAACCACACTCTCTGGTGACCCCTGAGGCTCGTGGTGATAGCATAGAGGCCCCAACGCCTCACGATCCAGCAAATGTCAGCCTCAGATAAGGCGCTCATCATGCCCACCCAATCGGCAAAGGTATAGTGAGAATGAAGCACGGCTCGACGAAAGTAAATTGGTGGTATACGGCCCGTCCACAGCTGAAGGCGCTCGTAAAGCCAAGCCTGTAACACCAAAGGCGCCGCAGAAAGAAGAGGAGTCCCTTGGTTGAAGGCATTATCCAAACCATTCAAAGTTTCAGCTAGAACCATGGCCATGGGATTCCTGCTAAGTTTCAGCCCGAGGCACACATGCACCAAGTCAATGGAAGTACTCGAGAACAAGAAGTGCGAAGTCATGCACAATATCAAAGCGGCCCCACGGGAAGCATCATACACGCTGGGATTCCCAGGACTGGCGTACCGGGCAATAATATAAGCAATGTTGAGAACCTCACCTTGAATCAGCCGGCGGGAAATAGTGACAGAGCAATTCAGGTATTCAGCCAAGGCTCGCGTAGGGCTGAGGGTATCAGCAGAAGGGAGAATCAAGTCAGAGTCAGAATCATAGCCGAGAATAGCGCAGAACTCCTCAAACACAGGGCATATCTCCAGGCCATTGAAGTTGAAGACATGATTCACCGGGTCCCAGTGACCAATGGCAGCACACAAGAACTCAGTGTTCAAGGTCACCTGGCAAAGAGAAAACAGCTCGGTCAAGCCGTAGCTAAAGAGGTTGATCTGCTCCACGCCATCCGTAATGTTCAACCAAGCTGTGAGTTGAGCGGGATCATACGAAGCCATCTTTTTTGTCGCGGCTCTAGCAAAATTCAAAATTTCGGCAGAACCTCCCCGTTTCACGGACTATCCCACCTGCAAGGCAAAAGCACTCACTATCACAAAACTGCCCATCGCAGGAACATCCAGCAATCACAATGCACATGTATCAACAAGCACACAACTGCGCCTCTAAACCGGAAGATATCCGGCCTAGGAGGCAAAACATCATAATACTCTGTCAAAAGGTCACAAATTGTGCTACACATCGTCCTACACTGTCCAAATAATCATATCCTCAGTACAACCCAATCGAAAACAGGAAAAGAAAATAAAATGATAATTCCCGCTTGGGAAGCCTCAATCCTCCTCTTCTTCGTCCTCCGTCGGACCGCCCGGAGTGTACGTCGGCGACGGCCTCCTCCTACCACCTCTACATCTTGGACCAGTCCTCGATGAGCCAGCCCCGCCTCCACGGTACTGCACACACAAATAAAAATGAAGGCAATCAGTAAGGGAACAACAAAAAAGTACAAAAATAGAGTCGAGTCGGAGACTTACCAAGGACGCCATCTGATTGGCGGCAAATTGCCGCATACCATCCATCTGTCAAAATAAAAAATCCAGGGTTAGAACCTTGTAACCTTAAGAAAGTGCAAAATTAGAGACATACCCGGTGGTCTCGTGTAAGGACCAAGGACCGTAGGCTAGCCGCCAAGGCGTGACCCTCCTCAGCGTAACTCCAAGGAACATTGAGGACGCCCGCTGGCTGAGTAGGGTACCCACATGTGACTCATGGCACCTCCATCACTTGGGGAGTGCCATCAGCGCCTAGAACGTTGACGTTCCAATCCCAAGAGGGGATAGGGTCGGGAGCCTGAGGAGCCTGCCTCCTGTACATCTCGCGAAGCTGAAGGCACAGAATAAGTTAGGAAAAGATAAATAAAAAACATAGACAATGAATATAAACTAAAAATACAAAAAGAACTCACCTCTAGGAGTGGGAAGTTAGGCATCAGGAAACGGCCACGGTAAGCCTCGTAACCGGTCTCAGAAAGAAAATGGTCCCAGACATCAGTGCCGGCTAAGGCCGCCAGCAGAGCATCTCCAGAGAGGTCACCAGCATCCATCGTAGGAGGATCATGAGGGACGCGATACCGAGAACCACCAACCACCTGCCGAGAAACCCGCTCCCCAGGGAACCACTGCCTACACTCGGTACTCTCCAGCAGAAGGCGGCAAGAGGTAAGAGATTTAACCGCTTGTATCTCCTCTGGGGCGGCATAAGCGACGCCCTCTCAAGGCGTCCAATCAACACTAGAGGCCGTCAGCTCAGCTAAGAAGTTTCTGAGCAAAACAATCCGGTGGGCCCCGCTCTTCACCCCAACAACGTCCCTCCGTCATCTTAAACCTCGTGGGAATAAAGGCACAGGAGCCATGCCATCCTCATCCTCGCCTGATTCATCCGCCGGGGAAGGAGCCAACATCTTCAAGTATTCAAAACTCCAAAGCTGCACAGACAAAGGAGAAATCAGAACAAATATGGAAATCAAAAAGATGGAAAAATAAAAGAGGAAACAGTGCGTACCTCCCAAGCTCGCCAGAATCCCCCAGTAGATTTAACATCGCCCCGAGAGACCTCCCCCATATGCTTGTAGAGATGGGCCAGGGCAGCACCGCCCCAATTGTAGGAGGGGATCTCATCAATGGTCGCCAGGCAAGAAAGGAGCCTCAAGCTCACCCGGTCGTTCCTTGTCGCAAAGATGGAGCACCCGAGGACATACAGAAGATAAACCCTCAAAAGCTGGGAATTGTTCAGATTGTGATTACCCCTACCATAGGCCCGGTAAAGCCAGCCGCAGGGGAACCAATGTCTCTCTAGGTTAGGGGGAACAGCCCCAATCAACATCTCCATCGCCTCCGGGTCGAGCTCATAAAAGTAGTCCAGAACCAGGCGCTTCCCGCCAACCCTCAAGCCCGTGATCATGGAGAAATCAAAAGGCGTCATAGTCATCTCTCCGAACGGCAGGTGGAAAGTGTTGGTAGTGTCCCACCACCTCTCGGCCAGTGCATAGAAGTGAGCCAAATCATTGCTACTTTTCGAAACCAAGCGGAAGAAGCCTCCGAACCCGGCATCATCAACCATCCTCTTAACGGTGGGCGAAAGCTGGGTATACCATAAGAAAGCATGGGCAAGGCTACCATGGCCTTTCAATGCCACTTCCGGCACCTGCACACAACAAAGGCGACAAAAGATGCACAAAATCACTATTCACGACCCGAGAGCCGAATTCACAAAATCCACATTTGAGCACAAGTCGAACTTCTAACGGTCTCTAAGTGCACGCTACGGCTCAAAAAACTAGCATAGTACATGAAAGCGGTCCTAAAATGTCAAAAGTTTCACATACCAAGCTCGCTAGAGCTGCGACCGAAAGATGGCGTTGAGGGTCCTGTAAAATCAAGTCCGGAGCTTGCACCTCGGCCTTCATCCGTCCTTTGGCCTTCTTTGACGGTCTCCTTGAGCTCGAAGCCATGGATCTACAAGAAAAATGGAAGTCACATTTAAACTTTCTTCTTGAAAATTTGGGCAAACCAAAACACCAATCAAAAATCCAACTACGGGGAAAGATTACTCACCTGAGCGCACACAAGCTGCGTTTTGATGAATTTTGGCTCCAAAAACACCCCAAAATGGCCAAAAATGAACTTCTAGAGCTCAAAAACCCGAGATATAGGAAGATGAAGTCCAGTCACCCAGTGCCGCCGCGGCACTGGCCAACTGCCGCCGCGGCAGTGGCCCAGTGCCGCCGCGGCAGTGGCTTAGTGCCGCCGCGGCACTGCTCCCCGTGGGCCCCGCTTCGCTCTGTTTTGCTCTGTTTTGCCCCGTTCTGGCCCATTTTGGCCTTTTTTTCAGCCCATTTTTGGCCCCGATCAGCCCCGATGGCCCATTCCAATCGAGATTTATGAGGTTTTACCCCAAGCAGGCTAAAAGTTGTCAGAACTACCTCCAGCAGGAAAAAACTGAAAAAAATCGGCTCCCGAAGACCCGAATCGGTCGTTTCAGGATAACCGTCGCGAATTTCGATCAAACACGAGAATTCTGGTAACGGATCCTGGTTCCCGATCAAGAAAAGAGATTCCCCGAGAACCCTGCATCATCCCCCGAGGACAAAAGCAGAAAGATACCAGCTCCCGGAGACCCCGACAGGCTCTCTTGGATTGAGCACCGAAAGAGATTCCCCGAGAACCCTGCATCATCCCCCGGGGACAAAAGCAGAAAGATACCAGCTCCCGGAGACCCCGACAGGCTCTCTTGGATTGAGCACCGAAAGAGATTCCCCGAGAACCCTGCATCATCCCCCGGGGACAAAAGCAGAAAGATACCAGCTCCCGGAGACCCCGACAGGCTCTCTTGGATTGAGCACCGAAAGAGATTCCCCGAGAACCCTGCATCATCCCCCGGGGACAAAAGCAGAAAGATACCAGCTCCCGGAGACCCCGACAAGCTCTCTTGGATTGAGCACCAAAAGAGATTCCCCGAGAACCCTGCATCATCCCCCGGGGACAAAAGCAGAAAGATACCAGCTCCCGGAGACCCCGACAGGCTCTCTTGGATTGAGCACCGAAAGAGATTCCCCGAGAACCCTGCATCATCCCCCGGGGACAAAAGCAGAAAGATACCAGCTCCCGGAGACCCCGACAGGCTCTCTTAGATTGAGCACCGAAAGAGATTCCCCGAGAACCCTGCATCATCCCCCGGGGACAAAAGCAGAAAGATACCAGCTCCCGGAGACCCCGACAGGCTCTCTTGGATTGAGCACCAAAAGAGATTCCCCGAGAACCCTACATCATCCCCCGGGGACAAAAGCAGAAAGATACCAGCTCCCGGAGACCCCGACAGGCTCTCTTGGATTGAGCACCGAAAGAGATTCCCCGAGAACCCTGCATCATCCCCCGAGGACAAAAGCAAAAAGATACCAGCTCCCGGAGACCCCGACAGGCTCTCTTGGATTGAGCACCAAAAGAGATTCCCCGAGAACCCTGCATCATCCCCCGAGGACAAAAGTAGAAAGATACCAGCTCCCAGAGACCCCGACAGGCTCGTAAGATTTGATCAAAAGGAGCAGTTGAAGAGAGATCCTAGAAAGTATCGCTTCATCCCTGGTAGATTCAGATTAATCCTCAGCGAATTTATACACTGTCAGTTCAATCACAGTAGTCCATTGTCGACTCGTCATCTCGATCCAAACATCGTCGGCCCATTAATCATCATCGCTCTCATTACACCGTGGGGCTCCCAGGTTCATCATGTGACATCTCAGGATTTCACGATCGTCCCTTGACTTCTGTGTCAGTCTCTTAATTTCCAGGGCCCCTGTGTCCGTCAGTTATTTGCCAAAAGACGTCTTCGATCATAGTCCTCTGAGACCCCACACCCAATTACGTTTGTTTACGAAGCACACTTCCAGAAGTTTGCCCCTAAACCCGGAGTCTTCTAGACTTCAATGCCCTTATCTAAGTCACCCACCACGTCACAATCGCAAACACTAGCACAACACCAGTCCACTCGGAGTGGCACACCCCATGGCACCTGCTCATTCTAGGATCAGAAAGCTAGGCATGATAGGACTCATGTATGAGATCATATCACATCCACACATTGCATATCATCCTCATATAGCATAGCATCCGCCTGATTGTTGTGTATGTGCATGTATGATCGTTTCCTTGCCTTGAACTACGTCCTGGTCTGATTCCCCTTGGGATACGTAGGCAGCTCACACAGAGCACGACCATCACTAGCCACAGCATCATCCTTTCATCTTTTGCAACGCTGTTTGCCCTAAATCTATAGCCTCCAAAAAGTCCTGTCTCTTCAAAAACTTTGGCGCTCGCTTGCGACATGCGTTGCCTCACAAGTTCATGCCAAAGAGGGGCAAACTGTAGACACCCCATTTTGTCGGCTATCAGATTTAGGAGACCCATAGCTTGGTGGTTCGCAATGATCGTAAAAGACTCAAAAGGACTCTCGGAAGTCAGCTCTATCTCTCAGAATGCTCAGAATGACCAAAATGCACCTGAAAGCCCGAAGACTCCCAGATTTGGTCCCAAAGTTCTGAAAACATGCTACGTCGTAAGAAAAGTGATAAAATGAGTTTTTAAGAAAAAATCGGATGAAATCGTCAGCTCCCAGAGACCCCCGGAAGTCCCGGAAGTTCCCCGAAAGTCCCCGTTGACCGGTTAGACCAAGGTTTGACCAGGTTTGACCGAGGTTCGACCAGGTTTGACCGAAGTTTGACCAAGTTTGACCGAAATTGTCCGAATTCACCGGAATCATTAGAAAAGTATTAAAATGAGTTTTAAAAGAGAATCGAGCGAAAACGTCGGCTCCTGGGAGCTCCCAGAGGTTCCCAGAACTTCCCGAGAATCCCAGGTTTGACCAGTTTGACCAAGATTTGACTTTGGAATCGGGGCACCGAAACAATTTTCAAATATTTTTCATGGATACTAGAGGTCAATAGCTTTCCAACGGTATATCGCACATAATTTCCGGATTTAAAACGAATTTATTATGAATTTCCAAAGGCGAAAAAGGCGATCAAATCGGTTTTTATCGCGAATACCGCAAAACTTTTCAAAGTGACCTATCCCTGAACTATTTTTATGTAAAGTAGACTCCATTACCTTTCCAACGGTATATCACAACCTCGATTTGGAGTTCATATGCATTTTCTGTGAATTTCGGACAAAATAGGGCCTTTTCGCGAATACCGGAACTTCGGGGGGCCTAAACAACATTATCCAGACGAAGGGAGGAGCACTGCCGCCGCGGCACTGGCCCAGTGCCGCCGCGGCACTCCCCCCCAGAGCAGTGTATTTTTGTAATATGTTTTGTGGTCCCATTTTGATTAATTAAAAGCCAAAACGACGTAGTTTTATGATTTCAGATGTTTGGAGCCAATGGGAGTACTTTCTAAATCCCAAAAACACCCCAAGTTGGCCTATATAAACACCCCATTACTCCTCATTTTAGGGGAGTCAAATGTGAGTTTTGGAAAAGTTTGGGAGAGAAAGTTGTAGAGATAAGGCTAGAGTAGAGAGAAAAGAAGCTTTCTTCTTTGATTTTCAAAAACAAAAGTGAGTTCTAACTTTGTTTTTACTTCATTACTTCCATTTACTTCAACATTCAATACTCCCAACCACCATTTTAGTGAGCATTCAAGAGTGTGCAAGCTTCTTCCATGTCTAGTGTCATTACATATGAGTGATACACCAATCTACAAGTCTCATGCTTCATGAATATCATCTATTGATTATCATCTACTTGCTTGTTTATTTATTGTTCATCTCTTCTCATCCCATTTCTTTTTATTTTCCTTATTTACTTACTAGTTCATCATCATCTAAGTGATGACATGAAGTTTGGGGTGAGTGAATCCTTATGGATAGTAGCTCTTGACCTCAAAAACATGTTTGATAGATGATGATCATAACCTCAATACTTCCAAGGTATTCTTGGAATGTATTGAAGTTGTGTCTAAAAACAAAATAAATCTCTCCAACAATCTTGGAGGTTCTTAAATGATGAGTTTGATGTAGGTATTCTAAGTGGCTATGATTCTTATTGAGTGTTGAAAACATGTTTTCAAAACATCTATTTCAAAACCCCTCTCAATCCCTCTCATTTGGTTTCAAGAAACAAAACTTTGTTTTATCCAAAATCTTCAAAACAATGAGTCAAAACAGTGAGTGAGTTGAGTTCAAAGATTTTTCTAGAACACAATACTCAACATATGGATACAAGGCCACTTGGAAAGTCTTCCTAAATCATTGGGGAACACCCATGATTTTTGGTTTGACTTGGAAGTACTTGGAAATGGTCCATTTGGGTCCCAACATTCCTTCCAAACATTCTGTTTTTGCTGTCACAGCAGCTAGGTCAACTTACGACCTCTTTTCCAGAAAAATTTTCCAAAAGGGGTGGTCCTAACTTATTTTTCCCTTAAATTTCAATGTCTTAGGAAACTTTCTGTATAAAATGGGCCTCTAGATCATTCTTTTTCATTTTCTAAGATTTTCTAACATTTCAGTCGACAGTACGAACTCTGTTTCTGAGTGACCTCTATTGTTTATATAGTTTCTCTCAATCTGTGATAGCTATTCAAGATTGGCCTTTTGGGTTGCGTTCTAGACACAATAAGGAACATCTCCATAAAAAACATGCATTGAAAACATTCCTAACCCCTCTTTTCAAATTCCAAAAGATCATGCTACTGTTCTGTCCACTATTCACAGCAAGTACATTTCAACTTTCATTCTTTGATTTGATGCTCATATGCATTCCAAATTAGTTAATATCTTAGGAAGTAGTCCATACTACATTTTTACACATCCCATGTTAATTTCATTCATTCACTCATACACATTTTAGACTTCTAAGTCATTCTAGAAATCCATGTACACAAAAACACACTACAACCTTTGCACATTTTAGATACATACATTGCATTCATGCAAGATTTGGGGTTTTTGTAACTCTTAATCTAAGGAGATTATAAGGAATGAACTCGATCACCCGTTCATGCTTCCCTTTGATCTAATCATCCTTTCTCATCCGTCCCGGGGATTGAGAGGTCTTCTTTTATCAAAGAATAACATGCATCATACTAGTTTGCTAAGCATATTTTGATTTCTTTGTTTATTTGTTTCAAGAACAATTCATGTCCCCTTTAGATTAGGAAAACTTGATTAATTGATATATGATTAGACGATTTTTCCTAGGTTTATTTGTGTGATCTTTCACTTCGCATTGTGTGATATTTGGCTTAGATCTTATGAATGATATCTTATCTTTAGATCTTCCATTTTCAAGTTTCTTATGTAATGTAATATACTATCATAGTATTAATTGCCGAACCATGCATAGTATAAGATGATTATTTGGATGCTAATTGAGGCCCGTCGAGAGACGGGGCGAGTTGAGGGTGTTTTAGTCGCGACAAAGGCTCCTTCCTCTCTCGTACCAAAACCCCGAACCAAGTTCTTTGGTTATGAAGGACCGGTGCCCTTTATCCATTTGGGTGAGTCAAATTAGGTTTCTTGGTTCCTTAAAGACCAAGTGGCGACTCTGTATCTGTTTTCAACTGACCATTTTCTCTTTCTTTGATTCAAAAGTCAAACAAGTTTCAAACAAAACAAAAATCGGTGGAAGCCCGGTATCCACATATATATAGGGGTTAAGAGTGCCACACGTTTAAACTGAAGGAAAGAAGAAAACTTGTCTCAGGTTATGTCAATCGATTGGGACACAAGTCAATCGATTGGCAACAGATATTTATAGTCAATCGATTGGAAACAATGTCAATCGATTGGGATGAATGGCAATCGATTGGGATAATGACACATCATCACTTTTAGTCGGTTGAATGTCAATCGATTGGGATACTTATCAATCGATTGGTATCTAAAAAGTGTCAATCGATTGGGAAACTTATCAATCGATTGGTATCAAAATTTACCAAAAGGAAGAGAAAGTTTATACGAGTATAGAAATGAAATACCGGGTCTTATTAATATACCAAAATACAGGGTATTACAAATTAGGACTTCCTCACGCGATCCTAGAGACAAAGAGTTACCACCTAATTTTTATCGGGATATAGGAAACCCAAGTTTGTCTCGCCTAAAATTGAATAAGGTTACTTTCCCTTCATTACCAGAAACTAGGTTCGGGGGTCTTGGTACGAGAGGGGAATGAGCCCAAGCAGGACTAAAGCACCCCCTCCTCGCCCTACCGAATGGTAGGCCTTGATTTAAATATCCTTGTTCTTAATTCATAATTGGTGTTGTTTCCTCAAACATACTAGATAACATATACATATCAAAAGGGAACATCTAAGAAAAATCATGTCAAGAGATCAAATCAAGTAGAAGTCAGATGCACATGCAATACAAGAGAGAGGTATACTTACAGTGGCTAGTCCCGCCCGGGACCGATGCAAATAAAGGAAACATGTCATGATATGCAAAAGGGAATGAGAAGACTTACATTGGGTTGACTCAAGCGGAGTCACAAAAAGAAAAAGAAAAGAAACGTGCAATGAAATCATGCAACAATCCTATATAAGATGTCTCTAACACATAAGCATATAAACGGAGACTATCCTAAGGGAATTGTGTCATTGAAAACAAAGTTGTAAACTTTGAAAAATTCTAAGAGGAAGGATAGAGATAATACACGATACATGGGCACTAAGCCATATGTAGACAACGCAAACCCACGAATCAAAGTCTGGATCCACGGCATTCAATTCTTTGCACTAAGACACCAAGAAATACCCAAGCATTGCAAAAATACAAGCAAACAAATGATATGCGTGAAAGACGAGTAAAAGATGTCATCAATCAAATTTCCAAATTAAGCAACCTCTAATGAATCCTATCAAAAGTGGTATTAAACATGAGCTTAGTTAAAACCCTTTTACAAAAAGTTAGCTACATGTCTTAGGGAACTTTTCCAAAAAGTAGAACCTCTTTACCATTTTTGAAGTTCAAGAAATAAGAGTTTTGGGAACAGTAGACCAGGACTGTCCACTGTTCTTGTAAAAATCATAATTAATTCTACAAAAATCATGTGAAGCTCTATTTGGTGTCATAAGAAAGCTATTTCATTATAGTTTATGAAAAAAATAATCCCATGGACATTTCATGAACTTAAGGTTTCTGAAAAGTTGTTTTTAACCAGATTATGTTATTTTGGAAATTTGGTATCATTTGACAAATGAATACAAAACATAATAGAAGTTCATGAATCATGTTAATCAAGTTAATCTAATCTTCTGATCTCTCATCTATTTATCCTAGATGATTTCTAAACCAAGTTTTATTCATCAGTTGTTGTCGAGTGATCAAGGTATGACCATTTTGTATTCATAATCATAATTGTAGTTAAATCTAGAAAATTCCAGAATAGTTGTATCAAATTCAAACGCTTAGAAAATGATCTTAACTCGATCGTATGCTCACGATTTTATATCGGCATATAGATACATGAGTTAGGAATCATCCCCAAAAAGCAGAATATCGATAACTATCATAGATTTTCTGAAATTCAAATACAAAGAGACTATGTTCAAATCTGTCAATCGATTTCTCAACAATTTCTAAAAATATCATATGGATCCTAGGAGTGCTAAAAAATGGATCGAATGAAAACTAATTCATCAAAGTTTATCCAGAATATTTGAAATCTATCAAACTATGGGCAAAATCAATCTGTTTTGCTAAATTTTAACTAGTTCATTTTAAAGTGTGAGGAAAACATCTTAGGTGATGATTGAAGCTTATTTGAGAGATCACACCCATAGATCAACTTAATTATCATGATTCCCAATCAATTTAGCCCTCAAGTTACATGAAGAACTTTAGATCATAGATCAAAGGGACTTATAAATATCCTATTGGAGATAGGTTTGAAAATCAATAGGAATTCTAGGTAATAGGAATAATCAAGAGATAGGTTTGAACATAGGAATCATCCTTCTCATAGATCATACTTCCAAACCATCATAGAATTCAAAATATATACATATATATAATCATGTATGCATGGATCTAAACTAAAATAGAAGAATGAAATCAAAATTGAAAATCAATAGTAAAAATCAATCTCTAATCATGAATTATCAATGAAAATCAAAAGAGACTTGGATCTAGCTACGTGAGTGTGTGAACAAGAGAGGAAGAAGATGAGTGTTCTAACAAAGAAAATAAAACTAAACTAGATCCAAGTCTTATAGAGTGGGCCCGATCGAAGAACTGGAATAAGTGGCGTTGGACCCACAACTCCTAGACCAAATGGTTAGCATCGGCACCCTGCTGGAGCCCCGCCTTAGGGAGAAGCTGATTTAATTCCTGCAACAGAGTCAGGACGTGTTCGCCTGGTGCCATGAAGATATGCCCGGGATTGATCCCTGGGTAATGTCTCATCGCCTCAACATCGACCCAGACTCAAGGCCGGTGAAGCAGAAGAGACGGGGCATGGCCACCGAGAGACAAAAGGCAGTGTGTGAGGAGGTCGAGAAGCTCCTCAAAGCCCAATCTATCCGAGAGGTCCACTATCCTGACTAGTTAGCAAATATAGTACTTGTCAAGTAAAGCAACGGGAAGTGGAGGATGTGTGTGGACTTCACCGACCTGAAGAAAGCCTACCCCAAAGACTGTTATCCATTGCCCAAAATAGACCTCCTTGTGCATTCCACAATCGGCCATTCGCTCCTCTTGTTCATGGACGCCTACTCCGGGTACAATCAGATCAGTATGTACCCCGGGGACGAAGAAAAGACTTCATTCATCACGGATCAGGGGACCTACTGCTACAAAGTCATGCCCTTCGGCCTAAAAAATGCTAGGGCAACTTATCAACGCCTGGTCAATCACATGTTCAAAGACTTGATCAGGAAATCAATGGAGGTATACGTCGACGATCTGTTGGTCAAAAGCCGGGACGAGTTTGACCATCTGGAACATTTGGCTGGGGCCTGCAGCATTTTGTGGAAGTTCGGGATGACGTTGAACCCAACCATGTGCACATTTGGCATCTCATCCGAAAAGTTCTTAGGGCACCTAGTCAGCAGGAGGGGAATTGAAGCAAACACCTAGAAAATCCAGGCCGTCATCAACATGCAAACGCCCAGGTCAACCAAAGAAGTACAGAGTCTGGCCAGACGGATTGTCGCACTGAACAGATTTGTCTCCAGAGCTACCGACCAGTGCCTGCAGTTCTTTAAGATCCTCCGTAAGGCATTTCAGTGGTCTGAGGAGTGTGAGGAGGCGTTCTAGGAACTAAAGAAGTACTTGGCATCTCCCCCTCTACTCTCAACACCCGTACCAGGGGAAGAATTGTTCCTATACCTGGCAGTGTCACCCTCAGCGGTCAGCTCGGCACTCGTTAGGGAAGAGCACGAGATACAGTTCCCAGTGTACTATACCAGCCGAACGCGGAGAACAGATACTCCCGCATTGAAAAACTTGCATTTGATCTCATCACTTCTGCCCGGAGACTCCGTCCGTACTTTCAAGCCCATGTCATTATGGTCCTTACTGACCAACCTCTCTGTAGGATCTTAAGCAGGCCTGACACATCTGGGAGGCTCGTCAAGTGGGCCTTGAAGTTAGAAGAATTTGAAGTGGCCTATCGCCCCCGGACGGTAATCAAAGGGCAAGTAGTAGCAGACTTTCTGGTTGAGTTCACATATCCGAAAGACCCGGTTAAAGAGCTCGGCCCACCGGTCCTATCGCCCGGGTTACAGGCTGACATCCCCACCTGGGTGCTGTATGTGGACGGTTCTTCAAACCAGCAAGGCAGTGGGGCAGGAATCATCTTGACTACTCCCGACGGCATCCATCTCAAGTATGCCCTAAGGTTTGGGTTCTGTGCCTCCAACAACGAAGCTGAGTATGAAGCCCTATTGGTCGGATTGTAGTTGGCCACTTCCATGGGTGCGTAATAGGTCCAAGGTTACAACGACTCTCAGCTCGTGGTCAATCAAGTCAACCAAGAGTACGAAGCCCGGGGAGACAATATGATAGCCTATCTAGCCCTTGTCTGAGTGGTTTCGAAGAAGCTTCAGGGTTTTTCCATCACGCAGATACCCATAGAGGAAAATACTAGGGCCGACCGGTTAGCTCACCTCGCTTCGTCTTCTGAGTCAGACTTGCCCGGGATATAAGGATAGAATACCTACCCGAGCCAAGTGTGAACAACTCAGAATGCATGGAGGTGGAACCAGACGCCTTAGGACCCAGCTGGATGGACCCGATCGTGGCCTTCCTGACAATGGGCGTGTTACCAGACGAGAAAGAGGAGGCCAGCCGGGTCAGATACCGGGCGGCCCGATATCATCTTGTAGACAACATCCTCTACAAAAGGGGATTCTTTGTACCATATCTCCGCTGCGTCCATCCCACACAAGTCCAAACAGTGTTGTATGAAATCCATGAAGGAGTGTGCGGGAATCACATTGGAGGCCGGGCACTCTCTAGAAAGGCCCTACTGCAAGGATAATACTGGCCGATGATGGCCCGGGATTCTTAGAAGTATGTCAAAAGATGCGACAAATGTCAGAGATACTCTCCCATGATTAACCGACTGGGAGATCTTTAGACACCAATCCAAAGGCCCTGGCCCTTTGTCCAGTAGGGTATCGACATTGTCGGACCCCTACTGACGGGAAAAGGACATGTCAAGTTTGCAATCATCGCCGTTGACTACTTTACCAAGTGGGCAGAGGCCGAGCCCTTGGCAACAATAACCGAGCAAAAAATGGAAAGCTTCATGGAAAAGAACATCCTCAGTAGGTTCGGCATTCCCTGGGTTCTGGTCAGCGACAACAGTAGGCAATTCGACACCCCAATGTTCAGGCAGTTCTGCTCAGGCTATGGGATACTTAATCACTACTCCTCCCCCGAGCACCCTCAAGCCAATGGTCAAGCCGAGGTGACAAACTGGATGATCTTGCAGTCGATCAAAACAAGACTTGAAAGCGCCAAAGGGTTGTGGGCTGAAGAACTGCCAACCCTCCTGTGGGCCTACCGCACTAAACCCTGAGCGGCAACAGGTGAGACGCCGTTTTCCTTAACCTACGGGTTTGAGGTGGTGGTCCCTACAGAGCTCGGGTTGCCTACTTACCGGGTGGCAAATTACAGCGTGCTAAACAACGAAGATGCACTCAGAACAGAACTGGACTTGGTGGAGGAAAAAAGAGACCGAGCCTATTTAAAGGTGGCAACCTATAAGCAGCGGGTCTCACAAAGTTACAACAGCAGGGTGAAGCATCATAGTTTTCAAGTAGGAGACCTCGTCCTTAAGGTAGTGAACCAGTCTACTCGAATCCCGAGCCATGAGAAGTTGGGGCCAAACTGGGAAGGTCCATATATAGTTAACCGAGTCAACCGACCGGGAACTTACTGGCTTCGGAGCCTGGATGGACGTGATCTGTCTCACCCTTGGAATGTGCAACACCTCCGCAAGTACTATCAGTAACCCTGAGACATGGGCAGTTTAGCACTGGTCAGGAAATTTTTGTAGCTCCATTTGAGCAATCATTATAAATTTCTGAATAAAATAAAAGACTTTACTTTGCAAAATTACTCCTATCAGTGTCCCATGCAATATTGAAAGACCTCGGGCCTAACCCTGAGGCGCTTCCAAAGACCTCGGGATTGCACCCGAGGCCTAAAAGATCTCGGGCCTGACCCCGAGGCATGATAGACTTTGGCTAAAAACCAAGGCAGGAAAGACCTCGGACCTAACCCCGAGGCACAAGCTTCACTTAGGTCCAACCGACGGTGGGGGAAAACCCCCTAGGTGGCTTATGATGGAAAGCTTCAAAGGACCCTGCAACCACCCATGTTCAAGGTTAGTTTCCTACATCCACTCACTCCCACACGCCCGCCTTAGCAAAATGCTTGGGGGGCAGGGTGTTGGAAAAACCGGTTTAAATTAAGTTTTAAACGCGTAGCGGAAATAGGTCAAGTTATAAAAACTTTTGGTATCCCAGGATCTACTACTCGTCAATTCCATAGATGCGTACAAGAGGGGACAAGAGTTATACCTTAGTGTCTTGAACCCAATTCTGATTTTCTTCTCCTTGGTGATGCAGCAGCCTCCACTAGGTTGTCTTCACCCTTATGTCTCCTGCGGATGCTTCCCGGAGAGACTAGAGATGGTGGGATCTCTAATAGAGAGGAAGGAGAAGGTTTGGTACTCTAAAACAGTTTCAGCAGCGTCTGGTTAATAAAAACGATGAACCTCTTTTCCAGAACGCAGCTGCCCTATTTATAGATTCCCAGAACCGACCTAGACTTCGAGCGATCGAAGTGGTTTCGATCGATCGAACATTAGATCGATCGAACCATCTTCAATCGATCGAACCTGTCTAGACTTCAATCGATCGAGACAACTTTGATCGATCGAACCTGTCTTGACATCATCCTCATTTGCCTTTCCAAGCATCCTAGCGGAGCTAAGAGTGGGACCTCCTAGGCTCTTTATTGTTGGCTCAGATCAGTTGATTAATTCCCATGACCAAACTCTTTGATCAGCAAATTAATCGACTGATCAGTTAACGTTTACTCCACTATAAAACGATAACTGAACTCCAACGCAAAAGAACATATCCGAACCGATAGTGTAAACCTGATGAGATATCCTAGTCTCAACATCCAATGGTAGTTAATCATGCTACAGTGTAAACCTGATGAGATATCCTAGTCTCAACATCCACTGTGACATGTTCTAAGTAACAAAGAATAGCAATTCATATCTCACTTGTATGTATCTCATACATACACGAATTACTTACTATGATACTTAAGGATAACAATCATCTCATGAAAGAAACATACATTACAAAATGTAAAGCTGATATCCATATATTAAAATGTCAATGTCTCCTATATAAAGTAATGGTTTGAGGGCACAAACCCAACAAACTCCCACTTGCACTCATAACCATACAGGATTACATCTGAGACCTAGACTATCTAGATGACGATCAAAGACCTTCTGTGGCAAGGCCTTTGTAAACGGATCAGCAAGATTGTCAGCGGTGGCAATCTTGGTGACAGTCACATCTCCACGTTGAACAATATCTCGGATAAGATGATATTTTCGCTCTACGTGCTTTCCCTTTCCGTGGTTCCTTGGCTCCTTGGACTGAGCCACTGCCCCACTATTATCATAATAAAGCGTAATAGGTGACAGCGACGCTGGTACCACCTCGAGCTCCATAAGGAACTTCTTGAGCCAAACAGCTTCCTTTGCGGCTTCACAAGCAGCCACATACTCAGCTTCTGTAGTTGAGTCTGCAATGCATTTCTGCTTAATGCTCCTCCAACTGATAGCACCACCTCCCAAGGTAAAGAGATGACCGGATGTCGACTTCCTCAAATCTTTATCTGACATAAAGTCCGAGTCAGTGTATCCTACTGGAATTAACTCACTACCACCGTACATAAGCATGTAATCTTTAGTCCTTCTCAAGTACTTAAGAATGTGCTTGACGGCTGTCCAGTGCTCTGGACCTAGATTCGACTGATATCTGCTAACCATACCGACGGCAAAGCAAATATCTGGTCTAGTGCATAACATCACATACATAAGACTTCCAACTGCCGAAGCATATGGAATTCCTGCCATGCGATTCCTCTCCACCTGTGTCTTTGGACACTGGTCCTTGGAGAACGCTAAACCATGCCTGAAAGGTAACAAACCTTTCTTCGAATTATCCATAGAAAACCTAGTTAGCACCTTATCGATATAACCAGCTTGAGACAATCCCATTATCTTTCGCTTGCGATCCCGAAAGAGCTTTATCCCAAGAATATAGCTCGCCTCTCCTAGATCCTTCATATCAAAAGTACTAGCTAGCCAAACCTTGACCGTTGACAATGCCGCTACATCATTCCCAATGAGTAGAATATCGTCAACGTAAAGCACAAGAAATGCCATCACTTTCCCTTCACACTTCTTGTATACACAAGGTTCATCCAGATTCTGTATGAAACCAAACGACTTGACCGCTTGGTCAAATCGGATGTTCCAACTCCTGGATGCCTGCTTAAGCCCATAAATGGACTTTTGCAGCTTGCATACCAAGTTACCTTTCCGACCAGCTATGAACCCTTCTGGTTGTTGCATATAGATGTCCTCCTTAAGATTGCCATTCAAGAATGCAGTCTTGACGTCCATCTGCCAGATCTCATAATCTAGGCATGCAGTAATGGATAAGAGTATTCTGATGGACTTGAGCATGGCTACCGGCGAGAAGGTTTCCTCATAGTCAATGCCCTCCTTCTGAGTATAACCTTTCGCTACAAGCCTAGCCTTAAAGGTCTCAACCTTTCCATCAGATGCTCTTTTCCTCTTGTAGACCCACTTACAACCAATGGGTTTAATATTGGCTGGAAGTTCTACAAGATCCCAGACCTGATTAGAATCCATAGATTCTAATTCAGCCTTCATAGCTTTAGCCCAATGTTCTGAATCAACATCAGTCATTGCCTCTTCGTATGTGGCAGGATCAGATTCAGATTCTATGGAGACAGCTTCAAAAACTTCTCCTAAGAACATGTATCTATCAGGCTGGCTGATAATCCTCCCACTACGACGAGGTACTGGTGCGGAAATGGGTGAAGAAGTGGTATTTTCTTGATTTATATCGTTATCAACTACGGGTTGGACTGAGGGCTCTCCTTCTATCTCTCTAAGATCTATCCTTCCCTTAGGTTTATGGTTCATGATATAGTCATCCTCCAAGAAAACAGCATTCGTACTAACAAACACTTTCTGCTCTCTTGGATCATAAAAATACCATCCATAAGTACCCTTTGGATACCCTACGAAGTAACATACTTCCGATCTAGAATCCAACTTGCTCATCTTTCCTTTCAGCACATGTGCCGGACACCCCCATATCCGGAGATGTTGCAAAGAAGGCTTGCGCCCAATCCACATCTCTCGTGGTGTCCTGGGAACAGATTTGCTTGGTACTAGATTTAGTATGTACGCAGCGGTTTCCAAAGCATAACCCCAAAGGAATAATGGCAACTCCGAGTAACTCATCATTGACCTAGTCATGTCTAAAAGAGTCCGATTCCTTCTCTCCGCTACACCGTTCTGCTGAGGCGTACCAGGTGCAGTCAACTGTGACAGAATCCCATTCTGTACGAGGTGATCAATAAACTCATTAGAGAGGTACTCGCCACCTCGATCAGATCGAATGGCCTTGATATGTGTGCCCAATTGCTTCTCCACTTCAGCCCTAAACTCTTTGAACTTTTCAAAGGCTTCAGACTTGTGCTGCATTAGGTACACATATCCATACCTAGAGTGGTCATCGGTAAATGTTATGAAATACTCATAACCATCCCTTGCTCTAATATTTATTGGTCCACACACATCAGTATGAACTAATTCTAACAATGCATTGGTCCTATTGCCCTTGGCAGGAAAGGGCCTTTTGGTCATCTTACCCTCTAAACAAGACTCGCAGACTTCCATTGGTTCGAGAACCAAATCGCCTAAGACCCCTTCTTTGACTAGTCTGCCAATCCTATTTAGATTGATATGGCCAAGCCTCATATGCCAAAGCCTTGTTGGATTAGTGGAAGGTCTCTTTCTTTTAGATGGTACAGTAACCACTGAGTTATTAAGTTCCATGCAAGAGTCTTTAGAAATATTGGGAGTAATCACATACAAACCATTTGATTTAACACCAGAACATATAAAAGAACTATTTCTTTTAATCACAACTTCAGTTCCAAAATGAAAAGAATAACCATTATTCGATAAATTAGAAACTGAAATTAAATTACGTCTCATTGAAGGGACGTAAAGTACATCTGATAAAATCAAAACTTTACTGTCTAGAAATTCTAAAACTACAACTCCTATAGCAACCGCAGAAACAGTTGCGCTAGAACCTAGAATAAGTACGATTTCCCCATCACTGCACCTCCTGGTTGATCTGAACCCCTGCAATGAATTACAGATATGGTTAGTCGCACCAGAATCAATGCACCAAGTGTTTGAAATATCCGTTATAAAACTTACTTCAATCACATGTGATTCAATCATACCTTGAACTCTTGTAGCTAAGAATTCTGGACAGTTCCTCTTCCAGTGGCCTTTCTCACCGCATTGGAAACACTTTCCTTTGCCTTGGCCACCCACCTTCCCTTTGCCCTTACCTTTTCCCTTAGATTTTGCAATCTTAGGGACTGGTCCAACACTTGAACCACCAGTGCTAGCTTTCTTCTTCCCTTTCTTTCCTTTTGGCACAGATCGGGAGGAGGAAGCGCTTTTCTCAACGTTCAAAACGTTGACCCCAGGTTTGATCACCCCTTTCGCTGCCAAAAGAGAACTCATCAATTCGCTCATTGAAAAATTCATTTGATTCATATTATAGTTAAGTTTAAATTGAGCGAATGAAGGCGACAGAGAATTAAGGATCATATCAACTTGCATCGATGTTGGCACCTAGGGTCTCCAGCTCGTTTAAATAACCAATCATTTTTAAAACATGTTCCTTGACTGGAGTCCCTTCCGACATCTTTGCACTCATTATCTTTTGCATGGCTACCTGTCTGGCAGGCCTGCCATGCTCCCCAAACATCTTTTTCAGGGATGTAATAATGTCACTGGCAGAATCATTCGATTGGAATTGGTGTTCCAATACACCAGCCATTGAGGCCAGAATATAGCAACGAGCCATTCCATTCGACTTCTTCCATTTGTCGAACTCGCGTCTGGCAGCTGCCGAAGCATTTGCCGCGGGTTCTTCGGGGCATGGGGTGGTGAGGACATATATGTGATCCTCCACAGTTAACACGATGTCAAGGTTACGTTTCCATTCAGTGTAGTTGTTTCCAGTTAACTTGTTTTGAGTGAGTATGGTGGCAAGTGGACTAAATGCAGATCCAGACATTATGATTACTGAAAATCAAACAAACAAAATAAATATGGATATCAGGATTTGACAGTTTGAAATAAAAGAATCCTTAAAACTCTTATTTTAAAACAAAGTCGCCGGAATATCGAAACAAAAGAATAAAGCCTCCGTGTGGAGGTCAATTTTCTATTTTTCGATTAATCAAGACTTGTCCGCTATGCAACTCTTGCAAAAACAAGTTTTTTGATCTCTAAGTTTCTGAACAATGCCCCGTGTGGGATCCCTTATCCATAGCTTAGCTAGTGTGTACCATTAACTAGGATCCAATCACAACCGTCTCAAGTAGCGCCTCCGTGTGGTGGTCACCCTCTAACACGTCTGATTGATCCTATCAAAAGAAATTCACACCTAGTAACCAATGAGTAATGCACCCTCCGTATGGAATGATCACCCCTTACGAGGTGACACAGAATGCACCACTCATCTTACAGTGAACCGTTAATGGAAGATCGTGGGTGTAATTAATAAGACCCTCTCCCACTAGTTTTAGTAAAAAGGATTTTGCTTTTTGAGAAAATCTGTTTCTACACACTTCCCATAAACATCTAATGTTTACTAATGTGTTGAAAACGGTTTTTGAATTTTATTTTAGAAAACTTGTTTTTTGTGTGCATGCAACAATGTATTATACGCCAATCACAAACCAAGCATATAAAACAAAAAACTAAAATGAAATATAGGCATTCAAACAATGCCTCTATCTCCCATGGCTCTATCTCCATAGAACCACCTGTTGGTTTGATCGCCTCCGACTCCATCTTCATGGATAACGGCTCCTTGCTCCATCTTCATGGAATTTCTAATTCTATTACATTGGTCCTATGCTTCTTTCGAAGCTTACAATTTATCTAGAAAACATAAATTACAACAACAAAAATAAAAAGGCTAGGGAAACCGGTGCGACTTTCCTTTTCGTAGGATTGAAGTCGCAGCGCCCTTTACATATGCCTTAAAACCAAACCAATAATAAATTACAACATGCACCAATCTCAAACAATTTAAATACAAAATTTAAGAGTCTTGGTGCCATGGGAGATAGTGACTAAACTAGCTGCAAAAGGATTAGTCGTACACGCATCCATACATACATAACAAATATATATAACTATTGAAACACTTAATTGATTCACACAGTATATAAACTCTTTACATACTGAATTAGAACTTAAAACAGCATCTTACTTCTCTGTCACAGTTCGATCGATCAAAGACCGTTCGATCGCTCGAACCTTCGATCGATTGAACACTGTTCAATCGCTTGAACATTCTGTTTCACAGAATGATTTGAAAATTTTACAGAATATTTTAAAATTAAAGTTTTTAATTTCAAAACACTTTAAAACTGTGAAACAGAGAACCTGACAAAGAATCTGTCTCGATCGATCTAACTTCTTTCGATCGATCGAATACCAGAAGGTTTCGATCGATCGAAGACTGTTCGATCGCTCGAGTACAGAGGATGTTCGATCGATCGAAACATGTTCAATCGATCGAACCCGCCTTGCATCCCATGCAATCACAGATTTGTATTCTACTGCGATAACACTGCAGAAACAGATCTGTGACAATGCCGTTTCGAAAACAGTTCTAAAATCAACATGCAAATCAATATAGTGTTCCAAAAACGCATCTATAGATCCAAACGAGCGTGGCTCTGATACCAATTGTTGGAAAAACTGGTTTAAATTAATTTTTAAACGCGCAGCGGAAATAGGTCAAGTTATAAAAACTTTTGGTATCCCAGGATCTACTACTCGTCAATTCCATAGATGCGTACAAGAGGGGACAAGAGTTATACCTTAGTGTCTTGAACCCAATTCTGATTTTCTTCTCCTTGGTGATGCAGCAGCCTCCACTAGGTTGTCTTCACCCTTATGTCTCCTGCGGATGCTTCCCGGAGAGACTAGAGATGGTGGGATCTCTAATAGAGAGGAAGGAGAAGGTTTGGTACTCTAAAACAGTTTCAGCAGCGTCTGGTTAATAAAAACGATGAACCTCTTTTCCAGAACGCAGCTGCCCTATTTATAGATTCCCAGAACCGACCTAGACTTCGAGCGATCGAAGTGGTTTCGATCGATCGAACATTAGATCGATCGAACCATCTTCAATCGATCGAACCTGTCTAGACTTCAATCGATCGAGACAACTTCGATCGATCGAACCTGTCTTGACATCATCCTCATTTGCCTTTCCAAGCATCCTAGCGGAGCTAAGAGTGGGACCTCCTAGGCTCTTTATTGTTGGCTCAGATCAGTTGATTAATTCCCATGACCAAACTATTTGATCAGCAAATTAATCGACTGATCAGTTAACGTTTACTCCACTATAAAACGATAACTGAACTCCAACGCAAAAGAACATATCCGAAGCGATAACTAGACTTGTATGGTGTACTAATGTCCCTCTACCGTTAGCATTCGTAATCATATTCAGGTAGTCGGATAACTATTACTGTCAACCTGAATCATGATTACTTTTTGTATTCCTTGAGTCCCATTCACCTATCATGATTACCAAACATGTTGATAACTCTTATCAACAAGACTGCAGTACTCAGTAATCGACTTGGTGACATTCTCAAGGGAATGCTTACTCTGAAACAGAGGGTAGATTCTGTCTTGACAATTTATGTTCACAACCCTATGAATATGACATACCCAAGATACCCAGGTGTTGATCTTCTATAGACCTCACTGATTGGTAAGTCAAAGCAGCCATATCCACAGTCTGTGTTCATAAACGTCTCAAGATTAAGAACACGTACCTTATACAAGTTATGAGTTCCTATCGACTGATTGACAGCCTTGAGTGTCAATAGGAAAGCTCAGGTCCGTCAATGCACTATAAGCACTAGCATATTAACCAAGAGTTACACTCTAGTGATTTGAGATTGATCACTCCATCCAATGGTAGTTAATCATGCTACAGTGTAAACCTGATGAGATATCCTAGTCTCAACATCCACTGTGACATGTTCTAAGTAACAAAGAATAGCAATTCATATCTCACTTGTATGTATCTCATACATACACGAATTACTTACTATGATACTTAAGGATAACAATCATCTCATGAAAGAAACATACATAACAAAATGTAAAGCTGATATCCATATATTAAAATGTCAATGTCTCCTATATAAAGTAATGGTTTGAGGGCACAAACCCAACACAGGGACTGGGCCAAAACAGGAAATCACACCGGTCATTAAAAGGACTTGGAATCCTAACATTCCTAAGTACTTATAGTGATCAGAGATAAATATCTCGAACGGTAAAACAGGATTTTCTTATAATACACCGGGCCATCCCGGACGGTAAACAGGACAAGTTCCTATGATACACCGAGCGGTTACCTTTAAAACAGGTCGGTAAGACCAGTTGTTCTACCAGTTATGGTCCTAAACCATTTACAGTGATCAGAGATGAATATCTCGGACGGTAAAACAGGATTTTCTTATAATACACCGGGCCATCCCGGACAGTAAATAGGACAAGTTCCTATGATACACCAGGTAGTTACCTTTAAAACAGGTCGGTAAGACCAGCTGTTCTACCGGTTATGGTCCTAAACCATTTGCTAAGGCAGGGATTTAGGTCGGTTAAAACTGGGCGAATACTGTCAATCACAAACAGGCAGAATATGTAAATAGTTAATGGGAAGAAAAGTGGCCTCAAGGACCTTTTCATTAATTAGCAAACAAAAATATTTACATTGCCTGGGGGGCAGTTATAGAAGCCTCCCCAAAAAAAAAAAAATTATTACAAGCCGGGGACTAAGCGTCGTCCACTATGACCACGTCCTCCGTCTCCCCACCTTTTTCCTCTGGGTCAGCTCCTTCCCCCGGTACAGAGCCCCCGCTCAGGGCAGCCTCCTCAGCAAGGCCAGCATTAGTAGCTGGGCCCTCGTCTGCAGCAAGACCTACATCCCAGAAGTCTGAATCAATCCCCTCATAGGACGAGATGTCCCACTCGGGGTGATCCCGGGATAGTCTGCGCTTCAGATCTTCGTAACCCTGGAATAAGCCATTGTCAAAAACTTCCTCCCGGGCCCCAATCGTTGTCGCCTCCGCCAATGCCTTTTCTCGTGCCTCCATCGCTGCTATGCTGGCCCGAGCAGCCTCTAGGTCAGCCTGGGTTGTAGCCAGCTCAGCTTGAGCAGCGCCAAGGCTCAAGGCCAAACCCTTCACCTTGTCCTTCTCCACGACCAGAGTGGTCTCTCTGGCCTCTGGGGTCGCTCGCTCCTTAGACAAAGCGGCTTTAGCAGCAGCGGCCTCCCTGGCTAATGAAGGTAAGAAGGACTCAGCCCTGACGGCCATGCATCCGACCTGCGAAGAAGTGAAAACCGACCGGTCAGTAAACATGCACCGTTGATAAAATAATTAAAGAAAAAGAAACAGAGGCAGGTGAACTCACTATGTGAGAGAGGCTGTACAGCCAGCTCTAGAAGACCTTGAGAGACATGTTTTCACATGCCTCCACTTGACTGGGGAATAGACTGGGTTTCACCCGCTCCCTGATCTCGGCTGAGGCAGCCATCGATGCCACGACCGACACTCCCACCCGGGGGGAGGTCTCTTCAACCACCACCACGTGGGGCGTTGAGGTCCCCATGGGCTCTGGATGGTTCGCTACTCCGTGCCTGAGCCACCTCAGTGGGTGCTCTCCACTCGGGGCCTCGGCAGCGGGCCTCTTCCCCTATGCCACTGCCATCCGAGCAGCAGTTGCAGCAACGGTAGCAGCCTACCTCTCCTTCAATTGCTCTATGTTTCTCTTCGGAGCCATCTCTGCAAAAGAAGAAAATTGAATAGTTAACAACCAATGAAGAAGACGGGGAAGGGACACCACGGGAGACGGCAGAGTCTGAGCACTTACCAGTAAGAATTGGGGGGAATACTGGAGCTTCGGTGGGCTGAGCTGGGTCTTCAATAGCTCGAAAGTTGCCGGTCCAGGTTAACACGTTCCAGATGTTTGTTGGACAGTCTGCCAAACTCCTGATCCGGGCCTGACACTAGTCGGGAATGTTCAGCGGATTGGTTGATCTTGCTGTAAAGCAAAGTACAAAGTAGTTAGTTTCAAAAACTGGAATAAAACAAAGAAGAAAACAAAAAGAGAAACCGGACAGGCTTAACCCTCAACTCTCCAGCCTATAAAGCCCTCATCTGGATCCCAGGGGCCGGCTCGCAGAGCCCAAGGGTGGACACTTGGAAGAATTTATTCTTCCACCCTTTGTTGTTGCTCGGGTAGTTGACCAAGATTTTTCTCCCCTGCCGGGCCCCAAGTGAGAAGAAGCTGACCTCCCCATGTACGGGGAATGGTCGGTGTGTCTAGAGGAACTCTTGGATGGAGAGTTCATATCCAAAAACTTGGGGCCATAGGGAGATGGACCCCATGAGGAACCTCCAACTGTTCGGGGCCAACTGGCCCGGGGCGATCCCCAAGTATATGAGGATGTCCCTAGTGACCAGATGGAGGGGGATGCAAAATCCAGCCATGAGGATGTCCTCATATAGGGTAGTGAAACCCCGCTGGTAGATTTGGGCCCCACCGACATTCACCGCCAAGGAGTAGTGGTCAGAAAGGCCGTACCTATCCCTAATGCACCTGAGATCTTCAGTACGCAGGGTGGACGGAATTAATTCGCTGGAGAAGGCTACTTCGGGGTCGAGTTCCCCTGGTGTTTCGTCGCCTGAACCCCGGGAAACGAAAGCAACAGGGGCTTCCTGGTCAGACTCATCCTCGGAGAGGCGGATTGGGATTCTGCCCTCGCTATGATGATCAGAGAGGGAAGTGGACGGTGGATCTAGGCTAGTGTCAAGACTTCCCAATCGGTACATCTCGTCCTTTGATCGGGAAGCAGAATCGAAGTCGGAATGTTCCATTTCTGGTACTCCTATGGTAGGATGGGGAAGCAGGTTATGGCCTAGGTATGGATCAAGAATTCTGAGTCTGATATAGAAAGAGGGCAGGATCACTAACCTAAAGGGCAAAGAATAAATGGTCCTTAACACTAGGTGACACTCTTTCAAGACTACCCCGGGAACACCCGCTCGGTTCAACCTATCTAACGAATCTCCTGACTTGAAGAAAGAATATAACCTAAGAAAGAAAAAATCCCAGTCCCGTTCTAACCTAAGTGGGTTCGCTCTCTCCAGTCTCGCTCTAAAAAGGAAAGAGAAGGGAAAGAGTGATGAACTAAAGTTGGAAAGGAAAGACTTACAAAAGTTTAGCGCAGAAAAGAGATCGGGAATCTTGCTCGGGATCTTGTTCGCTCTCACACCGCTCGGTAATCTATATCTTTGCAGCAAAGAGTTGAAGAAATGGACAAGTATCCTTTATATAGGAACCACGGACGGTTTAGATCAAAATAGATCCAACGGCTCATACACTTTCCTGCCCAAAGTAGCTGACAATTGTCGCCTCGGGCATATGAAGCGTCGCCTCAAAAGGCGCACGCATTAAATGTATGTCGAGATGGTTCAGTTGCCACGCAAATGGCTCGGTTACTTCCACGCTGGCATCGTTGGATCCTGACCAGGCTAATGACCAGCTGACATATGGCAGAGGTAGGACTCGGGCCCACAAGGCCACCGCTGGGTCCATACCCCGGATGACCACTGCGACCGGTCCCACCCCGGGTAGAGTCCCGACCTCTTACCGGGTGGTTCCTCGGAAATAGTCTTAATTTTTAAACTTCATCAAATGGGACATCACATCAACTTCGAAAATGGGGGGCAGATGATACGCCCAGAAATATTTTGCTACAGTCAAACCTCCGCGTCAGCAGCAAAGGACCTAGATTATCCGGAAAGGGAGCTTGTGGCCCACCGATCCCGAGGTCTTTCGAGTGTTACCGCTCGGGATGCTCGCACAGTCCGGGCATGCGGCGCAGCAGCTCTCCACGAGGTTCAGTTTGACAGCTAAGCCGCTCAGTAGTTTCCTAAATCAGTCAGAAGACTAATAAAAAGTGTAAATAGTTTCCTAAACCACTTAGGAATCCCCCCATGATTTATACTCATCAAATTGTAATTAGATAGGGCTTCCTTATCTAATCAGTTGCTTTGTGCGGGTGGCCTCTGGCACCTATAAAAGGGGCCACTTACCCCCATTAAAGGGGGATCGTATTCTTTACCTAGAATATAACTGTATATAGTGAATTCATATGCATACACCCGGTCGGTATTACTGGTAGTGTCGCCCAATTATTGGCTCACCAGGCCCGCCGATGATCTGCTAGTGAAGCGCACTAACGCACCCGTGGACGTAGGTCACCTCATTAACGGAGCCGAGCCACATACAATTGATTGCGTCACCATATCTTTCTTCTTAATCTCTCTTACCAATTTTTGGCATTATCAGCAACCATGCCCAATCTCATATATTAATACACATTAAAAAATACAGGGTATTACATCATCTACCACTTATTAAAAGATTTCGTCCTCAAAATCAAAAGTAAGTAGGGTTAAAACATAAATAAAAACTTCTCGCGCATCTCTGACTTTAGTTCCCATAAGGCTTATCCTTCATCGAGGTATTTCCACTGAATTTCCACAAGCGGAATCTCCTTGATTCCTCGATCTAACATCTGCACTGGTCCTTTGTTGAATGTCACGTTGTCGTTGACTTCAATAACCTCGAAGTTGATTTCGTGCGTCGGGTTGTGGGGACACTTCCTCAACATACTAATATGGAAGATGTTGTGCACCCCTGACATCTTCGGTGGAAATGCTAGTCTAGAGGAAACCTTTCCAACGCTTTCCAGGATTTCGAATGGTCCGATAAATCGAGACGATATCTTGCCTCTCTTCTTACTAATCTATGATCTCCAACGGCGAATTCTAAGTCCTTTCTGCGTTTGTCAACTTAACTCTTATGTGTGGTCCGTGCCATCCTTATCTTCTCACATACTACTTGAATCTTCTCACTGGTTTTGAGTATCTCCAACTTCAGCCCAACACAATGATGATCGGCAAGGTCTTCCGTACAAAGCTTCAAATGGTGCCATTCTTAGGCTCGTATTATAGATGTTGTTGTAGGCAAACTCTATCAACAGTAGATGTATCTCCCAAGAACTCTCAAAATCTATAACGCAAGTGCGTAGCATGTCCTCCATCACTTGATTGACTCGTTCAGTCTATCCATCAGTTTATGGATGGAAAGTTGAACTCAAGTGTAGTCTAATTCCATTGCTGTCTGGAGGCTCTTCCAAAATTCTATGGTAAAACACGAATCTCGATCCGATACGATTGAGATCGGTATACCGTGTAGTTATAAAATTTGTTATAGGTACATTCGGCTCAAATATTCTACTGGATATATCATGCTATAGGTGATAAAATGCGCCATCTTCGTAAGTCGATCCACTATTACCCAAATAGCATCATGATTTTGCTGAGACCTCGACAAACCTACCACAAAAACCATAGTTATATGTTCCCATTTTCATTGGGGAATTAGTAACAGCTAAAGAATTCCTAGTGGTTTCTGGTGTTCCACCTTCACTTGCTTATAGGTAAGACATTGATATACATACTCAGCTATTTCTCTCCTCATTCCTTCCCAATAAAAATTTCTCTTCAAGTCTTTGTACATCTTTGTACCTCCAGGGTGAATAGTCATCCGTGACCTGTGTACTTCATCTAGTACGTCATTTATGAGATTATCATCGTTAGGCACACAAAGTCTACCCTTACATCACAAGGCTCCATCTGAACTAATACTCCAGACTTCTGGTTCCTTTGCTAACATCTTTGTGAACCATAATTTCAAATCCTCATCCAACTGTTGATCTTCTATAATACGACTGATGAGAGTTGGTTGGATAACTAGACACCCAACATGTGTCCTTTTCTCGATCCCACCGGCTGAAGATCAAACTCGGCTAGAATCTCCAATGCTTGCCATTCTCAAATCGATATTACAACGATGACAATCGAGGATGGCAACTCAAAGCGTCAGTCATGACATTTGCTTTGCCGGGATGGTATTGCAAAGAAAAGTCATATTCCTTAAGTAATTCCATCCATCTCCATTGACGTATGTTTAACTCATTTTGAGAGAATAAGAACTTCAAACTTTTATGATTAGAGAATAGATCGAACTTCTCTCTATACAGATAGTGTCTCCAAATCTTTAGAGCAAACACTATTCCAGCCAACTCCAAGTCATACGTTGGATAATTCTTTTCACGCTGATTCAATTGCCTTAATCCATATGCAATCAGAATTCCATTCTGCATAAGCATACAACCAAGTCCTTGGTGCGATGCATCACTATAGATGATAAACCTTTTTCCATTCCTAGGTATAGCAAGCACCGGTGCTGAGGTTAACATTTCCTTTAAATCTTGAAATGCACCTTCATACTTATCTGTCCATTTATACTTTTTCTCCTTCCTGGTCAAATTCGTCAATGGTCCCACGATCTTGGAAAATCTTTCCACAAATCTCCGATAATATCTTGCTAGACCAAGAAAACTTCTAACTTCTATTGCATTGGTCGGTCTATTCCAACTTAAGACTTCATCAATATTAGATGAGTCTACAGAGATACCATCCTAAGAGATTACATGTCCTAAGAATTTGACTTCCTGTAGCTAAAGTTCACACTTGCTAAACTTTGCATACAACTGGGTATCTCGGAGTGTCCATAGAGCAATTTGTAAATGTTCCTTGTAATCTTCTTCCATCTTGAAGTAGATCAGGACATCATTGATGAATACTATAATAAATTGATCCAGATAAAGACTGAATGCTCTATTCATTAGGTCTATGAATACTGCTGGGGCATTAGTTAATCCTAAAGGCATCACTAAAAACTCATATTATCCGTATCTTATCCTAAAAGCAGTCTTCGACATATTCACCGGTCAAACCAATAATTGGTGATATCCTGAACATAAATCAATCTTTGAAAAGGTCTTTGATCCTTGCAGCTTGTTGAATAGGTCATCTATTTGACGTGGTGGATATATATTCATAATCGTAACCTTGTTCAATTCTCTGTAGTCGATACAGAGTCGAAGCATCCCATCCTTCTTCTTTACGAATAGTATTGGTGCTTTTCAAGGTGACGCACTTGGGCGAACAAATCCTAGATCTTCAAGTTCCTGAACTTGCTTCTTCAATTCCAACATCTCAGTTGGCGCCATTGATTAGACATAGAAAGTGCATATTCATAGCATGTTATATATTATTTTATGCATGCTTTTATCCCCAAGTCCCTAGAGTTACATGCATTTCAATAACATTGCACTTTATGATGTTAATGCTAAAACATGTGTATTTGTACGGTCGTATAAGCTATTGGGTGTGTTTAGATGAAATGAATCTTGAAGCTTGGTAATGAATCCCTCACTTCTTGTTACACAACCCTTATATATTTCATTTACATCATTTACACGTGATTTGTTAGTGTTTTGTAGGTCAAAGAAAGCATTCGTTATTCAAAAGGTGATTCCAGTGGAAGAGAATGATAGAAGCAGCTGAGAAAAGGGCATTTTTGACATTGAATACTTTGAAATTATGAATTTTCTCTAGAGACAAAAGTTGTAGTTCGTCGAGTTACGATCGCGTGACCATAAACCATGCGTCAATCCGAGGTCTAAACAAAGAGATATCGCAATTCTCCCATCGGTGCGCAAAGCTATCAACAATAGAAGACCAGGACTGATCCTGAAACATATGTGGGACTAGTCCTGGTCATGACCGGTCCTGGTAGTGTAGTAGAACCGGTCCCACTCAGCAGATTCGCCCTAGCAGCTTCTTTTTAGGTCTAGGTTTCCTACATTGATATATATATGACTTGTAAACGTAATATATGTAACTTTTTATCATATTTTACATATAGTAGGTATTAGAGAGGCTATTAGAGCTCTCCTAAACCCTAGGTTAAGATTTCTAAGGCCATGTTTGGATGCTATTTCAAGATTTCAAGTCAATAAAGTAGTTTTTCTTTATTCCAGGTTATATTGCTCTCTATTATTTATACTTTTAGTTTATTAATTACTGTTTAATCATTATTTTCATTATGTTTATACTATCTATGGTTGCTAGATTCAATTTTACCATGTTAAGCTAAATCCCTAGTTAGGGAAGAGCAATGAAGCGGTAAACAACTTGATTTCCGTGCATGTTCTTAATCGGCAACTCAAAATCCAAGGATTAATGAATGTTTAAGTAGAGATTCATAGGATTTTATGTTCTCTAATATGAATAATGTTAACGAGCATGATGTTAATGAATCTTAACTTGAATTTTCAATAGTTTGTGAACTCGCTTCATAGTTTTAGTTTAGATTAATTACTTCATTAGTTTCAAGCACCGTAGAGTAGTTTTCGCCATGAATCATGCTCATAAGCAATCTGCCCGTACGTCATTAAAAGGGTAAAATTGAACTAGTTCTATATCTTTACACCGGTCAAAAGTTATTTTATTATTTTAATTGAACCTATACATTAGAGGCATGACTTTGGATGAAAGGGAGTGCCATATCTTTCCGTAGGCATGGAAGTTAAGAGTTTACCGTGAATTTGTGATTTCTTATCACTTTTCTCATATTTAGAAGTATCTTAATTTAATTCGCTGATTTAATCAATTTTCATTAATTGTTAATTTACTTTGTTAAATTAATTTAGAATTCCAAATTAGGCCATAATTAAGTAGTAGTTTTATTTAGTAAGTAAAAGTTCATTAATTTAATAGCATAGTTAGTCATTTAATAATTTTAATAGTTCTCATTAGTTTATAATTTTACTCTCATTTGCAAAATAGTTAAAACAAAAGAAATCATCTTTTCCTTTATTTTGAATACTAGTAAATTCGGTAAAATTGGTCAATTCAAATTATATCTCTCCCTTGGGTTTGACCTGGACTTCCAGTACTATATTACTTGCATGATCACCTATACTTGGGTGTAGCATTAAGAGCACACAATTTTATTCGTGTCAAGTTTTTGGCGCCGTTGCCGGGGAGATGCAATTTGCTTAATTTTATCTAGTTTGTTAATTATTTTTTTTTCTTTTATTTGTTTTGCATATTATCACACATTTACTTCATAGTGTTTCATGTCATATAATTCCAACAAAGGCTTCTGTCAACAAATAAAAAGTTTTAACGATTCCTATGATTCATCTGTTAACCCGATAGTTACACCTCAACATTCTGACCCAATGGCTGGCTTTCTACCACCTAACCTTAATGGACTTAAAGGGAACAATGAGAATAATGGGGAGAATAATCTAGGCCAAAATGATGACACTGAAAGTTAACTAACTTCAATCCTACGGAGAGGATAGATGATAATACACGTCCACTAAGGGACTTGTTAGCCCCTAATAGGAACACGATCCCTTCGTGTATAACTATCCCAACACATCATGGTACTTTTCACTTTAGAAATGGTATGATACAACTCTTATCTACTTTACATGGGATGGCGAATGAGAGGGCATATGCGCATATAAAGGACTTTGAATCTGTGTGTGAGACATTTGCAGACCAAACTTGTCCGCAAGAAATTGTTAGATTGAAACTATTCCCTTTTTCATTAAAAGATAAAAGCAAAAGCTTGGCTACTAACTCTTAGACCTGGCTCAATTCATACATGGGCTGCAATGCATGAAGGATTTTTGAAAAAATTCTTTCCAAAGCATAAACAGATGACCTCATGCGACAAATCATGCTTTTTACCCAAAATATTAATGAAACTTTGCTAAAGTCTGGGAACGTTTCAAAGATCTACTTCTATCTTGCCCACACCATGGTTTTGAAAAATGGCGTCTCATGAGTTTTTTCTTAAGGATTAACCCCAGAATCTAAAAAGTTAGTTCAAACAATGTGTCAAGGATCATTCATGCACAAAAGCGTGAATGAGGCTGAAACATATTTTGCTTGGCTTGTTGAAAATTCACCTCAATGGGAACCACGAGAAGTAACATGCGCACCTCCTAGTGAATCTGATAGGGCTAAACAAAAAAGTATATTCCTACTTAGGGCAGAAGATGAATTATCTACTAAATATGAACAACTTGCTAAGCAAGTAGAGGCATTAGCAAAAGGAATAATAGAACAACTTAGAGTAATGTATCACGAAGAAATGTGTAGTAACTGCAATATGATAGGACATCAGGCACAAACTTGCCCTAATATACCCATTTTTCAAGAAACACTGCTTGTGGATATGAATGCGATGAATAATTATAATGGTCCTACGAATGTGTATGGTGGGTATAATTGGAAGAATCAACCAAATATAAATAATTGAAGAAATGAGGCGAATCAAGCACCTAGTAATAGTTTTAATTCCACTACCTCAACAAAATCAATTCTTCCAATCGAATCAAAATCAATATCTACCTTCTCAACAATATAATCATTTCAACCCCTACAACAACAAAACTATCAAGGAAATAATCAAAATAATTCCAATGTTTATGTGCCCCCTCACAAGAAGGTACAAACAAGACCTAGAGATGCAATGATGCAACAAATGGTTCAAGCTATGGGAAAATTGAAATCAACTATGAAAAGATAGGTAATCAATTTAAAAATAGTCAAAAAGGAACTTTCCCAGCTCAACCACAAGCTAATCCTAGAGGTCAACCACAAAATGGCGCCCAAAGTTCTGGTTTGGGGAATCAAGAACATGTCCTTAAAAAGTGGTAAAATTGTAGGGCAAGATATCTCTGCTCCTTTAATTGAGGAAGACAAATATATTGAAGATAATAATGTAGAAGAGGTAGTTGAGAGTGACAACATTAAAGAAGATGAACAAACCCACCCTAAGAGTAATGAGAGTCAAGATGGGGAGAGAGAAGAAGAGGAAGCTTCTAAATACGTTCCTCCAGCCCCTTACTCGCAAAGATTAAAGAAACAACATGATACTAAGATTCAAGAATTTCTAGAATTATTTAAACAAGCTAAAATTAATTTGTCACTATTGGATGCTATAAATCATGTGCCTGTTTATGCTAAGTGTTTAAAAGATTTATATATGCACTATTAAACGTAAGCAAAGTGCAAAGAAGAAAGCACATCTTGCTGATCAAGTGAGTTCGATTATTAAGAATAATTTACCACCTAAATATTAAGATCTAGGCACGCCAACAATTTCATGCATTATAGGAAACCAAAAGATAGATCATGCATTACTTGATTTAGGAGCTAGTGTCAATTTGCTTCCATATTAGGTCTATAAACAGTTGTGACTAGGGGATCTCAAACCAACTCGTGTCACACTACAATTAGCTGATAGGTCTATTAAGATACCTAGAGGTATTTTAGAAGATGTCCTTGTTAGATTTGATAGATTTATTTTCTCTGTAGACTTTGTGGTGTTAGACACAGAACCTATCCCTAGCCCAATTGTTCAAATTCTTGTTATTTTGTAGACCTTTTTTGGCAACAATAGATGCTGCAATTTGTATTTGGAGTGGTATAATGACTTTGGTTTTCGGAGACATGAATTTGAATGTCAAGATTTTCTCAAACCCTCAACATCAAGAGGAAGAGGATGATGTAGAGGAAGTATAGTGCATTGAGTCAATTCCCCAAGATTATCTTGATTCGACTAGACTTGATGCACCTATAGGGCAAGTAAATGATCACACAATAATGGAACTGTTGGAGGAGAGGCAGAAAAAAGAGATATTACCAAAACACGAGGATGAAGAATCTATCATCCTTGACTTTTTAGAAAACTTAGAACTTAATGAACAAGAAAATTGTTAGGATAGTTATGTGATTTTGAGCAAGGAACATTCTATTGAGGACATAGACCAATTCAGTCCCAAGTTAGATGATCTTCACCTTCACCAAGAGGCAAGTGCCTTTCTAGATTCCTTAACATATGTGGACGATGATGACTTGGGTGCCCAAATAGACAAATTTTGCCAAGTCAAGCCCATGTCCGATCCTATACAAGTCAAATCAAGTCCAAATACAAAATCATGCCCTTGTGTTTATGCTCCAATAGAAACTATTCTATTAAACAAGGAGGTCTATGTTGCTTACATGTTCAATCATTATTCCAACCCTTTTCTCATTGAAAAATCAAGGTCCCCTTCTTTAGGTTTTCCTTTTAAGTCTTTTGAACAAATATTTCCTATTTTTGTTAATGTTCTCCTAAAAATTGGTAGTAAAATTTTTTTCACAATTCCCTCCAATCTTACTTCTGAATCTAGTTAGGGGGAGATTTCATTTCTTGAGATCCTACACGATGTTCTAATTGCCTACTTGTTTTGTAGAGAGGATCCACTGAAATTTCAATTATTCATATATGATGTTTATCTTACTTAACCGCTCATTGGTGGTTATGAATTATTGAATATCGGTTATGTTTTATGTTATTTCTTTTTGCTAATAGAATTTACTGGTAATTTAAATTTGGACCTTAATGCCTCGAGGTGCTATTCTTCCTTCTTTCGCTTTACATTATTTGTTCATATGCGTAGTTTAGAACATTGAGGACAATGTTTAGTTTTAGTTGGGGGGGAGTACGTCATTGCATGACTCATTTCTTTCTTTTTGTGCTTCAATGTCATCTACATGTGCATAGCAACATGAACTTAGTCAGATTTTTAAATCTTAAAATTTTTGAATAAAATAACTTGGTTCTTGTATCACTTTTAGTTAATGTAGTTAGTTATGATGCATTTATGTCATTTTTTATATGTCATTAGTATGTGATGAACATAATTGTAGTTTGTTTACTATCTTAGTTATAGTATGTTTTATACTTTTTAATCTTCAAACACCTTGAGCACGAGTTACAACCATGTACTTAGCTAAAATGGATTAGTAAGCATACCTTAAATATCTTAAGAGACATGTAGTGGAGACTAATAACTCAAGTGAGCATATTGAGCCATTCTTTCATTTTAGAGGGTTTTATATTTTCACTCTTACTTTTTGAAAAGCGTTGAATTTGTTGAAAGTCTCATTATTCTTTCTATTTGGCTGATCACTAGAAGATAACGTTCGGGATTTACCAAAATCTAGAGCTCTTTATTTGGCTGATCACTTGATACTATTCCTTTACTTCACCTTTTTTAGCCTTTTATAATTGCCTTGTCTTTATAATCCTAATATCTAGACCTAACTCCAAATCTGGTGTTTGCACCTCATTTCTTTATCTAGGTGTGATTGGGATGTGATGCTTGATGTTGTCAATATCAAGATATAAAAAGTGTACTTTACTTTTCTAAATATTTGTAGTAGTGAAAGTAAAGGTCGAACCCACAAAGATTGATTAATTTTAAAACCTAACTCTAATTAATTATGAAAACGGAAGTTGATTTGAATTTTAATTAAACTAATAAGACTAAAGAAAATAAATCTAAACTATGAAAGTGATTTAAAATTATTTTTATAAATATGTTTAGGGAACCTAGGATTGCAAATCCACCACTAGCTTCATAATAAGGGTATTTATGCAATCAATTAGCTTATTAAGTTGGATGATAATGGAGAATTGTAGCTACAAGCCCAATTCCTCCGTCAAGAAAATAACCATGGTTCAAGCACCAACATAATCCATCTTCAATTAGCACGAATTATCCCACACTAAACTAGGGTTGTGGCATAATCCGTCTAACCTAGGCATGGACTATTCAGATACTTGATAGCACAATTCAATTAAGTACCATTACATGTAAATAATCTATACAAGCACAACAAATATAGACCATTGAGCACATCACAGTCAAAATAGATCTAAGACAAGAATAAATTTTGAAAATAATGATTTAATCAATAGAAGCACGATTTATTATATAAAATCCTCTAAACATGTAATCATCATCCATACATAATAAAACTAAAATAAAAACATAAATAACTCCCTATTGCTTGGCTAGGGTTTCATTGAAACCCTAGATCTAGGTTTAGTTGGCCATAGAAGCGATGATTGGCAAGAGGTTGATGGAGGAGGCCATGAAAATCCTTGGTCTTCTTCTTCTTCTCCTCCTTGCTTTTCTCTCTTCAATGGCTGAAAGTTTAGTTGTAGATGGATGTATCTAATGTTGTGTAATGTTGTGTATATTAGAGTCTAACCTAAAAATTGAATAAAAACAAAGTATATATAGAGTTTGGAACAAGTTTTGGAAGCTTTCCTAACCCGAAATACACTAAAACTGCTATATTTTACAGTCTGGACGTAAATTGGCAGTTTCGTTTGCATAGAAGTCTTCAGTATAGTGATATACGCAACTTTGAATTTTACACATGTCGCGCGAGCGGGCCGTGCGAGCCCGATGATGGGAGGTCGCGCGAGCGAGGTTTAGGTATTCCGCGTGAGCAGGTCACGCGCGTGATATGCCTTTTTCAGCTTCTTTTCTTCTGCTTTTTCACCCTGTAAAGCCTGGAATATTTGTTTTCTTCCAAAACCTGTCAAAAAATAGAAAATGAAGTAAAAATACACAAAAATAGGATAAAAAGTACTAACAAATGCGTGTTAAGGCGTATAATTAGGATTTGTTCTCTCCTGATCACACCCCCAAACCTACATTTTGCTAGTCCTCGAGCAAAACTAAAAATTAAACTAAATTACTAATAAAATACTACTCCATTATCGTATGAGTCGCGATTGCATTTAGCGTATGCAACAAGCCTTTTAAACCCCTAGGTGTCTCTAGTCGGATGAGTGAAGTCTCGTGAGGGTTCTCATCAACAAGTCACCCACAACCTACTTTATTAACTTGTAAATTTAAAAAGTTTTATTAACAACGAAAAACTAATAGTCAATACTCCTTATCATACAACAATGATTTGAAATATAATAACGAACAGGAAGAACGGAGTCAAACGTCCACTTACGTCATGAAAATGATCATAAGCACATGCATCATATAAATCAATAGAGTTTCTCATAAATTTGCACGTGTGTGATGTGGTAGCCAAATGAACACGCGCTTGTCATGAACTTGGAATATAATTCAGATAACCATCCAACTATGCTTTGACTACAAATCTCACTATCTTAATTACACTCTCAAATAAAACATTCAGAACATGGGTAATCTCTCTAATATATGTGAGCAAAGGAACTATGTTTTCAAAATGAGAAATGTTCACATATGACTCGAAAAAGACGCATGACACGAAAGAACAATAGTCTCATGGATAGGACGCCAATAGTCAAGAAAAATTAATTATTACCATGTTTTAATCTCTTCCCATCGTTTACATATCCAAACCATATTTTGTAGGATCAACTAGGACTTTTCAACGGTTGTAACGTGGCTCGGGTAGTGAAAAAGGATAGAAAAGATTTGTTAGATAGTTTTCAGAATGGCATTGTAAGGCCTGCTCAATTTCTTTCATTCATTCTTCTACCAACTTTCATCTTTTCAGTATGTTCATATTTTTTTTCATTCATTTCCCTTTTTTTTAAATCTCTTTTTTTTTCTTTTTCGACTGATGATTCAATAAATACCAAACAACTAACCCAATATCATCTTATCTTCTTCTTCTCAATCAACACATCACTTTATCAACACTAAAAGTTGACAACTCTTTCAGTGGTAAACTCCAAGTTTGTCAAGTTGGAGCAAAAACAGGATAATGGTGATTAAAGGAAAAATGACATTTTAATGGCTCAAAGGGGCGAACTAAGAAAATTTTATCACTTTTTTTTTCGGTCAGTGGTGAACAAAGAGGACCTGCCATCATTTCCTAGGGTGATATGGTTCTTCAATATTTACAATGGAAGATTATTTAGTATGGTAGCAAATATTTTAACTTGACTATCAACCAAAACAAGAATAATGAGACTAAACAACGAGTTAATGCGCTATTTCAATGAAATTCGACAAACACAATGTGTATTTATAACCCTCTAAAAAAAAAGATAGGCTCAAAAGCTCATTGGGTTTAGTCTCCACCTTGTGTTATCTAGAAATCCGAATTATGTTATCATTCACATCAAACATGTCTTTAAGTGACTACGTGCAGTGCATATGTTTATGTGCAAATCTATGATATAAAACTACGATTCAAATGATACATATCCTAAACATCGCATCATTTCTTCAGCAAATGTTTAACCATATATTTCCTTGTTTACCATTCTATAACAATCCATGTTACATAAAAAGAAGTATCGAATCAAGATTGCAAAAACGTCGGTAACATCATCACCCTGTTTAATACTTGTTTTCTTCCAAAACCTGTCAGAAAATAGAAAACGAAGTAAAAATTACACAAAAACATGATAAAAAGTACTAACAAATACGCGTTAAGGCGTATAATTAGGATTTGTTCTCTCCCGATCACACCCCCAAACCTACATTTTGCTAGTCCTCGAGCAAAACTAAAAATAAAACTAAACTACTAATAAAATACTACTCCATTGTCGTATGAGTCGCGATTGCATTTAACATATGCAATAAGCCTTTTAATCCCCTAGGTGTCCCTAGTTGGACGAGTGAAGTCTCGTGAAGGTTCACATTAACAAGTCACCCACAACCAACTTTATTAACTTGTAAATTTAAAAAGTTTTATTAACAGTGAAAAACTAATAGTCAATACTCCTTATCATACAACAATGTTTTGAAATAGAATAACGAACAAGAAGAACGGAGTCAAACGTCCAGTTACGTCATGAAAAACGATCATAAGCACATACATCATATAAATCAATAGAGTTTCTCATAAACTTGCACGTGTGTGATGTGGTAGCCAAATGGACACGCGCTTGTCATGAACTTGGAATATAATTCAGATAACCATCCAACTATGCTTTGACTACAAATCTCACAATGTTAATTACACTCTCAAATAAAACATTCAGAATATGGGTAATGTAGCACCCAGAATTTTCCCCAGAAATTTCACGTAAGAATTTAGAAATGATGAGATCACCTGGAGTACGGTTATAGAAAGTCCACTAGGATTAGCCTAATTAGGAATCATCTATAGGATCCTTAGTAGCTGTCTTGGCAACGACATTGATTTATATATTTTAATAATATTAATATATAGTAGTCGCGACCCTGATTTTTATTTTTAGTTAGAATTATAGTCAGACTCTTACTTAGATTCGTACATAGCCCGTACCCTAATATTCTGATTTTGTGTTCACTCTCACAGCATCGTGCTTACACTAGAACTTTGGCACACATTCTAGTACAATTACTGAAATGGAACTCACACCACCCCTTGACAGTCATGTGGACCCCACACTTATCTACCCTTGGACGCATACACATACATGTGCACCTTGTGCACGCATTGCACACAACCAAACCTCCCCACCATTTTCTCTATATAAGCATACCCCCCCCTCACCACCATTACACCCTCATAATCTGCAATCCCCCCCCACACAATCTGTTCTATACAGATTCTAGAGAGAGAGATCCGAGAGTGAGAGAGAGAGAGAGAGACAGAGAGAGAGAGCTTGAGAAGAAAACCACACTCTTTTCCCTCACATTTCGATCATACACAAACACACCCCCACATTGTACACTCAACCCCTTCCCTGCATTGTCCCTCACTGTCTCACCCTCACCAGCACACACCCACGCAACAAGGAAGAGGAAGAAGGGTACAGAGGAAAAAAAGAGTGAGATCAGAGAAGATAGGAGTGATTTGAGATCACCTGAGGTAAACTCAACCATCCCCTTTCCATTTTGAGCCCTTGCATGTCACCTAAAGAGCCTAGGACCTGCATGCATGAAGCCAAACAGAGCCTTAAGCTCTGGTTCTTGCTCCGGCCTCCATTAAAGCTCAAAGCTTGAGCTTGATTTTTTTCCTATATCAACCAAAGCCCTAAAATCTATACCAAACAGACCTTAGTGAACCCAGAAGAACCCCATTATAGCAGGTTTTGATTCGGTGCAAGTTTGAATGGCCATGCAGGCCATTATTATTTTTTTGGTAAAAACGATAATTGGCTAGTAGGAACCCTAAATGAGATATCTAGGTGTTCAGCTCCCAGTATGTTGTAGAGGAGGAATTTCCGGTCAATCTCCCGTTGGTTTCATGGATTTTGATGGAGAGATGAGGGAGATATGAAGAGAGAGAAGTTTTCCGGCATGCCCCGATTCTCCGGCGGCCCTGTCTTGCCGGAGAAGATGAAGAAACCCGTTTGGGTTTCGGGTTATAACACCCGGGTTTGGGTCGGGTCATGGGTGGGTCAGCCTGAGAGAACAAATGGGTAAGGGTCTGGGCTTGGTTCGGACCGAGTAGGACCCGTGGGTCCTTTAAGTGACACGGCGTCGTTTTGACGCCGGGTCTTGTTCGGGTAGGGTTTCGGGTTTTGGGGCGGGTCGTCTTGTGTCTAGGATTGGGTCAGGGTTTGGCTCGGGTTAGGTTAGGATTTGGGTTATCGGGTTGGGTTAGTTTGTTAGTGTAAACGGATTCAGTTCGGGTTGGGTATTTGGTTAGGGTTTGTTCGTGAGGGTAGTTGGTTATGGTTTTGGTCCGGATCTAGTTAGGGTTTGGGTTATTGGGTAGGATTAGTTTGTGAGTATGAGTGGGTTTCGGGTTTGGGTTAGGATCAACCCGAATGGGTTTTGGTTTGGGTTTCTTTGTTTGTATGAATGGGTAGTCCGTTTAGGATTCGGTTGGGTCGGGTCTGACCCATCGGGTCAGGCGTTTGGTTTTTCTTGTGAGTATATACGGGTAACCCGTAAGGGCTCGGGTCGGTTCGGGTTGACCCGTCGGGTCTGAGAATATTAATATTATTAGTATTATTAGTTTAAAATGATTTAAATTGTTTTAATAATTGTAAATGGGTTATAATTAATACCATTAATGTATTATATTATATAATATTATTTTTAATATTATATATATCATTATTATATTATATATATCATATATTTATTATTTATATAGTTAATATAAATAATAAATATCAGTTTTAATTAGTTTTAAATAGTTAATAAATACCTATATGTATTTATAAATTTTAGAAAATTAGGGTAATGACCTTGGGATTATTTTACTACACAATGTAAGTTATAAAGCTATAATATTATAATATAATATTTTTTTTTATAATTAATAAGGAGCTATTTTATGAGTATATTAATTATTAAAAATACCAAACGAGCTCCAAAAATTATGAGATAAATACTGGTAGTGTATTTTAATATCTAGTATTTAATAAAAATATTTCCAAGTACTAATTTCTTTGTATAATTATAATTATGTATTTAAATCCCGTTTCGGGTATTTTCTTGTATATATTATCTTCAATAATTCATAATAAATAATCTAGGACTCCGAAAATTACGCGGTCAGTTCTCAGAGTCTTAGAATAATGTTTTGAACATTCCCTTAAAGTTTGGTGACTTTTCGACTCGGTCAAAATACAGCCTGTCTTTTAGGGCTCGCATTAGTATAGTAAGCCCTACCTTTTACCTCGTAAAACGCGACGGACTCCGATTTGAGTCTAGTCAATGGCGTTGGACTTAGAATGACACGTAGATCACTACCTTGAGGTTTATAACTTCATTTGGTAAAATTACCATTTTGCCCCTATAGTTGTACTCATACATTATTATTGTTTATTCCGTTTATTGTTGTAGAACTTGACGGTTATCTGCTTTCCGAGGATCGCTGACTCGAGGTGAGTTTCCTAACCTCACTCTAATCCTAATAAGATTAATATAAGATGTTTAAAAGCTACCTGTATGATATTTTGTATAAGTGATATGCTGATTTATGATGTCACGTGTATTTCCAATAATTGTAAGACTATGCAAAGCAAGTTGTGGTAGTGCTATCGCATACGTGAGCATGTCAAGGGTTTTATCTATATGATTATCGGTATCAAATCCATGTTATGTGATCCATGCTTTATATGTTACGTTTCTGCTGCTAACTGTTAAATGCACGTTTTACGATGTTGTTGACTGGAATAGATAACGCATGCCATGTTAATAATAAAGAGAATGAAAGTGATTTTGCATATGGGTATCGGTGGAGGACTCACTTGCATTTCATGACATGTGTTAGCATGTATTGTATGAGAAAGAGAGGTGTTTGATGAACATGTGAATGAGATAAGATATGTGAATGTAAAAGAGATGTGATTTCTAGATCCGATGGATCAACGGCTGATGAGCCGGGTGGACATGAACGGTTAGGGTTCCTAGCGCGCCTCTCGCCGTTGAAGACGTCCGGTGATGCGCATACGTGGCTGAAGACGTCCCATGTATCGTTGAAGACGTCCGGCTAGTGCTCTAATATACTTCTCAGCCGTGTAGACGACCGGTGAGAGTATACACATGGTTGAAGACGTCCCATGTGCCAATTTCATTGTTTACAGATAGTGTGTGCCGTGAAGACGTCCGGTGGCCTATCAAGGGATGAGTATTAATTGGCTATGATAACATGTTGTCATCCTTGATATACCGCGTGTTGTCAAGTGGATGAGAAAGAGAAAGTGAATGATGAGATTGAATTGATGAGCAAAAAGGGTTTGGTTCAAATGATTTGGTTTTGGAAAGTTTTGGTTTTAAAATGAAATGGTTTTGAAAAAGTATCTGTTTTTAAAAGAAAGAGTTGGGAGTGTGTCGCATTGGTCATGCATTTGCACGCACGAGGATATAATAAGGAGAATGTATTCTATGATGTTATGCTTATCTGTTTACCTGTCTTGTTGAGACCTCTGCTATGCCCATGGTGAGAATGCGTCTTTTGATAAGAGATTAACCATACCATAAAGTATTAAACTATGACATGAGTTGAGAGATGTTCTGTTATTATTGATTATTGTGCGGTTGAGACTCTCACTCAGCCTTGTTCCAAGGCTGACGGCATGTTATGCCCTGGGCATTCGTATGCCCAGAGTATTGCAGGTTTGGAGATAGATAGAAGAGTTCAGGATGCAGTACCGTGGAGCCAAGGAGGATAAAGCCTTGCCCAAGATCTGATAGACAATTTCTCAAGTTTTAAGCTTATGTAAATTGTTTAGTATGGCCTCTTGTATTAGGATTAAAGTTATTGTAACCCTTGTTTAATTTCCGCTGCTGTATTTATATTCTGATAAGTTTAGATCATGCTTATGCTCCAGCATTTCCCTTATGATTGCTTGGTGCGGAGTTAGAAGGACAGGACGGTTAACAAACTAGTCACGTGTCTACGGACCCATAAAGGAAAATTTTTATTTTCCCTATTTTTGGCTTACTCCGGGGCGTGACAGGTAATCTCTCTAATATATGTGAGCATAGGAACTATGCTTTCAAATGTGATTGGGAGAGAATAAATTCTAATTATACGCCTTAACGCGCATTTGTTATTACTTTTTATCCTATTTTTGTGTATTTTTACTTTGTTTTCTATTTCTGAAAAGTTTTGGAAGAAAACAAGTATTCCAGGCTAAACAAGGTGAAAAAGCAGAAGAAAAGAAGCTGAAAAAGACCTATCGCGCGCGCGGCCCGCTGGCGCGGTATACCTGAACCTTGCTCGTGCGACCTCCCATCATCGTACTCGCGTGCCCCACTCGCGCGACATGTGTAAAAAATCAAAGTTGCGTATTTCACTATACTGAAGACTCCCGTGCAAACGAAACTGTCAAATTACATCCAGAGTGTAAAATATAGCAGTTTTAGTGCGTTTCGAGTTAGGAAAGCTTCCAAAACTTGTTCCAAACTCTATATATACTTTGTTTTTATTCAATTTTTAGGTTAGACTCTAATATACACAACATTACACAACATTAGATACATCCATCTATAACTAAACTTTCAGCCATTGAAGAGAGGAAAGTAAGGACAAGAAGAAGAAGACCAAGGATTTCCATAGCCTCCTCCATCAACCTCTTGCCAATCATCGCTTCTATGGCCAACTAAACCTAGATCTAGGGTTTCAATGTAACCCTAGCCAAGTAATAGGGAGTTATTTATGTTTTTATTTTAGTTTTATTATATATGGATGATGATTACATGTTTAGAGGATTTTTTTTATAATAAATCGTGCTTCTATTGATTAATTATTACTTTCAAAATTTATTCTTATCTTAGATCTATTTTGACTGTGATGTGCTCAATGGTCTATATCTGCTATGCTTGTATAGATTATTTACATGTAATGGTACTTAATTGAATTGTGCTATCAAGTATTCAAATAGTCCATGCCTAGGTTAGACGGATTATGACACAACCCTAGTTTAGTGTGGGATAATTCGTGCTAATCAAAGATGGATTATGTTGGTGCTTAAACCATGGTTATTTTCTTGACGGAGGAATTGGGCTTGTAGCTACAATTCTCCAATATCATTCAATTTAACAAGCTAATTGAATGCATAAATACCCTTATTATGAAGCTAGTGGTGGATTTGCAATCCTAGGTTCCCTAAACATATTTATAAAAACAATTTTAAATCACTTTCATAGTTTAGATTTATTTTCATTAGTCTTATTAGTTTAATTAAAATTCAAATCAACTTCCGTTTTCACAATTAATTAGATTTAGGTTTTAAAATTAAGAGCTGTAGTAATTCAATCTCTGTGGGTTCGACCTTTACTTTCAATACTACAAATTTTTAGAAAAGTAAAGTACACTTTTTATACCTTGATATTGACAACATCAATTTTTGGCACCATTGCCGGGGATTGCAATTCACTACCTTTAATTTTAGAATCTTAGTTTAGTTAATTCGTAAATATTAGATTAGTTTTAATTTTTCTTATTTTTCGTTGTTTCAGGCTGAAATTCAAAGTACCCTTAAACATTTATGAAAAACTCGAATTTTTAACATAGAACCTATCCTAATGGCCGACATTGGAAATAAAGGTAATAACCAGAATAACGGTTATAATATGAATAACCCTAATATACCTCCACCTCCTCCGCTTAAAGATTATTTTATTCCTATGACTTACACGCCTCAAGTAGGTATCGAATTACCGGAGGCGACGACATCTCACTTTGAGATAAAGTCGCCTACCATCTTGCTACTTCCTTTTTTCCACGGTCGTATAAATGAAGATCCTTATCAACACTTAGGAGATTTCCAAGACATTTGCTCTACTTTAAAAATCCAAAATTTCACTGATGATTAATTAAAATTGCAGCTCTTTCCATTCTCTTTAAAAGATAAAGTGAAATATTGGCTCCAATCTCTTGAGCCAAACACAATTAGAACTTGGGAAGCCTTACACACTGCATTTTTACAAAAGTTTTTCCCCATTATGCGTACAAATCAAATAAGAAAATCCATAACAAACTTTATAATGAAGATGGGGGAAACGCTTTATGATACATGGGAGAAGTTTAAAGAATTATTACGCTCTTGCCCACATCATCAGGTTCCTAAGTGGCAGCTGGTACAGGTTTTCTATGAGGGACTTATTCCCTCTGTCCGTAATACTGTCGATGCCATTTTTGTGCGGGTACCTTCCTACACAAAAGCGCCGACGAGGCCTGGAAATTTTTTGAAACGTTAAGCAAGAACTCAATGCATCAGGCCGTGTCAGTACGTTATGAGGGATATCTTCTGCAACCTAAATGAGAGGTGAAGTTAGAGTCAAGTCACTTAGTTGAATTTCAAGAACTATCTAAAAAACTTGACCGACTTTTGACAATAAACCAAACGACAGCCCTACCCGCTCATTAAATTTATCAAATATGTTCTGATCCATCACATGCTATACTTACATGTCCATTGGCGTCTCAATTTCTAGAATTCGTGGAGCAACACATTAACTCTATTCAACAATATCCATAAATAATTATAATCCCATGACTAATAATCCAGATGCGCCATTGAGAAATCATCCTAATTACTCATGGAAAAATAATAATAATCATAATAATAATGCGACAACTAATTTCCCTAATGCTTACCAACCCAATTTTCAACAAAGTCAATACCAACACCCCCCTCCTAATCCTAACCCTCCAAGGGTTAACGCTTTTGAGGAGACAATGTTGACATCCCTTAAGAATATCGAAACGCAAGTACAGTCACAAGCACAAATAATGCACTCTCACACACAATCCATTGTGAAGCTTGAGTCCCAAATGGAACAAATAGCTAATGCAATGAGTCATAGAAATGAGGGTAAGTTGCCTAGTCAAACTATTCAAAATCCTAAGGGACAATACGAGAATGGGGGTTCGGGTAAGCAAGTGAATACCGTCTCAACTAGGATGACTATTCGAGATGAGGAAGTTATTGAGATTTTGCATGAGAGTAAGAATGAGGTGAACATTAATTTGAATAAAGATAAGGGCAAGGACACGAGTAAAATTCAGAAAGATAATGAACCAACCCCAACTAACTATATTCCAAAACTGCCTTTCCCACCAAATGTCGATGAACCATCACATTTTTCAAAGAAAGGGTCAAAAATAGAGGATATACTCAAGGTATTTAAACAAGTTAAAATAAATGTTCCATTCCTCGATGCAATAAAACAAATTCCCGCTTATGCTAAATGCCTTAAAGATCTTTGCACTCAAAAGCGTAAATTATGTAGTCATACTCCAAAAAAGGTCTTTCTCACTGAAAAAGTAAGTTCTATTTTCCAACATGCGCCTCCAAAGTATAAGGATCCCGGTACACCAACGATCTCATGTATCATAGGTGACACTGTTATTCATCGGGCTCTCCTTGACTTAGGAGCAAGTGTTAATCTTTTACCCTACTACGTTTATAAATAACTAGGTCTAGGTGAACTGAAACCCACGGCCGCTACCATACAATTAGCGGATCGTTCTATTAAAATCTCTAGAGGAATGGTCGAGGATTTCTTAGTAAAAGTAGATCAATATTTTTATCCCGTCGATTTCATGGTCCTTGACACTGAACCAGTGCTAGATTCTAGGAGACACACTCCTGTTATTCTTGGTCGTCCGTTCTTAGCAACCGCTAATGTGCCTGTCAATTGTCGAACGAGGGTGATGAAAGTGTTGTTCGGAAACATGAACCTAAAATTAAACATTTTTAATTCTATTGATCAACCTCCCAAAGACGATGATTATCAATATATGGAGGATAGTGAGGTTAGAAGAATAATTGAACCTACTAAACAATTGAAAATGAGTGAGGAGAATAATATAGTAAGTAATGAGCGGATGAATTTGAATAATATGGATCCTAATGATGAATTTACTCGGAAGGTAAGAAATCATTTTGAACATGATCAAGGTGAATCGTTGAATGAATTAACTCAAAACGACATTCTTTCTGCTTTTTACCAAAATCTTCCTAATACCTTCAAGGGTTCACAGTCCGAGTTACGGCCTCCATGAGTCTTGAGCTAGAACAGTCTAGTTGAAGACATAAAAGGCAGTGCTTCTTGGGAGGCAACCCAAGCTTTAATTCGTCTATTTTTCTTATTTTTGATGGTTTTTGGGTCATTTTGGTCAGTTTTTGGAGTTTTCTTGACATGTTTGGGGGTCGGGGTTAATTTATTTTAAACTTATTTACATGAAAAAAAGGAAGAAAGAGGAAAAGACCAAGTCGCGCGCGTGACCTGCTCGCATGGCTCGCTCGTGCGATACTTCCCTTTGGAGAAAAATTTTCATAGTTTATTATATATAGCCTCAACATCTGCTCGCGCTTCAAATCACGCGTGCAAGGGTACTCGCCCGAGCAACTTGCTCGCGCGAACCTATTCCTTAGAAAATATTTTTAATGAAACTAAAAAGCAGCCTCAGCTTCTCCTCGCGGAGGGGTCTGTGTGCGCGAAGGTCACTTGCACGACCCGCTCGCGCGAGGGTGGATTTTTGTGATTTTTCTCTATGTTCTTTTACATTCTTTTCCCCGGAACCTGGTTAGTTGTTTTATCTTTTCTGTTTGTTCTCTTACATTTGTTTATACTTATGTTCTTCTTTGTTTTGATTATTTTTTTTGTTTTCTTACTTCTCTTAATTCTAGTTTAACTTCTATTGAAAAAAAATTATTATATATTAGTTATTATTGTTCTTCTGTTGCTTTTATTTTTCTTTTGTCAAGTATTAACAGGTGAATTAGTCACTCCGTTTGGAGCATTGACCTTTATAGAGATATTCATATATGTTCACCTGTTTCTGGTTGCCGAGATCTAGGTACTATCGTTCCTTTCTTACGTACTCTCCTTTCTTTCATTCTATTGTTTTATTGGGGACAATAAAAGGTTTAGGTTTGGGGTTATGCACTCCCATGCACATTATTATGCACATTTAAATTTTTTTTTGATACTTGTGCTTAAATAAATGATGTTACCGACGTTTTTGCAATCGTGATTCGATACTTCTTTTTATGTAACATGGATTGTTATAGAATGGTAAACAAGGAAAGATATGGTTAAACATTTGCTGAAGTCATGATGCGACGTTTAGGATATGTATCATTCGAATCGTAGTTTTATATCATAGATTAGCACATAAACCTATGCACTGCACGTAGTCACTTGAAGACATGTTTGATGTGAACGATAATATAATTCGGATTTCTAGATAACATAAGGTGGAGACTAAACCCAGTGAGCTTTTGAGCCTATCATTTCTTTTTAGAGGGTTGTAAATACACATTGTGTTTGCTGAATTTCATTGAAATAGCGCATTAACTCGTTGTTTAGTCTCATTATTCTTGTTTTGGTTGATAGTCAAGTTAAAATATTTGCTACCATACTAAATAATCTTCCGTTGTAAATATTGAAGAACCATATCACCCTAGGAAATGATGGTAGGTCCTCTTTGTTCACCACCGACCAAAAAAAAAAGTGATAAAATTTCCTTAGTTTGCCCTTTTGAGCCATTAAAATCTCCTTTTTCTTTTAATCACCATTATCCTATTTTTGCTCCAACTTGATAAACTTGGAGTTCACCACTGAAAGAGTTCACCATTATCCTAATTCAATCTTTTCTATCATTTTTCACTGCCCGAGCCACGTTACAACCGTTGAAAAGTCCTAGTTGATCCTAGAAAATATGGTTTGGATATGTAAACGATGGGAGGAGATTAAAACATGGTAATAATTAATTTTTCTTGACTATTGGCGTCCAATCCATGAGACTATTGTTCTTTCGTGTCATGCGTCTTTTTTGAGTCATATGTGAACATTTCTCATTTTGAAAACATAGTTCCTTTGCTCACATATATTAGAGAGATTACCCATGTTCTGAATGTTTTATTTGAGAGTGTAATTAACATTGTGAGATTTGTAATCAAAGCATAGTTGGATGGTTATCTAAATTATATTCCAAGTTCATGACAAGCGCGTGTTCATTTGGCTACCACATCACACACGTGCAAGTTTATGAGAAACTCTATTAATTTATATGATGCATGTGCTTATGATCGTTTTTTATGACGTAAGTGGACATTTGACTCCGTTCTTCTTATTGGTTATTCTATTTCAAATCATTGTTGTATGATAAGGAGTATTGACTATTAGTTTTTCGTTGTTAATAAAACTTTTTTAAATTTACAAGTTAATAAAGTTGGTTGTAGGTGACTTGTTGATGAGAACCCTCACGATATTTCACTCATCCGACTAGGGACACCTAAGGGTTTAAAAGGCTTATCGCATACACTAAATGCAATCGCGACTCATACGACAATGGAGTAGTATTTTATTAGTAGTTTAGTTTTGCTCGAGGACTAGCAAAATGTAGGTTTGGGGATGTGATCGGGAGAGAACAAATCGTGCTTCTATTAATTACATCATTACTTTCAAAATTTATTCTTGTCTTAGATCTATTTTGACTGTGATATGGTCAATGGATGTTGTCAATATCACGATATAAAAAGTGTACTTTACTTTTCTAAAGATTTGTAGTAGTGTAAGTAAAGGTCGAACCTTAGAGATTGAATTACTACAGCTCTTAATTTTAAAACCTAAATCTAATTAATTATGAAAATGGAAGTTGATTTGAATTTTAATTAAACTAATAAGACTAATGAAAATAAATCTAAACTATGAAAGTGATTTAAAATTGTTTTTATAAATATGTTTAGGGATCCCAGGATTGCAAATCCACCACTAGCTTCATAATAAGGGTATTTATGCATTCGATTAGCTTATTAAGTTGGATGATAATGGAGAATTGTAGCTACAAGCCCAATTCCTCCATCAAGAAAATAACCATGGTTCAAGCACCAACATAATCCATCTTCGATTAGCACTAATTATCCCACACTAAACTAGGGTTGTGGCATAATCCGTCTAACCTAGGCATGGACTATTCGAATACTTGATAGCACAATTCAATTAATTACCATTACATGTAAATAATCTATACTAGCACAGCAAATATAGACCATTGAACACATCACAGTCAAAATAGATCTAAGACAAGAATAAATTTTGAAAGTAATGATTTAATCAATAGAAGCACAATTTATTATAAAAAATCCTCTAAACATGTAATTATCATCCATACATAATAAAACTAAAATAAAAACATAAATAACTCCACTCCCTATTACTTGGCTAGGGTTTCATTGAAACTCTAGATCTAGGTTTAGTTGGCCATAGAAGCGATGATTGGCAAGAGGTTGATGGAAGAGGCCATGAAAATCTTTGGTCTTCTTCTTCTTCTCCTTGCTTTCCTCTCTTCAATGGCTGAAAGTTTAGTTGTAGATGGATGTATCTAATGTTGTGTAATGTTGTGTATATTAGAGTCTAACCTAAAAATTGAATAAAAACAAAGTATATATAGAGTTTGGAACAAGTTTTGGAAGCTTTCCTAACCCGAAACGCACTAAAACTGCTATATTTTACAGTCTGGACGTAAATTGGCAGTTTCGTTTGCACAGGAGTCTTCAGTATAGTGAAATACGCAACTTTGATTTTTACACATATCGCGCGAGTAGGCCGCACTTGCGCAATGATGGGAGGTCGCGCGAGCGCGGTTCAGGTATTCCGCGCGAGCGGGCCGCGCGCGCGATAGGCCTTTTTCAACTTCTTTTCTTCTGCTTTTTCACCATGTTTAGCCTAGAATACTTGTTTTCTTCCAAAACCTGTCAAAAAATAGAAAACAAAGTAAAAATACACAAAACAGGATACAAAGTACTAACAAATGCGCGTTAAGGCGTATAATTAGGATTTGTTCTCTCCTGATCAATGCTTTGACAAAAAATACGTCATGTGAAGAAAAGAGAATTGAAAAAAAAACCAAAGAAAAGAAGTGAAAAAAAACATAATAATAAAAAAAAGCTGTAAGAAAAAAAATAGAAAGAAAGAGGGATGAGTCATGAAGATTGGAGAAGATGTGAAGTTGTAGAAAAATTGCTGAGCATTCTAATAAATTTGATAGTAGATTAACTATGATGTGAGTGTTGCAATATTAGAGAATTTTATAACTGTTGAGCATAATTGCATTGATATAGGAAAGAGAGCCTTCTTGAAAGATTTAAATGAGAACTATAGACATGAATTTTGTGGGTAGATTCAGTGTAAACCCTCACGAGACAACACTCGTCCACTAGAGGAAACCTAGGGGTTTAAAGGCTTGCTGTATTTGCTAAATGCAATCGCGATTCCTGCAAAAGTAAGTTAGGATTTTTGTTTCTTTTATTTTTAATTTAGTTTTTAGAGTTTAAATAAACTTTACTTTAGTTCACTACATTGCTAGGGACTAGCAATGAGCTAGTTGGGGGGGAGGGGGTGTGATTAGATGTAGAAAGTGCATATTCATAGTATGTTTTATATTATTTTATGCATACTTTTATCCCCAAGTCCCTAGAGTTACACGCATTTCAATAACATTGCACTTTTATGATGTTAATGCTAAAACATGTGTATTTGTAAGGTCTTATAAGCTATTGGGTGTGTTTAGATGAATTGAATCTTGAAGCTTGGCAATGAATCCCTCACCTTTTGTTACACAACCCTTGTATATTTGTAGACACCCCGATTTTGACCTAACACCGAATTTAGGGGAGTATTACCTCTAAGATCTGATGATGACAAATACCGACTAATGTAGGACTTCCAAAGGTGATTCAAGCTCTTCCGAATGCTCTTTCAATTCAAGACAAAAAAAAAGAGAGAGAAGAAAAAAAAGAGAGGAAAAAGGAAAATATGAGAAAACGGCACATGGTGAGGGTTGCGGCAGTCACGGGCTGCCGTTGTGGCACTCTATGGAGTGTTGGACGGCATTTAGTAAATGCCGCGAATTTTACCAAATGCCGTGAAAAATTGGATTTCCATAGAAAGTGGCAGTCCCTGGAGTTGTCCGCGGCATTGTCTGAATGCCGGCGCGACAATCATTGAATGCCGTTGCGACGTTCATCAAGTGCTGTTCCAGCACTCACCAAGTGCCGCTTCCATTTCCAGTGAGTGCCGCATTTTCGTGACTGCCAGCTATAAGATAGTACACTTGTACCCTTAAAAGGACATCCGAATTAAGGTTTTTTGCTGTGAATTTACTAGAATACCCTCTCAAAGTTTGCCTATATAAGAGAGGTGAATATCCCATTTCAAGGGATCTTCTTTTTGACTTGAAATAGAGAATGTTAGGATCCCAATATTGATTCTCCTTCAAATACTTTCTAATTAAGAGAGAAGTAGAATTAGAAGAAGGAGCTAGAAGAAGAGCTTGATCATCATTTGGAAGGTCCCAAAGCAACAAAAGAGTTGAGGATAATTAGAGGTAAACTCTAGAGTAATTAGTTTATTTAGTAGTTCAATCACAATATTTAGATTCTTTTAGGCTCTTTACACATTTTCAAAAACTCTCTTCCTACCCCATTTCATCACACACCACCAATATTGTGATTGAACTTTCATTTCATGAGTTTGGATCAAAATAGCTTAGGTTTTAAAGCTTAAATAAATCTTGAAGTAGAACTTTGGTCTCCTTCCTCTTGATTATGTTTATTTCTTAAGATTCATAAGACTTTCAATGTCTTACTTGAATCTTTTTAAAAAAAACCCCTAGTACTCTTATAAACTCATGACTTATGAGGGGATTAAGGCTGATATTAGTGTATTGAGTTAATGAGTTTCAACTTTTACCATAGTTTGAACTCATTATTTTGAGGTTTTATGAAGTTTCTTCATACTTCATTAAAATCCACAAGTTTAAGTGTCCTTAGTCTCCAAGGACCATCAAATGGTAGGAGGAATAATTTGAGTCTAAACCTATATTCATGGTTTAGATTCATTGTGTTGAGGTTTTATGAAGTCTCTTCATACTTTATTAAAATCCACAAGTATAAATGTCCTTAGTCTCCAATGACCATCAAATGGTAGGAGAAGTGGTTTGGTTTAAGCCTAACTTCTTGGTTTAGTAGTTGGGGTTAACCAACAAAGATGAACTTGAACAAAAGATGCAGTGAGTTTATCAACCACTTTTCATCAAAGATTTTTAGTTAAACATCGAACCGTTGGAACTTAATGAAACCAATGGGAAAGTGTCTGTAACTCAAAGTTCTACCACTGTAATTTCTGTTTTAGTGAGATTCCATGCTGTATATGGTTTGGTCATGAGTTTTAGGACACAATAATAATCTGTCCAGAGTTTCAGAACAGCAACACCTTTTTGAAATAAGTAAATCAGAACCTTAATCAAACATTTTTGACCCCAAATAATTATTCAAATGAAGTTTGATGTGTTAACAAGGTCCCCTAGAAAGATCTAAGTGTTTCTGATTTTTTTTTTTACTATTTTTAGAAAATCATACAAAAACTCTGGACAGAGAGCTATAAAGTCCTGAGTGACGTCTAGTATTTGTCTAATTCCCAGAGATCTAACCATTGAAATCTTGATTTTATTTTTAGATTAAAAACTAGACTCACAGAGGCATCTAGTATCCAAAAATCACAAAGATCAATCCATGGAAACCATGCCTTTTATTTCTTTGAACCTCTGACCTGCTCTCAGCAATTTTCAGAATCCTGTCACAACTTTGGCCAATCTTGTGAATAATGGCTCAAATGATATTTTCATGAGTTAGGGTTCAAACCGTGCTTCAATAATGATTAGTTAATGCTTAAATCCAGAGGCTAAATTATCCAAATCAATGAATAGTTCATAGCTTTATCTCGTTCATATTCATATATCCATATGCATTCATCCATATAGACTGATACTTGTAATTAGAATTCATCTTAGGTTAGGATTTATTACTTAGGAATTCAATAAATGTATCTTGTTTAAAGCATGTGGACTAACCGTTTGTTTTGTAGCGCTATCGAGGTATGATTTCTCAAAACTCCTCTCTAGTTTATTCATTTATTAATTTTATTGATTTTCGACTACTTGTACGACACCTTAGAATTAAGTTTTGCCTTAAGTGTGTATATGTGATTAGAGACCCTTTTATTGGATTTATTCTTTTGTATGCATTACACATTTAAAAATTCGTGGCTGGATCCCGAGTAAGTTTCCTAGTTCCCTATTTGCACATCATCTTGCTTACTACTTGAATTATGTGATTTTTGAATGATATTTTATCGTTAGCAATCTTACACCCTTTTAGACATGCTTTTGTAATGTATATATATACATATGCATTAGTTGATGGCATGCTTAGATTTTTAATTTGATTAAAAGGATGTTGAGTAGAGGCCTATCGCGAGATAGGATGAGAGAGGGTGTTTTAGTCCGTTGGACTCCTTCCTCTCTCATTCCATAATCCCCGGACCTAGTTAATCTTTGGTTTCACAAAAGATCAGTTAGTCTTAAAATGGTTTCTTAATTTTCCTTTTAAAAATTAAGTGGCGACTCATTTTGAATTTGAATTTGGAAAAGATCTTTAAAAAAAGCTGTGGGTAGGAAAAAATGCGATATCCACAATCTGGCAACTCTGCTGGGGATCAAACCCAGAATCTTTGGTTTTGCAGACTAGAATTCTGATATTGGGTTCACTCGAGGATTAGACTTGAAAGCATCCTTTTAATCAAATTAATTAATCTTTGTGTGCCTGTTGCATTTCACTTGCATGTCTCGCCAGTCGATTGCATGGAACTATGATCTTGGAGGCTCGGGGCAGCCCGATCGGCCAAGTAATCATGGGACTGTGTGATCACCCTTGATCTAGTACCATGATTTGGTATATTAAGCATCCTATCGGATGTGTGTTAAGGGTCCCTTATTTGACCAAAACCCAGCCTTTGCATAGTAGTTTCTGTAGAACCTTTCAAATCTTAAGAAATAAATTCTTGATTAAGGTTATATGCTAGGGAGTTTTGTATGCCCGAAAGGGATTACTTGAGATGATGACAATGCTCACTTAATACTAGATATGTAAACTTTTAATCACTTTTGAGCAATTCCTCTTCATGTCACATCACATTTGGGGAACATGTTGAATCTTGATTATAAGATTACATCTCTTACATCATGTTTAGCTAAGCATCATTGACCTTGTATGTATCTAAATTCATGGAAAGTACGATGATAATCTGATCATGTGATCCTTCTACCCGAAGAATTTTAAATCCATCTTTGAAAGCAAACGAATTTTTGCCAAAGTTTTCAATCGCTTTTTCAAAAATCTTTGGAGTTCACTTTTTTGATTAAATCTCCAAACTAACCTCGGTTAAGATATACTTTCACATGATCATCTCCTAAGAAAAAATCAAAAAATTTAGGAATTGTTTTTTCAAATGAAAATTTCAATCCAATCATCTTTACTAAGAAATATTTTCACACCCTCTTTTTTAAAGATTCAAAATCCTTGAGAATAGTTTTTGAAAGATTTCATCGTTTAAAATGAATTTCGAAATTTTTTGAATATCCAACCTTTGAGAGGGTAGGGAAGATAACAATGAAAGGAGAAATCAGCACATTTGACATGAATAAAGGATTTTTTATATGCTTATGTGTCTACTTGCTAGGATTAGAATTTTCCTTTCTTTTTCATATAGAATAGGCACACACGCACACATGCATTGCATTCGTGTGACATATGAACCATTTCTTCTCACCAAAAGTCTTCCAAAAAATATATAATAAGAGATTTTGATAAAAATAAAGAAAACGGAAAATCTTTTGAAAAATATTTCCTTTTGTAGGGCAAATATAGCATCCAGTTTGGGCACGATTTGGTTTAGAGGTCCCACTGCAAGGTTAGTAAGAAGAGAAGAAGACAGAGAAATGGCAGATGAAAGGAACGATGGGGAAGTAGCAGAGTTAAGGACATTGGTAGAATAGCAAGCAGAGCAAATAAGGCGACAAGCTGAGAATATGAACCGAATGATGGTCATGATAGAAGCAATGGCACGTCCGCCACCAGTTGTGAATCCACCAATTAGAGAAGAAGGCTGGTATAAAGAGCCAGAGATGCCAAGGGCCGAGGCCCCCAGAGTAGAAAGAGAAAGGTTAGAAAGGGAGCCTTTAGTTTAAGTTCAATCACAATTCTTAGAATTATTTAGGATCTTTTACACATTTTCAAAAAATCTCTTCCCACCTCATTTAATCACACACCACTAGAATTGTGATTGAACTTCCATTTGTTCCTTTCATTGAATTGTGATCAAAGTTGCCTTGGATTTAAGATCAAATAATCCATAAAGTAAAATTAACTTGGATGCCACTTGAACCTTGATTTCTTCTTCCTTTGTTATGTTCATTTCTTAGTGATTTATGAGGTGCTCAATATCTCACTTGATCCCCTTGAGTTGGTATTTTAAATTCTCTATGAACTTGTGATTCAAATGAGAATAAGTTATATCCATGCATAGTTAGTAGGTCTAAGTCTTAATTCATGACTTAGGTTTTCTAACTTGAAGTCTTATGGAATCCTTTTCATATTTCATTGAGGCTCACATGGATTAGTCATATTTAATCTCCAATGACCATCAATGGGAAGGAGGATTAATTTTAGGATGAGTCAACCTATATGGGTTGATTGATAGATTTAGCCAAAAAGATGAACTCAACAAATGGTGCAGTTAATTCATAAACCAATTTTGATCAAGGATTTTTAATTAAATCATGATCCGTTGGAATTAAATGAGACCAATTGGAGAGTGTTAATAACACAAAGATCTACCTTTGAAATTTTTTCTTTGACGAGATTTCATGTTTAAGATGGTTTGGTCATGAGATTTGTGAAACAAGCATAATCTGTCCAGAATTTCATAATAGTAACACCTTCTTGAAATGAGTAAATCAGGGCCTTAATCAAGCATTATTGACTTCAAATAATTTTTTCTACAAAGTTTAATGTGTTAATAAGATCTCCTAAAATGCTTAGAGTCATTTTGATTTATTTACTATTTTTAGACAATCACACAAAATCTCTGGATAGAGAAGTGCAAAATTATGAGTGATGTTTGGTCTTTGCCCAATTCCCAGAGATTGAACTGTTTAATCTTTGATTTTCCTTTGAGTATGAAACTAGACTCATAGAGGCATCTTGTGTTCAACAATCATTAAGATCAAACCATGGAATCTATTCTTTTCCTATTTTTTTTATTTCAAGTTCCTTCTTTGTAATTTTTGAAATTCTGATATAGATTTGACAAACTTCGCAAATAATGGCCTAAATGACTTTTCCACGACCTAAGGCCTAAACCATGTTTTAATAATGATTAATTAAACTTAAATCCAGAGGCTAAATGATCCAAATCAATGAATAGTTCATAGCTTACCCTTGTTCATATTTAAGGGTTCATATGCATTCATTCATGGATGTTGATACTTAGGATTATGACTAATTTTTGGGTTAAGTTGCATTTGATTTAACCTAATTGAACATAACTATGGGTTCTTTATGATCATGATGGGATTATACCATCTCTATATGGACATTACATTGGCTCCTAGTTGAGACTTGTATATCTATAGAGGTGTTGTATCTCCAACTAATTAGAAGGAATTCATAATTATATCAACTCGTTCTATGATTAGTGGATTTAAGCTAGAAATGCTAGAAATTTAGGCATGTTATTTAGGACTCTAAAGTATATCATGTTCAAAGCATGTGGACTAACCCCTTGTTTTGTAGCGCTATTGAAGTACGATTTCTCAACCCCTCTCTAGTTTATTTTACTCTTTGATTTTAATTGATTTTCAACTTCATGTGCGACACCTTAGCTTAGGTATTGCCTTATGTGTATATGTGGATTAGAGACTTCGTTTTCCTAGTATTTCTATTCTTATATACATTACACGTTTTGATTTCACGGTGGGACCCCGGGTAAGTTCTTTTGTTCCCTATTGCATATCATATTGTTTGCTAAATGAATTACATGGTTTTGGGTGCTATTTTATCATTAGCAATTTTTCACAATTTTCAGCATGCTTGTGTAACGTATATTTATATATGTATTAATTGAGGGTACACTTAGATAATTAATTCGAATAAAAGGATGTCAAGTAGAGGCCTATCATGAGATAGGATGAGAGGGGGTGTTTTACTCCACCAGGCTCCTTCCCCTCTCATTCCATAATCCCCAGACCTTGAAATCTCTGGTTTCCTAAAAAGATCAGTTTGCTTTTAAATGGTTTCTTAATTTTCCTTTTAAAATTAAGTGGCGACTCGTATTTGTATTTTAAATTTGAAAATGTTTAAAAAAGCTATGGTTAAACTACAAATATCCACGGGTCTAGAAAAGATCAACACCTGGGTATCTTAGGTATGCCATGTTCATAGGGTTGTGAACATATATTGTCAAGATAGAACCTACCCTCTGATAAAGAGTAAGCATTCCCTTAAGAATATCACCGAGTTGATTACTAAAAATTGCAGTCTTGTTGATGTGTAGTTATCAACATGTTTGATAATCATGAGAGGCAAATGGGACTCAAGAAATGGAAGATGTAATCATTATTTAGGTTGACAGTAACAGTTATCCGACTACTTGAATATGATTATGAATGCTCATGGTAGAGGGACATTAGTGCACCATACAAGTCTAGATATTGCTTCGAATTTGTTCTTTTGTGTTGGAGTGCAGTTATTGTTTTATAGTGGAGTAAATGTTAACTGACTAGTTGGTTAATTTGCTGATCAAAGAGTTTGATCATGGGAATTAACAACTGGTTTGAGCCAATAATAATGAACCTAGGAGTTCCCACTCTTAGCTCTGCTAAGATGCTTGAAAAGGCACATGAGGATGCTGTCAAGACAAGTTCGATCGATTGAAAGAGATTCGATCCATTAAAGTCAAGACAGGTTCAATCAACAAAAGTATTTCAATCGATCAAAGGTTTGATTGATCAAAATCCCTTCGATTGATTGAAAGAAAGGTAGGTTCTGGGAATCTATAAATAGGCAATTGCGTCCAGATAATAGAGTTTGCCATTTTTATTAAACCAGAAGCTACAGAGACTATTTAGGGGCTTCCCAAACTTTCTCTATTCTCTTTATTAGGGTTCCCACCAACCCTAGTCTCTTCGGGAGCATCCATAGGAGTCATAAGAGTGGAGACCATCTAGTGGAGGCTGCTGGAAGTCAAAGATTTCAGAATTGGGTTTAAGACTTAAAGGTATAATTCTTGTCCCCTCTCTAGTACACATCTATAGAGTTAACGAGTAGTAGATCTGGGCTACCAATTAGTTTTATAAACCATATTTTCCGGTGTGCATGATTTAAAGTTTTTTAAAACCTAAATCCTACAATTGGTATCCGAGCTACGCTTGTTTGGATCTATAGATGCGTTTTAAGAATACTAGTTTGATTTGCATGTTAGTATTTAGTGCTGTTTTGAAACTACATCATCACAGATTTGTTTTTGCAGTGTTTTTGCAGCAGAAAACAAATCTGTGATTGCATTGGATGCATAGTAGTTTCAATCGATCGAACTTACTTTGATCAATTAAAACTCTATGTATTCGATCGATTGAAAGAGTGTCGATCGATTGAATCAATGCAGGCTTCGAGCAATCGAACTAGCTTCGATCGATCGAAACAGATTCTCTGACCAGATCTTCTTTTCATAGTTTGAAAAGTTTTAAAAATTATCTACTTACTCTTTTATACTATTCTAAAAATTTTTAAATCAGTTTGTGAAATTTTGAGTTCAATCGATTGAACCTTCTTCAATCGATTGAAGTGTAACAAAGAACCAGAGATGTTGTTTTAGTTCTAATTACTTCCAAAAAGTGTTTTATGGTGTATGTGAGTCAATTAGTAGTTCCAATGGATGTATACATGCGTGGATGTGTGTATATCTAACCCTTTTGCAGCCAGTTAGTTAGTTATCTCCCATGGCACCAAGTTCTAATTATTTAAATTATTGTATTTGAATTTATGTTTGAGATTGGTGTGTATTTTATATTTTAGTTTGATTTTAAGGTATATGTAAATGACGCTGCAACTTCAATCCTGCGAATAAGAAAGTCACACCGGTTTCTCTAGCCTTTTATTTTATTGCTATATTTTCTATTTCTAGATAAATTGTAAGCTTTGAAAGAAGCATAGGTTCAATGTAATAGAATTAAGAAGCCCATGAAGATGGAGCGAGAAACCGTTGTCCATGAAGATGGAGCCGGAGGCGACCAAACCAAGAAGGAGGTTCTATGGAGATAGAGCCATCGGAGATAGAGGCATATGAATGCCTTTATTTCAATTTTAGTTTTTTGTTTTATGTGCTTGGTTTGTGATTGGTATTTTATACATTGTTATTATTAGCATGAACTTAAAACAAGTTTTCAAAAATAAAAATCAAAAACCGTTTCAACGCAATAGTAAATATTTGATGTTTATGGGTAATGTGTAGAAACAATTTTTTCAAAAGAAAAATCCTTATTTACTAAATCTAGTGGAAGAGGTTCTTATTTATAACACCCACGATCTTCCATTAACGGTTCACTCTAAGATGAGTAGTGCATTCTGTGTCACCTCGCCAGGGGTGATCATTCCATACGGAGGGTACACTACTTATTGGTTACTAGATGTGAACTTCCTATGGATAGGACCAATCAGACGTGTTAGAGGGTGATCACCACACGGAGGCATTACTGGAGGCGGTTCTAATTGGATCATAGTTAATGGTGCACACTAGCTAAGCTATGGATAATAAGGGATCCCACATGGGGCAATATTCAGAAACTTAGAGATCAAATAGGTTCATGAGCCATAACTTGTTTTGCAAGAGTTGCATAGCGGACAAGTCATGATAAATCGAAAGATAGACATTAAATTATATATTTTCAGAATATTAATATATAGTAGTCGCGACCCTGATTTTTATTTTTAGTTAGAATTATAGTCAGACTCTTACTTAGATTCGTACACAGCCCGTACCCTAATATTCTGATTTTGTGTTCACTCACACAGCATCGTGCTTACACTAGAACTTTGGCACACATTCCAGTACAATTACTGAAATGGAACCCACACCACCCCATGACAGTTATGTGGACCCCGCACTTATCTACCCTTGGACGCATACACATACATGTGCACCTTGTGCACGCATTGCACACAACCAAACCTCCCCACCATTTCCTCTATATAAGCACACCCCCCCTCACCACCATTACACCCTCATAATTTGCAATCCCCCCCCCCCCCCCCCACACAATCAGTTCTATACAGATTCTAGAGAGAGAGATCCGAGAGTGAGAGAGTGAGAGTGAGAGAGAGAGAGTGAGAGAGCTTGATAAGAAAATCACACTCTTTTCCCTCACATTTCGGTCATACACAAACACACCCCCACATTGTACACTCAACCCCTTCCCTGCATTGTCCCTCACTGTCTCACCCTCACCAGCACACACCCACGCGGCAAGGAAGAGGAAGAATGGTGCAGAGGAGAAAGAGAGTGAGATCGGAGAAGATAGGAGTGATTTGAGATCACCTGAGGTAAACTCAACCACCCCCTTTCCATTTTGAGCCCCTACATGTCACCTAGAGAGCCTAGGACCTGCATGTATAAAGCCAAACAGAGCCTTAAGTTCTGGTTCTTGCTCCGGCCTCCATTAAAGCTCAAAGCTTGAGCTTGATTTTTTCCTATATCAACCAAAGCCCTAAAATCTACACCAAACAGACCCTAGTGAACCCAGAAGAACCCCATTATCGCAGGTTTTGATTCGGTGCAAGTTTGAATGGCCATGTAGGCCACTATTCTTTTTTTTGGTCAAAATGATAATCGGCTAGTAGGAACCCTAAATGAGATATCTAGGTGTTCAGCTCTCAGTATGTTGTAGAGGAGGAATTTCCGGTCAATCTCCCGTTTGTTTCATGGATTTTGATGGAGAGATGAGGGAGATATGAAGAGAGAGAAGTTTTCCGGCAAGCCCCGATTCTCCGGCGGCCCTGTCTCGCCGGAGAAGATGAAGAAACCCGTTTGGGTTTCGGGTTATAACACCCGGGTTTGGGTCGGGTCATGGGTGGGTCAGCCTGAGAGAACAAATGGGTAAGGGTCTGGGCTTGGTTCGGACCGAGTAGGACCCGTGGGTCCTTTAAGTGACACGGCGTCGTTTTGACGCCGGGTCTTGTTCGGGTAGGGTTTTGGGTTTTGGGGCGGGTCGTCTTGTGTCTAGGATTGGGTCAGGGTTTGGCTTGGGTTAGGTTAGGATTTGGGTTATCGGGTTGGGTTAGTTTATTAGTGTAAACGGATTCAGCTCGGGTTCGGGTTGGGTATTTGGTTAGGGTTTGTTTGTGAGGGTAGTTGGTTACGGGTTTGGTCCGGGTCTAGTTAGGGTTTGGGTTATTGGGTAGGATTAGTTTGTGAGTATGAGTGGGTTTCGGGTTTGGGTTAGGATCAACCCGAATGGGTAGTCCGTTTAGGATTCGGTTGGGTCGGGTCTGACCCATCGGGTCAAGCGTTTGGGTTTTCTTGTGAGTATATACGGGTAACCCGTAAGGACTCGGGTCGGTTCGGGTTGACCCGTCAGGTCTGAGATTATTAATATTATTATTATTATTATTATTATTATTATTATTATTAGTTTAATTAGTTTAAAATGATTTAAATTGTTTTAATAATTGTGAATAGTTTATAATTAATAACATTAAGGTTTTATATTATAGAATATTATTTTTAATATTCTATATATCATTATTATATTATATATTTATTATTTATATGGCTAATATAAATAATAAATATCAGTTTTAAATAGTTTTAAATGGTTAATAAATACCTATATGTATTTATAAATTCTAGAAAATTAGGGTAATGACCCTGGGACTATTTTATTACATAATGTAAGTTATAAAGCTACAAAATTATAGTCCAATATTTTTAATAATTAATAAGGAGCTATTTTTTGAGTATATTAATTATTAAAAATACCAAACGAGCTCCGAAAATTATGAGATAAATACTGGTAGTGTATTTTAATATCTAGTATTTAATAAAAATATTTTCAAGTACTGATTTCTTTGTATAATTATAACTATGTATTTAAATCTTGTTTCGGATATTTTCTAGTATATATTATCTTCAATAATTCATAATAAATAATCTAGAACTCCGAAAATTACGTGGTCAGTTCCCAGAGCCTTAGAATAATGTCTAGAACATTCCCTTAAAGTTTGGTGACTTTTCGACTCAGTCGAAAATACAGCCTGTCTTTTAGGGCTCGTATTAGTATAGTAAGCCCTACCTTTTACCACGTAAAACGTGACGGACTCCGATTTGAGTCTAGCCAATGGTGTTTGACTTAGAATGACACTTAGATCACTACCTTGAGGTTTATGACTTCATTTGGTAAAATTACCATTTTGCCCCTATAGTTGTACTCATACATTATTACTGTTTATTCCGTTTATTATTGTAGAACTTGACGGTTATCTGCTTTCCGAGGATCGGTGACTCGAGGTGAGTTTCCTAACCTCACTCTAATCCTAATAAGATTAATATAAGATGTTTAAAAGCTACCTGTATGATATTTTGTATAAGTGATATGCTGATTTATGATGTCACATGTATTTCCAATAATTGTAAGACTATGCAAAGCATGTTATGGTAGTGCTATCGCATACGTGAGCATGTCAAGGGTTTTATCTATATGATTATCGGTATCAAATCCATGTTATGTGATCCATGCTCTAAATGTTATATTTCTGCTGCTAACTGTTAAATGCACGTTTTATGATATTGTTGACTGGAATAGATAACGCATGCCATGTTAATAATAAAGAGGAATAAAAGTAGATTTGCATGTGAGTATTGATAATGGACACACGTGCATTTCATGACATGTGTCAGTATGCGATGTGTGAGAAAGAGAGGTGTTTGATGAGAATGTGAATGAGATGAGATAAGTGAATGTGAAAGAGATGTGATTTCTAGATCCGGTGGATCAACGGCTGACGAGCCGGGTGGACATGAACGGTTAGGGTTCCTAGCGCGCCTCTCACTGTTGAAGACGTCCGGTGATGCGCATACGTGGTTGAAGATGTCCCATGTATCGTTAAAGACGTTCGGCTAGTGCTCTAATATACTTATCAGCCGTGTAGACGACCGGTGAGAGTATACACATGGTTGAAGACGTCCCATGCGCCAGTTTCATTGTTTACAGATAGTGTGCGCCGTGAAGACGTCCGGTGGCCTATCAAGGGATGAGTATGAATTGGCTGTGATAGCATGTTGTCATTCTTGATATACCGCGTGTTGTCAAGTGGATGAGAAAGAGAAAGTGAATGATGAGATTGAATTGATGAGCAAAAAGGGTTTGGTTCAAATGATTTGGTTTTGGAAAGTTTTGATTTTAAAATGAAATGGTTTTGAAAAAGTATCTGTTTATAAAAGAAAGAGTTGGGAGTGAGTCGCATTGGTCATGTATTTGCACGCACGAGGACATAATAAGGAGAATGTATTCTATGATGTTATGTTTATCTATTTACCTATCTTGTTGAGACCTCTGCTATGCCCGTGGTGAGAATGCGTCTTTTGATAAGAGATTAACCATACCTTAAACTATTAAACTATGACGTGAGTTGAGAGATGTTCTGTTATTATTGATTATTGTGCGGTTGAGACTCTCACTCAGCCTTGTTCCAAGGCTGACGGTATGTTACGCCCTGAGCATTCGTATGCCCAGAGTATTGTAGGTTTGGAGATAGATAGAAGAGTTCAGGATGCAGTACCGTGGAGCCAAGAAGGATAAAGCCTTGCCCAAGATCTGATAGACAGTTTCTCAAGTTTAAGCTTATGTAAATTGTTTAGTATGGTCTCTTGTATTAGGATTAAAGTTATTGTAACCCTTGTTTAATATCCGCTGCTGTATTTATACTCTGATAAGTTTAGATCATGCTTATGCTCCAGTATTTCCCTCATGATTGCTTGGTGCGGAGTTAGAAGGACAGGACGGTTAACAAACTAGTCACGTGTCTACGGACCCATAAAGGAAAATTTTTATTTTCCCTCTTTTTTGCTTACTCCGGGGCGTGACAGGGTTTTTAGTGGTATCAGAGCCTAGGTTTAGGCATTTACCGTATGTCCTATACACTTTAAGTTATAAACCATTAGTTATGAACCCTTCTATGTCCAAGACGTGTTTATATAGTTTATATTGGACAGGTTAGCATGGAACCCTTCTATGTCCAAGACGGGTTTGGAGGACATTGGGTTTACCCAGATCGTATAGAGCTTGCAGACCCAGTGTTGTACCGGAAAAGGATTCAACGGAGTGCTCAGCGGCATTTATAGGGAAACATGTGGCATGACGTACAAGTGTTGGGAATTGAGGACCCAAAGATCCTGCAAAGAGAGGCACATTACCGAGAGAACACCCTTAGACTTGTTCATCAGGAAGCAGCCAGGATGACTCATGACCGCTATACCCTCCGAGTCATGACTTTTCGAGTTACGCTGACGCCTCCACCAGGACCCATAGGACCATCTCTTTCTATGCTACCCCCAGTACCAGAGGAGTCCATAGCTGATATACCCTTGACTATTGAGTCAGTCATGGGGACTGATAGGGAGGAGGATGATGATGGAGAAGTTCCGGCAAAGGAGACCAATTCTGTGGAAGATGCTGATTCCGCAGTCAATGTTGACCCAACTAAGAATGTGGGCAAGAAACCACCCAAGAAAGACATAGCTGAGAAGGGAAAGTCAAAGGTCGAGGATCTGAATGATTGAAGGATTTTGTAATAGGACTAGTCTATCTTTTGTGTATATAGTTGTACTCAGGCATGTAACACGTAGTAGTAGTAACGTGTATGCCTTTCATGCATCTGTTGTTGGCACTATTTCCTACTATGTACTTACTTAGCGTACGCACTCTCTGATGTAAATGTTTTTGTAACTATGTTGCACTATGTTTAAATCTATTTATGGAGATTATCTTTAACCCGACTTATGTATTATCACATGGATGTACTGCTTCCTTATAATTAGTAATTTATTTAAACTTGTATACTCTTAGTCTATAAGAATGACTAATAAATCCCCGCGATGAGTTGAGCCATAGAAGTCACAAGTGTAATATATATAATTAGGAACTAATGTAGGTTCAAGGAGTCAGACTTGGAACAATTGGCAGTAACTCAAGGTTTAGAAAGAATTAAGAAAGGTACCCCTTATCGCTATAAAACTTTAAGATATTTCATTAATTAGCCTCAGTACTAAGTTAGTTTTCTGTGTTGGGCAGGCTAGCATGGAGCACCAGATAGAGTACGATGCTGCGGAGGGACAGTACAGGGTCACCTTGGAGAGACAGTTTACCACTCGAGGATTTGGTCATGTTAACAACACCGTCAGGCATAGAGTTCGCCAGAGTATAAGGAAGTGGACATATTGTTTCTTCTGTGAGAGACCTGTTCCAGAGTTAGCATATCATAGAGTGATAGCACCGCGCTTGCTGTCTGCTGAGATGGAGGAGATTTCTCATGCCCTTGGAAACCTTGCGATCCATGACCAGGACGAGCCACAAGAGGGCATAGTACACTTTGTTACCCCTGTAGGTTCTGATGATGACTCAGATAATGATCCAGATGAAGACCCACTAGCAGAGCCCGAGATGATAGAGGACCCTGATTGGCTCCTAGAGCCAGCCTGGGATGCATTTATAGGTATCCCTCCGATTGACTTTCCACCATCCAGTGACTTAGGAGAGGTGACTTCGGACTCTGATGTAGAGAGAGATGGAGAGTGGACCCTCAGTTAGTTTATCTTATTCTATTCCACTTATTTTGATGTATTCCAAATTAGTAGAACTAGTATTCATACTTTTGCTGTACCTTTTATTTTCTGATCAGTAATAGTCTGCTTGCGACTTAACTTAAAACATAATTGTATGGATGAGACAAATTCTTACTAATTGCTAATCTTACCTCTTATACATTTATTACTAATAAGAATATAGGATTGACCATTGGTTGATAGATATTTAGGCACTGACGAACTTCCTGAGATATATCTCGAACAGTCAGCTCAGCCTAGAGTCTAGAAAGACCAAGGATAGGAATGCCTTACCCTTGATCCTAGTAGTAGTTGTGACAACCGTTATATGTTAGGAATCTCTGTTGGCTCAATGAACTGATACTGTTACTTGTCATGTGATCAGACGAGATAAGATAAGGTATTAACCAAATAGGTGTCAACTCGTAGGTATAACCCTTGCTAGCGTACACCATGGTTAAGAGAAAATGGAATACTCAGAATTCACCCAACGGACCAACAAATGTGCTACCTCCAGCAGTGGATCCAAAAGGATTGATAGGAGCTCTTGTACGACGCGTGGAACAAGAAAGTGATCACCTGGACCGTGACATCAACAACGGAAATGCTCGTCAGACAGGAGATAAACTGCTTGAGAGATTCCGTGCACTTAAACCAGGAACTTTCACTGGAATGACAGAAGCATGGGAAGCTGAACAATGGCTTCGTGATATAGAACGAATGTTTCAAGCCCTTGAATGCAACGAGACTGAGAAAAGACGCTTGGCTGTTTTCCAATTGACGTATTCGGCAGCCGACTGGTGGGAATCTGTCGAAGCTACAGTGGGCGAAGATGTTACAAGGAGAATGACATGGGAAGCATTCAAAATGAAATTCCTAGCAAAGTACTTCCCAAGGACGGAAAGAAATAAGAAGAAAAAGGAATTCATAGAGCTAGTTCAAGGCAACATGACAATACAAGAATACACGGCAAAATTTGAGAGACTATCGCTATTTTCTCCCTACATGGTAGATACTCAGCGAAATAAGACACTGCAATATTACGAAGGACTTAATCCAGACATTCAAAAGACAGCAGCAGTATACCTAGACCAACCATTCGAAGAAATGGTCGAATTAGCCACACAACTGGAGAACATAGCTCTGAACAACAAGAAACTAGAGATCCACCAACAAGGAGGAAAAGATCACTGGTTCCAGGCAACCAACCCAGGAGGAAGTTGAAGAGGCAATCAAGTGTCACGGACAACCGCTCGAATGCAGTCTGTAATCACCGGAAGAAACTCTGAACACACCCAGAATCATAACCAGAGACAGCGAATCAGTGACAGAAAAGTTAGTCAGACAGCCGTTCAGACACATGCAAAGCAACGTGACATCTACTATAACTGCAGAACACTTGGACATCACTCCAAAGAATGCACAGCACCGAAATGACTCACAGGGCAACAGGTACGGTGTTTCAATTGTGGAAAGGCTGGTCATATACGCAAAGTTTGTCCCGAACAAGAAGTTCAGAACAATGCTCCACCACCACCACAAAGATCCAGAAAGAGAGCTCGCAGATTAGTAAATCAATCCCAGCACTGAACAGAATGGAAGACCGAAGGTATCATGCCCACTGCCAAAAATTTTGAATTTTATATGGGGATAGTATTACAAGATGTTTGGGCCACTCGAGAGAAATTATGAGAAGGAGCCGAAGTATTTCCAGGAAATCAGACCCCGGAATAGTTGACAACAACTTATGGTCCGATAGTCCATTTAGATTGATAAGAGCGCCTGAGTTGGTATAGAACGATTAACCTAATGGATAAGGATTCGTACATTTTAAGATCTAGCAAACTCTAGATTTCGAGGATGAAATCCTCAAATAAGGTGGGTAGAGATGTAGCACCCAGAATTTTCCCCAGAAATTTCACGTAAGAATTTAGAAATGATGAGATCACCTGGAGTACGGTTATAGAAGGTCCACTAGGATTATCCTAATCAGGAATCATCTATAGGATCCTTAGTAGCTGTCTTGGCAATGACATTGATTTATATATTTTAATAATATTAATATATAGTAGTCGCGACCCTGATTTTTATTTTTAGTTAGAATTATAGTCAGACTCTTACTTAGATTCGTACATAGCCCGTACCCTAATATTATGATTTTGTGTTCACTCTCACAGCATCATGCTTACACTAGAACTTTGGCACACATTCCAGTACAATTACTGAAATGGGACCCACACCACCCCTTGACAGTCATATGGACCCCACACTTATCTACCCTTGGATGCATACACATACATGTGCACCTTGTGCACGCATTGCACACAACCAAACCTCCCCACCATTTCCTCTATATAAGCACACCCCCCCTCACCACCATTACACCCTCATAATCTGCAATCCCCCCCACACAATCTGTTCTATACAGATTCTAGAGAGAGAGATCCGAGAATGAGAGAGAGAGAGAGCTTGAGAAGAAAACCACACTCTTTTCCCTCACATTTCGGTCATACACAAACACCCTCCCACATTGTACACTCAACCCCTTCCCTGCATTGTCCCTCACTGTCTCACCCTCACCAGCACACACCCACGCAGCAAGGAAGAGGAAGAAGGGCGCAGAGGAGAAAGAGAGTGAGATCGGAGAAGATAGGAATGATTTGAGATCACCTGAGGTAAACTCAACCACCCCCTTTCCATTTTGAGGGCATGTCACCTAGAGAGCCTAGGACCTGCATGCATGAAGCCAAACAAAGCCTTAAGCTCTGGTTCTTGCTCCAGCCTCCATTAAAGCTCAAAGCTTGAGCTTGATTTTTTTCCTATATCAACCAAAGCCCTAAAATCTACACCAAACAGACCCTAGTGAACCCAGAAGAACCCCATTATCGTAGGTTTTGATTCGGTGCAAGTTTGAATGGCCATGCAGGCCATTATTTTTTTTGTTGGTCAAAACGATAATCGGCTAGTAGGAACCCTAAATGAGATATCTAGGTGTTCAGCTCTCAGTATGTTGTAGAGGAGGAATTTCCGGTCAATCTCCCGTTGGTTTCATGGATTTTGATGGAGAGATGAGGGAGATATGAAGAGAGTGAAGTTTTCCGGCAAGCCCAGATTCTCCGGCGGTCCTATCTCGCCGGAGAAGATGAAGAAACTCGTTTGGGTTTCGGGTTATAACACCCGGGTTCGGGTCGGGTCATGGGAGGGTCAGCCTGAGAGAACAAATGGGTAAGGGTCTGGGCTTGGTTCGGACCGAGTAGGACCCGTGGGTCCTTTAAGTGACACGGCGTCGTTTTGATGCCGGGTCTTGTTCGGGTAGGGTTTCGGGTTTTGGGGCGGGTCGTCTTGTGTCTAGGATTGGGTCAGGGTTTGGCTCGGGTTAGGTTAGGATTTGGGTTATCGAGTTGGGTTAGTTTGTTAGTGTAAACGGATTCAGTTCGGGTTTGGGTTGGGTATTTGGTTAGGGTTTGTTCGTGAGGGTAGTTGGTTACGGGTTTGGTGCGGGTCTAGTTAGGGTTTGGGTTATTGGGTAGGATTAGTTTGTGAGTATAAGTGGGTTTCGGGTTTGGGTTAGGATCAACCCGAATGGGTTTTGGTTTGGGTTTCTTTGTTTGTATGAATGGGTAGTCTGTTTAGGATTCGGTTGGGTCGGGTCTGACCCATCGGGTCAAGCGTTTGGGTTTTCTTGTTAGTATATACGGGTAACCCGTAAGGACTCGGGTCGGTTCGGGTTGACCCGTCGGGTCTGAGATTATTAATATTCTTATTATTATTATTAGTTTAAAATGATTTAAATTATTTTAATAATTGTGAATAGTTTATAATTAATACCATTAAGGTTTTATATTATAGAATATTATTTCTAATATTCTATATATCATTATTATATTATATATTTATTATTTATATGGCTAATGTAAATAATAAATATCAGTTTTAAATAGTTTTAAATGGTTAATAAATATCTATATGTATTTATAAATTCTAGAAAATTTGGGTAATGACCCTGAGACTATTTCATTACATAATGTAAGTTATAAAGCTATAATATTATAGTCCAATATTTTTAATAATTAATAAGGAGCTATTTTATTAGTATATTAATTATTAAAAATACCAAACGAGCTCCGAAAATTATGAGATAAATACTGGTAGTGTATTTAAATATCTAATATTTAATAAAAATATTTCCAAGTACTGATTTCGTTGTATAATTATAATTATGTATTTAAATCCCGGTTCGAGTATTTTCTAGTATATATTATCTTCAATAATTCATAATAAATAATCTAGAACTCCGAAAATAACGCGGTCAGCTCCCAGAGCCTTAGAATAATGTCTAGAACATTCCCTTAAAGTTTGGTGACTTTTCGACTTGGTCGAAAATACAGCCTGTCTTTTAGGGCTCGCATTAGTATAGTAAGCCCTACCTTTTACCTCGTAAAATGCGACGGACTCCGATTTGAGTCTAGTCAATGGTGTTGGACTTAGAATGACACTTAGATCACTACCTTGAGGTTTATGACTTCATTTGGCAAAATTACCATTTTGCCCCTATAGTTGTACTCATACATTATTACTGTTTATTCCGTTTATTGTTGTAGAATTTGACGGTTATCTGCTTTCCGAGGATCGGTGACTCGAGGTGAGTTTCCTAACCTCACTCTAATCCTAATAAGATTAATATAAGATGTTTGAAAGCTACCTGTATGATATTTTGTATAAGTGATATGCTGATTTATGATGTCACGTGTATTTCCAGTAATTGTAAGACTATGCAAAGCATGTTATGGTAGTGCTATCACATACGTGAGCATGCCAAGGGTATTATCTATATGATTATTGGTATCAAATCCATGTTATGTGATCCATGCTCTATATGTTACGTTTCTGCTGCTAACTATTAAATGCACGTTTTACGATATTGTTGACTAGAATAGATAACGCATGCTATGTTAATAATAAAGAGGAATAATAGTAGATTTGCATGTGAGTATTGATAATGGACACACGTGCATTTCATGACATGTGTCAGTATGCGATGTGTGAGAAAGAGAGGTGTTTGATGAGAATGTGAATGAGATAAGATATGTGAATGTGAAAGAGATGTGATTTCTAGATCCGGTGGATCAACGGCTGACGAGCCGGGTGGACATGAACGGTTAGGGTTCCTAGCGCGCCTCTCACCGTTGAAGATGTTCGGTGATGCGCATACGTGGTTGAAGACGTCCCATGTATCGTTGAAGACGTCCGGCTAGTGCTCTAATATACTTCTCAGTCGTGTAGACGACCGGTGAGAGTATACACATGGTTGAAGGCGTCCCATGTGCCAGTTTCATTGTTTACAGATAGTGTGCGCCGTGAAGACGTCCGGTGGCCTATCAAGGGATGAGTATGAATTGGCTGTGATAGCATGTTGTCATCCTTGATATACCGCATGTAGTCAAGTGGATGAGAAAGAGAAAGTGAATGATATTGAGATTGAATTGATGAGCAAAAAGGGTTTGGTTCAAATGATTTGGTTTTGGAAAGTTTTGGTTTTAAAATGAAATGGTTTTGAAAAAGTATCTATTTTTAAAAGAAAGAGTTGGGAGTGAGTCGCATTGGTCATGCATTTGCACGCACGAGGATATAATAAGGATAATGTATTCTATGATGTTATGTTTATCTGTTTACTTGTCTTGTTGAGACCTCTGCTATGCCCGTGGTGAGAATGCGCCTTTTGATAAGAGATTAACCATACCTTAAAGTATTAAACTATGACGTGAGTTGAGAGATGTTCTGTTATTATCGATTATTGTGCGGTTGAGACTCTCACTCAGCCTTGTTCCAAGGCTGACGGCATGTTACGCCCTGGGCATTCGTATGCCCATAGTATTGCAGGTTTGGAGATAGATAGAAGAGTTCAGGATGCAGTACCGTGAAGCCAAGGAGGATAAAGCCTTGCCCAAGATCTGATAGACAGTTTCTCAAGTTTTAAGCTTATGTAAATCGTTTAGTATGGCCTCTTGTATTAGGATTAAAGTTATTGTAACCCTTGTTTAATTTCCGCTGCTGTATTTATACTCTGATAAGTTTAGATCATGCTTATGCTCCAACATTTCCCTTATGATTGCTTGGTGCAGAGTTAGAAGGACAGAAAGGTTAACAAACTAGTCACGTGTCTACGGACCAATAGAGGAAAATTTTTATTTTCCCTATTTTTGGCTTACTCCGGGGCGTGACACATACTCACTCAGAACAAGTTAACTGGAAATAACTACACTGAATAGAAATGTAACTTTGACATCTTTTTAACTGCAGAGGATCAAATTTATGTCCTCACCACCCCATGCCCTGAAGAAACCGCTGCAAATGCTTCGACAGCTGCTAGTCGCGAGTTTGATAAATGGACGAAATAGAATGGAATGGCCCGTTGCTACATTCTTGCCTCTATGGCTGGTGTGTTGCAACACCAGTTCCAGTCGAATGATTCTGCCAGTGCCATTATCAAATCCCTAAAAGAAATGTTTGGGGAGCATGGCAGGCCTGCCAGACAAGTTGCCATACAAAAGATAATGAGGGCGAGGATGTCGGAAGGGACTCCAGTCAAAGAACAGGTTTTAAAAGTGATTGGTTATTTGAACGACTGGAGACCCTGGGTGCCAACATCGATGCACAAACCCAAATTGACATGATCCTCAATTTGCTGTCGCCTTCATTCACTCAATTCAAACTTAACTATAATATGAATCAAATAAATTTTTCAATGAGTAAATTAATGAGTTCTTTACTGGCAGTGGAAGGGGTGATCAAACCTGGGGGCAACGTTTTGAATGTTGAGAAAAGCTCTTCCTCGTCCCGATCTATATTGAAAGGTAAGAAAGGGAAGAATAAGGCTAGCACTAGTGGTCCAAGTGTTGGACCGGTCCTGAAGATTACAAAATATAAGGGAAAAGGTAAAGGCAAAGGGAAGGTGGGTGACTAAGACAAAGGAAAGTGTTTCCAATGCGGTGACAAGGGCCACTGGAAGAGGAACTGTCCAGAATTCTTAGCTACAAGAGTTCAAGGTATGATTGAATCACATGTGATTGAAGTAAGTTTTATAACGGATACTTCAAACACTTGGTACATTGATTCTAGTGCGACTAACCATATCTGTAATTCATTGCAAGGGTTCAGATCAACCAGGAAATGCAGTGATGGAGAGATCTTACTAACTCTAGGTTCTAGTGCAACCGTTTCTGCGGTTACTATAGGAGTAGTAGTTTTAGAGTTTTTGGACAATAAGATAATAGTTTTATCAGATGTACTTTACATCCCTTTAGTGAGACGTAATTTAATTTCTATTTCAGAGTTATCGAATGAAAATTATTCTTTTCATTTTGGAACAAAAGTTGTCATTAAAAGAAATGTTCTTTTATATGTTCTGGTGTTAAAACGAATGGCTTGTATGGGATAACTCCTAATATTTCTAATGATTCTAACATGGAACTTAATAACTCAGTGGTAACTGTACCACCTAAAAGAAAGGAAACTTCAACTAATCCAACAAGACTTTGGCACATAAGGCTTGGTCATATCAATCTAAATAGGATTGGTAGACTATTCAAAGAAGGGGTCTTAGGCGATTTGGTTCTCAAACTAATGAAAGTCTGCGAGTCTTGTCTAGAGGGTAAGATGACCAAAAGACCCTTTTCTGCAAAGGGCAATAGGACCAATGTATTGTTGGAATTTGTTCATACTGATGTGTGTGGACCAATAAATATTAGAGCATGAGGTGATTATGAGTATTTCATAACATTTACTGATGACCACTCTAGGTACGGATAAGTGTACCTAATGCAGCACAAGTCTGAAGCCTTTGAAAAGTTCAAAGAGTTTAGGACTGAAGTGGAGAAGCAATTGGGCACAAATATCAAGACCATTCAATCTGATCGAGGTGGCAAGTACCTCTCTAATGCATTTATTGATCACTTTGTATAGAATGGGATTCTATTATAATTGACTACACCTAGTATGCCTCAGCAGAATGGTGTAGCAGAGAGAAAGAATCGGACTCTTTTAGACATGACTAGGTCTAGTATCCCTCAGCAGAACGGTGTAGCGGAGAGAAAGAATTGGACTCTTTTAGACATAACTAGGTCGATGATGAGTTATTCTGAGTTGTCATTATTCCTTTGGGGTTATGCTTTGGAAACCGCTGCATACATACTAAATCTAATACCAAACAAATTTGTTCCCAGGACACCACGGGAGATGTGTATTGGGCACAAGCCTTCTTTGCAACATCTTCGGATATGGGGGTGTCCGACACATGTGCTGAAAGGAAAGATGAGCAAGTTGGATTCTAGATCGGAAGTATGTTATTTTGTAGGATATCCAAAGGGTACTTATGGATGGTATTTTGTATGATCCAAGAGAACAGAAAGTGTTTGTTAGTACAAATGTTGTTTTCTTGGAGGATGATTATATCATAAACCATAAACCTAAGGGAAGGATAGATCTGTGAGAAATAGATGAAGAATCCTCTATTCCTCCAACTGTTGAAAGCGATGTAAGATAAGAAAATACCACTTCTTCACCCATTTCTGCACCGGTACCTCATCATAGTGTAAGGATTATCAGCCATCCTGATAATATATGTTCTTAAGAGATGTTTTTGAAAGCTCTCCATAGAATTTGAATCTGATCCTACCACGTATGAAGAGGAAATGGTTGATGTTGATTCAGCTCATTGGGTTAAAGCTATGAAGTCTGAATTGGAATCTATGGATTCCAATCAGGTCTGGGATGTGTAAAACTTCCAGCCAACATTAAACCCATTAGCTGTAAGTGGGTCTACAAGAGGAAAAGAGGATCAGATGGAAAGGTTGAGACCTTTAAGGCAAGGCTTGTAGCGAAAGGTCATACTCAGAGGGAGGGCATTGACTATGAGGAAATCTTCTGTGGATACTCGCAACTTAACTATAACTTTTAAAGCTTTTTTTTCAAACTTCAAATTTAAGTTGCCACTTAATTTTTAAGAGGAAAATTAAGAAACCATTTTTAAAGCAAATTGATCTTTTTGGAAACCAGAGATTTTTAGGTCCAGAGATTATGGAATGAGAGGGGAAGGAGCCCAGCGGACTAAACACCCGCTCTCATCCTATCTTACAATAGGCCTCTACTCAACATCCTTTTAATCAAATTATTAATCTAAGTATGCCCTCAACTAATACATATGTATATACATTACAAAAGCATGTCTAAAAGGGTGCAAGATTGCTAACGATAAAAGGTCATACAAAACCACATAATTCAAATAGCAAGCGGAATGATATGCAAGTAAGGAACAAGAGAGCTTAACCGGGATCTAACAGTGAAGTAGAAACGTGCAATGCATGCAAATAATAGAAAACCCTAGAAAAGAAGTCTCTAATACACATATACACATAAGGCAAATCCTAGTTCTAAGGTGTCGCACATGAAGTCAAAAAATCAATAAAAATTCAAGAAATAAAATAAACTAGAGAAAAGATTCAAAAAATCATACCTCAATTACCGCTTCCAAACAAAGGGTTAGTCAACATGCTTTGAACAAAATATAACGTCGAATCCTAAATAACATTCTTAAGCTTCAAGCTTAAATCTATCAAGCATGAAAGAATTGACATAATCATGAATTCCTTATAATTAGTTGGAAACATAACATCTCTATAGATATACAAGTCTCAACTAGGAGCCAATGTAATGTCTATATAGAGATGGTATAATCCCAACATGTTCACAAAAAACTCATAACTAGGTTCAATTAAATGTAACTTAAAAAAAAGTTCTAAATACAAGTATTTACATACATGGATGAATGCATGGACATGAATAAGAACAAACTATGAACTAATCATTCATTTGGATCATTTAGCCTCTGTATTTAAGTCTAATTGATCATTATTAAAATATGGTTTAAACCTTAGGTCATGAAAAAGTCATTTGGGCCATTATTTGCAAAGTTTATCAAATCGATCATAGAATTCCAAAAATTACACAGAGCAGACCAAACTTTCAAAAATAGAAACAACATATTTCCCATGGTTTGATCTTAATGAGTTTTGGACACAAGGTGACTTTAGGAGTCTAGTTTCTAACCCAAAAAGAAAATCAAAGATCCAACGGTTCAATCTCTGGGAATTGGGTCATAACCAGACATCACTTAGAATTTAAGAACTCCCTATCCATTGATTTTGTGTGATTTACTAAAAATAGTAAACAAATCCGATTGACCCTAATCTTTTTAGGGGATCTTATTTACATATTAAACCTCATACAAAAATTTATTTAAGGTAAAAAATGTTTGGTTAAGGCTTTTATAAATTTGAATCAAAACTGACTTACTGTTCTGAAATTTTGGACAGAGAGTAGTTAGTTTGCAAATCCTAAGACCAAACCATCTTAAGCATGGGATCTCATCAAAACAAAAAAATACAGTGGTAGATCTTTATGTTATGAACGCTATCCAATTGGTATCAATCAATTCCAATGGATCATGATTTAATTAAAAATCCTTGATCAAAATTGGTTTATGAATTCACTGCACCATTATTGAGTTCCTCATTTTTGGCCAAATCTATCAACCAAACCATAGAGGTTGACTCATCCTAAGACTAATTCTCCTTCTCATTGATGGTCATTGGAGATTAAATATGACTAATCTATGTGAGCCTCAATGGAATATGGAAAGGATTCCATAAGACTTCAAATTAGAGGACCTAAGTCATGGATTAAGACTTAGACCTACTAATTATGCATAGATATGGCTATTCTCATTTGAACCATAAATTCATAGAGAAGTTAAGAGACCAGCTCGAAGGAAGTCCAATAAGACATTGAGAATCTCATGGGTCCCAAGAGAAGAACACAACAAAAGAAATGAAATCAAAGTTCAAATAACATTCGAAGTTAGACTTCTCTTTATAATTTATTTGACCTTAAAACTAAGGCTATTTAGATCCAAATCAGTAAAAACAAATAAAAGTTTAATCACAATTCTAGTGGTTTGTGATGAAATGAGGTGGGAAGAGACTTTTGGAAAATCTATAAAAGATCCTAAGTAATTCTATGAATTGTGGTTGAACTTAAATTGAGGACTAACTAGTCTAGAGTTTACCTCCAATTATCCTCAACTACTTTTTGTTTTGAGGTCTTCCAAAGGTTATTCAAGCTCTTTGTAGACACCCCATTTTGTCAGCTATCAGATTTAGGAGACTCATAGCTTGGTGGTTCACAATGATAAAAAAGACTAAAAAAGGACTCCTGGAAGTTAGTTCTATCTCTCAAAATGTTCAGAATGACCAAAATACCCCTTAAAGCCCGAACGCTCCCGGATTCAAACCAAATGTTCTGGAAACGCGCTACGTCATTAGAAAAACAATAAAATGAGTTCTAGAGCAATATCGGATGAAATTGTCGGCTCCCAGAGACCCCCGAAGTCCCGGAAGTTCCCAAAAAGTCCCCGTTGACCGGTTTGACCAAGGTTTGACCGAAATCGTCCAAATTTGTCAAAAAGTTCTGGAATCATTCTAGATCATGTGGGAAATACTAAAATGAGTTTTAAAAGAAAATCGATCGAAAACGTCAGCTCATGGGAGCTCCCAGAGGTTTCCAGAACTTCCCGGTAATCCCAGGTTTGACCAGTTTGACCAAATATTGGCTTTGAAACTGGAGCATCGAATTATTTTTCAAATATTTTTCATAGATACTACAGGTCAATAGCTTTTCGACGGTATATCGCACATTATTGTTGGATTTCAAACGAATTTATTATGAATTTCCGAAGGCAAAAAAGGCGATCAAATCGGCTTTTATCGTGAATATCGCAAAATTTTTCAAAGTGACCTATCTCCGAACTATTTTTCATGTAAAATAGACTCCATTACATTTCCAACGGTATATCACAACCTCAATTTGGAGTTCGTATGCATTTTTTGTGAATTTCGGACAAAATAGGGCCTTTTCGCGAATACCGGAACCTCTGGCGGCCTAAAAAGGATTATGTGGACGAATGAGGAGCAGTACCGCTGCGGCACAGGCCCAGTGCCACCGCGACACTCTCCCCCAGAATGGTATATTTTTGTAATTTCTTTTGGGGTTTCATTTTGATTAATTAAAAACCAAAACGACGTAGTTCTATGTTCATAGATGTTTGGGAGCAATGGGAGTACTTCTACAATCCCAAAACCACCCCAAATTGGCCTATATAAACCCCCCTTGACTTCTCATTTTGGGGGTGTCAAATGCAAGCTTTGAAAAGTTTTGGAGAGAAAGTTGTAGAGATAAGGTTAGAATAGAGAGAAAAGAAGCTTCCTTCTTTGATTTCCAAACAAAAGAGTGAGTTCTAAACTTTGTTTTTACTTCATTGCTTCCACTTCATATTCTATACACCCAACCACCATTTTAGTGAGCATTTAAGAGAGAGGAATCTACTTCCATGTCCAATGTCACCACATATGAGTGAAATACCAAACTACAAGTCCAATACATCATGAATATCATCTATTGATTGTTATCTATTTATTTGTTTATATTTGTTCATCTTGTCTTACCTCATTTCTTTTTTGTTTGTTTATTTACTTACTAGTTTATCATCATCTAGATGATGACATGAAGTTTGAGGTGAGTGAATCCTTAAGGATAGTAGCTATTGACCTCAAAAACATGTTTGATAGATGATGATTTCAACTTCAATACATTCCTATGTATTCATGAAGATGTCTTAAAATGGGAATAATTGTCACACCCCAACCCGCCTCGGGCGAGTTGGGACACGTGTAACAAGCCCACACGTTCAAAACACCCTTAATTCATAAAGAAACACATGAATTATACCTCATAAAACAGCTCCATTGACACAAAACAGACCCAAAGGCAAAATGGTCATTAATAAAGTATAGCAAATTTTATATGGAAAGATAGCTCTTTGAGTCCCGGTTCCAACGCAAAAAACGGTGCGCGAATCCGAGTTTTGTAGAGAGAGTTATGCTTGTTTCCGTAAAAGTTGACAGTCAGTTTTCATAGGGGCGGATCGATCCGCGAAAAGGGCGGATCGATCCATTTTCTATATTTTGAGGCAGAATGTCCCCGGAAATGGGCGGATCGATCCGCGGAAAGGCCGGATCGATCCGGCCTTGGCAGAACACCTCCCTGCTGCTATAAACATCAGTTTTTCATATCCAAACTTGTTCCAAACTTCCCAAAACTTTGTGAAACCCTTAAAACTCATTCTCAAAGCATTTTTAAATGTTTCTAACATTAACACAACATCTCTAAAGCATGGATTGACAATCAAACACACAAATTCTTCCTTAGGATCATGAACTTACATCAAAATCCATATTTCTCCCATTATACTCATGACCATTCAATCATAGGAGAACTCAAGTTAAATTTACAACCAAAAAGGACTTTCTTCCAACATTATACAACTTGTGACTAACAAAGAAACCACCATCAACATAGGACATAGTTAGCAATAACCCAACCTTTCAAGATACAAGTCCTCCAAATACAAGGTGATCCTAACACTTTCAAAACACAAGATGTTTTTAACCCATGGATTACAAAGACTACCATTAACCAAAACTTCTATACACATGTACATATCAACATAACTTGTAACCCCCACGCCCAACCGTCGCACGGATCATTTCCTCTCCTCTTCCCGTGCCGTACCTGCGATGGTTATTCAATAACCACAACAGAAAATATATTTTCGTTTAAGCTTTCGCTTAGTGAGGGAACTAACCATGTCATTGGAATGCAAAGTATGTAAATGCAACAATCATTATAAACAACAACGAATTGATCTCCGGGAAAGTCAAGTAACTCCAGCCACCACCCCCGGGTCCTTCTCACCCCGGATCTTTCTCACTTTTGGCGCATATAGCGCAACACACACTCTCATGTGACCCCGAAGGCATCACCGGCATTTCATTGTGGTCGTCACCACGTCCTACTCATTGAGGACTTACTATCCCTTACATATGGGACCTATAGATGGTGACCACTACTTGATTTCCCTTTGATCCACATAGGCATATAACAACTTCACATATAAGCATAACAATTTCACATACTTGGCATGCTTTTCACCCACAATCATCAACATATATATATATGAGCATGAATTCAAGCAACTACTAACAACAACTATTACACTAACATAGCTAAACACCCAATTGAGAAGTTAAAACACTCACCTTCTTGATTTACTAGCAATTAAGCTTAGCTTTTCCAAGTCTCTTCCTACTTTCCAACCCAAATTCCACTGGTGTAATTCCTACATGGATTTGGTACCAAGAACATCATTTTTCAAGAAAAGGTGTCGGAAAAACGTTGCCGAAAATGAAATTAAATTACGTGCATGTGATCCTCTTACCTCCACGAGTCCAAATACGGCCTCGGATCGAAAATCCGGCGCCGAACGGCGAAGGAACGGCGAGAAACGTCGCGTGGAATTTCCGTCGTTTTCGTCGAAGCTCTCGTTCTCTCAAATTCTGAGAATTCCCAGCTGTGTGTGTTGTGTTATGACACATATCAACACATGCATATGTGTTGTGTCAACTTTCCATTAATTATGTTTACCTCCCCTGAATTTCTTTAAGCTTTATTATGAAACCCCCATGTTAATTACATTAATTACCCATCTTTTCTAAAAGGATTTAAACTAAGTCCCGCGTAGGTCCCAAACGTGGTCCCACATAAATTATGAGGTTGCTATTAAACCTACCAATTATCGATTTTATTCAAATACGCCCTCACATGGGTACCCAAATTGGTCCCCTTAATCTATCATAAGACATAATAATATCAATAAACATTTAAACAAGTAATCATATAAGCACATAATGACATGAAAATGCAAATTATTTTAATTAGACCCTCGTTGGGCCCCACATTTATACCAGTCCCGCCTTTCACAGGACTTTCATCTGTGTCCGCATTTGAACACCTTTTCACATGTGGGTTCATAACCCCACCTTAATTCATCTCATGCATTAATTATCTTTAATTAACACACATTGATATCGCATTAATATTATTTTTCGGGTACGGGTGTTACATTTCTCCCTCCCTTTTAAGAAGTTTGTCCCCAAACTTATTCTTACCTCATCAATCGAACAAGTGTGGATATCTTTCTCTGATCTCATCTTCTCGTTCCCAAGTTGCCTCTTCAACGCTATGATTACGCCAGAGGACCATGACCAACGGAATTGTCTTCGTTCATAACACTTGATCCTTCCTATCCAGAATCCGTACCGGATGTTCAACATATGTCATATCTTCTCGGACTTCCAACGGTTCTGGTTCAAGGATATAACTCGAATCTGACACGTAACGTCTGAGCATAGATACGTGGAACACGTTGTGAACATGTGCCAATTCTTGTGACAACTCCAATCTGTAAGCTACCGGTCCCACCTTACTCAAAATCAGAAAAGGTCCAACATATCTTGGACTTAACTTACCCTTCTTACCAAACCGTGTAATACCTTTCGAAGGTGAAACCTTTAAGAACACATAATCACCAACCTCGAACTCCAACGGTCTTCTACCCGTATCAGCATAACTTTTGTAGCGACTTTGTGCCACTTGCAACCGTTGCTTAATCAACTTAACCTTATCAGTGGTGATTTGTACAATTTCCGGCCCTAGAAGTTGCTTTTCCCCAATCTCTGTCCAACACACAGGCAATCTACACTTTCGACCATATAATGCCTCAAAAGGTGCCATTCCAATGCTTGTCTGGAAACTATTGTTATAAGAAAACTCAATTAACGGCAAGTGAGTTTCCCAGTCAGCCTTAAAATCCATGACGCATACTCTAAGCATATCCTCGAGAATCTGAATAACTCGTTCCGACTGTCCATCAGTTTGCGGATGAAACACTGTGCTAAAATGCAAAGCTGTCCCCATTGCTCTTTGTAGCCCTTCCCAAAATCTGGATACAAAGCGTGTGTCACGATCTGACACTATAGATACCGGTGCTCCATGCAATCTTACAATCTCTTTAACATAAAGTTCAGCTAACTTTGTCGGTTCTGTGGTCTTAATCGGCAAGAAGTGGGCTGACTTAGTCAACCTGTCAACGATTACCCAAATGCTATCATTAGATCTAGGAGACCTTGGCAATCCAGACACAAAATCCATTGTAATGTGCTCCCATTTCCATTCCGGTATTTCCAATGGTTGTACTTCCCCCGCAGGTCGTTGATGTTCAAGCTTTACCAATTGACAAGTCATACATTTGGCCACATACTCAGCAACTTCACGTTTCATTCCACTCCACCAGTAGACCTCCCTCAAATCTCTATACATTTTCGTACTACCCGGATGCACGGAATACCGAGTACTATGAGCTTCTTCCAAAATTCTTTCCTTTAAATTGCCAACATTAGGCACACATAACCGATTAATATACCATAATACCCCATCATGTAAACTGAACTCCGGTCGCTTACCCTCAGGTAATTCATATACAACTTTCTTTAAGGTTGGGTCTAGAAGTTGATTCATTTTAATTTCTCCAATCAAATCAGGTTGTGCTACAATTGCTGCCATTAACCCACCTTCAATTCTAGGAATAACTTCCAGTTCCAAACGTTCAAACTCTTTCACTAACCCTTCTTGTGCTGTCAAAACACATGTCAAATTTTCTGGCAATTTTCGACTCAAAGCATCGGCGACTACATTCGCCTTACCTGGGTGATATTGAATTTTCAGATCGTAGTCCTTCATTAACTCCAACCATCTTCGTTGGCGCATGTTTAAGTCCCTCTGGGTAAATAAGTACTTCAAGCTTTTATGGTCAGTGAAAATTTCACAAGTTTCCCCGTATAAATAATGTCGCCAAATTTTTAAAGCAAAAATTACCGCGGCAAGTTCCAAATCGTGGGTTGGATAATTCTTCTCATGAGTCCTCAATTGCCTTGAAGCATATGCTATCACTTTATCCCCTTGCATAAGAACACATCCCAAGCCTTGATGAGAAGCGTCACTGTAAATACTAAATCCCCCGGTACTTGTCGGAATCGAAAGTATTGGAGCAGAAGTTAACTTACTCTTCAATGTTTGAAAACATTCCTCACATTCTTTCCCCCATTCAAACGGAATATCCTTTCTCATTAATGTTGTCATCGGAGTAGCAATCTTCGAGAAATCCTGAACAAACCTTCTATAATATCCAGCCAATCCCAGAAAGCTACGAATTTCTGACACGTTGGTTGGTCTCGCCCAATTCATAACGGCTTCTATTTTCTGTGGATCGACTGACACACCATCCTTGGAAATCACATGGCCAAGGAAAGTAACGCTTGTTAACCAAAATTCACTTTTCTTCAATTTTCCGAATAGCTGCTTTTCTCGAAGTCGTTGTAACACCAATCTCAAATGCCTATCATGCTCTTCTGGACTTTTTGAGTAAATAAGAATATCATCAATAAAAACTATAACAAATTCATCCAAATACGTTTTAAAGACTCGATTCATTAAATCCATGAACGCAGCCGGTGCATTGGTTACTCCAAATGGCATTACAAGAAACTCATAATGATCGTACCGTGTTCTAAAGGCCGTCTTCTCAACATCCTCAGCTTTTACCTTTAGTTGATGATACCCCGACCTCAAATCGATCTTTGAAAACACTTGAGCTCCTTGTAACTGGTCAAATAAATCGTCGATTCGCGGCAATGGGTACTTGTTTTTGATAGTTACTTTGTTGATCTCACGATAATCTATACACATCCGCATCGTCCCATCTTTCTTTTTCACAAAAAGAACCGGTGCACCCCAGGGTGATACACTTGGCTGAATGAACCCCTTATCCAACAACTCCTGTAATTGAGTCTTCAACTCTTTCAACTCTACTGGAGCCATTCTATATGGTGCCCGCGAAATGGGTTGTGTTCCCGGTATTACATCTATACCAAATTCAACCTCCCTCTCAATTAACACACTCGGCAAATCGTCTGGAAATACATCAGAAAATTCTTTAACTACGGGTATATCTTCCAACTTTAGTTCCGTACCTCTGGTATCCAATATACTACAAAGGAAACCTTTACACCCTTTTCTCAGTAAACGACAAGCCTTGATGGCGGATACGAGATATGGTGGTGACACAACACCTACCCCTTGGAAAGAGAAGATTCTATGGGTCGGTGTCTGAAATTCTACCCTTTAATTTTCACAATCAATAACCGCGTGATTAACTGACAACCAATCCATTCCCAATATGACATCAAAATGTTGGATTACTAACGGTACTAGATTTGCTGTTAACACTTCATCATTAATTTTAACTTCACAATTCCTATAAACTCCCGAACTCACCAAAGATCTTCCCAACGGAACATCAACAGACAAATCATATTCAAGAAGTTCTAAGGGTACATTCATATTCCTAGCAAATTGGTGTGATACAAACGAGTGTGTAGAACCAGAATCCATTAACACATTAGCAGGTGTTGAGCAAATAAGAACTTTACCTGACACAACTGTGTTAGCAACGGTAGTCTCCCCTGGATTAAGCTGGAAATAACGGCCCTGACGTTGTTCCCTTCCTTGTGGTTGTTGTTGAGGTGGTCGTGGTGTTGGTGCACTACTTGCGGTTGCACTAAAACCTCCTTGCCTCGGCTTAGGACAATTACGCATTCGATGTCCAAGCTCCCCACAGTTATGGCAAACCATCCCACTATCGTCGGTACGCCTCATCGGAGTATAAGTATTTGGCCTCACTCCCGGACAATTCTTTGCTACATGTCCCATTTGTCGGCAATTATTACACACCGTTGTCGGTAGATTACATACACCCCAATGAAATTTCCCGCATGTGTTACATCGTGGCTTGTTACCTCCACCACCCGAAGAACCCCCAAAACTCTGTCGCTTTGAACTCCCTTGACCGCTATATTGACTTGAACTCGGCCTTTTGTATTGTTGAGTTGTTGGTGCTTGCGAACTTTGTTGATACCCCATATCCCTTTCAGCGATTGAAGCCACATCCAATGCCTCTGCAACTCTATCCAACCGTTGCACTGATACTTGGCGTCGAATCTCATCCCTCAGCCCCGTCACAAACTTTCTAGTTCGATCCCCTTCATTCGGTACTATATTTTCAGCAAATCGTGCCAAACTTGTGAATTTGGCGGAGTACTCCCGAACTGTCATTCCCCCTTGTTTCAATTCCATGAACTCTTGAGCTTTCAAATCTTCAAAAGATTTCGGAAAGTACTGCTTCTTGAAGAGTATTACGAACTCCTCCCAAGTGTTCGGCCTTTCGAGTCCCAATTTTGTACGCCACCAGTATTGCGCTTCTTCTTTTAAAGTATCAGCGGCAAATAGAACCTGTTGAGCCTCGGAACACGGAAGAACCCGGAATATCCTTTCCATGTCGGACAACCAAAAGTCAGCTCTCATTGGATCAGTCTCCCCTCGAAATAGTGTCGGTTTTTGCTTGTAAAATTGTGAAATAGTGGTCACCTCCTCCCTCGGATTAGGATTCGGTTGTTCACGTCTTCCCTCTATTGTATGAGTTTCAACAACTTGTACTAATCCGGCTACAACTCTTTCCATTCTTTCCATTTGCGTAGGCGGTGTCGATCTTTCACCAGACATTTTCTCTCTGGCATTCACAATACATGTTCATATACACGTTACTTTTATAGTTTTCAATGCATGCTCAACATCATTCAACATGCTAAGTAAACGTGAATGCATGAACTACACATCTTTTAATCCTTTATGCTTATTACGCGTCGTAATTGTCACTCGTCCCCAAAGGCTCTAACCTATAGCTCTGATACCAAAAATTGTCACACCCCAACCCGCCTCGGGCGAGTTGGGACACGTGTAACAAGCCCACATGTTCAAAACACCCTTAATTCATAAAGAAACACATGAATTATACCTCATAAACAGCTCCATTGACACAAAACAGACCCAAGGGCAAAATGGTCATTAATAAAGTATAGTAAATTTTATATGGAAAGATAGCTCTTTGAGTCCCGGTTCCAACGCAAAAAACGGTGCGCAAATCCGAGTTTTGTAGAGAGAGTTATGCTTGTTTCCGTAAAAGTTGACAGTCAGTTTTCATAGGGGCGGATCGATCCGCGAAAAGGGCGGATCGATCCATTTTCTATATTTTGAGGCAGAATGTCCCCGGAAATGGACGGATCGATCCGCGGAAAGGCCGGATCGATCCGGCCTTGGCAGAACACCTCCCTGCTGCTATAAACATCAGTTTTTCATATCCAAACTTGTTCCAAACTTCCCAAAACTTTGTGAAACCCTTAAAACTCATTCTCAAAGCATTTTCAAATGTTTCTAACATTAACACAACATCTCTAAAGCATGGATTGACAATCAAACACACAAATTCTTCCTTAGGATCATGAACTTACATCAAAATCCATATTTCTCCCATTATACTCATGACCATTCAATCATAGGAGAACTCAAGTTAAATTTACAACCAAAAAGGACTTTCTTCCAACATTATACAACTTGTGACTAACAAAGAAACCACCATCAACATAGGACATAGTTAGCAATAACCCAACCTTTCAAGATACAAGTCCTCCAAATACAAGGTGATCCTAACACTTTCAAAACACAAGATGTTTTTAACCCATGGATTACAAAGACTACCATTAACCAAAACTTCTATACACATGTACATATCAACATAACTTGTAACCCCCACGCCCAACCGTCGCACGGATCATTTCCTCTCCTCTTCCCGTGCCGTACCTGCGATGGTTATTCAATAACCACAACAGAAAATATATTTTCGTTTAAGCTTTCGCTTAGTGAGGGAACTAACCATGTCATTGGAATGCAAAGTATGTAAATGCAACAATCATTATAAACAACAACGAATTGATCTCCGGGAAAGTCAAGTAACTCCAGCCACCACCCCCGGGTCCTTCTCACCCCGGATCTTTCTCACTTTTGGCGCATATAGCGCAACACACACTCTCATGTGACCCCGAAGGCATCACCGGCATTTCATTGTGGTCGTCACCACGTCCTACTCATTGAGGACTTACTATCCCTTACATATGGGACCTATAGATGGTGACCACTACTTGATTTCCCTTTGATCCACATAGGCATATAACAACTTCACATATAAGCATAACAATTTCACATACTTGGCATGCTTTTCACCCACAATCATCAACATATATATATATATATGAGCATGAATTCAAGCAACTACTAACAACAACTATTACACTAACATAGCTAAACACCCAATTGAGAAGTTAAAACACTCACCTTCTTGATTTACTAGCAATTAAGCTTAGCTTTTCCAAGTCTCTTCCTACTTTCCAACCCAAATTCCACTGGTGTAATTCCTACATGGATTTGGTACCAAGAACATCATTTTTCAAGAAAAGGTGTCGGAAAAACGTTGCCGAAAATGAAATTAAATTACGTGCATGTGATCCTCTTACCTCCACGAGTCCAAATACGGCCTCGGATCGAAAATCCGGCGCCGAACGGCGAAGGAACGGCGAGAAACGTCGCGTGGAATTTCCGTCGTCTTCGTCGAAGCTCTCGTTCTCTCAAATTCTGAGAATTCCCAGCTGTGTGTGTTGTGTTATGACACATATCAACACATGCATATGTGTTGTGTCAACTTTCCATTAATTATGTTTACCTCCCCTGAATTTCTTTAAGCTTTATTATGAAACCCCCATGTTAATTACATTAATTACCCATCTTTTCTAAAAGGATTTAAACTAAGTCCCGCGTAGGTCCCAAACGTGGTCCCACATAAATTATGAGGTTGCTATTAAACCTACCAATTATCGATTTTATTCAAATACGCCCTCACATGGGTACCCAAATTGGTCCCCTTAATCTATCATAAGACATAATAATATCAATAAACATTTAAACAAGTAATCATATAAGCACATAATGACATGAAAATGCAAATTATTTTAATTAGACCCTCGTTGGGCCCCACATTTATACCAGTCCCGCCTTTCACAGGACTTTCATCTGTGTCCGCATTTGAACACCTTTTCACATGTGGGTTCATAACCCCACCTTAATTCATCTCATGCATTAATTATCTTTAATTAACACACATTGATATCGCATTAATATTATTTTTCGGGTACGGGTGTTACAATAATACTTTCCAATAATCTTGGAGGTTCATGATGTGAGTCAAATGTTGACATTTTAAGTGATTATAATCTTCATTAAGTATTGAAAATATGTTTTCAAAACCCCCTTTTCAAAATCCCCCTCTTAAACCCCTCATCTTGATTTCAAGAAATAAACCTTATTTTCTCAAAACCTTCAAAACAGTGAGTCATTTAACTTCAAAGAATTATTTTGAGTTCAATACTCAATATATGAATGCAAGACCACTTGAAAAGTCTTTCTAACTCATTATAGAACACCCATGATTTTTGACTTGACTTGGAAACACTTGAAAGCTGCAAGGGCATTCATTACTCCAAAAGACATGACTAAGAACTCGTAGTGCCCATACCTTGTCCTGAAGGCAGTCTTTAGCACATCCTCTTCTCGAACCAATAGGTGGTAATATCCTGATCTCTAGTTAATCTTTGAGAAAGTACTTACACCCTGCAACTGATCAAAGAGATTATCTATCACGGGCAATGGGTACTTATTCTTGACTGTCACTTTGTTCAACTCCCGATAGTCTATGCAAAGCCTCATCGATCTATCCTTCTTCTTAACAAAGAGCACTAGTGCTCCCCATGGTGAAGTGCTTGGCCTAATAAATCCAAGGTTCTTAAGTTCTTGTACTTGCTTCTTCAACGTAACCATCTCTGTCGGAGCCATTTGATAAGGTGCCTTGGATATAGGAGTCGTTCCTGGTAATAGCTCAATGCAAAAGTCAATCTCGCGCTTGGGTGGTAATCCGGATATATCTTGAAATATGTCTTTGAAATCACGAATGGTCGAGATCTGCACAGTAGTAAGTTTCGTAATAACGCTTCCAATAGCGGCTAGTCAACTTATAAGGAATGCATCGCAATAGGGGTTGCACTGAAAATCAAATAGGGGTCTCCCAGGTATGGTGAAGGTAATGGATTTGCCCATACAATCCATCTTAGCATGATACTTAGTGAGCCAATCGAATCCCAAAATGATATTGAACTCCTTCATCACAACATAACCAAATCGGCAGATAGGTTCTGATTCTCAAGAGTCAAAGGGCAATCCTTGCACACTTTGCTTATCTTAATGGCTACTCCTAAGGAAAACACAGCACTTAGACCTTTCTCTAATGCCTCAGGCACTAAACCCAGCAGCTGTGCTACTCTAATGGTAATGAAAGAGATAGAAGCGCCGATATCAAATAAAACCTTAACTTTACTATTGAATAGAGTCAACGTACCTTCCATATTCTGTTGTTCACCTTCATCAAAATCATCCTCTTCAGGAATCATAACATTTAGTCTGGCCCCTCCTTGCTATCCTTGGACTACAGGCTTGTAATATCCTTCTGGTGGTGACTGACAATCTTTACTCATATGGCCCATCTTGCAATAATTGTAGCAAAAAACCTCCTTCCGATAAGTCCTCCTTGGGGCTTGACAATCCCTGCTGATATGTCTAGGAGCTCCATAAATGTAGCATCCTCTATCTGTTGGTCTTATCCTTGGCTATCCTTGGGTAGCTAGAACCACATGTGTATGAGGAGGTAATTTCTATTGTTGCCTCTTCTCCCCATTCTAAGCTCTTTTCTGTCCACGACCATGAAGGGGTGGTCTCTGTCCTTGAGATCTCATCGGGGCTCGATTTCCTAAAGTCCTAACTTTGAACGGTTCTCCTATTCTAAATCCATAACCAACTCCACAAACTCATCGAAAGGAAGACTGAGATGTCCTACTGCTAATTTTTGAATAGCCGAGTTCACTTCCGGTTCTTCTTCTTAGGAGTGTTAATCAAGTGATAAGCAAAGCAGGAAAGCCTATCAAACTGAATCAGATAATCTCGAACACTCAGGTTTTCTTAAACCAATCTGTTGAATTCTTTCTCCCTACGCCTCTTTTCTGACTCTGAAAAGTACTTCTTCAAAAATCTTACATGAAACACTATCCAAGTCATGCATCTAGCTGCTTCATCTCCTACCAGGGCTCTCTTAAACTCCCATCAATCTGCCACAGAGTAGGTAAGCTAAAATGTGGCTGTCACTACGGGTGAAAATAGGACACGTGGCACGCCACCAAGGCTCATCCAGTTTCATTAAAGTCAAATAGCAGTGGAAAACATTATTAAAATCCTTTAAAATCAGAGTAATAAAAAGTTTTAGCCAATTGGAAACACATCCAAAAGAATCAGTTTTGAAAACAGAGGTTCAGTCGACTGTGCCTAGGGTCCAGTCGACTGTGCCTAGCAGAAGCCATAACCCAAAATTCTCAACAGAGGTCCAGTCGACTGATCAGGGAACCCAGTCGACTGCACTGGTTACTATTTGGATCAGTAGCTAAAATCTACAGTAGTTAAGTCGACTGAAGGATGGTCTAGTCGACTGATCTTGATACTACTCACTTTCAGTGTCTAAACCCCACGGTATCCAGTCGACTGATCCAGGGTCCAGTCGACTGCTCCCCTGCTGGGCAGCCCTGTGATGATAATACTAAAACATGCTTCTCCAATATCCACAAACAACCACGATCAACACCAATTACAACATTTAAAACATAACTACCGACGTTCAATTACAAGATTACAATACTACGAAACTAATCCATGGTTCTATTAAAACATATTACAATTTCCCGATCCTTACACAAGTTTTAGGATTTAAAAGAAAAACATATACAAATGTGGTTTCCCGGCGTTCCTCAACGGCCTTACTCCTCACGCTTCTTCTTATCTTTCTTCTTACCTGCAATGAAGTACATCTCCACTGCTCAGCTATATGCTGAGTGCACAATTCTAAATGTATGATATATGACAATATTCATGGTTTAAGCATCTAAAACACATAGAAATAGTCTCTAGGGTGAGTGGTACGCATTCATCTGGTCGATGCCGTAGGAGGCCCACCTCTCCCACGCATCTCGTACACTGGTTGGGCCTTTCTCCATACCAGGTACCGTGTCCTGGTTGGGCCCACCTCCACTCTAGACACCACCAAAATCATAATTTACCATCTCAATCAAATCCTCAAGGTTCGAGGAGCTTACTCCGGATGAATTTGCACCAAACTCACCTTTGACCCAAGTAGACACATAACATGCTCACATAAACAGTTATACGTGCTTTTCATGTAATTTCACGTGTATAATTAACGGGCCTAACTAATACATGATTTTCGTCCGGATCCAAAAATATCAAAACTGATGTTCAAAACATGAAAATCCATATATTTCATAGATCTAGAATATATACCTCGTGCGATTCTCTTCAAACTTTGAAGGATCGTCTAGGGGGCTAATTAAACGTCGGATTTTGAATTTGAGACAATTTCTGCAAGTTTTACTGGGTTTTCCCCAAAAGTCTAGAATTAAGATTTTTACAAAAATTGGCCAAACACGGCCTAAGTAGTATCAAAACGTAGCTCTTACCTCCACGAGTTCAAATCTAAAATCTGGAGAAAATCTGATGGACGAACGGTCGTCGATCGGCGTCGCAAAGCGTGAAACACCAAATCTCCCTTCTCTTTCCTCTCTAAAGATATTTTGAAAGTTTGGATGAGAATGAATCTCATCCACTACTGTATATAGGCAAACTCTTCGGGAATTGCGTTTACCTCCCCACGAGTTCCTCAAACTTCTAATTAGCTCTCAAAACTTTGCACACGTTAATTTTATGCCTTTACGAGTGAAAATTATAAATTCCAAAAGTTTCCGACTAAGTCTCGTTTGGGTCCAAAAATTACGTCCAAAAACTAAGTTATGTGGAATCTCTACACAACCTACCTTTTATTTAACGTGTCACTCACGTTCTCACCACAGTTCTCAAAATGATATATAACAATATCAGAAATATCAGAAATTATACTACACAGGTATAATTCACTATTCATAAAATACCAGATAATTCAAATAACATTTAAATCATATAAATGTCATTTACTCGTGCCAATGAAAATCTCAATTACCAATTTCCTCGTGTCCTTACTGACACCTCATCGTTGACCCACATTCAACCTCATCTCAATCCAATTATCAAATAACATTGATAACTCACAAAAGTCAATATACATGATAAAATAATGATTTTTTGGAACGGGTGTGACAACTCTCCCCTCCAAAAAGGAAGTTTGTCCCCAAACTTAAACCATCTTCTCAAGTCACCAAGACTTCACACAAGTACTTCCAACATTTGCCACATACACAATTCACTTCACTAAGATGCCACAATCTCATGAGGAAAATAGATCCTCAGGCTCTTAAGGAAAATAAATCCTCAGAGTCCCCGCCTCAATCTGATAGAAGATTCAAACAGAATCCTAGCAGTACCCCGAAGCATCTCTATAAATGAGAACATCGATACCTGAGTAGAACATACTCCATAGTCAAACCTGACATTCAATCCCATTGCGATGTCACAACGTCAACTCCAATATATCTTCATTTTACTTGTCACATTTCATATCCGAACTCAAAAGTTTCATCACATTACTCAAACCCAATACAACCATTCATCTCTCATTCACCTATGTTGCTTTTCGACGAAAAGTCGTTGACAACACGTCTTAGATGGTGCACAATCATACACGATTCTTCATCTCGAAGTAAACCAAAATCAAGCACTAACATATACGTATACCTCGTCAATAAGCCAACGCTTCAGTCAACTGTTTCGCACTATAAATTCGATCCCTCATCCCGTTAACCACAGAATACTTGTAGAATGATAATGTGTTTTTCTAACGACTTCCCATTTCTTATCGAGTTACACTCTTTCTTCCCCAGAACGCCACATCACAATAACATCAGTTCAATGAATAGCACTTAGTCGGTGGTGCGTCGCACTAATATCCTCTCTATTTTTCATAATACTTATCATTTCGTTTCAATTTATCCAATCCTGTACTATACTTTCAATCACACGTGCCTCATCAGATACCATTCAGATTTTGAGCTTACATAACGTCCCAAATCACCCACAATGAGGTCAATACATTCATCATTTAGCTCTCCAACGTTTGCACCCGAACTACTACCGATTGAAATAGAAGATCACACCTAACAACTTTGATTTAGAACTTCCATCATAGTCAAACACATTTCTTCCATGTTGTTCTTTTAAAACAAATTGATTTAAAATTACGCATAACAGTTCATCTCCTTCTCAACACAATTACTCCCAACATCCATCGTAACGAATAACATTGTAAATCAAAATTGGCTTACTCAGTCATACACCTACCACAGAGTTCATCAACACGTATTCCCATACTCATAACATATCTTATTCTTGTCTCAAACCTTGACCATTCACGATCCATTTTATTATACACACATCTTGAGTCAATTATGTTTCATTCGAAGATCTCAACTACAATGTAGTCCATTCTCATATCAGTCCAGGTAGATCCACTACCATTTATGTAGTTTACAACTCTATACGTCGCTGATGTTTCACTTTCACCTTTACACAAGTTCATATCGCTCACACTTCTGTATCTCAACTCTCACTGAGTTCCTGACAACCGTTCACACCAAGCGTATATTCTTTGTATAACATCTCAAGGCATCGTACCTTACTCCGACATTCAATGTTTCATAACCGTAGTTGAATCTGACTCAATTTCCCATTTAACTTTCTAGTCCTTTATTTATGCTATCCGGGTCTCCCATCCATTATTCCTGAATAACCTATTGCTCACAGCATTAATACAATCCCCACATACAATCTGAGGATAAGTCGGTAATTAAATCTTCCCACCAAATACTATAGCCTCACTGTGTTCAATAAATTCCATATCGACTTCCAATTTACATACCTTTCACGACAATACCCCAAGGTAAAATTCTCACTCCGGTCACCAATACCAACTGATTCCTAACTGTCATCTTTTAAGTTCTTCACACTTTATGGTTCTCATCAAGTTCTTGATTGATCAAGCCTCAAATCATTCATTACCTCAGGTTACTCCAATACTTAAATCGAAGTCGAGCTCCTTTTGGAACAATACTCACGACCACTCCTTTAAAGTCATAACTTCCAATTAGTCAAATTTAGGTACACGACATGTCACCAACTCCTTTAGAATTCCTAAGTTCAGAATCTGCTCACATAGAACTCATTCATTTGACAACCACCATTATGTCCCAAATACTAAGCATACCATATCCTTCCACGATACCCATCTTCCAAGGTCTACTTGATACCTAATCACAAGTATTTAAAACAATTTTTCTTACTTAACGAAAGTTCTTATTTTAAAACATTTTAAACACTTTAAAATTTTCTTAGGGTGAAATTCGACATTCTCAAAACTCTCCAACCGTGTTGAAATCCAGGACACTGAGATCGTATTTCATTGTATCCACCATTGTCCTCCAACCATTTTACATTTCTACTATCATATTCGATAATGTACTCAACGTAATACCATGTCTTCCTCCCATTCTTACCTGTTCTGTTCACTTACTCATTAAAACTTCGTCTTTCCAATTTATATTTCCTCCTCTCAATCTATATTGACTTACCCAAAGTCTAGTGCGCAAAGTCTAAGCATGTCTTCCAATGTCTGAATCGTTTGTTCTGACTGTCCGTCGATCTGAGGATGAAATGTAGTACTGAAACTTAACTTCGTACCCATAGCCTTTTGCATACTTCCCCAAAACCTTGACGTAAAGCTACTATCACAATCTGATACAATCACAGCTGGGATTCCATGTAGCCTTACAATCTCTTTCACATACAATTCTGCTAAATTTGACGGCTTAGTTGTCTTGATTGGTAGAAAATGCACTGATTTTGTCAATTTATCAATCATAACCCAAATCTTATCATTCTGATTAAACGATCGTGGAAATCCTAAAACAAAATCCATCGTGATCCCATCCCACTTCCCTTTGACACTGGTAATGGTTGTAATAGCCCCGCTGGTACTTGTCTCTCTGCCTTCACTTGCTAACATGCTGAACACTCAGACACAACTTGGTAACTTCTCGCTTTATACCTCTCCACCAAAAGTTTTCTTGCAAATTCTGGTACATCTTATCACTCCCCGGATGAATTGAATATTAAGTACGGTGAGCCTCCTCTAAAAGTCACTCCTGGATTAGCTTTACTCTTGCCGTAGTCAACTGTATCATCTTAGGTCTTAACAACTTTATTTTCCCAACCTTGATCCCACAGATCAGCGATTGACACTTATGCCCATACAACGCTTCATACTGTGCCATTTTCGATACTTGACTGAAACCCGTTACTTCTACTAACTGTAGTTTCAAACCGTCAAAGCATACTCTATCATTCCCGTTCTTAATTCCTCACCTTAGGTTAATCCTTAAATACTACTTCCCACTTATACAATCAATCTGGTAGCTTTTCTTACTAACCTTTATACTACATCTGAATACACCATGGTATCACGAATATTCAAAACCAGGTTCAGTTGAGAGATTCCTTAACAACCACAATACTCATAACTCGTTGAGATATTTTCCAATTCCGATACATACCACAAGATAGGTTGAGAGATTCCTCAACCGTGCAACACATACCTTAAGATAGGTTAAGAGATTCCTCAACCATCCAATCGTCTCAATGCCGTACAATAAGTTGAAAATTTTCTTCAACTACCTGACATACACCGTATATACCATAAGATACATCATAAGATAACCTCGTACGATTGTACCGTAGGTTGACATCGTAAGATAAGGTGAGAGATTCCTCACCGACCCTATACGCTAGCAATACATATTGCTAGACTATCTTTCTATCACAAACCCCAACTATTTTTCCTTATTCTCTTACGTCACAATGATTAACCAATGTCTGAAACAGAACTCTTATCAATCAATCTCTATCCCAAAACTTCACTACGAATAATTTCCTTCATTTTCTATGTGGACTATGTAGAAATCTCCTCTGACGTTCACTATTCAACTTCCACTCTCGGTTAGATCCCTCAAAGGACACTTGTCACTATTGTTGAAAACATCCACCGATTCAATCAAAACCATTTTCTTTTCGCTTAGAAATTTCACTGTTCATCAATACCAAAATATCATCTTTTCCTCTTGCCACAACACGCGGTCTATTATAACTCATGATAATGTCATCTCATCATACAACTCCACATCAATATAATTCAACTGATTCACGAATGCATAAATACTATACATGTATGACAATAACATAATCATGTATGTATAACAACATACCATATGCATCAAACATCTCTACAATATGTGGACGCATTCTAGAACATGTGATAATTCACTCAACACTCCACTCGTCCTCGAACGTTCCCAAAGTTTTGTTACCTATTGCTCTGATACCACTAAATGTCACGACCCATCCCACTACGTGTGGAAATAGGACACGTGACATGCCACCAAGGCTCATCCAGTTCCATTAAAGTCAAATAATAGCAGAAAAATTATTAAAATCCTTTAAAAACAGAGTTATAAAAAGTTTTGGCCAATTAGAAACACGTCCAAAAGAATCAGTTTTGAAAACAGAGGTTCAGTCGACTGTGCCTAGGGTCCAATCGACTGTGCATAGCAGATACCAAAACCCAAAATTCTCAACAGAGGTTCAGTCGACTGATCAGGGAACCCAGTCGACTACACTGGTTACTATTTGGATCAGTAGCTAAAATCTACAATAGTTAAGTCGACTGAAGGATGGTCCAGTCGACTGATCTTGATACTATTCACTTTCAGTGTCTAAACCCCACGGGATCCAGTCGACTGATCCAGGGTCCAGTCGACTGCTTCCCTGCTAGGTAGCCCTGTGATGATAATACTAACACATGCTTCTCCAATATCCACAAACAACCATGACCAACACCAATTACAACATTTAAAACATAACTACCGACGTTCAATTATAATATTACAATACTACGAAACTAATCCATGGTTCTATTACAACATATTACAATTTCCCGATCCTTACACAAGTTTTAGGATTTAAAAGAAACACATATACAAATGTGGTTCCCCGGCGTTCCTCAACGGCCTCACTCCTCACGCTTCTTCTTGTCTTTCTTCTTACCTGCAATGGAGTACATCTCCACTGCTCAGCTATATGCTGAGTGGACAATTCTAAATGTATGATATATGACAATATTCATGGTTTAAGCATATAAAACACATAGAAATAGTCTCTAGGATGAGTGGTACGCATTCATCCGGTCGATGCCGTAGGAGGCCCACCTCTCCCACGCATCTCGTACACTGGTTGGGCCTTCCTCCATACCAGGTACCGTGTCCTAGTTGGGCCCACCTCCAATCCAGACACCACCAAAATCACAATTTACCATCTCAATCAAATCCTCAAGGTTCGAGGAGCTTACTCCGTATGAATTTGTACCAAACTCCCCTTTGACCCAAGTAGACACATAACATGCTCACATAAACAGTTATACGTGCTTTTCATGTAATTTCACGTGCATAATTAACGGGCCTAACTAATACATGAATTTCGCCCGGATCCAAAAATATCAAAACTGATGTTCAAAACATGAAAATCCATATATTTCATAGATCTAGAATTCATACCTCGTACGATTCTCTTCAAACTTTGAAGGATCGTCTAGGGGCTAATTAAACGTCGGATTTTGAATTTAAGACGATTCCTATAAGTTTTACTGGGTTTTCCCCAAAAGTCTAGAATTAAGATTTTTACAAAAATTGGCCAAAAACGGCCTAAGTAGTATCAAAACGTAGCTCTTACCTCCACGAGTTCAAATCTAAAATCTGGAGAAAATCTGACGGACGAATGGTTGTCGATCGGCGTCGCAAAGCCCGAAACACCAAATCTCCCTTCTCTCTCCTCTCTGAAGATATTTTGAAAGTTTGGATGAGAATGAATTTCATCTACTACTATATATAGGCAAACTCTTTGGGAATTGCATTTACCTCCCCACGAGTTCCTCAAACTTCTAATTAGCTCTCGAAACTCTGCACACGTTAATTTTATGCCTTTACGAGTGAAAATTATAAATTCCAAAAGTTTCCGACTAAGTCTCGTTTGGGTCCAAAAATTACGTCCGAAAACTAAGTTGTGTGGAATCTTTACAAAACCTACCTTTTATTTAACGTGTCACTCACGTTCTCACCACAGTTCTCAAAATGATATATAACAATATCGAAAAATATCAGAAATTATACTACACAGGTATAATTCACTATTCATAAAATACCAGATAAGTCAAATAACATTTAAATCATATAAATGTCATTTACTCGTGCCAATGAAAATCTCAATTACCAATTTCCTCGTGTCCTTACTGACACCTCACCGTTGACCCACAATCAACCTCATCTCAATCCAATTATCAAATAACATTGATAACTCACAAAAGTCAATATACATGATAAAACAATAATTTTCTAGAACAGGTGTGACAGTGGCAAACTTTCGCTTATCCATCTCTCAGTACTCGAGAGATTCGAAGATACGATCCATGCTTCGGATTCATTGCTCTGCTTGCTAGGCCTTGCCCATACCATTGAAGTAATCAAGGCGGAGTTCCCTGAATCTCGCAAGGAACTTATCTCCAGTTTGCCTCTAATGAGCCCTATTACACTATGGCTGGTGAACTTCCGTATTCCTTTCTAACCTCTGAAGAAAAGCTTCAAATACTCCTTTGGGGTCCATCCCTCCAGAGATCAGGTAAGAAGCAACGTTCCAATTTTGCCCATTACGGGTAGCGTTAGCCATCAAGATGCTGAAAGAAGGTAATCCGAATAAATACTATGTGGTTTGGGAAAATCTACTCAAGGGATAATAAGAGATAACATATATCCATATGAAAACATGTCAAACATGTAACAAATAGTCATGATATGAAATGCATTAAAAAGAAAAACCGCTCCCATATTATTTAATATAAACATTAGTACAGGGTACACATAGATAAGAGGAGGGCTCCTAATAGGAGGTCCTAATAGCCCTGGAAATGATTAAGCCAACAAAAGAAAATGGGACTACTAGTCCATTCTGATACCCTAAAGAAGCTAGATCTAGATATTGTCGGCCTTAGAAGCCTTGGCATCAGACTCTGCCTGGGGTGCCTCATCCGCATCCATCACTTCCGAATGAGCCTCCTCGTCCTCCTCCATCGAAACCTGACCATCATCATCAATCCACCCAACTCCAGGCTGCGAGTTCCAAAGTGCAGCAAATCCAACATGTGGCGGTGGCATCTGGGGAGGAACAAAATCCAAATCCATGGGCTATCCATCTGCCGGGGGTGCATGCACTACCCACTCATACACAGGGCAGAAATAATCATCGGTCGCCATACGGCGAAGGGACTCAGTGTAAACATGTGACCATATAGCTACTCAGTGTGTGGCTCTACAGCGAATCCCCCACTCATCAGCTACCCTGGACGTGGATCAAAAGCCACATGTCCTGCTCTAGAATGGCTTGGGCTCTCCTTTGGACCTCCTGGCTATAAAAGGCATGATCAGCTGGCGACATCTGATTAGGGGCAACAAGATATCCTCCAAAGCTATCTGGTACAGCATAGGACTCCATTGTCAACATGCCCAAAAGGAAATATCTTAGTGTCAATAACAACTAAAAGGGATAAACTTAAGGTTTACAAACTTAAACATGTAGGACAATCGACAATCAAACCTAATGCTCTGATACCACTCAAATACCCCGGTCATACCCTGACGTAGCAATGTAGGGAAAAATAACTTTCCACCTGTGGATACCGGCATTTGGGCCCACTTTAGTTTAAAACATTTTTTAAAATTTCAAATACAAAGAGTCACCACTTAATTTTTAAAAGGAAAATTAAGAAATCATTTTAAAAGCAAACCGTTCTTTAGCGAAACCAAAGATAAACAGGGTCCGAGGATTATGGAATGAGAGGGAAGGAGCCCGGCGGACTAAAAAACCCCCTCTCATTCTATTATGTGATAGGCCTCTACTCGACATCCTTTTAATTGAATTATTAATCTAAACATGCCCTCAACTAATACATATATACATATACATCACAAAAGCATATCTAAAAGGGTAACGATAAAATAGCATCCGAAACCATGTAATTCAATTAGCAAGTAATATGATATGCAATATGGAGCTAGAGAACTTACCCGGGATCCCGCTGCGAATATTAAACGTGTGATGCATGCAAGAAAATAAAACCTAAGAAAAAGGTCTCTAATCACATATACACATAAGGCAAGACCTAATCTAAGGTGTCGCGCATGGAGTCAAAAATCAATAAAATTGGGAAATAAATAAAATAGAGAGGAATTGAGAAATCATACCTCAATAGCGCTACAAAACAAAGGGTTAGTCCACATGCCTTGATCAAGAGATAATATTGAATAACATTCCTAAACTTCTAACTTAAATCTATCAAGCATAGAGGAGGAATCGACAAAACCATGAATTCCTTTTAACTAGTTGGAACTATAGTACCTCTATAGATATATAAGTCTCAACTAGGAGCGAATGTAATGTCCATATACAGATGCCATAGTCCCAACATGATCATAAGGAACCCCTCGTCATGTTCAATTAACTGTGATTTAAACCGCAAACTGAGTCCTACTTATGAGCATCAACATGTATGGATGAATACATGAACATGAGCTATGAAGCATTCATTAATTTGGATCATTTAACCTCTGGATTTAAACTTTATTGACATTATTTAAGACATAGTTTAGATCCCAGGACATTAGGAGTCCATTTATTAGAGTTATTCAAGTTTATCGAAACACTGACAGAATTATCAGGATTACAGAGAACAGACCGGACTTTCAAAAATAGAAATAAAATACTTCCAACTGTTGGATCTGAATGATTTTTGAGTATGTCGTGCCTCCGTAAGTCTAGTTTCTAACCCAAAAAGAAAATCAAAGATCTAACAGTTCAATCTCTGGGAATAAGGTCATGACCAGACATCACTCAGGGATTTTCAACTCTCTGTCCAGAGTTTTTGTATGATTTTCTAAAAATGGTAATAAAAAAAATCAAAAACTCTTTGATCTTTTTACTTTTTAGGATGTCTTCCTAACACATTAATCTTCATTGAAAAAATTATTTTCGGTCAATAAAGCTTAATTAAGGCTCTGATTCACTCATTTTAAAACGAACTTACTGTTCTGAAATTTTGGACAGAGAGCCAACTACTCACAAATCATAGGACGAAACCATCCTAAATATGGAATTCCACTAAGGCAAAGACCCTAATGATACATATATGAGTTACGAACACTCTCCACTTGGCCTCACTCAATTCTCATGGACCATGATTTAATTAAAAATTCTTGATCTCAGTGAGTTCATGAGTTCACTGCATCGTTTGTGGAATTGGTATTCAAAACTTTAACTAAGCTCAAACTATACCTAATCCCTCTCCCAAACACATGTTCCTTGAGGAATATAGATTCGTTTTTATTAGTTCTCCTCTCAATTTAATGGTCCTTGGAAACTATATATGATTAAATCATATGAACCTCATAGAATATATGAAAAAAATACTCTATGAGACTCAACTTGAAGGATTCAAGTTATGGTTCAAAACTTAGACCCAACAAGAATCATATGGATGTAACTGGGACTCAACTTAATGCCCACATAAATCATGACATTATAAGAGACTAATAGATCAATACCAAAAGAGAGCCCAATGAGATATAAAAGATCTCATGGATAGAGACAAAAGGAAGTAAAATTTACATAAAATCCAAGTACGAATGCTTTTAGAATTTGTTTTTGTTTTAAACTCAAGGCTATGTCTAGATCCAAACTAATGAAAACAATGCATAAAAAATCAATCACAAACTCTATATGGTGTGTAATGAAATGGGGTAAGAAGAGAGGTTTTATAAATGTGTAAAAGTCCAAAATCTATGAGTTTATGATTGAATCTAATTCTAGATAGACTTAAAGGGTTACCTCTATGACCTCAAGAACTTCTTGATTTTTTTATGAAGATCTCCCAATTTCTTCAACTTCTTCTTCAAATTCTTCAAAGAAAAACTCTTGAATTCTTCAAAACTTCTTGATTTCTCTCTTAAATCTCTCAAGTTTTCTATATATCTTGCAAAATGGGAGAAGAGGATTGTGGGAGAAGAAGGATTGGATCCTTGTAATGGAGGTGAAGGCCTCCTTATATAGGCCAACATTTGAGGGTCAATTGGGTAATTTCGGGTGGAAAACCCATGTGCAAGAATATTCCATACGTATTTGAAAAAAATAGGCTATTACAGCGAGCGACACTCACTGAGTTGTCTGCGGCACTCAGTGAGTGCCGCCGCCTGTGCCACTTGCCGCACCAACGGTATTATCCCCTTTTATTTTATTTTCAAATATATATGCTAAGTATATATACTTTTATACAATAGATTATACGTATACTCTATAAAATATACTTTTATAAATTGTATAAATATTCTATTATATTTTTCTTCTTCTTTCTTTTTCCTTTCAAAATTCTTTTCTTTTCTTCAAAATTCTTTTTCTTTTCTTTTCTTTTCTTCTTTTTTAAAATATAATTAATTTGGAAATTGACTTTTGGACTATTCATTTCTCATACGTATTTCATACTCGGGTTTTTTTTTCAAATCACCTAATTTTCCTCTTTCTCTCAATTTTGAAAACTTAGTTTGAAGAATCTTCTGAAGATCTTGGATCGTTTGGGAAGTCTTCAAATTCCGCCGGTCATTGTCATCATTGGTCTAGTGGTAACCATCCCCTGATTTCAACGGTCGGTCAAAATTGGGGTGTCTACACCACCCTTGGATTTGATGAGTTGTAATAGTTCGTGATGACACAATGTCTCAGACTACAGGTCCAACCAACACTAATATCGACATAGTGGGAACCAACATTGGTCCCTTAAACACCCAAGCCCACCACATGACCTTACTCAAAACATACCATCACTCCTTAATCCAACAGAGCACAACATATGGATATCGTAAACCCACTACATGGCCATTAGTTACCTCGGGTAACCCTTTTATCCTTTATAATTCACAGCATATGGATATCGTAAGCCTACTACATGGCTGTTAGATACCAAAGTTTTCCCTTTATCCGTTACTATGTATGGTGCATGGATATCATAATCCCAGTATATGGTTGTTAGATACCGAAGTATCCCCTTTATCCGTCACCAACGTAGCCTACTACATGGCCTAAAAAGTAATCATGCTCTTTATGGATCCAAGCCCACTACATGGCCTTTCCCATACATAAGCCCACTACATGGCCTTTTACATACACATTCAAGCCCCCTATATGGCCTTTTACATACATAACCCATACTTACCATCGATGCTCCTCATAGCATCAATAGCATCATACATGTAACTCTTAGCTTCTAGGTCCATGTCACCGAGCCGAACACAAACGACATAAACTCAGTTAGTATATCCATATCATCGTCTATCATATGAAAGGTCCATCTAATATTTACGAGAAATACACATAATTGCCGAATATATATAATACGAGATCGAACTAACGTACCGTACATATTCGAAATAGTCATCGCAGCATTTAGAAATACTGGAACGTAATTACAAAAGCTCGAATGGACTTGAAACAACTTAAAAAAATACAATTTGGTAAAACTGTATAGGAGGAACGATCTTATGTTGATTGATCTTACAGAGGATCGATCTTGCCTCTATTTTTCCAAAACTTGATTTTAATCATTTTCTAAACTTATTTGATCAAAGGTTTCTTCATAAAAAAAAATAGTTATTTAAACATAGAATTTATAAAAACATGAGTCTCAAGTCCCTAAGTTGTCCAACATACAACATACATCAATGTACAACACTTAAAACACATAGTACGAATCCTTGTGCACATATATCTCAACATTTCTAACATGCAACACATCACAATGGCATGCAGGAACATATACAAGTAGGTACAATATACTGTACAAGTCAAAATAGCAGTAAAAACAACATTTATAAAAATTATGCAGAGAATCGATCCCCTTATGAAGGATCGAACTTGAGAAGATCGATCTTCATCGTCTTCTTCATTAAAATTTCTAAAAATCTTTAGTTTAAAAAATAGTTTTTGTTTGGGGTTTTGCATGGCTTCTTCTATAGTCTTAAACTATAGTTTAAAAATAGACAAGGGGTCTAGTACGTCACCGTGTATGTGTATGTGTGTGTGTATGTGTGTTGAAGCTTTTCTTGGAGCTTCAATGACTTCCTCTATAACTCATGTCTTCCTCCTTGGTCTCATTTCTCTCTCTGGAACTCTCTCTCACTCTCTAGTATTCAAATGTGTAGCAAGGGAAAGTAAAAGTATGGGTGGGTGCTTATATAAAGAAATGGGAAGACTACACACACTCTCTCTCTACATTCCCTCTCTCTCTCGGCCTCCCCTCTCTCTCTATATATATCTATGAGTGTATGTGTAGTATGTGTACAAAGATGTGTATAATCCTTGTGTGTATGTGTGTGTATGTGTGTGTGCAGGTGTGAAGTGGTGGTGATAATGGTGCATAATGAGGGTATGTGATATGACCATGGGAGGGTATGATGAGCTTAGGGAGGTGATGAGAAGTGTGCTTAGGTGAGTTTTAGACATCCAGAAGTGGGGTGGTGGTGATCATGGTGATGCTATGGTGGTGTAAAATGCAACTGCCAATTGGCAGAAAACGAAGGACAAGATCGATCCTAGGTCAAATTCTATGAAATCCTAGGAATATTATTCTGAGTACAGAAATGCAAATAAAATTCACAGATTCAATTTAGAAAATACAATTCATGTATTGCAACATGTAGTATAGTACAAATAAGGTTCGAGTGGTTCCAATCTCCACCTTTTTATCTCTTTCTTCTTCTATTTTCCTTCTCCTTCTTCTGTCTTTCTTCTATCCTCTCTTTCTTCTCTAGTTGTGTATGATTGTAAGGTGTATGGAAGTGTATATATGAATATATATCTATATATGTATGTACATATGTATATCTCAAGAAAACCAACTAAAAGATCTAAGGACGAATTCTGGGCTATATATATAGGCAAGAACTGCATGCAGCTAGCAGGAGGTGTCTTCTTTGCAGGAAATGCTTGGAGACCAAATTCAGAAAGTAGCAATCAATTGGGCTCAAAGGCAATCGATTGGTACTAAGGTGGTAAGGTCAATCGATTGACAAACGTGGCAATCGGTTAGACCTCAAAAGATGGCAATCGATTGGGGATCAAAATTCACCAAAGACAAGGTTAAGACAAGGTTAAGACAAGGTAGTAACATAGAAACTCATTGCATATATGTACATTGTAATTATAGCAAAAAAAAAATGGGTATTACATTACCTACCACTCATTAAAGATTTCACCCCTGAAATTAGAAGTAAACGATTATCAAAACAACTTCAGAAACTTCTTCCGTATTTCTGATTCTAGTTCCCACGAATCTTCTCCTTCATCATGGTGTTTCCACTGAACCTTCACAAATGGAATCCATTTGTTTCTGAGCTTCTTAACTTCTGGATCCAAGATCCGCACTGGTCCTTCGTTGAATGTCACATTATCATTCACCTTAATATCTTCAAAATTAATATCGTGCGCTGGGTTGTGGGCACATTTTCTTTACATACTGAAGTGGAAAACATTTTGCACTCTTGACATCTTGGGCTACAATGCAAGCCTGTAGGCATCTTTTTTGACACATTCTAGAATCTCGAAAGGTCCAATAAAATGCGGCGATAGCTTCTCTCTCTTCTGACCAAATTTGATGTTGCTTCGAAATGGAGATACTTTGAGAAGTACGTGATCTCCAACACTGAATTCCAGATCCTAGCGATGCTTGTCCGTATAACTCTTGTGCCTGGTTCGTATCATCTTCATATTCTCTCACACGATTTGAATCTTCTCGTTAGTCTCTCTTATTATCTATGGTCCAAAAAGTTGATTATATTGGCCCAGCATAACGGCGATCGGCAATGTCTTCTGAATAAGGCTTCAAATGGCGCCATCCCTATGCTTGAGTGATAGCTATTGTTGTAGGTGAACATTTGCTCTCAGGATATGTATGATTCAAGTGCAAATCAATTGTAACAAGTAATACTCGGGTAGGTATGAGGTCAATTTCCATGGGGATTAGACCAGAAGATTATAGTTTCAAGACTCAAATACACTACTCTAGTAACCAAAAAGAAAGAAAAGATGGTTGGTTTGAGGTTTTCGAACACTACGACTATAACTAGCATGCAAGCAATATTAAGGTAATAGTGACAACTAATTAAGTTAGCTAGTTAGAAAATGGCTCAGATTAACAATGATACATGAACTAGATTGACTAGTTTGATTTAACTAAGGGAAAGGGGGCTAGGGGTTATGTTACCAACCTTGGATCACGCAAGGATAAGTCTTAGGGATTTGGAGGGAGCTTCTAAAGTAAACAAAGTACCTCAGGGGCTAACAATCAAATATGTGGGTTGTCAACCCACTATGAAAGATGAAAACTTAAAGAGACTAAGGACAAATGTTGGATTTGTAATATAGATTCAATAACCCCCATTGAATGACAATATAGGTAAAGAAACAAGCATGTTACAAACCCAACACTCTTCAATCACCTAAGAAGATCCAAACCCTTAAGACTTTCAATAAAAACAAAGATCCATAGGTAGGTTCATGACCCCTAACCTAGACAACAAAGAAGTAGAAATACATCACCACTAATGAAAATACCCATCTCAAGAGAGAGAATCCAACAAGAAACTTCAATAAATGCTCCAATAAGAAACCAAAGCTTTCCAAGTACAAGAATCTCTCAAAATCTCACTTACAAGCCCTACATCTGAACTAATTTGTGAACTAAAGACAAGAGAAACCTAGAGAAATACGATAGAGTTAAGGAGAGAGTATCTAAGCTGTTGAAAGTTAGGTCAAGCTCCCCAAAATTGAGTTATAATGGGGTTTTTATACAAACCCTTCAGAGTGAAAAACTTGTAAAACAAAGGGTGCAAAAATAGGGTAGTTCGACTGATCGAGCGGGCCCATTCGACTGATCGAATGCCCCTCTACATTGAATCTTCACAGCTTCACATGTAGTTTGCGCACCTATCATAGAATCACCATAACTTCTTGCTCCGACCTCCGATGGAGGTGAAATTCATGGCAACGCAAAGATAACTCGTAGAGCTACCTTTATCTATTTTAGAACAACCTCCAAACATGTGGTCTTGGAGGCTAAAAGTGGGCAAAAAATGGCTGTAATTATAGTGTCATCAACCGAGACTTTGCCTCCCAACTTAGATTGCCAAAATGACCTACAAATCACTCACACAACCCGTGTAAAAGATATAAACAATAGAAATGAGGGTTATGCAAGGAATGTGCTTAAATAATGTACTTATAAGCTCCATGAATGGTATTTTGCACAATTATAAAGCTATACATATGCAAAATATGGGATTAATCACACCCCCTACTAGCATATTACTAGTCTCTAGCAATTAAACAGAGAAAAAGTAGCTCTAAGGATATTACACATGCACTTTATTTAAAAGCAATAAAGATAGACTGCTTTCGTGGGGAGCACGGTTGCATTGAACCATTGCAACAAGCCATTAAACCTCTAGGTTACCCTAGAGATGGAGTTTTATCTCCGGAGGGTTCTCAGAATGATACCCACAAACATAAGCTTCTTCAAGATAGTTGTCAACAATTCAAAGTGCGTAAAGCTCAACATAATCAAGTGAGTTTTGATAGATCTTAGCAAAATGACACATGAGTTCTCGAGAGTCCACGAACTATTAAGATTATTAGTAAACTTCATTCATTCCAACTCTCGAACGTGCATGGTATGGGTTATATGACTACATACGTCAGGATAGTGCAATGCATTCATAATCTGAATTTCGATCAAAATCACGCTTTGACACAATTCTCACTGGTATTACACTCAGAAATGAAATTCTCGAATCGGGTGATACACTCAAGACATTCGGGCTAAGAGTAATGGAAATGGAATGAAAAGCTGCGCACATGTCATGTATGAAAAACGTTAGTCTTTATAAAATAGGTAAAACTAATCTCATGAAAGATACCATACTAGAGGTGGTAAACTAAAACTCTAACTGCTTGTCAAATTCATCTCAAACACAAAATCACAATTTCTAACGATCAACTAGGACTAGGACTAGGAAAGGTCAAAAAGTGGGTAAGGAGTGATGAGATGCTAGAAATGGGGAAGGGAAGTGTTTTGGGAACAATCTCAGATATAAGGGGTTGTACAAGGACTAAAAATACTAGGGATGAGTCAAAAACACTTAATTTTCAATGAGGCACAGAGGAGATGTACTTTTCTCATAGTTTTTATTTCTTTTCTTTTTTCTATTTTTTAGATTTTCACTTTTTTTCTATTTCTTTTCTTTTTTTTAGTGATTTTTCTTCTTTTCTGAGCCTTTCTTTTCTTCTTTTAGTGCTCTCCCAAACAATCACGACTCGATCCCTTTGGAAATTTTTTTAGTAAAAGACCTTATGCTAACAACCTCCCAAGAATGTACTTTAAACATGAGAAATGGGAAACGTATGGGGCAATGTGAAGGTGATGTATGCGGAAGAGGTGAAGGAAAATGGTAAGAGATAGGACCTAAAATCATTTCCTCAGGGTGTTGTGATTCATTGTTCTCCACTATTATAACAAGCAAGCAAAAGTTTTGAAATTCACATGGCAGTCCTCTAATGCATTATCAAAATAAGAAGATGAGATTAACTATGACTTTTAATACGCTTTTCAATAAGAGGGAAATAGTGTATGCAATGTTCAAGAATGGAGGACGGCTCAAAATCTCACAAGGTTCAAGTCTCCACAAGTGTTTCAAATGATATCCAGATTATAATTGCATAAAGCATCGCCCTATTACAAGTAACCAAGCAATGTGCACCAAAAGTCCAAGATTTGAAATTTATGAAGTTCACGATAATCGAGATAGTTCTAGAACTCATGGGATTCAACGCGTGTCACATGCTAATATCATAAGAAAAACTCAAGACAAGTGTAATTGCTCAACACTTTGAATGGACAACTATGCAAGAATCATTAGAAGCATGGACCAAGGGCCCAAGAAAAGTGAAAAGGGAATAAATGAGAAATTGTTTTCTTTTTTGAAAACATGCTTATAGCTTCACTGGCAAGAATACGATGAAGTTCAAACTAAAGACTAGCGACTATCACACCCCTACTAGATCCATGCATTGTCCGCAATGTATGAGCATCGAAACAACATAAAAATAAAGTAAGAGAATAGGATATCACCAATTAGGGCGATCCCTAATAAGCTTGATGAAGAAAATCCTACACATGTAACCACTACCAAGCACATCAATGAAGTAAAGAGTGCGAGAAATAAAGAATAAACAAGAATAAAAACAATAGACAAAAATAAAAAGAGGAACTTTCGTTTATTAAAAACATCAAAAGGTAACAGAAGTACATGAAAAGTCTAAATGGCACCGAAATAGAAAATAAGAAAAAGAAAAGAACTATACTAAAGCGGCCAACATGGCTTTAAGCATCAAAAGAAAAAACTACCAATAACCAAACAAGAATATAGCAACTATAGAGGCAAAGCCAAGTGAGCTCGTTGCTAGTCTTATAAGTGCCAAATGATCGATAATCAAAGTGGGCCTCAAGGTGGTGGTGCGGAGGATCCAACACTACTCGAGCGCGCAATAGCGTCTAAAAGGCCCCTAAACTATATCTCTGCTTTCTCTACCTGCTAAGCTGCACCCATCTCCATACTCGCCTGAAGCGAGTCAAAACAAGATAGGACTCAGGCCTACATCTCGGTCTTGGTCTTGAGAATGAGGCACTCTAGATGAGTGTACTCAGGTCCCGTCGCAGCAGTAAGAACAGGCTCCTTAATCTCAACACCCTTTTCTTGAACTGGAGGTACATCTCCCTCACAGCCTGTGGATATGCCGGCATTTGGGCCCACTTTTGTTTTTTTTTGAAATAATTTCTTTCATTCAAGTTCAAATACGAGTCGCCACTTAATTTTTAAAGGAAAATCAAGAAATCATTTTAAAGCAAACTGATCTTTTGCGAAACCAAAGATTTAACTGGGTCCGGGGATTATGGAATGAGAGGGGAAGGAGCCCGGTGGACTAAAACACCCCCTCTCATCCTATCTCGCGATAGGCCTCTACTCAACATCCATTTAATCGAATTAATAATCTAAGTATGCCCTCAATTAATACATATATAGGTATACATAACACAAGCATGTTGGAAATGGTGTAAGATTGCTAACGGTAAAATATCATTCATAAGCCACGTAGTCCAAGTAGCAAGCAATATGATATGCACAATGGAACTAGAGAACTTACCCGGGATCCAACCGCGAATTTTAAATGTGCAATGCATACAAAATAGAAATCCTAAGAAAAAGTCTCTAATCATATATACAGATAAGGCAAAACCTAGTCTAAGGTGTCGCGCATGGAGTTGAAAATCAATAAAAATTAATGAAGTAAATTAAACTAGAGAAGGGTTGAGGAATTGTACCTCAAAGCGCTACAAAACAAAGATTAGTACACATGCCTTGAACAAGATATCAAACAATCAATCCTAAATCTCTAGCTTAAATCTATCAAACATGGGAAGAATTGACCTCTTTGTGGATTCCTTCTAATTAGTTGAGAACATATCACCTCTATAGATATGCAAGTCTTAACTAGGAGCCAATGCAATGTCCATATAGAGGTGGTATAATCCCAACATGATTACAAGAAATTCACAATTAGGTTCAATTAAGAGCAAAACAACCTAGAGCTAGATCCTAACAACAAGTATGAATATACATGAATGAATGCATGATCGTAAACAAGAATGAGATATGAATTTATTCACTAATTTGGATCACTTAGCCTCTGGATTTAAGCTTATTTATCATTACTCAAAACATGATTTGGGTTCCGAGACATTAGGAAACCATTTAAGTTGAAATTAGAAAGATTAGATGAAAACAGGAGCAGTTTTTGTGATTTTTGGATATGTTATGCCTCTGTGAGTCTAGTTTCTAACCCAAAAGGAAAATCGAGGTTTCAACGGTTAGATCTCCAGGAATACGGAAAACACTAGACGTCACTCAGGATTTTACAATTATCTGTCCAGAGATCTTGTATGATTTTTTAAAAATAGTAAAATAATCCGAAATGCTTCATTCTTTTTAGGGTACCCTCCTAACACATTAATCTACTTAGAAAAAATTATTTTGAGTCACAAACACCTTATTAAAGCTCTGATTTACTAATTTCAAAAACGTTTTACTGTTCTGAAACTATTCTGAAACTCTGGACAGATTGTGGTTGACTCACAAAACCCATGATCAAACCCCTCTAAACATAAAACCACCTTAAAACAAAAATTGCAGTGGTAGATTACTGTGTTATTGACACTTTCCCGTTGGTTTCACTTGATTTCAACGGTTAGATTTCGAACTAAAAATCTTTGATCGAAAACAGTTTGTGAAATCACTGTTTTCGTTTTACTAGTTCATCTTTGTTGGTTGACCTCAACTATTAAATCATAATGTTGGGCTTAAACCAAATCATTTCTTCTACCATTTGATGGTCATTGAAGACTAAGGACATCTTTAGACTTATGGATTTTTGATGAAGTATGAAATAAACTTCACAAGATCCAAAACAATGAACTCAAACTCATGGACCAAATCTTGAGTTCAAAACATTACTCCTACCACTTGGTGATCATTGGAGACTAAAAGAAAACAAATCCTCTCTAATCTCCATGGAATATAATATGAATTCCATAAGATTCATAATAAGGAGGCCCAAATCATGGGTTAGGACTTGAATCTCACCGATTATATGTAGATTATGGTCATGATCAACCTTAAACTCCATATGAATCACAAGGTTATAGGAGAATAAGGAATCAAATTCAAAGAGCTTCAATGAGATATGAAAGATCTCATGAACCTTATGAATGAAATAGAAATAAAGGAAATCAAAGTTTTATTTTGGAACATAAATTCTTCAAAATTGAACTTATCTCAAATCCAAGGCATCAATTGAATCCAAATTAATGAAGTGTTATGAGATTCAATCACAAGTTCTTGGTGGTGTGTGATGAAATGGGGTAAGAAGAGAGGTTTTGAAAATGTGTAAAGTTCCTAGATCTAAGAACTTGTGATTGAATTAGCCTAACTCTACCAAGGATTAAGAGGTTACCTCTATGACCTCAAAGAATTCTTCAATTTCTTGTGAAGTTCTTCCAAGATCTTCAAATTCTTCTCAAAAACTCTTCAAATTCTTCAAGAAATTCTTCTCTTCTTCTCAATTCTCTATATAATTCTCTCTCTAAACTCAAGTATATCTCTTGTATATGTATATAATGATTCAAAAGCTTCAAAGTCCCCTCAAAATGAAGATGAAGATCTATTTATATAGGCCATTACCTCAAGGATAAATGGGTAAATTCGGGTGGAGACCCATGTGCAAAGATTTCTTCTAGAACATGTGAGAAAAACAGTCTGTTACAGCCAGCGGCACTCGACGGTTTTCGGCGGCATTCACTGAGTGTCGGGCGGCATTCACTGAATGCCAGGCGGCAACCCGTGAATGCCGGCGCGGCACTCAGTGAGTGCACTGAGTGCCGCCGGGTTTTTCGGGTGCCGGGGTTAACTGAATTTTGCCCTTCTTTTTAAATTTTCAAAAGGTATGTTGATGTAAACTAAAATTTTTAATCTATATATATCTATATTTGTACTAAGATCCCCCATGTGCATGGTATCACCCATGTGCATGGTATATACTTAAATATACTATTTTCTTTTTTGTATTTTCTCCTTTTTCAAAATCTCTTTTTTCATTTATTTTTATTTTATATTTCTTTTCAAAACTCTTCTTTTATATATATATTGAGCAAATTCTCAGACTGATTTCCTCATGTGTTCTTCAATGTTCGGATTTCTCCCGAATACCCAAACTCTCTCTCTTCTTTCTCCTTTTTATATTTTCTATTTTTAATTTTGAAATTTGTCTTGAAGAATCAATTGAAGATTTTGAATTTTCTGGAAAATCTTCGAATGTCACCGGCCATTGTCATCATCGGTCTTTTGAGAGGTAACCAATCCCTAGATTTGACGTTTGGTCAAAATTGGGGTGTCTACAGTGCCACGCTACCTTTTTCTGGCCTGAGCGTCGAAGGCACTCTTGGACTTGGCCAGAGAAGCGGCATTGAGGGAGTCCTCAATGGAAATAAGGTGGTCCTTAGGCTTATGATTTTCCCCCTCGGATAGGCAAAGTTGAGTGACAAGAGAGCTACATGGGAGGCTCCTTGATGATGTGGTCTTCTGCGACAATGTACATGAGCTCAAGAATGAGCCTCGGTAAAGAGAACGAGTTCGTTATCCCAAGAGCAGCTAGATTGACAGCGTAGTAATGTCCTAGGGTAGACTTGTGTGTGGTGAGCAATAGAGTTTGGCAGACAATGATGTGGAGGTCGACGTATGCCCTGGTCATGGCTCTGACTGGAAACTAGATGCCAGTCCAATCAAAATCTTGGTCTGTGAGAGACCGATAAACAATGGGAGGCAAGCGACGGCAAGAATGCCACGGTGGGGTAGGGAGGAATGGTGTCGCACTCCTCAGGGATACCCATAAATTGAGTAAAGGTGTGGAGGGTGATCGTGAACTGCTTGCCCTATACAAAAGCAAAGAAGGCGCGTGCGGAGTTCGAATCGGGAATGAGGCTTGCATAGATCTCCAGCACCATCTCCTGATTGACATGGTGCTCAATTGCCACCTAATCGCCCCACCCACCGCCCTCGTAGGCCTCTCGCATGTAGTTCGAGAATGAGATCAAGTCGAGAGATCACTCCTTGAGGATGGTATGAGTGGCAAAGTAGGCATTGTGCCACTCTTTAGTTTCTTGGGATCGAAAAACCTCAGAAGATGCATGGCTTGGGGTCGAGGGGACGAGGCACAACGATGACTTTTGGTTTTTGTCATCGGATTCCTAAAAAAGAACGAACGTGAAGAGTAAGCATGAGGTAATTGGAAAGATGAACCACAATGTTATAAAATTCAATAACCAATTCCACACTCCCCAAGGATATTCATGCCCAAAGCATGAAGGTAAACAAAGCGCAGTGCCTTAAAAATTCAAAACAAAATAAAGGCACCACCTATCCTTTGAAAATTTAGGGCAAATAAGATGTGACAATGGATAGATTTTTGAATTGTAGGGTTAGGGAAATCCCCAATCATGAAATCAAAATGTCCCCATTTGAACCCAAAATCTAGAAGCAATTCACAACCTTAACTCCATTTGGGAAATTTTTTTGAAAGTTGGAGGTTAGGGGTTAGGTTTGAATGAAGATTTATGGAAATTCCCAAATTGAAAAAATACATTGCCCCACACATGAGCCTAAACTATCACCATTATACCCAAAGTATCCTAAAATTAAAAAATTGCAAAACCAAGAGGAGCCGGGGACCTTATCCCGAGTAGAGTGGATGAATATCAAGAGATGAGGAGAGAGATTGGGATGAGGGCTTGCAACCCAACCTTAGCTGTAATGGTGTCCAGAGTGGGAGAGAGTGATAGTGGGTAGGAAAAGGGTTAGGTTTGGGAGGGGGACTGCACAGAAGGAGAAGAGAGGGAGGGGGTGAGGCTAGGGTTTAGGTTAGGGATGGGGGGTGGTAGTGTATGGTGGCTGTATGGCGGTAGGAGAAAAAAGGGGGAATGGAGGGGTTGTGGTGGTGTTGGGCGGTGATTAGGGAAGAAGAGAGAGGGAGAGAGATCGCTGAGAGAGAGAGAGAGAGAGAATGAAAAGAAAAAATAAAGAGTTTAAAAATAGCCCGCACCCCGTTCGATCGGTCAGACGGGTTAAGTCGATCGGTCTAGAGCCCCTCTGTTGAAAACAAACTAAAGTCCACCATGTCGATCGGTCGAACATCCCCGTTCGACCGGTCCAATGCCCCACTATCAGAAGATAAAAAAATGACCAACCCTGCTCGACCGGTCGAATGGGCAAGTTCGACCGGTCGAATGCCCCTTTGTTGTATGTTAAGTTAAGAACAAAGAAGGGCCATTCAACAATTTTTTAAGAAGAAGAAGAAAAAGAACAAGAAGGAAAGAAACAAAGAAAATAAAAAGGAAATAAAATAAAGTTGCGCATTTTATTCATGAATCAAAGCATTTGCACAGAATTTTGATCAAGCTTTGGAGATTGTTGATCTTGCCTTTGCATAAGCATTTGCATTTGGTCCTCAAGGAACTTCTTATGTGGAGGCACATAAGTATTCGATAAGGATGGACCATGAGAAAAAGGAGGAGGTGGAGGTGGTTGATGAGATACAAAATTATTTTGAAAGTGTTCTGGATGCGGCATTTGTGGTGGTCCATGATAAGGCTCATTCCTCCACCCTTGATGAGGTGGATTTTGGTTTTAATTTTTCCATCCCGGATTATATGATTCGCCATAAGACGGATTGAATGGCTTTTTGTATGCTCCCATGGCATTTGTTTGCTCGTGCAAGATTTCTTTGAAAGCCAGGATGGTGGGATAAGTATTGGTTAAGTGACCAATCTTTTCACATATGGCACAAGTTTCTTCAACAAAAGCCATGAGTTGTGTGGATTATTACACAGCTTGTGCCGCCTCGGCCTCTTCTTTGGCTTGCTCCATTGCTTCAACTTTTCTTTGAAGTTTGGCAATTGTGGCACAAAAATCATCCTCTTGATTGAGTTCAAGGATCCCGGGAGTAGGCGACTTAGGAGAAGGAACGTTGGTGGCCGATTTTGCCTTATTAGTACTCCTATCATAGGGTTCTGATGTGTCCCAAGCTTGAGTTGTGTAGGCCATATACTTGAAATGTGCCTCTGCCTCCTCGGGGGAAAGCATCATTAACTATCCATGGCACATGTTTTCAATAAGTTGTTTGGAGGCGAGTTGAAGTCCAGCATGGATTGTCGAGACTAACCCCCATTTATCAAAATTATGATGAGGACAAGTATTTAGCAAGTCCTTAAACCTCTCCCAATACCAAGTGAATGATTCAAATTCTACTTGCTTAAAACTTTGAATCATTTGTCTTAGAGTGTTTATGTGATGCATGGGGAAGAATTTTTGTAGGAATTAGGATTGCATTTTGTGCCATGTTCAAGTGGATCAAGATTTCAAGGAATTGAGCCATGTTTTGGCTTTGTCCTTGAGAAAGAATGGGAAAAGTTTGAGTCAGAGAACATCCTCCGAACAATTTTGATCACTAAACGTAATGCACATGTTCTCAAATTCCTTAAGGTAGAGGTAGGGTTGGTCTTTATCCATACTGCAAAAGGTTGGTAGCAACGAAATCATTCCGAGGCAGTAGTGGAATTGTTCGGCATTATAAGGGAAAACAATGCAAGACGGAGTAGAATTTCTCTCCGAATGGAGATAGTCCTTAAGGGGACGCACGCTATTGTTGGGTTTGTGCCCTCAAACCATTACTTTATGTATGAGACATTGACATTTTAATATATGGATATCAACTTTACATTTCATTGTGTATGTTCCTTTCATGAGATGATTGTTAATCCTTAAGTATCATAGTATGTAATTCGTGTATGTATGAGATACATACAAGTGAGATACGAATTACTATTCTTCGATACTTAGAACTTGTCATAGTGGATGATGAGACTGGATACCTCATCAGGTCTACACTGTAGCATGATTGACTACCATTGGATGGAATGATTAATCTCAATCACTAGGGTATTAATCTTAGTTAATATGCTAGTACTTATAGTGCATTGACGGACCTGAGCTTTCCTATTGATACTCAAGACTGTCAACAGTCGATAGGAATTCATAACTTGTATAAGGTATGTGTTCTCAATCTTGAGACGATTATGAACACAGACTATGGATATGGCTGCTTTGACTTACCAATCAGTGAGGTCTATAGAAGATCAACACCTGGGTATTTTGGGTATGTCAGGTTCACAGGGTTGTGAACATATATTATCAAGATAGAATCTACTCTCTGATAGAGAGTAAGCAATATTCCCTTGAGAATGTCACCAAGTTGATTACTAAGAACTGCAGTCTTGTTGATAAGTAGTTATCAACATGTTTGGTTATCATGAGAGGTGAATGGGACTCAAGGAATACATGAAGTAACCATGATTCAGGTTGATAGTAACCGTTTATCCGACTACCTGAATATGATTGTGAATGCTGAAGGTAGAGGGACATTAGTACAACATACAAGTCTAGTTATCTCTTTGGATATGTTCTTTTGCTTTGGAATTCAATTATCGTTTTATAGTGGAGTAAATGTTAACTGACCAGTTGGTTAGTTTGTTGATCTCAGAGTTTGTTTGGTCATAGGAATTAATAACTGGTCTGAGCCAACAATAAAGAGCCTAGGAGGTCCCACTATTAGCTCCGCGAGGATACTTGGAAAGGCATATGAGGATGATGTCAAGATAGGTTCGATTGATCAAAGTTGTCTCAATCGATTGAAGTCTGGATAGGTTCGATCGCTCGAAGGTGGTTCGATCGATCGAATGTTCGATCGCTCGAAGGTGGTTTGATCAATCAAATGTTCGATCGATCCATGACACTTTGATCGCTTGAACTTTAGGTCGGTTCTAGGAATCTATAAATAGGGTAGCTGCGTCCAGAAATAAGGGTTCGTCGTTTTAATATGCCAGAAGCTACAAAAACTATTTTAGAGCTCCCAAACCCTCTCCATCCTCTTTATTAGAGATCCCACCATCTCTAGTCTTTCTGAGAAGCATCTGCAGGAGTCATAAGAGTGAAGGCAGCCTAGTGGAAGCTACTGCACCATCCAGAAGAAAGAAATTCAGAATTGGGTTCAAGACCTGAGGTATGATTTCTTGTTCCCCTCTCTTGTATGCATCTATGGAATTGGCGAGTAGTAGATCCTGGGCTACCAATAAGTTTTTATAACTCAATATTTCTGCTACACGTATAAAATAATTTTAAACCTGTTTTTCCTTTAGTTATCCCCCTGAAAATTTCTCTCACCTTGTTCATTCAAATTGTCGCCCATTGCTGCGAAATCGGTGGATGATTAAAAAAACAAAGATTCGAAAGTCGTCGATGATGAGGATTATAGTCACCTATATGAGCTTGAGCTCGAAGATTCTGGGTGTTCGATGAAGGATTGCCGCCAACACATTTATGCATTAAAATATTGGAGTAGGGTATCTGGGTTCGTTAAAATGGCAGGAGCCTAGTCTCCGGCAGCGGTGACAAAAACTTGTTCGCTCTCAGGATATGTATGATTCAAGTACAAATCGACTATAACAAGTAATACTCGGGTAGGTACGAGGTCGATTTCCCCGGGGACTAGACCGGAAGATTATAGTTTCAAGACTAGAATCCACTACTCTAGTAACCAAAAAGAAAGACAAGATGGATGATTTGAGGTTTTTTCTTTTAACACTACGAATATAATTAACATGCAAGCAATATTAAGGTAATAATGACAACTAATTAAGTTAGCTAGTTAGAAAATAGCTAAGACTAACAACTACACATGAACTAGATTGACAAGTTTGATATAACTAAGGGAAAAGAGGCTAGGGGGTCATGTTACCAACCTTGGATCACACAAGGATAAGTCTTGGGAATTTGGAGGGAACTTCTCAAGTGAACAAAGTACCTCGGGGGCTAACAATCAAACATGTGGGTTGTCAACCCCACTATGAAAGATGAAAGCTTAAAGGGACTAAGGAAAAATGCTAGATTTGTAACATAGATTCAATAACCCCCATTGCATGACAATAGAGGTAAGGAAACAAGCATATTACAAACCCAACACTGTTCATTCACCTAAGAAGATCCAAACCCTTTAGACTTTCAATAAAAACAAAGATCCATAGGTGGGTTCATGACCCTGACCGAGAAATTTAACTACACAAGGGTTTTACTATATTAACAACAAAATAGACAACAAAGAAGTAGGAATACATCACCATTAATGAAAATACCCACTTCAAGAGAGAGAATCCAACAAGAAACTTCAATAAATGCTCCAATAAGAAGCCAAGCTTTATAAGTACAAGAATCTCTCACAATCTCACTTACAAGCCCTAAATCTAAACTAATATATGAACTAAAGACAAGAGAAGCCTTAAGAAGTACAAGAGAGTTAAGGAGAGAGTATCTAAGCTGCTGAAAGTTAGGTCAAGCCCCCCAAAATCAAGTTATAATGGGGTATTTATACAAAACCTTCAGAGTGGAAAACTTGTAAAACAAAGGGTACAGAAACAGGGTAGTTCGACCGATCGAGCGAGCCCATTCGACCGGTCAAATGCCCCTCTACATTGAATCTTCACAGCTTGACATGTAGTTTGCACACCAATCGTAGAATCACCATAACTTCTTGCCCTGACCTCTGATTGAGGCAAAATTTATGGCCACACAAAGATGACTCGTAGAGCTACCTTTATCTAGTTTAGAACAATCTCAAAACATGTGGTCTTGGAGGCTGAAAGTGGACAAGAAATAGCCGCAATGGTAGTGATCTTCAACTAAGACTTTGTCTCCCAACTCGGATTGCCAATATGACCTACAAAACACTCACACAACTCGTGTAAAAGATGTAAACAATAGAAATGAGGGTTATGCAAGGAATGTGCATAAATAATGTACTTAGAAGCTCCAGAAATGTTATTTTGCACAGTTATAAAGCTATGCATATGCAAAATATGAGGTTAATCAGCGAACTTGTTCAATGGAAGGTGCGTCTCCCACGAACTCTCGAAATTGATAACACATGCTTATAGCATATCTCATATCACTTAATTGAGTCATTCCGTTTGTCCTTCGATTTGTGGATGAAAAGCTGATTTCAAGTTCAATGAAGTTCCCATAGCCTTGTGTACTCTACCAAAATTCTAAGGTAAAACATGAATCACAATCCGATACTATCATCATAGGTACTCCATGAAGTCGTACAACTTGTTGCAGGTATATGCGGCTTAAACGCTCCACCGAGTACATCATGTTATAAGCTATAAAATGCACTATATATACAAGCAAGGTCTGCATGCAACTAGCAGGAGGTGTCTTCTTTGCAGGAAATACTTGGAGACCAAGTTCAGAAAGTGGCAATCGATTAGGCTCATAGGGCAATTGATTGGTACTAAGGCAGCAAGGGCAATCGATTGGCAAACATGGCAATCGATTGAACATCAAAAGATGGCAATCGATTGGGAAATCTAGGCAATCAATTGGGGATCAAAATTCACCAAAGACAAGGTTAAGACAATGTATTAATATAGAAACTCAATGCATATATGTACAATGTAATTACAGCGAAAAAATGCGTGTATTACATCCAATCTCTCCAAACAGTTTTAACAACAATTCAATATAAAAACACAGTTTTAAAAATAAAAAAATGGTTTATTTTAAAATAGATTTTAGAAATCCATTTGTGGAAAACAATTTGTAAAAGAAGTTAAAAAAAAATACTTTATTTTATCAGTAACTCTATTTATTTGAGAGGTAGGAGATAAATAAGTAATAAATTAACAAAGATTTTAGATTAGGTGTTTTGGCTGCTGGATTTGGTAATGCGTTGTCGTTATTTGTCAAAAATGTTCGGGGTATCAAGGTTTGAGATATGTTCCTCAAATAAAAATAGGATATAAATTGTAAATATAGATTGGCATATGTATAGGGCTTGACTATTAACCACGTGATTACTGACTCAATGGCATATAACTCCAATAATAAACCCAAGTGGAATTAGTGATTGTACTGATCATAAGCATTGATCTGACAAAGTGTCGTTTGAAGTTAGCTAGGAAACCAAATTAGGGATTCATTTCATAAAGAACAATGAATGTTAACGTGAAGTCTGTTAATAGAAAAATACCACATTACCATCATATATATGGTCACCTTTTAATTTATCATATATGTTGAATTGTTCCTGGAATTAAAGTCTTATAGTTTATGAGGACTCTTCATTTTATCAAATTTTGGTCACAATAGGACTCATAACTTTAAGTAAACACAGTACTAGCTAATGCAGATTTCACATTTTTTTTTCTTTTGCAATTCTTTTTCCTACCACAGTAAGCAATTATTGTTAAATAGTAGGACAAACATTATTTTGAAAAATAAAACACTATTTTGAAAAGAAAAAAGAAAAAAAAAACAATGAAGCCTTTTAGTTTAATAAGACAAGCAATCAAATTATTTGTGTGTGATTGTCAATATCTATATTTGTGACTTACTTATTTTATATTTGTTTCGCATAAGTTTGTTTCAAAGATTTAGTTGTACAAGTTAGGATATACTTTCATGTTCAATATCACTCAACTTTTAAGTTGTTTTAATAATTCACTCCCGTGCATAGCACAGGTTAAAAAACTAGCTTTTTTTTTAGGAAAGAGTAATGCTATGCTTCCCAAATCCTAATCCCAAATTCACATCCCCAATGATAGATTTTGATTGGATGATGTTGAATCGGTCTTGTCACACCTTGGAATGACAAAAAAGAAAAAGAAAAAACAACAATGAAGCCTTTTAGTTTAATAAGACAAGCAATCAAATTATTTGTGTTTGATTGTCAATATCTATATTTGTGACTTACTTATTTTATATTTGTTTTGCATAAGTTTGTTTCAAAGATTTAGTTGCACAAGTTAGGATATACTTTCATGTTCATTATACAAAATTTGTATGCTACTTTGTTCAAATATTGCTCAACTTTTAATTTGTTTTAATAATTCACTCCCGTGCATCGCACAGGTTAAAAAACTAGTTTTTTTTAAGGAAAGAGTAATGCTATGCTTCCCAAATCCTATTCCCAAATTCACATCCCAAATGATGTGGCAATGGGCACACTAGATTTTGATTGGATGATGTTGAATCGGTCTTGTCACACCATGGAATGACAAAAATAGAGAAAATAAAGTTCCTTTTTGGTCCATAGGCAATGACTGTTGAATTCACTGAATTGTCCACACCACGTAGTTCTAAATGCTAATAATAGAAAGAACAGTAATAAACAGTAAATTGATCATAATAAGAACTTACTAACTATTACATTAGAGTTTAAAACGTCGTAATAAAGATCTTAAGGCAACGTATGCCCATATTACAAAACGTAATACTAAAGCCTGATATTAGCATTAGAACTATAATCTATCCTATATCTTCAGTTGACATATATATAGTCATCATCATAGTATTCTTCGGCGTCTCCTACTCTAGTAGGTCCATCTCCTGCATACCCCTCCTCCGGGTGGTATCCGTCATTGTAAGGTTCCCCACATGCATCATAAGCAACAGGATAGTCTGGATAGGAAATGTTCAGGCGTAAAAGGCCGTCAACTTACTGAAAGCCGAGTGAGTAGAAACTTACACAATATCAGAGGCTGAAGTAAGTACAAGTTAGAATGATGTTCAGTGAATGCTAACTATAATATCTTTTCTTTATTTCGATTACCAACGTTTTGTTACCTGAAGACCGACAAAGTACTCATGATTCGAAAATAGACTCAATAACTCAACTCTATAAATATACCATCATTCCGTCCACCATTTTTAAGAACATATTCATAACTCACAGTATGTCATGGACTCTATGTCAGTCTGTCCCCAGCTTTTAAGAATATATTCGCAGCTTACTGCATTTCAGGGACATAACATTTCGAACAAGGTATATCAATCTATTGCCACGACTTAGTGACGTCTAGTAGTGATCCCAGCTCACAGCCTCTTAAGAACATATTAATAGCTCGTCGGCTTTTAAGAATAGATCATGGATCACCTGACTATCTTAGGACTACTTGGTCTAGCTTACCGCCTTTAAAGAACATATGCACAGTTCACCGGCTTTTAAAAACATATCATGACCAAGTGTCCACCCATGCATGATTCGCAAAATTTATCAAACCTATTTAAGTTTCGTACTAATACTTATACATGACAATCCCATGTGGCCTGGCTACACAGATTGAAATGAAACGGATATCAAACTGATTTATGACTACACGTTATCTAATGTTATGAAACATTTTCACATTCCACTTAATATGATCTCATTATTGTGTCGCAGTATCTCTTATTCAATCAATATCACATAATGAAAGTATAAAATGGTATTTGAACAACTAAGCGGTTCATATCATAGATAAATAGAGATATTAGTATTCTGTAAGTTCCAATGGATTAAGGTAAGGGTTTAATCGATTGGGTAAGAGTAAGTTTTAATCAGTTTAAGTCATTTTCAATCGATTGAGAAAGCAATAATGTCAATCGATTGAAAATCACTTCAATCGATTGATATAAGTTCAACCGATTGAATTTATTTCAATCGATTGGGAAGGTCATATTCTTCCCAGTGAGGGGCAGAAGCGGGCTGGGGTATTGGTTTGCCATTTTGGTTCATTTCTTCACGTTTAAATTTACAAAAACATCTACCCTAAGTTATTGAGTGAGTTTAGAACTCACCTAAGTGTAGGGAGTGTGTTTGGGGTGAGCTTGAGCTTTAATGGCCAACTCTCTATCTCTCTCTCTCTCTCTCTCTCTCTCTCTCTCTCTCTCCTCTATCTTTGTCTTCTTCTTTCTCTTCTTCTCCCCCTTGTTATTTTTCTACTCCTCCTTTTTTGTTTCTTCTGTCTTCCCTCTCCTCTTCAGGAGAATGGTTATATATAGGGTGTATATGTGTGTGTATATATATATATATGAGAGTGTATGTCACGCCCATCCTGGAAAATCTAATTTTAAATGCATAATTGAATTATGAGAAATATTAATGTGGGTTAATAATTATGGATGAGGTTGACCGTGGGTCAACGATGGGTGTCAATCGAGGACACAAGAGATTGTTAATCAAAGAGGAATTGAAATGAGTAAATGAAATTTATATGATTTAAATGTTATTTGGCTTTACCTGATTTACGTGAATAGTAAATATACATGTTTATATGTTTACTGATAGTCTTGTTTATGATCACTTTGAATGATATAGTGATAACGTATATGACCTATTACATAAAAGGTAGGTTATCTAGAAATTTCATGGAAATAGTTTTCGGAACGTAATTATGGAGACAAACAGAACTTAGATAAAAAAATTTATGGTTTAGAGATTTTCGCTCGTGAAGTGATAACTTAGACGTTTAAGATATTTTGGGGAATAATTGGGAGTTTCGAGGACTCGTGGGAAGTTAAACATAATTTCAGAAAGTCGAGGCTATACATAGTAAGCTATGAGATTTTTTCATTTACAACTTTTTCTAAACCTAAAACAAGAGTGGGGAAAATTCTTGGCTTCGAGCTTTATGACGCCAAACGATGAACATCCGTCTGTCCAATTTTGTCTTCGCTTATATTTTCGGAATCCTCGAGGTAAGAGCTATGTTTGGTATGAATAAGGCCATGTTTGGAAAACTTTTATGAAAATCCTAATTTTGTGTTTTCTTGGAAAACATATGACAACTCGTAGGTTTCACTTGAAATCGGATATTCGGCATAGTTTTGGACTCCTAGTACTTCTTTCAAAAAATCAGGAGAGTAGCTTGAGGTATGAATCCTAACTTGTGTTATATAGGAAATTCTATGTTTTGAATACCAAGTGTGATATTATGATATGGGAAAAATTTATTTGTTAGTTTAGGCCCATTTATTATGCTCGTGAATATGTATAAAAAGCATGTCTTTATGATTATGTGAGCATGCTAGATGATTATGTGGGTCAAAAGAGAGTTTTATACAATTTCATGCCAGGGTAAGCTTCTTGATGTTTGAGAATTTGAGTAGCGACGACTACTATACATGGTTTGGGAACCAGCCCTGCCATAGTAGTTGGATGTAATGGTTGATAGACTTTGGACTTGCAATTGGCATTGCAGTTTAAGACTTGGACTTGCCGGTATATTGGATGAATGCGTAACTCTCTCCTTAGAGACTAATTGATGTGTTTTGATGATATTAAATCATGAATTGCCCTATATGTATCTGTTAGAATTGTGCACTTAGCATATAGCTGAGCAGTGGAGACTTACTCCATTGCAGGTGAGAAGAAGAAAGGAAAGAGGAAGCAAGAAGAGTGAGGCCGATGGGACACCGGGATCGTTTCTTATTTATAGTTTTGTAGTTCACACTTTTATTATAAGTACATTATAGGGAAAACTATTTTTGTAATCTCAGAATACTCGTCATATTTGTAATGATGTAATATGGATTTTAAGAAGTTAGAACTATGCTGTTTTTAACTTAGAAACCTTGGAACAGATTCGTAATATTGTAGTTCGTAGTAAATCTCTTTTGGTATGTTGGGATGTATCCGAACTCGTGACTTCATGTCTTGGATGCTTAATTATCAAACTCGTATTTTGGAAATGTGTTATATTGTCTTTCATGAGTTATAGAGGTGTTGATTTGAATTGGTTCAGTGAGACTTAGGTAAAATCCATCAAGCAATGAGGGATTCTGCCCAGGTCCCTTTCGACCGGTCGAATGCAGTTTTACCGGTTGAAATGACTCTAGCCCGCTTACTCTTAGCTACCTTTTTTGGAAATTTTTTTAAAGGTTCTAATTGGTTTTTAGGGAACCTTTGGGGTCCTCTTGTTTTGAAATATAATTAACTTTTCGATTTTATACGAATTTTACGGACTTGTAGTTCAATGTTTCTCAAATGAACTTTATTTTAAAGAGTTTCTTCATGTTTCTTTTCCACTGCGTTTACTTTTAGTGAATTGGATAAACCTTGGTGGTGTGCCACGTGTCCTATTTTCGCCCGTGGCGGGATAGGTTGTGACATTTATTGGTGTCAGTGCAATATGTAACAAAACTTTGGGAACGTTCGACATCAAGTGGAGTGTAGAGTAAAATGGCGTATACTCTAGAATGCATCCATACATAGTAGAGATATTTGATGCATGTGGTATGTTGTTATACATATATGATTACATTTATTGTCAGACATGCATAGTATTTAAGCATTAGGATTGACAAGATTGTGAAACTATGGACGGTGATCAAGATCAATCACCACATGCACGTATAGACCAGCTGACGGATATGATTAGAAACTTGGTACGAACAATAGTTGAACAACTACCTCTGACAGCTCCAATTGAGACAACACCAATAGCAGTTATACCTGCACCTGAGTACATAGGTGGGCAATCTCTATTGGAATAATTTGCGAGGAAGAAACTGATGGAGTGTCATGGGAAGTCTGACACAACGCTAGCAGAGCATTGGGTAATGGACATGGAGAGGATTTTCAGATCCCTTTCGATATCCAATATACAGAAAATTGAGAATGCGAGTGATGTGCTCAAGGGTGAAGCACAGAATTGGTGGGTGAATGTTTTGGATCAAGGAGGACCGATAACTTGGGAAGGGTTCAGGGTAGAATTCAACCATCGATTCTTTTTGAGAGCCGCTCATAACGCAAATAAGAGAGAGGTTGATAATCTTTAACAGGGAGACATGAGAGTGACAGAGTACACATCAAAATATAATGCTTTATTGAGGTTTGGAAAGAGTTCTGTGCCAACGAAGGAAGACAGAACAAGGAAGTACGAAGAGGTACTGAGAGAAAACATCTGCTTGAGGGTAGAAACATATGAACACCTGACCATCAGAGCAGTGCAACAAACCGCACTCATGGCAGGAAGAATGGAAAGGCCGAGACAGAATCAACAAGGGAAAAAGAACAGTGAGGGTGGTGACCAAAACCAGGGTGGATCATTCAAGAGGCTGTTTGCACGAGGCTCTGGTTCTAGTTTCAGTGGACAAGGGAGATCGATGAGTAGTGTACCGATATGTTTACTCTGTAATCGACCACACATAGGTCGATATTTCATGACCAACCCCCAGAACAAGAACCAAGGAATGGGTAGTGCTAGTTTCACACCTAATTTGAGGGGTGTGGACCGTGAAATGTGGATGAGGGGTGGGTCCTGGCGTTTTCCCTCGATAGTGTCCCAGGACGGATCCCAAGGAGCACACTTCAGGGAGAACTAGGACTTCCTCACGCGATCCTAGAGACAAAGAGTTACCACTTAATTTTTATCGGGATATAGGAAACCCAAGTTTGACTCGCCTAAAATTGAATAAGGTTACTTTCCCTTCATTACCAGAAACTAGGTTCGGGGGTCTTGGTACGAGAGGGGAATGAGCCCAAGCAGGACTAAAGCACCCCCCCCTCGCCCTACCGAACGGTAGGCCTTGATTTAAATATCCTTGTTCTTAATTCATAATTGGTGTTGTTTCCTCAAACATACTAGATAATATATACATATCAAAAGGGAATATCTAAGAAAAATCATGGCAAGAGATTAAATTAAGTAGAAGTCAGATGCACATGCAATACAAGAGAGAGGTATACTTACAGTGGCTAGTCCCGCCCGGGACCGATGCAAATAAAGGAAACATGTCATGATATGCAAAAGGGAATAAGAAGACTTACATTGAGTTGACTCAAGCGGAGTCACAAAAAGAAAAAGAAAAGAAACGTGCAATGAAATCTGCAACAATCCTATATAAGATGTCTCTAACACATAAGCATATAAACGGAGACTATCCTAAGGGAATTGTGTCGTTGAAAACAAAGTTGTAAACCTTGAAAAATTCTAAGAGGAAGGATAGAGATAATACATGATACATGGGCACTAAGCCATATGTAGACAACGCAAACCCACGAATCAAAGTCTGGATCCATGGCATTCAATTCTTTGCACTAAGACACCAAGAGATACCCAAGCATTGCAAAAATACAAGCAAACAAATGATATGCGTGAAAGACGAGTAAAAGATGTCATCAATCAAATTTCCAGATTAAGCAACCTCTAATGAATCCTATCAAAAGTGGTATTAAACATGAGCTTAGTTAAAACCCTTTTACAAAAAGTTAGATACATGTCTTAGGGAACTTTTCCAAAAAGTAGAACCTCTTTACCATTTTTGAAGTTCAAGAAATAAAAGTTTTGGGAATAGTGGACCAGGACTGTCCACTGTTCTTGTAAAAATCATAATTAATTCTACAAAAATCATGTGAAGCTCTATTTGGTGTCATAAGAAAGCTATTTCATTATAGTTTATGAAAATAATAATCCCATGGACATTTCATGAACTTAAGGTTTCTGAAAAGTTGTTTTAACCAGATTATGTTATTTTGGAAATTCGGTATCATTTGACAAATGAATACAAAACATAATAGAAGTTCATGAATCATGTTAATCAAGTTAATCTAAGCTTTTGATCTCTCATCTATTTATCCTAGATGATTTCTAAACCAAGTTTTATTCATCAGTTGTTGTTGAGTGATCAAGGTATGACCATTTTGTATTCATAATCATAATTGTAGTTAAATCTAGAAAATTCCAGAATAGTTGTATCAAATTCAAACGCTTAGAAAATGATCTTAACTCGATCGTATGCTCACGATTTTATATCGACATATAGATACATGAGTTAGGAATCATCCCCAAAAAGCAGAATATCGATAACTATCATAGATTTTCTGAAATTCAAATACAAAGAGACTATGTTCAAATCTGTCAACCGATTTCTCAACAATTTCTAAAAATAGCATATGGATCCTAGGAGTGCTAAAAAATGGATCGAATGAAAACTAATTCATCAAAGTTTATCCAGAATATTTGAAATCTATCAAACTATGGGCAAAATCAATCTGTGTTGCTAAATTTTAACTAGTTCATTTTAAAGTGTGAGGAAAACATCTTAGGTGATGATTGAAGCTTATTTGAGAGATCACACCCATAGATCAACTTAATTATCATGATTCCCAATCAATTTAGCCCTCAAGTTATATGAAGAACTTTAGATCATAGATCAAAGGGACTTATAAATATCTTATTGGCGATGAAAATCAATAGGAATTCTAGGTAATAGGAATAATCAAGAGATAAGTTTGAACATAGGAATCATCCTTCTCATAGATCATACTTCCAAACCATCATAGAATTCAAAATATATACATATATATAATCATGTATGCATGGATCTAAACTAAAATCGAAGAATGAAATCAAAATTGAAAATCAATAGTAAAAATCAATCTCTAATCATGAATTATCAATGAAAATCAAAAGAGACTTGGATCTAGCTATGTGAGTGTGTGAACAAGAGAGGAAGAAGATGAGTGTTCTAATAAAGAAACTAAAACTAAACTAGATCCAAGTCTTATAGAGTGGGCCCGATCGAAGAACTGGAATAAGTGGCGTTGGACCCACAACTCCTAGACCAAATGGTCAGCATCAGCACCCTGCTGGAGCCCCGCCTTAGGGAGAAGCTGATTTAATTTCTACAACAGAGTCAGGACGTGTTCGCCTGGTGCCATGAAGATATGCCCAGGATTGATCCCTGGGTAATGTCTCATCGCCTCAACATCGACCCAGACTCAAGGCCGGTAAAGCAGAAGAGACGGGGCATGGCCACCGAGAGACAAAAGACAGTGTGTGAGGTGGTCGAGAAGCTCCTCAAAGCCCAATCTATCCGAGAGGTCCACTATCCTGACTAGTTAGCAAATATAGTACTTGTCAAGAAAAGCAACGGGAAGTGGAGGATGTGCGTGGACTTCACTGACCTGAACAAAGCCTACCCCAAAGACTGTTATCCATTGCCCAGAATATACCTCCTTGTGGATTCCACAGCCGGCCATTCGCTCCTCTTGTTCATGGACACCTACTCCGGGTACAATCAGATCAGTATGTACCCCGGGGACGAAGAAAAGACCCCATTCATCACGGATTAGGGGACCTACTGCTATAAAGTCATGCCCTTCGGCCTCAAAAAATGCCAGAGCAACTTATCAACACCTGGTCAATCACATGTTCAAAGACTTGATCGGGAAATCAATGGAGGTATACGTCGACGATCTGTTGGTCAAAAGCCGGGACGAGTTTGACCATCTGGAACATTTGGCCGGGGCCTTCAGCATTTTGAGGAAGTTCGGGATGAGGTTGAACCCAGCCATGTGCACATTTGGCATCTCATCCGGAAAGTTCTTAGGGCACCTTGTTAGCAGGAGGGGAATTGAAGCAAACACTGAGAAAATCCAGGCCGTCATCAATATGCGATCGCCCAGGTCAACCAAAGAAGTACAGAGTCTGGTCAGAAGGGTTGTCGCACTGAATAGATTTGTCTCCAGAGCTACCGACCAGTGCCTGCAGTTCTTTAAGATCCTCCGTAAGGCATTTCAGTGGTTTGAGGAGTGTGAGGAGGCGTTCCAGGAACTAAAGAAGTACTTGGCATCTCCCCCTCTACTCTCAACACCCGTACCAGGGGAAAAATTGTTCCTATACCTGGCAGTATCACCCTCAGTGATCAGCTCGGCACTCGTTAGGAAAGAGCACGGGATACAGTTCCCAGTGTACTATACCAGCCGAACGCGGAGAACAGATACTCCCGCATCAAAAAACTTGCATTTGCTCTCATCACCTCTACCCGGACTCCGTCCGTACTTTCAAGCCCATGTCATTATGGTCCTTACTAACCAACCTCTCCGTAGGATCTTAAGTAGGCCTAACACGCCTGGGAGGCTCGTCAAGTGGGCCTTGAAGTTAGAAGAATTTGAAGTGGCCTATCGCCCCCGGACGGTAATCAAAGGGCAAGCAGTAGCAGACTTTCTGGTTGAGTTCACATATTCGGAAGACCCGGTTGAAGAGCTTGACCCACCGGTCCTATCGCCCGGGTTACAGGCTGACATCCCCACCTGGGTGCTGTATGTGGACGATTCCTCAAACCAGCAAGGCAGTGGGGCAGGAATCATCTTGACTACTCCCGACGGCATCCAGCTCAAGTATGCCCTAAGGTTTGGGTTCCGTGCCTCCTACAACGAAGCTGAGTATGAAGCCCTATTGGTCGGATTGTAGTTGGCCACTTCCACGGGTGCGTAATAGGTCCAAGGTTACAACGACTCTCAGCTTATGGTCAATCAAGTCAACCAAGAGTATGAAGCCCGGGGAGACAACATGATAGCCTATCTAGCCCTTGTCTGAGCGGTTTCAAAGAAGCTTCAGGGTTTTTCCATCACGCAGATACCCAGAGAGGAAAATACCAGGGCCGACCGGTTAGCTCGCCTCGCTTCGTCTTCTGAGTCAGACTTGCCCGGGATAAGGATAGAATACCTACCCAAGCCAAGTGTGAACAACTCAGAATGCATGGAGGTGGAACCAGACGCCTTAGGACCCAGCTAGATGGACCTGATCGTGGCCTTCCTGACAATGGGCGTGTTACTAGACGAGAAAGAAGAGGCCCGTCGGGTCAGATACCGGGCGGCCCGATATCATCTTGTAGACAGCATCCTCTACAAAAGGGGATTCTCTGTACCATATCTCCGTTGCGTCCATCCCGCACAAGTCCAAACAGTGTTGTATGAAATCAATGAAAGAGTGTGCGGTAATCACATTGGAGGCCGGGCACTCTCTAGAAAGGCCCTACTGCAAGGATAATACTGGCCGACGATGGCCCGGGATTCTTAGAAGTATGTCAAAAGATGCGACAAATGTCAGAGATACTCTCCCATGATCAACCGACTGGGAGATCTTTAGACACCAATCCAAAGCCCATGGCCCTTTGTCCAGTAGGGTATCGACGTTGTCGGACCCCTACCGACGGGAAAAGGACAGGTCAAGTTTGCAGTCATCGTCGTTGACTACTTTACCAAGTGGGCGGAGGCTGAGCCCTTGGCAATAATAACCGAGCAAAAATGGAAAGCTTCATGGAAAAGAACATCCTCAGTAGGTTCGGCATTCCCTGGGTTCTGGTCAGCGACAACAGTAGGCAATTCGACACCCCAATGTTCAGGCAGTTCTGCTCAGGCTATGGGATACTTAATCACTACTCCTCCCCCGAGCACCCTCAAGCCAATGGTCAAGCCGAGGTGACAAACTGGATGATCTTGCAGTCGATCAAAACAAGACTTGAAAGCGCCAAAGGGTTGTGGGCTGAAGAACTGCCAACCCTCCTGTGGGCCTACCGCACTACACCCCGAGCGGCAACAAGTGAGACGCCGTTTTCTTTAACCTACGGGTTTGAGGTGGTGGTCCCTATAGAGCTCGGATTGCCTACTTACCGGGTGGCAAATTACAGTGTGCTAAACAACGAAGATGCACTCAGAACAAAACTGGACTTGGTGGAGGAAAAAAGAGACCGAGCCTTTTTAAAGGTAGCAGCCTATAAGCAGCGGGTCTCACGATATTACAACAGCAGGGTGAAGCATCACAGTTTTCAAGTAGGAGACCTCGTCCTTAAGGCAGTGAACCAGACTACTCGAATCCCGAGCCTTGAGAAGTTGGGGCCAAACTGGGAAGGTCCATATACAGTTACCCAAGTCAACCGACCGGGAACTTACTGGCTTCGGAGCCTGGATGGACGTGATCTGTCTCACCCTTGGAATGTGCAACACCTCCGCAAGTACTATCAGTAACCCTGAGACATGGGCAGTTTAGCACTGGTCAGGAAATTTTTGTAGCTCCATTTGAGCAATCATTATAAATTTTTGAATAAAATAAAAGACTTTACTTTGCAAAATTACTCCTATCAGTGTCCCATGCAATATTGAAAGACCTCGGGCCTAACCCTGAGGCGCTTCCAAAGACCTCGGGATTGCACCCGAGGCCTAAAAGATCTCGGGCCTGACCCCGAGGCATGATAGACTTTGGCTAAAAACCAAGGCAGGAAAGACCTCGGACCTAACCCCGAGGCACAATCTTCACTTAGGTCCAACCGACGGTGGGGGAAAACCCCCTAGGTGGCTTATGATGGCAAGCTTCAAAGGACCCTGCAACCACCCATGTTCCAGGTCAGTTTCCTACAGCCACTCACTCCCGCACGCCTGCCTTAGCAAAATGCTTGGGGGCAGGGACTGGGCAAAAACAGGAAATCACACCGGTCATTAAAAGGACTTGGAATCCTAACATTCCTAAGTACTTACAGTGATCAGAGATAAATATCCCGAACGGTAAAACAGGATTTTCCTATAATACACCGGGCCATCCCGGACGGTAAACAGGACAAGTTCCTATGATACACCGGGCAGTTACCTTTAAAACAGGTCGGTAAGACCAGCTGTTCTACCAGTTATGGTCCTAAACCATTTATAGTGATCAGAGATAAATATCCCGGACGATAAAACAGGATTTTCTTATAATACACTGGGCCATCCCGGACGGTAAACAGGACAAGTTCCTATGATACACTAGGTAGTTACCTTTAAAATAGGTCGGTAATACTAGCTGTTCTACCGGTTATGGTCCTAAACCGTTTGCTAAGGCAGGGATTTAGGTCGGTTAAAATTGGGCGGATACTGTCAATCACAAACAGGCAGAATATGTAAACAGTTAATGTGAAGAAAAGTGGCCTCAAGGACCTTTTCATTAATTAGCAAACAAAAATATTTACATTGCCTGGGGGGCAGTTATAGTAGCCTCCCCAAAAATACAAGTCGGGGACTAAGCGTCGTCCACTATGACCACGTCCTCCGTCTCACCACCCTTTTCCTCTAGGTCAGCTCCTTCCCCCAGTATAGAGCCCCCGCCCAGGGCAGCCTCCTCAGCAAGGCCAGCATTAGTAGCTGGGCCCTCGCCCGTAGCAAGACCTACATCCCAGAAGTCTGAATCAATCCCCTCGTAGGACGAGATGTCCCACTCGGGGTGATCCCGGGAGAGTCTGCGCTTCAGATCTTCGTAGCCCTGGAATAAGCCATCGTCAAAAACTTCCTCCCGGGCCCCAACCATTGTCGCCTCTGCCAATGCCTTTTCTCATGCCTCCGTCGCTGCTACACTGGCCCGAGCAGCCTCTAGGTCAGCCTGGGTTATAGCCAGCTCGGTTTGAGCAGCGCCAAGGCTCAAGGCCAAACCCTTCACCTTGTCCTTCTCCATGACCAGAGTGGTCTCTCTGGCCTATGGGGTCACTCGCTCCTTAGACAAAGCGGCCCCCTGGCTAATGAAGGTAAGAAGGACTCAGCCCTGACGGCCATGCATCCGACCTGCGAAGAAGTGAAAACCGACCGGTCCGTAAACATGCACCGTTGATAAAATAATTAAAGAAAAAGAAACAGAGGCAGGAGAACTCACCATGTGAGAGAGGCTATACAGCCAGCTCTGGAAGACCTTGAGAGACATGTTTTCACACGCCTCCACTTGACTGGGGAACAGACTGGATTTCACCCGCTCCCTGATCTCGGCCGAGGCAGCCATCGATGCCACGGCCGGCACTCCCGCCCAGGGGGATATCTCTTCAACCACCACCACGTGGGGCGTTGAGGTCCCCATGGGCTCTGGACGGTTCGCTACTCCGTGCCTGAGCCACCTCAGTGGGCGCTCTCCACCCGGGGCCTCGACATCGGGCCTCTTCCCCTGTGCCACCGCCATCCGAGTGGCAGCTGCAGCAGCGATAGCAGCCTGCCTCTCCTTCAACTACTCTATGTTTCTCTTCGGAGCCATCTCTACAAAAGAAGAAAATTGAACAGTTAACAACCAATGAAGAAGATGGGGAAGGGACACCACGGGAGACGGCAGAGTCTGAGCACTTACCAGGAAGAATTGGGGGAAAAACTGGAGCTTCGGTGGCTGAGCTGGGTTGTCAATAGCTCGAAAGTCACCGGTCCGGGTTAACACATTCCAGATGTTTGTTGGACAGTCTGCCAAACTCCTGATCCGGGCTTGGCACTAGTCGGGAATGCTCAGCGGATTGGTTGATCTTGCTGTAAAGCAAAGTACAAAGTAGTTAGTTTCAAAAACTGGAACAAAACAAAGAAGAAAGCAAAAAGAAAAACTGGACAGGCTTACCCCTCAACTCTCTAGCCTATAAAGTCCTCATCTGGATCCCAGGGGCCGGCTCGCAGAGCCCAAGGGTGGACACTTGGAAGAACTTATTCTTCCACCCTTTGTTGTTGTTTGGGTAGTTGACCAAGATTTTTCTCCCCTGCCGGGCCCCAAGTGAGAAGAAACCGACCTCCCCATGTACGGTAAATGGTCGGTGTGTCTAGAGGAACTCTTGGATGGAGAGTTCATATCCAAAAACTTGGGGCCATAGGGAGATGGACCCCATGAGGAACCTCCAACCGTTCAGGGCCAACTGGCCCGGGGCGATCCCCAAGTATATCAGGATGACCCTAGCGACCAGATGGAGGGGGATGCAAAATCCAGCCATGAGGATGTCCTCATATAGGGTAGTGAAACCCCGTTGGTAGATTTGGGCCCCACCGACATTCACCGCCAAGGAACAGTGGTCAGGAAGGCCGTACCTATCCCTAATGCACCTGAGATCTTCAGTACGCAGGGTGGACAGGATTAATTCGCTGGAGAAGGCTACTTCGGGGTCGGGTTCCCCTGGTGTTTCGTCGCCTGAACCCCGGGAAACGAAAGCAACGGGGGCTTCCTGGTCAGACTCATCCTCGGAGAGGCGGATTAGGATTCTGCCCTCGCTATGATGATCGGAGAGGGAAGTGGACGGTGGATCTAGGCTAGTGTCAAGACTTCCCAATTGGTACATCTCGTCCTTTGATCGGGAAGCAGAATCGAAGTCAAAATGTTCCATTTCTGGTACTCCTATAGTAGGATGGGGAAGCAGGTTATGGCCTAGGTATGGATCAGGAATTTTGAGTCTGATATAGAAAGAGGGCAGGATCACAACCTAAAGGGCAAAGAATAAATGGTCCTTAACACTAGGTGACACTCTTTCAAGACTACCCCGGGAATACCCGCTCGGTTCAACCTATCTAACAAACCTCCTGACTTGAAGAAAGAACAGAACCTAAGAAAGAAAAATCCCAGTCCCGTTCTAACCTAAGTGGGTTCGCTCTCTCCAGCCTCGCTCTAAAAAGGAAAGAGAAGGGAAAGAGTGATGAACTGAAGTTGGAAAGGAAAGACTTACAAAAGTTTAGCGCAGAAAAGAGATCGGGAATCTTGCTTGGGATCTTGTTCGCTCTCACACCGCTTGGTAATCTATATCTTTGCAGCAAAGAGTTGAAGAAATGGACAAGTATCCTTTATATAGGAACCACGGACAGTTTAGATCAAAACAGATCCAACGGCTCATACACTTTCCTGCCCAAAGTAGCTGACAGTTTTCACCTCGGGCATATGAAGCGTCGCCTCAAAAGGCGCACGCATTAAATGTACGTCAAGACGGTTCAATTACCACGCAAATGGCTCGGTTAATTCCACGCTGGCATCGTTGGATCCTGACCAGGCTAGTGACCAGCTGACACATGATAGAGGTAGGACTCAGGCCTACAAGGCCACCGCTGGGTTCATACCCCGGATGACCACTGCGACCGGTCCCACCCCGGGTAGAGTCCCGACCTCTTACCGGGCGGTTCCTCAGAAACAGTCTTAATTTTTAAACTTCATCAGATGGGACATCACATCAACTTCGAAAATGGGGGGCAGCTGATACGCCCAAAAATATTTTGCTACAGTCAAACCTCCGCGTCAGCAGCAAAGGACCTAGATTATCCGGAAAGGGAGCTTGTGGCCCACCGATCCCGAGGTCTTTCGAGTGCTACCGCTCGGGATGCTCGCACAGTCCGGGCATGTGGCGCAGCAGCTCTCCACGAGGTTCAGTTTGACAGCTAAGCCGCTCAGTAGTTTCCTAAATCAGTCAGAAGACTAATGAAAAGTGTAAATAGTTTCCTAAACCACTTAAGAATCCCCCCATGATTTATACTCATCAAATTGTAATTAGATAGGGTTTCCTTATCTAATCAGTTGCCTTGTGCGGGTGGCCTCTGGCACCTATAAAAGGGGCCACTCACCCCCATTAAAGGGGGATCGTATTCTTTACCTAGAATATAGCTATATATAGTGAATTCATATGCATATACCCGGCCGGTATTACTGGTAGTGTCGTCCAATTATTGGCTCACCAGGCCCGCCGGTGATCTGCTAGTGAAGCGCACTAACGCACCCGTGGACGTAGGTCACCTCATTAACAGAACCGAACCACATACAATTGATTGTGTCACCATATCTTTCTTCTTAATCTCTCTTACCAATTTTTGGCATCATCAGCAACCATACCCAATCTCATATATTAATACACATTAAAAAATACAGGGTATTACATCATCCACCACTTATTAAAAGATTTCGTCCTCAAAATCAAAAGTAAGTAGGGTTAAAACATAAATAAAAACTTCTCGCGCATCTCTGACTTTAGTTCCCATGAGGTTTATCCTTCATCGAGGTATTTCCACTGAATTTCCACAAGCGGAATCTCCTTGATTCCTCGATCTAACATCTGCACTGGTCCTTCATTGAATATGACGTTGTCGTTGACTTCAATAACCTCGAAGTTGATTTCGTGCGCCGGGTTGTGGGTACACTTCCTCAACATACTAATATGGAAGATGTTGTGCACCCCTGACATCTTCGGTGGAAATGCTAGTCTAGAGGAAACCTTTCCAACGCTTTCCAGGATTTGGAATGGTCCGATAAATTGAGACGATATCTTGCCTCTCTTTTGACTAATCTATGATCTCCAACAGCAAATTCTAAGTCCTTTCTGCATTTGTCAACTTAACTCTTATGTCTGGTCTGTGCCATCCTTATCTTCTCACATACTACTTGAATCTTCTCACTGGTTTTGAGTATCTCCAACTTTAGCCCAACACAACGATGATCGGCAAGGTCTTCCGTATAAAGCTTCAAATGGTGCCATTCTTAGGCTCGTATGATAGATGTTGTTGTAGGCAAACTCTATCAGCAGTAGATGTATCTCCCAAGAACTCTCAAAATCTATAACACAAGTACGTAGCATGTTCTCCATCACTTGATTGACTCGTTCAGTCTATCCATCAGTTTATGGATGGAAAGTTGAACTCAAGTGTAGTCTAGTTCCATTGCTGTCTGGAGGCTCTTCCAAAATTCTATGGTAAAACACGAATCTCGATCCGATACGATTGAGATCGGTATACCGTGTAGTTATAAAATTTGCTATAGGTACATTCGGCTCAAATATTCTACTGGATATATCATGCTATAGGTGATAAAATGCGCCATCTTCGTTAGTCGATCCACTATTACCCAAATAGCATCGTGATTTTGCTGAGACCTCGACAAACCTACCACAAAAACCATAGTTATATGTTCCCGTTTTCATTGGGGAATCAGTAACAGCTAAAGAATTCCTGGTGGTTTCTGGTGTTCCACCTTCACTTGCTTATAGGTAAGACATTGATATACATACTCAGCTATTTCTCTCCTCATTCCTTCCCAATAAAAATTTCTCTTCAAGTCTTTGTACATCTTTGTACCTCCAGGGTGAACAGTCATCCGTGACCTGTGTACTTCATCTAGTACATCATTTATGAGATTATCATCGTTAGGCACACAAAGTCTACCCTTACATCACAAGGCTCCATCTGAACTAATACTCCAGACTTTTGGTTCCTTTGCTAACATCTTTGTGAACCATAATTTCAAATCCTCATCCAACTATTGATCTTCTATAATACGACTGATGAGAGTTGGTTGGATAACTAGACATCCAACATGTGTCCTTTTCTCGATCCCACCGGCTGAAGATCAAACTCGGCTAGAATCTCCAATGCTTTCCATTCTCAAATTGATATTACAACGATGACAAATCGAGGACGGCAACTCAAAGCGTCAATCATGACATTTGCTTTGCCGGGATGGTATTGCAAAGAAAAGTCATATTCCTTAAGTAATTCCATCCATCTCCATTGACGCATGTTTAACTCATTTTGAGAGAATAAGAACTTCAAGCTTTTATGATTAGAGAATAGATCGAACTTCTCTCTATACAGATAGTGTCTCCAAATCTTTAGAGCAAACACTATTCCAGCCAACTCCAAGTCATACGTTGGATAATTCTTTTTATGCGGCTTTAATTGCCTTGATCCATATGCAATCACAATTCCATTCTGCATAAGCATACAACCAAGTCCTTGGTGCGATGCATCACTATAGATGATAAACCTTTTTCATTCCTAGGTATAGCAAGCACCGGTGCTGAGGTTAATATTTCCTTTAAATCTTGAAATGCACCTTCATACTTATCTGTCCATTCATACTTTTTCTCCTTCCTGGTCAAATTCGTCAATGGTCCCACGATCTTGGAAAATCTTTCCACAAATCTCCGATAATATCTTGCTAGACCAAGATAACTTCTAACTTCTATTGCATTGGTCGGTCTATTCCAACTTAAGACTTCATCAATATTAGATGAGTCTACAGAGATACCATCCTGAGAGATTACATGTCCTAAGAATTTGACTTCCTGTAGCTAAAGTTCACACTTGCTAAACTTTGCATACAACTGGGTATCTCGGAGTGTCCATAGAGCAATTTGTAAATGTTCCTTGTAATCTTCTTCCATCTTGAAGTAGATCAGGACATCATTGATGAATACTACAATATATTGATCCAGATAAAGACTGAATGCTCTATTCATTAGGTCTATGAATACTGCTGGGGCATTAGTTAATCCTAAAGGCATCACTAAAAACTCATATTATCTATATCTTATCCTAAAAGCAGTCTTCAACATATGCACCGGTCAAACCAATAATTGGTGATATCCTGAACATAAATCAATCTTTGAAAAGGTCTTTGATCCTTGCAGCTCGTTGAATAGGTCATCTATTTGACGTGGTGGATATATATTCTTAATCGTAACCTTGTTCAATTCTCTGTAGTCGATACAGAGTTGAAGCATCCCATCCTTCTTCTTTACGAATAGTATTGGTGCTTTTCAAGGTGACGTACTTGGGCGAACAAATCCTAGATCTTCAAGTTCCTGAACTTGCTTCTTTAATTCCAATATCTCAGTTGGCGCCATTGATTAGAAATAGAAAGTGCATATTCATAGCATGTTATATAGTATTTTATGCATGCTTTTATCCCCAAGTCCCTAGAGTTACATGCATTTCAATAACATTGCACTTTATGATGTTAATGCTAAAATATGTGTATTTGTACGTCTTGTAAGCTATTGGGTGTGTTTAGATGAAGTGAATCTTGAAGCTTGGTAATGAATCCCTCACTTTTTGTTACACAACCCTTATATATTTCATTTACATCATTTACACGTGGTTTGTTAGTGTTTTGTAGGTCAAAGAAAGCATTCGTTATTCAAAAGGTGATTCCAGTGGAAGAGAATGATAGAAGCAGCTGAGAAAAGGGCATTTTTGACATTGAATACTTTGAAATTGTGAATTTTCTCCAGAGACAAAAGTTGTAGTTCGTCGAGTTACGATCGCGTGACCATAAACCATGCGTCAATCCGAGGTCTGAGCAAAGAGATATCGCAATTCTCCCATCGGTGCTCAGAGCTATCAACTATAGAAGACTAGGACTGATCCTGAAACATAGTGGGACTAGTCCTGGTCATGACCGGTCCTGGTAGTGTAGTAGAACCGGTCCCACTCAGCAGATTCGCCCTAGCAGCTTCTTTTTAGGTCTAGGTTTCCTACATTGATATATATATATGACTTGTAAACGTAATATATGTAACTTTTATCATATTTTACATATAGTAGGTATTAGAGAGGCTATTAGAGCTCTCCTAAACCCTAGGTTAAGATTTCTAAGGCCATGTTTGGATGCTATTTCAAGATTTCAAGTCAATAAAGTAGTTTTTCTTTATTCCAGGTTATATTGCTCTCTATTATTTATACTTTTAGTTTATTAATTACTGTTTAATCATTATTTTCATTATGTTTATACTATATATGGTTGCTAGATTCAATTTTACCATGTTAAGCTAAATCCCTAGTTAGGGAAGAGCAATGAAGCGGTAAACAACTTGATTTCCGTGCATGTTCTTAATCGGCAGCTCAAAATCTAAGGATTAATGAATGTTTAAGTAGAGATTCATAGGATTTTATGTTCTCTAATATGAATAATGTTAACGAGCATGATGTTAATGAATCTTAACTTGAATTTTCAATAGTTTGGGAACTCGCTTCATAGTTTTAGTTTAGATTAATTACTTCATTAGTTTCAAGCATCGTAGAGTAGTTTTCGCCATGAATCATGCTCATAAGCAATCTGCCCGTACTTCATTAAAAGGGTAAAATTGAACTAGTTCTATATCTTTACACCGGTCAAAAGTTATTTTATTATTTTAATTGAACCTATACATTAGAGGCATGACTTTGGATGAAAGGGAGTGCCATATCTTTCCGTAGGCATGGAAGTTAAGAGTTTACCGTGAATTTGTGATTTCTTATCACTTTTCTCATATTTAGAAGTATCTTAATTTAATTCGTTGATTTAATCAATTTTCATTCATTGTTAATTTACTTTGTTAAATTAATTTAGAATTCCAAATTAGGCCATAATTAAGTAGTAGTTTTATTTAGTAAGTAAAAGTTCGTCATTTCATAATTTTAATAGTTCTCATTAGTTTATAATTTTACTCTCATTTGCAAAATAGTTAAAACAACCCTCAAAAGAAATCATCTTTTCCTTTATTTTGAATACTAGTAAATTCGGTAAAATTGGTCAATTCAAATTATATCTCTCCCTTGGGTTCGACCTGGACTTCCAGTACTATATTACTTGCATGATCACCTATACTTGGGTGTAGCATTAAGAGCACACAATTTTATTCGTGTCAAGTTTTTGGCGTCGTTGCCGGGGAGAGTCAATTTGCTTAATTTTATCTAGTTTGTTAATTATTTTTTTTTCTTTTATTTGTTTTGCATATTATCACACATTTACTTCATAGTGTTTCATGTCATATAATTCCAACAAAGGCTTCTGTCAACAAATACAAAGTTTTAACGATTCCTATGATTCATCTGTTAACCCGATAGTTACACCTCAACATTCTGACCCAATGGATGGCTTTCTACCACCTAACCTTAATGGCCTTAACGGGAACAATGAGAATAATGGGGAGAATAATCTAGGCCAAAATGATGACACTGAAAGTCAACTAACTTCAATCCTACGGAGAGGATAGATGATAATACACGTCCACTAAGGGACTTGTTAGCCCCTAATAGGAACACGATCCCTTCGTGTATAACTATCCCAACACATCATGGTACTTTTCACTTTAGAAATGGTATGATACAACTCTTATCTACTTTACATGGGATGGCGAATGAGAGGGCATATGCGCATTTAAAGGACTTTGAATCTGTGTGTGAGACATTTGCAGACCAAACTTGTCTGCAAGAAATTGTTAGATTGAAACTATTCCCTTTTTCATTAAAAGATAAAAGCAAAAGCTTGGCTACTAACTCTTAGACCTGGCTCAATTCATACATGGGCTGCAATGCATGAAGAATTTTTGAAAAAATTCTTTCCAAAGCATAAACAGATGACCTCATGTGACAAATCATGCTTTTTACCCAAAATGATAATGAAACTTTGCTAAAGTCTGGGAACGTTTCAAAGATCTACTTCTATCTTGCCCACACCATGGTTTTGAAAAATGGTGTCTCATGAGTTTTTTTTTAAGGATTAACCCCAGAATCTAAAAAGTTAGTTCAAACAATGTGTCAAGGATCATTCATGCACAAAAGCGTGAATGAGGCCGAAACATATTTTGCTTGGCTTGTTGAAAATTCACCTCAATGGGAACCACGAGAAGTAACATGCGCACCTCCTAGTGAATCTGATAGGGCTAAACAAAAAAGTATATTCCTACTTAGGGCAGAAGATGAATTATCTACTAAATATGAACAATTTGCTAAGCAAGTATTGGCATTAGCAAAAGGAATAATAGAACAACTTAGAGTAATGTATCATGAAGAAATGTGTAGTAACTGCAATACGATAGGACATCAGGCACAAACTTGCCCTAATATACCCGTTTTTCAAGAAACACTGCTTGTGGATATGAATGCGATGAATAATTATAATGGTCCTACGAATGTGTATGGTGGGTATAATTGGAAGAATCAACCAAATATAAATAATTGAAAAAATGAGGCGAATCAAGCACCTAGTAATAGTTTTAATTCCACTACCTCAACAAAATCAATTCTTCCAATCGAATCAAATTCAATATCTACCATCTCAACAATATAATCATTTCAACCCCTACAACAACAAAACTATCAAGGAAATAATCAAAATAATTCCAATGTTTATGTGCCCCCTCACAAGAAGGTACAACAAGACCTAGAGATGCAATGATGCAACAAATGGTTCAAGCTATGGGAAAATTGAAATCAACTATGAAAAGATAGGTAATCAATTTAAAAATAGTCAAAAAGGAACTTTCCCAGCTCAACCACAAGCTAATCCTAGAGGTCAACCACAAAATGGCGCCCAAAGTTCTGGTTTGGGGAATCAAGAACATGTCCTTAAAAAGTGGTAAAATTGTAGGGCAAGATATCTCTGCTCCTTTAATTGAGGAAGACAAATATATTGAAGATAATAATGTAGAAGAGGTAGTTGAGAGTGACAACATTAAAGAAGATGAACAAACCCACCCTAAGAGTAATGAGAGTCAAGATGGGGAGAGAGAAGAAGAGGAAGCTTCTAAATACGTTCATCCAGCCCCTTACTCGCAAAGATTAAAGAAACAACATGATACTAAGATTCAAGAATTTCTAGAATTATTTAAACAAGCTAAAATTAATTTGCCACTATTGGATGCTATAAATCATGTGCCTGTTTATGCTAAGTGTTTAAAAGATTTATATATGCACTATTAAACGTAAGCAAAGTGCAAAGAAGAAAGCACATCTTGCTGATCAAGTGAGTTTGATTATTAAGAATAATTTACCACCTAAATATTAAGATCTAGGCACGCCAACAATTTCATGCATTATAGGAAACCAAAAGATAGATCATGCATTACTTGATTTAGGAGCTAGTGTCAATTTGCTTCCATATTCGGTCTATAAATAGTTGTGACTAGGGGATCTCAAACCAACTCGTGTCACACTACAATTAGCTTATAGGTCTATTAAGATACCTAGAGGTATTTTAGAAGATATCCTTGTTAGATTTGATAGATTTATTTTCTCTGTAGACTTTGTGGTGTTAGACACAGAACCTATCCCTAGCCCAATTGTTCAAATTCCTGTTATTTTGTAGACCTTTTTTGGCAACAATAGATGCTGCAATTTGTATTTGGAGTGGTATAATGACTTTGGTTTTCGGAGACATGAATTTGAATGTCAAGATTTTCTCAAACCCTCAACATCAAGAGGAAGAGGATGATGTAGAGGAAGTATAGTGCATTGAGTCAATTCCCTAAGATTATCTTGATTCGACTAGACTTGATGCACCTATAGGGCAAGTAAATGATCACACAATAATGGAACTGTTGGAGGAGAGGCAGAAAGAAGAGATATTACCAAAACACGAGGATGAAGAATCTATCATCCTTGACTTTTTAGAAAACATAGAACTTAATGAACAAGAAAATTGTTAGGATAGTTATGTAATTTTGAGCAAGGAACATTCTATTGAGGACATAGACCAATTCAGTCCCAAGTTAGATGATCTTCACCTTCACCAAGAGGCAAGTGCCTTTCTAGATTCCTTAACATATGTGGACGATGATGACTTGGGTCCAAATAGACAAATTTTGCCAAGTCAAGCCCATGTCCGATCCTATACAAGTCAAATCAAGTCCAAATACAAAATCATGCCCTTGTGTTTATGCTCCAATAGAAACTATTCTATTAAACAAGGAGGTCTATGTTGCTTACATGTTCAATCATTATTCCGACCCTTTTCTCATTGAAAAATCAAGGTCCCCTTCTTTAGTTTTTCCTTTTAAGTCTTTTGAACAAATATTTCCTATTTTTGTTAATGTTCTCCTAAAAATTGGTAGTAAAAAGGTTTTCACAATTCCCTCCAATCTTACGTCTGAATCTAGTTGGGGGGATGTTTCATTTCTTGAGATCCTACACGATGTTCTAATTGCCTACTTGTTTTGTAGAGAGGATTCACTGAAATTTCAATTATTCATATATGATGTTTATCTTACTTAACCGCTCATTGGTGGTTATGAATTATTGAATATCGGTTATATTTTATGTTATTTCTTGTTGCTAATAGAATTTACTGGTAATCTAAATTTGGACCTTAATGCCTCGAGGTGCTATTCTTCCTTCTTTCTCTTTACATTACTTGTTCATATGCGTTGTTTAGAACATTGAGGACAATGTTTAGTTTTAGTTGGGGGGGAATAAGTCATTGCATGCCTCATTTCTTTCTTTTTGTGCTTTAATGTCATCTACATGTGCATAGCAACATGAACTTAGTCAGATTTTTAAATCTTAAAATTTCTTAATAAAATAACATGGTTCTTGTATCACTTTTAGTTAATGTAGTTAGTTATGATGCATTTATGTCATTTTCTATATGTCATTAGTATGTGATGAACATAATTGTAGTTTGTTTACTATCTTAGTTATAGTATGTTTTATACTTTTTAATCTTCAAACACCTTGAGCACGAGTTACAACCATGTACTTAGCTAAAATGGATTACTAAGCATACCTTAAATATCTTAAGAGACATGTAGTGGAGACTAATAACCCAAGTGAGCATATTGAACCATTCTTTCATTTTAGAGGGTTTTATATTTTCACTCTTACTTTTTGAAAAGCGTTGAATTTGTTGAAAGTCTCATTATTCTTTCTATTTGGCTGATCACTAGAAGATAACGTTCGGGATTTACCAAAATCTAGAGCTCTTTATTTACTGAAATGGATAAATTAATTTACTTAGAAGATGATTTAGGCCATCTTTTGACCATACATACATAATACAACTTTGGTCTACCTTGATACTATTCCTTTACTTCACCTTTTTTAGCCTTTTATAATTGCCTTGTCTTTATAATCCTAATATCTAGACCTCACTCCAAATCTGGAGTTTGCACCTCATTTCTTTATCTAGGTGTGATTGGGATGTGATGCTTGATGTTGTCAATATCAAGATATAAAAAGTGTACTTTACTTTTCTAAATATTTGTAGTAGTGAAAGTAAAGGTCGAACCCACAAAGATTGAATTACTACAGCTCTTAATTTTAAAACCTAACTCTAATTAATTATGAAAACGGAAGTTGATTTGAATTTTAATTAAACTAATAAGACTAAAGAAAATAAATCTAAACTATGAAAGTGATTTAAAATAATTTTTATAAATATGTTTAGGGAACCTAGGATTGCAAATCCACCACTAGCTTCATAATAAGGGTATTTATGCATTCAATTAGCTTATTAAGTTGGATGATAATGGAGAATTGTAGCTACAAGCCCAATTCCTCCGTCAAGAAAATAACCATGGTTCAAGCACCAACATAATCCATCTTCAATTAGCACGAATTATCCCACACTAAACTAGGGATGTGGCATAATCCGTCTAACCTAGGCATGGACTATTCGGATACTTGATAGCACAATTCAATTAAGTACCATTACATGTAAATAATCTATAAAAGCACAACAAATATAGACCATTGAGCACATCACAGTCAAAATAGATCTAAGACAAGAATAAATTTTGAAAATAATGATTTAATCAATAGAAGCACGATTTATTATATAAAATCCTCTAAACATGTAATCATCATCCATACATAATAAAACTAAAATAAAAACATAAATAACTCCCTATTACTTGGCTAGGGTTTCATTGAAACCCTAGATCTAGGTTTAGTTGGCCATAGAAGCGATAATTGGCAAGAGGTTGATGGAGGAGGCCATGAAAATCCTTGGTCTTTTTCTTCTTCTCCTCCTTGCTTTTCTCTCTTCAATGGCTGAAAGTTTAGTTGTAGATGGATGTATCTAATGTTGTGTAATGTTATGTATATTAGAGTCTAACCTAAAAATTGAATAAAAACAAAGTATATATAGAGTTTGGAACAAGTTTTGGAAGCTTTCCTAACCCGAAACGCACTAAAACTGCTATATTTTACAGTCTGGACGTAAATTGGCAGTTTCGTTTGCACAGGAGTCTTCAGTATAGTGATATACGCAACTTTGAATTTTACACATGTCGTACGAGTGGGCCGTGCGAGCCCGATGATGGGAGGTCGGGCAAGCGAGGTTTAGGTATTCCGCGCGAGCAGGTCACGTGCGTGATATGCCTTTTTCAGCTTCTTTTCTTCTGCTTTTTCACCCTGTGAAGCCTGGAATATTTGTTTTCTTCCAAAACCTGTCAGAAAATAGAAAATGAAGTAAAATTACACAAAAATAGGATAAAAAGTACTAACAAATGCGTGTTAAGACGTATAATTAGGATTTGTTCTCTCCTGATCACACCCCCAAACCTACATTTTGCTAGTCCTCGAACAAAACTAAAAATTAAACTAAACTACTAATAAAATACTACTCCATTATCGTATGAGTCGCGATTACATTTAGCGTATGCAACAAGCCTTTTAAACCCCTAGGTGTCCCTAGTCGGATGAGTGAAGTCTCGTGAGGGTTCTCATCAACAAGTCACCCACAACCAACTTTATTAACTTGTAAATTTAAAAGGTTTTATTAACAACGAAAAACTAATAGTCAATACTCCTTATCATACAACAATGATTTGAAATATAATAACGAACAGGAAGAACGGAGTCAAACGTCCACTTACGTCATGAAAAATGATCATAAGCACATGCATCATATAAATCAATAGAGTTTCTCATAAATTTGCACGTGTGTGATGTGGTAGCCAAATGAACACGCGCTTGTCATGAACTTGGAATATAATTCAGATAACCATCCAACTATGGTTTGACTACAAATCTCACAATGTTAATTACACTCTCAAATAAAACATTCAGAACATGGGTAATCTCTCTAATATATGTGAGCAAAGGAACTATGTTTTCAAAATGAGAAATGTTCACATATGACTCGAAAAAGACGCATGACACGAAAGAACAATAGTCTCATGGATAGGACGCCAATAGTCAAGAAAAATTAATTATTACCATGTTTTAATCTCTTCCCATCGTTTACATATCCAAACCATATTTTGTAGGATCAACTAGGACTTTTCAACGGTTGTAACGTGGCTCGGGTAGTGAAAAAGGATAGAAAAGATTTGTTAGATAGTTTTCAGAATGGCATTGTAAGGCATGCTCAATTTCTTTCATTCATTCTTCTACCAACTTTCATCTTTTCATTATGTTCATATTTTTTTTCATTCATTTCCCTTTTTTTTTAAATCTCTTTTTTTTTTCTTTTTCGACTGATGATTCAATAAATTCCAAACAACTAACCCAGTATCATCTTATCTTCTTCTTCTCAATCAACACATCACCTTATCAACACTAAAAGTTGACAACTCTTTCAGGGGTAAACTCCAAGTTTGTCAAGTTGGAGCAAAAACAGGATAATGGTGATTAAAGGAAAAAGGACATTTTAATGGCTCAAAGGGGCGAACTAAGAAAATTTTATCACTTTTTTTTTCGGTCAGTGGTGAACAAAGAGGACCTGCCATCATTTCCTAGGGTAATATGGTTCTTCAATATTTACAATGGAAGATTATTTAGTATGGTAGCAAATATTTTAACTTGACTATCAACCAAAACAAGAATAATGAGACTAAACAATGAATTAATGCGCTATTTCAATGAAATTCGACAAACACAATGTGTATTTATAACCCTCTAAAAAGAAAAGATAGGCTCAAAAGCTCATTGGGTTTAGTCTCCACCTTGTGTTATCTAGAAATCCGAATTATATTATCGTTCACATCAAACATGTCTTTAAGTGACTACGTGCAGTGCATATGTTTATGTGCAAATCTATGATATAAAACTACGATTCAAATGATACATATCCTAAACATCGCATCATGACTTCAGCAAATGTTTAACCATATATTTCCTTGTTTACCATTCTATAACAATCCATGTTACATAAAAAGAAGTATCGAATCAAGATTGCAAAAACGTCGGTAACATCATCACCCTGTTTAACCTGGAATACTTGTTTTCTTCCAAAACCTGTCAGAAAATAGAAAACAAAGTAAAAATTACACAAAAACAGGATAAAAAGTACTAACAAATGCGCGTTAAGGCGTATAATTAGGATTTGTTCTCTCCCGATCACACCCCCAAACCTACATTTTGCTAGTCCTCGAGCAAAACTAAAAATAAAAATAAACTACTAATAAAATACTACTCCATTGTCGTATGAGTCGCGATTCCATTTAACATATGCAATAAGCCTTTTAATCCCCTAGGTGTCCCTAGTTGGACGAGTGAAGTCTCGTGAAGGTTCACATTAACAAGTCACCCACAACCAACTTTATTAACTTGTAAATTTAAAAAGTTTTATTAACAATGAAAAACTAATAGTCAATACTCCTTATCATACAACAATGTTTTGAAATAGAATAACGAACAAGAAGAACGGAGTCAAACGTCCAGTTACATCATGAAAAACGATCATAAGCACATACATCATATAAATCAATAGAGTTTCTCATAAACTTGCACGTGTGTGATGTGGTAGCCAAATGAACACGCGCTTGTCATGAACTTGGAATATAATTCAGATAACCATCCAACTATGCTTTGACTACAAATCTCACAATGTTAATTACACTCTCAAATAAAACATTCAGAATATGGGTAATGTAGCACCCAGAATTTTCCCCAGAAATTTCACGTAAGAGTTTAGAAATGATGAGATCACCTGGAGTACGGTTATAGAAGGTCCACTAGGATTATCCTAATTAGGAATCATCTATAGGATCCTTAGTAGCTGTCTTGGCAACGACATTGATTTATATATTTTAATAATATTAATATATAGTAGTCGGGACCCTGATTTTTATTTTTAGTTAGAATTATAGTCAGACTCTTACTTAGATTCGTACATAGCTCGTACCCTAATATTCTGATTTTGTGTTCACTCTCACAGCATCGTGCTTACACTAGAACTTTGGCACACATTCCAGTACAATTACTGAAATGGGACCCACACCACCCCTTGACAGTCATGTGGACCCCACACTTATCTACCCTTGGACGCATACACATACATATGCACCTTGTGCACGCATTGCACACAACCAAACCTCCCCACCATTTCCTCTATATAAGCACACCCCCCCCCCCTCACCACCATTACACCCTCATAATCTGCAATCCCCCCCCCCCCACACACACAATCTGTTCTATACAGATTCTAGAGAGAGAGATCCGAGAGTGAGAGTGAGAGAGAGAGAGAGAGGGAGAGAGAGCTTGATAAGAAAACCACACTCTTTTTCCTCACATTTCGGTCATACACAAACACACCCCCACATTGTACACTCAACCCCTTCCCTGCATTGTCCCTCACTGTCTCACCCTCACCAGCACACACCCACGCAGCAAGGAAGAGGAAGAAGGGCGCAGAGGAGAAAGAGAGTGAGATCAGAGAAGATAGGAGTGATTTGAGATCACCTGAGGTAAACTCAACCACCCCCTTTCCATTTTGGGCCCCTGCATGTCACCTAGAGAGCCTAGGACCTGCATGCATGAAGCCAAACAGAGCCTTAAGCTCTGGTTCTTGCTCCGGCCTCCATTAAAGATCAAACCTTGAGCTTGATTTTTTTTCCTATATCAACCAAAGCCCTAAAATCTACACCAAACAGACTCTAGTGAACTCAGAAGAACCCCATTATAGCAGGTTTTGATTCGGTGCAAGTTTGAATGGCCATGCAGGCCATTATTATTATTTTGGTCAAAACGATAATCGGCTAGTAGGAACCCTATATGAGATATCTAGGTGTTCAACTCCCAGTATGTTGCAGAGGAGAAATTTCCGGTCAATCTCCCGTTGGTTTCATGGATTTTGATGGAGAGATGAGGGAGATATGAAGAGAGATAAGTTTTTCGGCAAGCCCCGATTCTTCGGCGGCCCTGTCTCGCCGGAGAAGATGAAGAAACCCGTTTGGGTTTCGGGTTATAACACTCGGGTTCGGGTCGGGTCATGGGTGGGTCAGCCTGAGAGAACAAATGGGTAAGGGTTTGGGCTTGGTCGGACCGAGTTGGACCCGTGGGTCCTTTAAGTGACACGGCGTCGTTTTGACGCCGGGTCTTGTTCGGGTAGGGTTTCGGGTTTTGGAGTGGGTCGTCTTGTGTCTAGGATTGGGTCAGGGTTTGGCTCGGGTTAGGTTCGGATTTGGGTTATCGGGTTGGGTTAGTTTGTTAGTGTAAACGGATTCAGTTCGGGTTCGGGTTGGGTATTTGGTTAGGGTTTGTTCGTGAGGGTAGTTGGTTATGGGTTGGGTCCGGGTCTAGTTAGGGTTTGGGTTATTGGGTAGGATTAGTTTGTGAGTATGAGTGGGTTTTGGGTTTGGGTTAGGATCAACCCGAATGGGTTTTGGTTTGGGTTTCTTTGTTTGTATGAATGGGTAGTCCGTTTAGGATTCGGATGGGTCGGGTCTGACCCATCGGGTCAAGCGTTTGGGTTTTCTTGTGAGTATATACGGGTAACCCGTAAGGGCTCGGGTCGGTTTGGGTTGACCCGTCGGGTCTGAGAATATTAATATTATTAATATTATTATTATTAGTATTATTAGTTTAATTAGTTTTAAATGATTTAAATTGTTTTAATAATTGTAAATGGGTTATAATTAATACCATTAATGTATTATATTATATAATATTATTTTTAATATTATATATATCATTATTATATTATATATATATCATATATTTATTATTTATATAGTTAATATAAATAATAAATATCATTTTTAAATAGTTAATAAATACCTATATGTATTTATAAATTCTAGAAAATTAGGGTAATGACCCTGGGATTATTTTATTACATAGTGTAAGTTATAAAGCTATAATATTATAGTCCAATATTTTTTTTATAATTAATAAGGAGCTATTTTATGAGTATATTAATTATTAAAAATACCAAACGAGCTCCGAAAATTATGAGATAAATACTGGTAGTGTATTTTCGAGTTTTTTCTTGTATATAATATCTTCAATAATTCATAATAAATAATCTAGGACTCCGAAAATTACGCGGTCAGTTCTCAGAGTCTTAGAATAATGTTTAGAACATTCTCTTAAAGTTTGGTGACTTTTCGACTCGGTCGAAAATACAGCCTGTCTTTTAGGGCTCGCATTAGTATAGTAAGCCCTACCTTTTACCTCGTTAAACGTGACGGACTCCGATTTGAGTCTAGTCAATGGTGTTTGGACTTAGAATGACACTTAGATCACTACCTTGAGGTTTATGACTTCATTTGGTAAAATTACCATTTTGCCCCTATAGTTGTACTCATACATTATTACTGTTTATTTCGTTTATTGTTGTAGAACTTGACGGTTATCTGTTTTCTGAGGATCGGTGACTCGAGGTGAGTTTCCTAACCTCACTCTAATCCTAATAAGATTAATATAAGATGTTTAAAAGCTACCTGTATGATATTTTGTATAAGTGATATGTTGATTTATGATGTCACGTGTATTTCCAATAATTGTAAGACTATGCAAAGCATGTTATGGTAGTGCTATCGCATACGTTAGCATGTCAAGGGTTTTATCTATATGATTATTGGTATCAAATCCATGTTATGTGATCCATGCTTTATATATTACGTTTCTGCTGCTGACTGTTAAATACACGTTTTACGATGTTGTTGACTGGAATAGATAACGCATGCCATGTTAATAATAAAGAGAATGAAAGTGGTTTTGCATATGGGTATCGGTGGTGGACTCACTTGCATTTCATGACATGTGTTAGCATGTATTGTATGAGAAAGAGAGGTGTTTGATGAAAATGTGAATGAGATAAGATATGTGAATGTGAAAGAGATGTAATTTCTAGATCCGATGGATCAACGGTTGATGAGCCGGGTGGACATGAAAGGTTAGGGTTCCTAGCGCGCCTCTCGCCGTTGAAGACGTCCGGTGATGCGCATACGTGGTTGAAGACGTCCCATGTATCATTGAAGACGTCCGGCTAGTGCTCTAATATACTTCTCAGCCGTGTAGACGACCGGTGAGAGTATACACATGGTTGAAGACGTCCCATGTGCCAGTTTCATTATTTACAGATAGTGTGTGACGTGAAGACGTTCGGTGGCCTATCAAGGGATGAGTATGAATTGGCTGTGATAGCATGTTGTCATCCTTGATATACCGCGTGTTGTCAAGTGGATGAGAAAGAGAAAGTGAATGATGAGATTGAATTGATGAGCAAAAAAGGTTTGGTTCAAATGATTTGGTTTTGGAAAGTTTTGGTTTTAAAATGAAATGGTTTTGAAAAAGTATCTATTTTTAAAAGAAAGAGTTGGGAGTGTGTCGCATTGGTCATGCATTTGCACGCACGAGGATATAATAAGGAGAATGTATTCTATGATATTATGCTTATCTGTTTACCTGTCTGGTTGAGACCTCTGCTATGCCCGTGGTGAGAATGCGTCTTTTGGTAAGAGATTAACCATACCTTAAAGTATTAAACTATGACGTGAGTTGAGAGATGTTCTGTTATTATTGATTATTGTGCGGTTGAGACTCTCACTCAGCCTTGTTCCAAGGCTGACGACATGTTACGCCCTGGGCATTCGTATGCCCAGAGTATTGCAGGTTTGGAGATAGATAAAAGAGTTCAGGATGCATTACCGTGGAGCCAAGGAGGATAAAGCCTTGCCCAAGATCTGATAGACAGTTTCTCAAGTTTTAAGCTTATGTAAATTATTTAGTATGGCCTCTTGTATTAGGATTAAAGTTATTGTAACCCTTGTTTAATTTCCGCTATTGTATTTATACTCTGATAAGTTTAGATCATGCTTATGCTCCAGCATTTCCCTTATGATTGCTTGGTGCGGAGTTAGAAGGACAGGACGGTTAACAAACTAGTCACGTGTCTACGGAGCCATAAAGGAAAATTTTTATTTTCCCTATTTTTGGCTTACTCCGGGGCGTGACAGGTAATCTCTCTAATATATGTGAGCATAGGAACTATGTTTTCAAATGTGATCGGGAGAGAATAAATTCTAATTATACGCCTTAAAGCGCATTTGTTATTACTTTTTATCCTATTTTTGTGTATTTTTACTTCGTTTTCTATTTCTGACAAGTTTTGGAAGAAAACAAGTATTCCAGGCTAAACAGGGTGAAAAAGCAGAAGAAAAGAAGCTGAAAAAGACCTATCGCGCGCGCGGCCCGCTCGCGCGGAATACCTGAACCTCGCTCGCGCGACCTCCTATCATCGCACTCACGTGGCCCACTCGCGCGACATGTGTAAAAATCAAAGTTGCGTATTTCACTATACTGAAGACTCCTGTGCAAACGAAACTGCCAAATTACATCCAGAGTGTAAAATATAGCAGTTTTAGTGCGTTTCGAGTTAGGAAAGCTTCCAAAACTTGTTCCAAACTCTATATATACTTTGTTTTTATTCAATTTTTAGGTTAGACTCTAATATACATAACATTACACAACATTAGATACATCCATCTATAACTAAACTTTCAGCCATTGAAGAGAGGAAAGCAAGGACAAGAAGAAGAAGACCATGGATTTTCATAACCTCCTCCATCAACCTCTTGCCAATCATCGCTTCTATGGCCAACTAAACCTAGATCTAGGGTTTCAATGTAACCCTAGCCAAGTAATAGGGAGTTATTGATGTTTTTATTTTAGTTTTATTATGTATGGATGATGATTACATGTTTAGAGGATTTTTTTTATAATAAATCATGCTTCTATTGATTAATTATTACTTTCAAAATTTATTCTTGTCTTAGATCTATTTTAACTGTGATGTGCTCAATGGTCTATATCTGCTATGCTTGTATAGATTATTTACATGTAATGGTACTTAATTGAATTGTGCTATCAAGTATCCAAATAGTCCATGCCTAGGTTAGACGGATTATGACACAACCCTAGTTTAGTGTGGGTTAATTCGTGCTAATCAAAGATGGATTATGTTGGTGCTTAAACCATGGTTATTTTCTTGACGGAGGAATTGGGCTTGTAGCTACAATTCTCCAATATCATTCAATTTAATAAGCTAATTGAATGCATAAATACCCTTATTATGAAGCTAGTGGTGGATTTGCAATCCTAGGTTCCCTAAACATATTTATAAAAACAATTTTAAATCACTTTCATAGTTTAGATTTATTTTCATTAGTCTTATTAGTTTAATTAAAATTCAAATCAACTTCCGTTTTCACAATTAATTAGATTTAGGTTTTAAAATTAAGAGCTGTAGTAATTCAATCTCTGTGGGTTCGACCTTTACTTTCACTACTACAAATCTTTAGATAAGTAAAGTACACTTTTTATACCTTGATATTGACAACATCAATTTTTGGCACCATTGCCGGGGATTGCAATTCACTACCTTTAGTTTTAGAATCTTAGTTTAGTTAATTCGTAAATATTAGATTAGTTTTAATTTTTCTTATTTTTCGTTTTTGTTTTGAGTTACTAATTTTTCTTTTTGTTTTGTAGTTGCTCAAGTATTCAAATTCTAGCGTGTTGGGGTTGAAAAGCTTAGCACACCAAAGGAGCCTATGCAATTAAAATAAAATAATATAAATTAATATACATTGCTTCCTTTAAAAATTTGTAATTACTTGCATTAGGTTAGGTGTGGAGTGAGTATTGCATTAGCTAGGAAACCCAGGACGCGGGGCTTTGACGTGAATAACTGCATAAGGATAATTACATGCATCATAGTAGTACTGTGTGCTTGATTACTTTCGTGATTATTTTTCGTAATCATTGAGTCAGTCGTTGTTTTAGTCTATTTCTTTTAGTTTAAGTTTGGTACATGTTCAAGTCAACCTAAATTACATCCGCTTAATCTTGAACTTGAACGTAGTCTTAGAGACCTTAAGTCTTCAACTCAAGCATCTAGAGCTAGGTTGACGACAGACGACGAATTAACGCCGAAACCATCATTGTTGTTTCAGGCTTAAATTCAAAGTACCCTTAAACATTTATGAAAAACTCGAATTTTTAACATAGAGCCTATTCTAATGGCCGACATTGGAAATAAAGGTAATAACCAGAATAACGGTTATAATATGAATAACCCTAATATACCTCCACCTCCTCCGCTTAAAGATTATTTTATTCCTACGACTTACACGCCTCAAGTAAGTATCGAATTACCGGAGGCGACGGCATCTCACTTTGAGATAAAGTCGTCTACCATCTTGCTACTTCCTTCTTTCCACGGTCGTATAAATGAAGATCCTTATCAACACTTAGGAGATTTCCAAGACATTTGCTCTACTTTAAAAATCCAAAATTTCACTGATGATGAATTAAAATTGCAGCGCTTTCTATTCTCTTTAAAAGATAAAGTGAAATATTGGCTCCAATCTCTTGAGCCAAACACAATTAGAACTTGGGAAGCCTTACACACTGCATTTTTACAAAAGTTTTTCCCTATTATGCGTACAAATCAAAATAAGAAAATCCATAACAAACTTTATAATGAAGATGGGGGAAACACTTTATGATACATGGGAGAAGTTTAAAGAATTATTACGCTCTTTCCCACATCATCAGGTTCCTAAGTGGCAGCTGGTACAGGTTTTCTATGAGGGACTTATTCCCTCTGTCCGTAATATTGTCGATGCCGTTTTTGTGCGGGTACCTTCCTACACAAAAGCGCCGACGAGGCCTGGAAAATTTTTGAAACGTTAAGCAAGAACTCAATGCATCAGGCCGTGTCAGTACGTTATGAGGGATATCTTCTGCAACCTAAATGAGAGGTGAAGTTAGAGTCAAGTCACTTAGTTGAATTTCAAGAACTATCTAAAAAACTTGACCAACTTTTGACAATAAACCAAACGACAGCCCCACCCGCTCATTAAATTTGTCAAATATGTTCTGATCCATCACATGCTATACTTACATGTCCATTAACGTCTCAATTTCCAGAATTCGTGGAGCAACACATTAACTCTATTCAACAATATCCAGAAATAATTATAATCCCATGACTAATAATCCGGATGCGCCATACAGAAATCATCCTAATTACTCGTGGAAAAATAATAATAATCATAATAATAATGCGACAACTAATTTCCCTAATGCTTACCGACCCAATTTTCAACAAAGTCAATACCAACACCCCCCTCCTAATCCTAACCCTCCAAGGGTTAACGCTTTTGAGGAGACAATGTTGACATCCCTTAAGAATATCGAAACGCAAGTACAGTCACAAGCACAAATAGTGCACTCTCACACATAATCCATTGTGAAGCTTGAGTCCCAAATGGGACAAATAGCTAATGCAATGAGTCATAGAAATGAGGGTAAGTTGCCTAGTCAAACTATTCAAAATCCTAAGGGACAATACAAGAATGGGGGTTCGGGTAAGCAAGTGAATACCGTTTCAACTAGGATGACTATTCGAGATGAGGAAGTTGTTGAGATTTTGCATGAGAGTGAGAAGATAAGGGTGAACATTAATTTGAATAAAGATAAGGGCGAAGACACGAGTAAAATTCAGAAAGATAATGAACCAACCCCAACTAACTATATTCCAAAACTGCCTTTCCCACCAAATGTCGATGAACCGTCACATTTTTCAAAGAAAGGGTCAAAAATAGAGGATATACTCGAGGTATTTAAACAAGTTAAAATAAATGTTCCATTCCTCGATGCAATAAAACAAATTCCCGCTTATGCTAAATGCCTTAAAGATCTTTGCACTCAAAAGCGTAAATTATGTAGTCATACTCCAAAAAAGGTCTTTCTCATTGAAAAAGTAAGTTCTATTTTCCAACATGTGCCTCCAAAGTATAAGGATCCTGGTACACCAACGATCTCATGTATCATAGGTGACACTATTATTCATCAGGCTCTCCTTGACTTAGGAGCAAGTGTTAATCTTTTACCCTACTACGTTTATAAACAACTAGGTCTAGGTGAACTGAAACCCACGGCCGCTACCATACAATTAGCGGATCGTTCTATTAAAATCTCTAGAGGAATGGTCGAGGATTTCTTAGTAAAAGTAGATCAATATTTTCATCCCGTCGATTTCATGGTCCTTGACACTGAACCAGTGCTAGATTCTATGAGACACACTCCTGTTATTCTTGGTCGTCCGTTCTTAGCAACCGCTAATGCGCCTGTCAATTGTCGAACGAGGGTGATGAAAGTGTTGTTCGGAAACATGTACCTAAAATTAAACATTTTTAATTCTATTGATCAACCTCCCAAAGATGATGATTATCAATATGTGGAGGATAGTGAGGTTAGAAGAATAATTGTGACAAGCGAGAGTATTTGTAAAATACAACCGCGCTAAAAGAAGAAAAAGTATGGATTTAGTTTACAATTCCTCCATTTATCTGCAATTTGAATTATAATGCTAGTTTGTGCACATATTGATTAAACTATGATAAGTTGTGTGTTTTAGCTATAATTTGTGCAGACTACAGTTGTTGTGTGAAGAATTGAAAGATAACGATGAAGGGAAATGCTGAATTCTAAAGAAGACATGTCAAAGCTGAAATATAGAGTTCGAGCGATTGAAGACCATTCGATCGATCGAAGTTTCGATCGATCGAGATAAGTTCAAGCGATCGAAGTCCCCAAGAGTTCAATCGACCGAGAATTGTTTGATCGATCGAACACGCCTTTTATCAGATTTTTACGTGCACGCAGCAGAATGCATGTTGAACCCTAGCATTAGGTTTTTACTATAAAAACTCGTATTGTGTACGTCTAGGAGGGGGGCTACTTTACATTTTATCAGTTTTTTTACATAGAGAGAGAGTGTTCTACTTTGATTCTTGTAGGTTTTGGTGATTGAACATTGAATTCAAGTGAAGTTAAAGGTTATTAATAGCTCGTTCGTTCCAGGTTTTATTATATCAGTTTTGTTTACATTCTGTTAGTAGCTTACATAGTTTAAATCTGAATAGATCATAGTTTTACTTGTTGGTAGTGGATAAACCATAGTTTTTCATAGTTTTAATGCTTAGATCTCAACCAAACGCAACCTTAATGAATATTTATGTTAAGAACAAATCTGTGACACTCCAGACGATGTCTGAGTAGTCCCCGGGTTGAGAGATCATGATGAAACCGTGATCTCAGGCCTCTGCCATGCAGCAGATTAATTTCTGTGTTCGATCGATCGAACATATTCGATCGATCGAAACAGAGACATTGTCGAGCGATCGAAGTCAGTTCGATTGATCGAGAGATGAAGATATTCGATCGATCGAAAGCGCGTCGATCGATCGAACATTCTAATTCTTGAGAACATTCTATGCAGTATTCCTGGACTTTCTGCTTTACTGATTCGTTATCAAACTGTCCCCAAATGCTCAGTTTGTCAAAACAGTCTTTAAACCTAAAGTCTTGAGGCATTTTTCTTCAATATATGTTGCAAACCACCCTCAATGCTAATACCATTGTAGGTGAGAGTCTAAACTATTGATTTAAACCGCTTTTATGTATTTCAAACGTAAATGTGATGATATAGTCCCGGCCATGAAAGGATTATAGATTCTTTATCTTAAGAGGAATACGGAATACTGTAGAAAGTGTGCTCCATCGAGCTTCAATGTAATTGCATGGTAGATGGCTAGGTTGCGGTGGATTCGTGTACTCCCAACATTCCTTTTAATTAAGAAACAAACACATTTTAAATTATAGCTTTAGTTAATTAGTCAGTAATTAGGTAATCTAGTTTAATTGCTTTACTTGTAGTAGTTGTTAAATTAGTTTGCTTTCCCTAAAAATATTGAATTTTATTTTATTTTTTTGAGAATAATCTAAGTAATTAGTTTAACACATTCCCTGTGGGATCGACCTGGACTTATCCAGTATTACTTGCACAATCACCTACACTTGGGTGTTTCACAAGAGCGCACAACTATTTAGTCGTGTCAAGTTTTTGGCGCCGTTGCCGGGGAAGGCGGCAAGCTAACACTTCGATTACCTTAATCTTTCCTTATCTTTTTCTGTTTTTCTTTTTCTTTTGTTCTTTAGATTAAAAATTTCTTAGGATCTTTCCCTTTATGTCCGATAATTCCATCGAAGGAATTTATGGAAACCCATTCTATTTATCCAATTCATCTAGTTCGATTAACCCCGTAGTTACACCGATCGATTCAATGGCTGATAATCAAAGTGAAAACGGTGATAATGTGGTAGTACCAATTGACGATTCATTGCGTCCTTTGTGCGACCTCATGACACCCGAACACGCGCCTACGCCATCTTGCATTCTCATTCCACCTCATGCAGGCGAATTCCAATTTCGCAATGGAATGATTCAACTCCTTCCTACCTTTCATGGAATGGAGAGCGAGAAGGCGTATCTACATGTCAAGGACTTTGAGGACATTTGTAAAACTTTCTCACAGAATTGTCCTGTAGATGTAACACGTCTGATGCTATTTCCTTTCACTCTGAAGGATAAAGCAAAAGCGTGGTTACTCACCTTGAAGCCAAACTCTATCTATACCTGGCATGCGATGAACACTGCTTTCCTGAAGAAATTCTTCCCACCTCGCATGATTACCGAGCTTAAACGGCAAATAAATTCCTATAAACAAAAGAGCAATGAAACATTCACCCAAACTTGGGAACGTTTCAAGGATTTGCTGATCTCATGCCCACATCACGGGTACGAGAAATGGCGAACAATCAGCTACTTTTACGAAGGATTAAACGGTGAAACTAAGAAATTGGTCGAGACCATGAGTTCAGGGCCATTCTTCGCAAAAACACAGAGGAAGCTGAAGCCCATTTTGAGTGGCTAGCAGAACACGCCCATGAATGGTCAAATTCAGATGATGTCCCACGCTCACAGATCTCCTGTGTAGAAGAGAAAAATTTATATCAACTAAAAAGTGAGGATCATCTTATGAACAAGTATGAAGAACTAGCAAAGAAAGTGGAAGAATTGGGGATGAGATGAGAGAGTTCTAGGTAGTTTTTGCCTGAAGAACTGTGTGGCACATGCAACATGCTGGGACACACTACTCAATACTGTCCCAATGTGCCATATTTTCAAGAACAACCTCCCATGGAAATGAATGCTATGCAAGGGTATAGGGGGGTGGGGAATTCCTACAACAACTATAATTCACAAAATAATAACAATAGATGGAATCACCCCGGGTTCGACTGGAAAAACAATGCTGGGACCCAAAACCAATTTCAACAACAACAACCCTATAATAACAATAATCAATATCAAGGGCAATGCAACAGGCAGTCCCAGCCATTCAATCAGAATAGAACAAACAACTACAATAACGCTCAACCCTTACATAATCAACAAGCAAATGTCTATGTGCCACCTCACAAGAAGGTGCACGAGAAAGATCCACTCTCCAACGCAAATTTAACTCAACAATTAATTCAAATGATGAGCAAAATGTCCGCAACATTAGAGAGGATGGATGCACGTCAAGAGGGTTCGAGTGGCACATTTCCCGCTCAACCACTTCCAAACCCCAAGGGATACAATAATGGTCCCCCTAACCATGAACAAGCTAAAGTCGTGACTACACTAAGAAGCGGCAAAGTCATAGGGCAAAACAGGCCTCATTCTATTCCCGAGGAGTATAAAGAGGAGGAAGTGGTAACTAAGAGTAAACCATCTACTCTAGTAGAGGAGTCGTCTACTAATGACAAACCATTAGAACCAAATGAGGACGCTCCTAAAGAAGTAGAACAAGTTGAGAGAAGGCATGGAAAGGAGCCTGTCATTGACGAATTACCTAAATGCCCTTTCCCTGCACCGTACCCTCAAAGGCTCAATAAACCCCAAAATGAGGCAAAGAATCAGGAGTTCTTGGAGTTGTTCAAACAAGTTAAAATCAATCTCCCACTCCTTGATGCCATCAAACAAGTGCCAGCCTACGCTAAGTATCTAAAGGACTTATGCACGGTCAAGAGGAGGCAAAGTGTAAAGAAACACGCTTATGTCGCTTGCCAAGCAAGTGCAATCATTCAAAATGAGTTTCCTCCAAAGCTTAAGGATCCTGGCACCCCAACTGTCTCGTGCAGAATTGGGAATCAAAGGATAAACAACGCACTCCTTAATTTAGGAGCAAGCGTAAACCTGTTGCCATACTCAGTCTATAAACAATTAGGGTTGGGTAAACTCAAACCCACCCGAGTTGCATTGCAATTGGCAGACAGGTCAGTCAAATATCCTAGAGGAATATTGGAGGACGTTCTGGTGCAAATAGACGTTCTGGTGCAAATAGACACTTTTGTCTTCCCGGTAGATTTTGTGATTTTGGACACAGAACCTGTGTCTAACCTATGTGCACAAATCCCGGTAATTTTTGGACGTCCATTCCTCAACACCATAGATGCCACAATCAAAATAAGAAGTGGTATCATGACCATTGTATTCGGGAACATGACTTTAAATGTCAAGATATTCTCAAATCCCCGACCTGAAGAATACAAGGATGGCGAAGAAGTTAACTGCATCGAAACGGTCATCGAAGATGAGGCTGATCTTGTAGAGTACAAAGATCCCTTGGAGGTAGTTGTGTCACAATTCAACACTACCTATCAACCTAATGATTCTACCCCGTTGGATGCTGCCCTAAATCATGTCTGCCTCATGGTGGAAATAAAGGAGGAAGATAGAGATGAGTGCATGTGGGTCACACCATATGAACCCTTACCTCCAAAAACCAAGTCAACTATGCCTTCGAATTTTTAGTTTCCTGATTTGGAATTAAAAGAGCTTCCAAAAGAGCTCAAATATGCTTTTCTGGGAACTGAAAAGACTTATCCTGTTATAATCTCATCTACGTTAAATCCAGAACAAGAGGATAAGTTGATTCAAATGCTCAAACTGCATAAGGGAGCATTGGGATGGACTATTGTCGACCTAAAAGGTATAAGCCCATCTATTTGCACCCATAAGATATATCTGGAGGGCGACGCTAAACCTTCGCGACAAATGCAGAGGCGTCTGAATCCAAATATGGAAGAAGTAGTGAAGAAAGAAGTCTTAAAACTTCTAGACATTGGGATAATATACCCTATCTCTGACAGCCCTTGGATTAGTCCAACCCAAGTGGTGCCCAAAAAGGCCGGTATAACAGTAATCCCAAATAAAGATGGCGAGTTAGTACCAACACACGTCCCCACTGGATGGCGGATGTGTATTGACTATTGAAAGTTGAATACTGTGACCCGGAAAGATCACTTCCCACTACCATTCATGGATCAGATGCTAGAACGAGTGGCAGGTCATAAGTATTATTGTTTTTTGGACGGATACAGTGGGTACAACCAAATTGAAATTGCTCCTGAAGATCAGGAGAAAACAACATTCACATGTCCGTTCGGTACATTCGCTTACCGCCGTATGCCTTTTGGATTATGCAATGCACCTGCTACTTTTCAGCGGTGTATGTTAAGCATTTTCAGCGATATGGTTGAACAGACACTCGAGGTTTTCATGGACGACTTCTCGGTGTTTGGCCATAGTTTTGATAACTGCCTAGAAAACCTTGAAAAAGTGTTAGCGAGATGCGAGGACAAACACCTAGTACTAAACTGGGAAAAATGCCACTTCATGGTGACCAAAGGAATTGTCCTCGGCCACATTATCTCTGACAAAGGTATCCAAGTTGATAAAGCAAAAATTGATATAATTTCGAATTTACCTGTCCCTCGAACAGTCCGAGACATCCGTTCTTTTCTGGGACATGCTGGATTTTATCGACGCTTTATCCAAAACTTTAGTGCGATCTCTAGACCACTGTGCCAACTCATAGTCAAAGATACACCTTTTGTGTGGTCGGATAACTGTCAAACATCTTTTGACGCACTAAAGGAACACCTTACCTCCGCACCGATAATATAGGCACCCAACTAGGGTTTGCCATTCGAACTAATGTGCGATGCTAGTGACTACGCCATTGGTGCAGTCCTAGGACAGAGGAAGGACGACAAGCCTTATGTTATATACTATGCGAGCCGAACACTCAACGAAGCCCAAATAAACTATACAACTACTGAAAAAGAGTTACTGGCAATAGTCTTCGCGTTGGACAAATTTAGGTCTTATCTGATAGGGTCCCCAATAGTCTATTTTACAGACCACTCGGCCCTCAAGTACCTGTTATCTAAGAAAGACGCAAAATAGAGGCTTATCCTTTGGATACTTCTACTCCAGGAATTTGATATCACTATCAAGGATAAAAAGGGAGTAGAGAATGTGGTTGCTGACCACTTATCTCGGTTAACATTCATGGACAATACTGAACCCATACCAATCAAAGATGAATTCCCAGACGAGCAAATTATGGCAGTCTCGGGTTTACCCTGGTATGCAGACATAGTAAACTACCTAACCGCAGGAGAAACTCCTAGACACTGGTCGAATCAAGACAGGAAGCGGTTCCTCTCGTTTGCACGCCATTTCTTTTTCGATGACCCTTATTTATTCAAGTATTGTGCTGATCAGGTCATCAGGCGTTGCGTTCCTAATGAGGATATAACCGTAACTCTAGCCTCATGCCACTCTGAAGCGTGTGGTGGCCATTTTTCTTCCCAAAAGACTGCACAAAAAGTCCTACACAGTAGATTTTATTGGCCCACCATATTTAAGGACGCTTATTCTTTCTGCAAATCGTGCCAACGCTGTCAAAAGCTAGGTACTATTTCAAAAAGAAATTCTATGCCCTTAACCCCTATTATCACAATTGAAATATTCGATTATTGGGGCATAGACTTTATGGGCCCGTTCCCTAAATCAAACAACTGCGAATACATACTCCTAGATGTGGAGTACGTATCAAAATGGGTGGAAGCAATACCGACGAGACGCAATGACCATAAAACAGTCATGTCTTTTCTTAAGGAAAACATTTTATCGCATTTCGGAACCCCAAAAGCATTATTAAGTGACCAAGGCAAGCAGTTCTGCAATAGGCCTTTGGAAGCACTACTCAAGAAATATGGGGTACACCACAAAATCGCTCTAGCGTACCACCCACAAACAAATGGGCAGGCGGAGTTGGCTAACCGTGAAATCAAACATATACTTAAAAAAATGGTTAGTTTCAATAGAAAAGATTGGGCTTACAAATTGACTGATGCTTTATGGGCATACCGCACGGCCTTTAAGACAAATCTGGGAATGTCTCCATATAGGCTAGTGTATGGTAAGGCGTGTCACCTTCCTGTTGAAATAGAACACAAAGCTTATTAGGCAACACGCTCATTAAATTTTGACATTAAAAAGGGAGGACATCTCCGAAAACTGTAATTGGCAGAACTGGAGGAAATCCGACGAGATGCATATGACAATGCCAAACTCCACAAGGAACGGTTGAAGGCACGCCACGATCGAACGCTCATTCGTAAATCTTTCGAGTTGGGGCAGAGAGTTTTATTATATGATTCACGCCTTCATCTCTTCCCAGGCAAACTCCGATCACGGTGGACAGGTCCTTTCACAGTCAAATCTATTTTCCACACGGGGCAGTTAAGCTATTTAATCCTAAGAACGACGGAAGTTTCAAGGTCAATGGCCAAAGGTTGAAACCATTCTTAGAAGATTTCCAACCCGAGGTTGAGCACATCCAATTGGATGAGCCCGACTATACTTCAAACTAAAACACCCAAGTGCGTTCTCCCAATGTTATTGTATTGTTTCTTTTCCTGCATTTCATTTTGTTTTATCTTTTGTCTGTCTTTTTGAATGTGACTTCGATTCTTAATCTACTGTTCCATGCTATTTTTCCCTTACAGGACATCAAAATGAGGGACGACGATGTTCATTCTATAAGGTCTTGGGTTGATTCAGAATATCAGAACCCACCTTGGACTGCCGACGAGATAGCATTCTGATTGTCTCCCTATCAAGGACCAGGGGCGGATGATGTAGTGGACCTGACCTATGGGTACATCCCTTATGATCCTACTCTCCTCCAAATCAACCCATTCGAGCATATGGAACTTTCTGGAGAGGAAGGGGAACCTGAAGGGTATGCTGTTGAAGAAGTGGATGACGCACTGTTGGAATAATGGGAAAATGACTCAATGTAGGAGCCATGGGAAGAAGAGGACTTACAAGATGTGGTGCTCGAACGCCACAATGCTATTTTCACATATGTTGATGACTTCATGATCTTCCATGTGGTTCCCTACATCTATGAGTATGTCAGTTACTTGCTATTCAGGCTTCAATGCCCTCTACCAGCTAGTGCATCTGGGGATATTTGGCCAATAGTAAGGTTAATTTTGGGGTCACATTCCTTTCATTTTCTTTTCGTTTTGCTTTATTTATCTCTTCCTTTTTGTTTTTCTGTTGCTCTTGTTAACTTATTTTCTCCGTTTCATTTTTTTTGTTTCCTTTTGTCAGGAATATCACTATGAATCTACCATTCCCACCGCTATACCTTCCACATCAACTCTTTCATGGGTTTGGGCCATACATACGGTCCCCGAATACTCCACCGTAAGAGGAAAATCTGTTGCGCAATCATACTCCTTTATCCTTGTCTCCATGCGGGTCACCTCTTGCCTGTGATATCAAGTCCTTACAGAGTTCAGACTTGCTTGATGATGTCCTCGCTGCTTTTCGACTGTTCTGGGAAAGGGAATCATCAAGTTTAGACTCTACATTTGAAGTTCTGGCGGCGAAAGAAGCTGTGGAGGAAGATATCTTTCTGCTTGAAGAATAGTGTTTCACTCAAATTGTTTTATGTCATTTCATATCTTCTTTAATAAATTGGAGTGTATTCTTGGACGAAGTATTATTAATTTCAGTTTTATTTTTAGTTTTCTTTTTTCAATAAGGTTTTAAATGCCATCTTTGGGGGCACTAATATTGCATATGGATGCTATTTTAAGGACTTATTTATATAAATTTGCAATGTTCTACTATGAGGTTGCCATTTTTGGCTTACATGTTCTGGCAATGCACTGTTTTATCCCTATTCTGTATGTCCAGATTAAAATTGGTTAGTTGGGGGTGTGGAATTTCTCTTCTCAATCGATAGAACGTATCTCGATCGATCGAAAGCGTTATCACCTCGAGCGATTGAGGAAGGCTCAATCGATCAAAGGTTCGATCGATCGAGCCTATTCGATCGATCGAAACCTGTATTTATACGAGGCGTCTTTCAGAATTTTCAATCAGTCTCTCCGTCTCTCTCCCTTACTCGAGTGATCGAACACAGAGGGCGACTCCTACGATTTTGGCCTCCCCCACTTCAAACCACATCATTAAGGAGCTCCGAGTCCCCCGAATCATCAGTGGCATCACCGGCATCCTCTACCCAGTGCGTCTCTCGAGGTGAGCCCCCGAGTCACCCCTCGTATTTCTTTTTCTTTCAAATTCATATGGGGGTGCCCCTCATTGATTCTTTAACTCCTTTTATTAGTTTTATACATGTATTTGTTGTTTCGGGCTATTCCCATTCTCGAGCGTTGCTACTGCCATTTCGCTGTGCTCGATCGATTGAACTGGGTTAGATCGATCAAACCCAGCATCCGTTCGATCGATCGAACATTTTCGAGCGATCGAACCAAAGATTGTCTCGATTGATCGAACGGGATTCGATCGATCGAAGTATGGCAGTTTCTTTCTCTTTATTATTTGCCCAATATTAATGTTTTCTCTCCTTGCTTCTTCCATTTCAGGGCTTTATCATGAATCCGATCACTGGCTACCACAAATCTAAGCCATTCGACCTCGCTATACCCGATCCAGTTCCAGATCACGTGTTTAGAAACGAGGAAGACCGCGTTTGGTTCACCCGTTACTTCCAGTCACGGAAGGTCATGATCGAGCGTCCCCTTGAGACTGCTTAGTTGGCTACTCCGTGGTACCTTGCACGGATACGTGCCATGCCCCAGTGGTACATTCTATTCTCCCAGCCTAAGCATGTAAATCTATCTTGGATACGGGAGGCATGTGCGATGATGATCCGGGATCCGGTTGCTCCGTTCACCCTTCGCTCATTTTTCCGTGGACGAGAGATCATTTTCAGCCCGGCCACCATCGCTGCTGCTCTTGGGGTACCGGAGGTACCTGATTGTGTATGTCCCCATCATCCTGACACACCTCAGCTATCACCGACCATCATTATTCGAGAGATCACCGGAGGAGCTCTTCTGACATGGGATGGCGAGGCTCTCATTCCCGACCTCCACCTCACAGATAATTACCATATGCTCCACCTTGCCCTGAGCAATTGCCTATTAGTGATATCGTACAGGGAGAAGATTGCGGCGTGGTATGCTCGTGTCTTATATGCGATCGGGACACGGCAGCCAGTCTGTTTACCCCACCTTTACATCGACTTCATGCGACACCCTACACGCTACATTCAGACTAAAAAGCACCTGAAGGGTGCTTAGGCTATTCATAGGGTGATCGAGCATGCGGGTATCATTCCTTTGGCGGGGGACGCGACTGCCCAGTCTCACAATCGGTTTGGAGAGGCAGCTTCCCGCCGGTCCGATGCGCAGAAGAGGAAGCGAAAAGGAAAAGGCAAGGCGAAGATGGGAGAGAAGAGGAGACGTGGAGGCGGGACTGATACTGAGGGAGCTGCTTCTGGGACTCCCACAGAGGCTGAGGAGTAGGATTCTGATGATAAGGGTGACCCGGTGGAAGAGGTTGCTCGTTTTGAGTTGAGACAGCGGTCTCAGGCTCCCGCCCAGGGAGAGTCTTCTTCTGCGCCTCTCCCTACTATTCCCGAGTTTCTATTAGAGGAGCGAGAGGCCCGAATTAGACTCGAAGGCAAGATAGATCACATATCCACCATGCTGACGACCCTGTTAGTCCAGCTAGGGTTCGATCCAATCGTGCCCCCATCTTCTCCTCCATCTGCACCTCCACCACCCACCACTGCCCCATCCTCCTCTGCCCGTACTGGTCCTTCATCCTCCAATCCCCCGGTTGATCTGTCCGCTCCTTCTTCATCTGCTGTACCACCTACTGCACCATCATCATCAGCGAGACCACCTACTTCAGAGCTACCATTTCCACCTCCTCCTGTCGTGGCCGACACATCAGTTTCTACTCCAGCTACCATGATTGCGCGTGTTCCGACTACCGCTACTACAGGTGTCGAGGGTGGAGTTATGGATTCTCCGGATCTATTGATTGACATTTTTTCTGATGTTCCCGATGATGGGTAGTCTGTTGGTTTTGTTTATGTATTTTTGGTTGGTTTAGTATATTCTGGGTTGTTTGTTGGGCATTTTTGGACATTGTTGGGTTATTGTTTATGTTGTTGGTTGGTTTGGATAGTTTGGATTTTTGTTTGTACGGCATATTGAGATATTTTATTATCGTTGTTCTGTTCGTTCACTTTCCTATATTTTTAGTGATGTATTCTATTTTATGTTTGGATCTGATGCAATATATTTCCTATCTATTTGATCTTGGCTGCTTGGAGTATGTATGCTTTCTATACAGGTTGTTACTGTTACGATGCTTATGATGTATTTCAGGTGCTATCTCTCTATCTATTTTGAAAATCACTTGCTGAGGTCATTGCGATTTTCAGTTGGGAGTGGGATATAGATAGATAATCACCTGTGCATATTTTCTACGTAGCAATCTGGACCACTTTATCTATTGGCAAACATCATACAATCTCCATTATTATTAAAATTTCGATTTCAAAACAAATTTAAAATACAAAATTTCAAAATTTTCAAACTATTAACCAAGTCTTTGTATTAAATGGGTAGAATAATTTTAAATTTTCACTTCTATTTAGCTGTTGTCAAGTAATGACACAACCATTTTATTCTCATCCTTTTATGAATTAAGTTCATGCGTTTTTCTAAGTTCTCTAGGATAAATGCATATGTTGACCATTCCTGTATCCAAATCAGTTGCACTTATTAATAGCTATGCAGAAAACTTTAAACAAGAGTTAATACGACTTTTGTGCTTTAAAGAATGAAGTAGTGAAAACTAGTTACCCTTAGTGAGCTTTTGAATCCAATCTTCAATTCCGAGGGAATTATCACATCAAGTTCGAATTGTTTTCATTGAAAATGCCGATTAAAATTCGTTGACTAGTCTCTATTTCTTCATTTTGGCTGCTTGTTAGAGGAGAACGTTCAGGATTTACCAATTAGACTCAATGAACATTTAAGTGTTAAAAATTAAGAAGTTCATAAAATGATTTAAGCCATCGTTGTTTACTCCTTACCTTTCCATTTACCTATATTGACATCTCTGAATATGTGTTGTTCTTAACCCCTCGCCTAATAAATCATGCCGAAACCATATGAAATTCTAAGTTCCTAACTTTATACCTTGACCTAAATACACCCCATTGCACACCCAATGTAATTAAATTGTTGAAGTATAAGGAGGGAATAGTGGTGAGAAGGACTGCATATATATAGTTAAAAAAATTTGAGGAAAGGAGAAGATGTTATTAAAAATAAAAATAAATAAATAAATAAATGAAATGAATGATGATATGTATGGAGAGGATGGTTGGAGGAAAGTAAAGAAATTGCTAAATGCAGTCACATGATAAAGATGTGCAAGTTCTTACCCTTTCATTTCTATCCCACTAAATAAAAAAATTCTGAAAAGTCAAAGCCTTAATGATTCTCTATAACTTAGTTTAAACATGAAAGTGTAAGTTGAGTTATCCACAGTATTTCGCTCCTCTAATAAGTAGTATTCCTTTCATGAGACTATACACTCTAAAATGTTCGTCTTTTATAGAGTCGAGTATGAAAGCATTAGTATCCGAAAAATCACTCCTATCAAAGCTTTTGTACCGTGTGCGACTATTATTCACCAAGTTTCTGTGAGATGTTCATTTGTGAGTGTAATAACTATGTGAGGATTGAGTTGAAACTACGAGTTCTGAGAGTATGATAGTTTAATTTCACATACACACGGATACATGGATGTGACGCGTATGTTATTTTTATCTTGGTGACATGAGGAACATGTGCATTTCTTTCATGGTTGGAATGAGGATGATGTGTTTTGTAGAGCTAAATCAATAGTTGAATAAAAGGGGAATGTTTAAAAGTTATTCTATATCTTTTTGGAGCTTAAAATTAGAGTATTTTATGGGTATATTCACTTCAAACCCTCACGAGACAGCACTCGTCCACTAGGGGGAACCTAGGGGTTTAACGGCTTGCTGCATTTGCTAAATGCAACCGCGATTCCTGCGAAAGTGAGTTAGATAGTTTTCTTTCTTGTTATGTTAGTTTAGTAGTCTGGTTTAGTTATTTTAGTTTTTTCTGTTATAGTTATAGTTTAGCTTGTTTTTATTTTCGCTCTATTGCTAGGGACTAGCAACTCGCTAGTTGGGGGTTGTGACAAGCGGGAGTATTTGTAAAATACAACCGTGCTAAAAGAAGAAAAAGTATGGATTTAGTTTACAATTCCTCCATTTATCTGCAATTTGAATTACAATGCTAGTTTATGCACATATTGATTAAACTATGATAAGTTGTGTGTTTTAGCTGTAATTTGTGCAGATTGCAGTTGCTGTGTGAAGAATTGAAAGATAACGATGAAGGGAAATGCTGAATTCTAAAGAAGACATGTTAAAGCTGAAATATAGAGTTCGAGCGATTGAAGACCATTCGATCGATCGAAGTTTCGATCGATCGAGATAAGTTCAAGCGATCGAAGTCCCCAAGAGTTCAATCGATCGAGAATTGTTCGATCGATCGAACATGCCTTTTATCAGATTTTTACGCGCACGCAGCAGAATGCATGTTGAACCCTAGCATTAGGTTGTTACTATAAAAACTCATATTGTGTACGTCTAGGAGGGGGCTACTTTACATTTTATCAGTTTTTTTACATAGAGAGAGAGTGTTCTACTTTGATTCTTGTAGGTTTTGGTGATTGAACATTGAATTCAAGTGAAGTTTAAAGGTTATTAATAGCTCGTTCGTTCCAGGTTTTATTATATCAGTTTTGTTTACATTCTGTTAGTAGCTTACATAGTTTAAATCTGAATAGATCATAGTTTTACTTGTTGGTAGTGGATAAACCATAGTTTTTCATAGTTTTAATGCTTAAATCTCAACCAAACGCAACCTTAATGAATATTTATGTTAAGAACAAATTTGTGACACTCCAGACGATGTCTGAGTAGTCCCCGGGTTGGGAGATCACGATGAAACCGTGATCTCAGGCCTCTGCCATGCAGCAGATTAATTTCTGTGTTCGATCGACCGAATATGTTCGATCGATCAAAACAGAGACATTGTCGAGCGATCGAAGTTAGTTCGATCGATTGAGAGATGAAGATATTCGATCGATCGAAAGCGCGTCGATCGATCGAACATTCTAATTCTTGAGAACATTCTATGCAGTATTCCTGGACTTTCTGCTTTACTGATTCGTTATCAAACTGTCCCCAAATGCTCAGTTTGTCAAAACAGTCTTTAAACCTAAAGTCTTGAGGCATTTTTCTTCAATATATTTTGCAAACCACCCTCAATGCTAATGCCATTGTAGGTGAGAGTCTAAACTATTGATTTAAACCGCTTTTATGTATTTCAAACGTAAATGTGATGATATAGTCCCGGCCATGAAAGGATTATAGATTCTTTATCTTAAGAGGAATACGGAATACTGTAGAAAGTGTGCTCCATCGATCTTCAATGTAATTGCATGGTAGATGGCTAGGTTGCGGTGGATTCGTGTACTCCCAATATTCCTTTTAATTAAGAAACAAACACATTTTAAATTATAGCTTTAGTTAATTAGTCAGTAATTAGGTAATCTAGTTTAATTGCTTTACTTGTAGTAGTTGTTAAATTAGTTTGCTTTCCCTTAAAATATTGAATTTTATTTTATTTTTTTGAGAATAATCTAAGTAATTAGTTTAACACCTTCCCTGTGGGATCGACCTGGACTTATCCAGTATTACTTGCACGATCACCTACACTTGGGTGTTGCACAAGAGCGCATAACTATTTAGTTGTGTCAAATTGAACCTACTAAACAATTGAAAATGAGTGAGGAGAATAATATAGTAAGTAATGAGCGGATGAATTTGAATAATACGGATCCTAATGATGAATTTACTCGGAAGGTAAGAAATCATTTTGAACATGATCAAGGTGAATCGTTGAATGAATTAACTCAAAACGACATTCTTTCTGCTTTTCACCGGAATCTTCCTAATACCGTCAAGGGTTCACAGTCCGAGTTACGGCCTCCATGAGTCTTGAGCTAGAACAGTCTAGTTGAAGACATAAAAGGCAGTGCTTCTTGGGAGGCAACCCAAGCTTTAATTCGTCTATTTTTCTTATTTTTGATGGTTTTTGGGTCATTTTGATCAGTTTTTGGAGTTTACTTGACAGGTTTGGGGGTCGGGGTTAATTTATTTTAAACTTATTTACATGAAAAAAGGAAAGAAAGAGGAAAAGACCAAGTCGCGCGCGTGACCCGCTCGCACGGCCCGCTCGCGCGATACTTCCCTTTGGAGAAAAATTTTCATAGTTTATTATATATAGCCTCAGCATCTGCTCGCGCTTCAAATCACGCGTGCAAGGGTACTCGCCCGAGCGGCTTGCTCGCGCGAGCCTGTGCCTTAGAAAATATTTTTAATGAAACTAAAAAGCAGCCTCAGCTTCTCCTCGCAGAGGGGTCTGTGTGCGCGAAGGTCACTCGCGCGACCCGCTCGCGCGCGGGTGGATTTTTGTGATTTTTCTCTCTGTTCTTTTACCTTCTTTTCCCCCGAACCTGGTCAGTTGTTTTATCTTTTCTGTTTGTTCTCTTACGTATGTTTATACTTATGTTCTTCTTTGTTTTGATTATTTTTTTTGTTTTCTTACTTCTCTTAATTCTAGTTTAACTTCTATTGAAAAAAAAATTATTATATATATTAGTTATTATAGTTCTTCTGTTGCTTTTATTTTTCTTTTGTCAAGTATTGACAGGTGAATTAGTCACTCCGTTGGAGCATTGACCTTTATAGAGATATTCATACATATTCACCCGTTTCTGGTTGCCGAGATCTAGGTACTATCGTTCCTTTCTTACGTACTCTCCTTTCTTTCATTCTATTGTTTTATTGGGGACAATAAAAGGTTTAGGTTTGGGGGTATGCACTCCCATGCACATTATTATGCACATTTAAAAAAAAATTTGATACTTGTGCTTAAATAAATGATGTTACCAACATTTTTGCAATCTTGATTCGATACTTCTTTTTATGTAACATGGATTGTTATAGAATGGTAAACAAGGAAAGATGTGGTTAAACATTTGCTGAAGTCATGATGCGACGTTTAGGATATGTATCATTCGAATCGTAGTTTTATATCATAGATTTGCACATAAACCTATGCACTGCACGTAGTCACTTGAAGACATGTTTGATGTGAACGATAATATAATTCGGATTTCTAGATAACATAAGGTGGAGACTAAACCCAGTGAGCTTTTGAGCCTATCATTTCTTTTTAGAGGGTTGTAAATACACATTATGTTTGTTGAATTTCATTGAAATAGCGCATTAACTCGTTGTTTAGTCTCATTATTCTTGTTTTGGTTGATAGTCAAGTTAAAATATTTGCTACCATACTAAATAATCATCCGTTGTAAATATTGAAGAACCATATCACCCTAAGAAATGATGGTAGGCCCTCTTTGTTCACCACCGACCGAAAAAAAAAAGTGATAAAATTTCCTTAGTTTGCCCTTTTGAGCCATTAAAATCTCCCTTTTCTTTTAATCACCATTATCCTATTTTTGCTCCAACTTGACAAACTTGGAGTTCACCACTGAAAGAGTTCACCATTATCCTAATTCAATCTTTTCTATCATTTTTCACTGCCCAAGCCACGTTACAACCGTTGAAAAGTCCTAGTTGAACGTAGAAAATATGGTTTGGATATGTAAACGATGGGAGGAGATTAAAACGTGGTAATAATTATTTTTTCTTGACTATTGGCGTCCAATCCATGAGACTATTGTTCTTTCGTGTCATGCGTCTTTTTCGATACATATGTGAACATTTCTCATTTTGAAAACATAGTTCCTTTGCTCACATATATTAAAGAGATTACCCATGTTCTGAATGTTTTATTTGAGAGTGTAATTAACATTGTGAGATTTGTAATCAAAGCATAGTTGGATGGTTATCTAAATTATATTCCAAGTTCATGACAAGCGCGTGTTCATTTGGCTACCACATCACACACGTGCAAGTTTATGAGAAACTCTATTGATTTATATGATGCATGTGCTTATGATTGTTTTTCATGACGTAAGTGGACATTTGACTCCGTTCTTCTTGTTGGTTATTCTATTTCAAATCATTGTTGTATGATAAGGAGTATTGACTATTAGTTTTTCGTTGTTAATAAAACTTTTTTAATTTACAAGTTAATAAAGTTGGTTGTGGGTGACTTGTTGATGAGAACCCTCACGATATTTCACTCATCCGACTAGGGACACCTAAGGGTTTAAAAGGCTTATTGCATACGCTAAATGCAATCGCGACTCATACGACAATGGAGTAGTATTTTATTAGTAGTTTAGTTTTATTTTTAATTTTGCTCGAGGACTAGCAAAATGTAGGTTTGGGGATGTGATCGGGAGAGAACAAATCGTGCTTCTATTGATTACATCATTACTTTCAAAATTTATTCTTGTCTTAGATCTATTTTGACTGTGATATGGTCAATGGATGTTGTCAATATCAAGATATAAAAAGTGTACTTTACTTTTCTAAAGATTTGTAGTAGTGTAAGTAAAGGTCGAACATTAGAGATTGAATTACTATAGCTCTTAATTTTAAAACCTAAATCTAATTAATTATGAAAATGGAAGTTGATTTGAATTTTAATTAAACTAATAAGACTAATGAACATAAATCTAAACTATGAAAGTGATTTAAAATTATTTTTATAAATATGTTTAGGGATCCTAGGATTGCAAATCCACCACTAGCTTCATAATAAGGGTATTTATGCATTCGATTAGCTTATTAAGTTGGATGATAATGGAGAATTGTAGCTACAAGCCCAATTCCTCCATCAAGAAAATAACCATGGTTCAAGCACCAACATAATCCATCGTCGATTAGCACTAATTATCCCACACTAAACTAGGGTTGTGGCATAATCCGTCTAACCTAGGCATGGACTATTCCAATACTTGATAGCACAATTCAATTAATTACCATTAGATGTAAATAATCTATGCTAGCACAGCAAATATAGACCATTGAACACATCACAGTCAAAATAGATCTAAGACAAGAATAAATTTTGAAAGTAATGATTTAATCAATAGAAGCACAATTTATTATAAAAAAATCCTCTAAACATGTAATCATCATCCATACATAATAAAACTAAAATAAAAACATAAAAAAAGTCCCTATTACTTGGCTAGGGTTTCATTGAAACTCTAGATCTAGGTTTAGTTGGCCATAGAAGCGATGATTGGCAAGAGGTTGATGGAGGAGGTCATGAAAATCCTTGGTCTTCTTCTTCTTCTCCTTGCTTTCCTCTCTTCAATGGCTGAAAGTTTAGTTGTAGATGGATGTATCTAATGTTGTGTAATGTTGTGTATATTAGAGTCTAGCCTAAAAATTGAATAAAAACAAAGTATATATAGAGTTTGGAACAAGTTTTGGAAGCTTTCCTAACCCGAAACGCACTAAAACTGCTATATTTTACAGTCTGGACGTAAATTGGCAGTTTCGTTTGCACAGGAGTCTTCAGTATAGTGATATACGTAACTTTGAATTTTACACATGTCGCGCGAGTGGGCCGTGCGAGCCCGATGATGGGAGGTTGGGCGAGCGAGGTTTAGGTATTCCGCGCGAGCAGGTCACGTGCGTGATATGCCTTTTTCAGCTTCTTTTCTTCTGCTTTTTCACCATGTTTAGCCTGGAATACTTGTTTTCTTCCAAAACCTGTCAAAAAATTAGAAAACAAAGTAAAAATACACAAAACAGGATACAAAGTACTAACAAATGCGCGTTAAGGCGTATAATTAGGATTTGTTCTCTCCTGATCAATGCTTTGACAAAAAATACGTCATGTGAAGAAAAGAGAATTGAAAAAAAAAACCAAAGAAAAGAAGTGAAAAAAAAACATAATAATAAAAAAAGCTGTAAGAAAAAAAAATAGAAAGAAAGAGGGATGAGTCATGAAGATTGGAGAAGATGTGAAGTTGCAGAAAAATTGCTGAGCATTCTAATAAATTTGATAGTAGATTAACTATGATGTGAGTGTTGTAATATTAGAGAATTTCATAATTGTTGAGCATAATTGCATTGATATAGGAAAGAGAGCTTTCTTGAAAGATTTAAATGAGAACTATAGACATGAATTTTGTGGGTAGATTCAGTGTAAACCCTCACGAGACAATAGTCGTACACTAGGGGAAACCTGGGGGTTTAAAGGCTTGCTGTATTTGCTAAATGCAATCGCGATTCCTGTAAAAGTGAGTTAGGATTTTTGTTTCTTTTATTTTTAATTTAGTTTTTAGAGTTTAAATAAACTTTACTTTAGTTCACTACATTGCTAGGGACTAGCAATGAGCTAGTTAGGGGGGGGGGGGTGTGATTAGATGTAGAAAGTGCATATTCATAGTATGTTTTATATTATTTTATGCATACTTTTATCCCCAAGTCTCTAGAGTTACACACATTTCAATAACATTGCGCTTTTATGATGTTAATGCTAATACATATGTATTTGTAAGGTCTTATAAGCTATTGGGTGTGTTTAGATGAATTGAATCTTGAAGCTTGGCAATGAATCCCTCACCTTTTGTTACACAACCCTTATATATTTGTAGACACCCCAATTTTGACCTAACGCCGAATTTAGGGGAGTATTACCTCTAAGATCTGATGATGACAAATGCCGACTAATCTAGGACTTCCAAAGGTGATTCAAGCTCTTCCGAATGCTCTTTCAATTCAAGACAAAAAAAAGAGAGAGAAGAAGAAAAAGAGAGAAAAAAGGAAAATATGAGAAAATGGCACATGGTGAGGGTTGCGGCAGTCACGGGCTGCCGTTGCGGCACTCTATGGAGTGCCGGACGGCATTTAGTAAATGCCGTGAATTTTACCAAATGCCGTGAAAAATTGGATTTCCATAGAAAGCGGCAGTCCCTGGAGTTGTCCGCGGCATTGTCTGAATGCCGGCGCGACAATCATTGAATGCCGTTGCGACGTTCATTAAGTGCCGTTCCAGAACTCACCAAGTGCCACTTCCATTTCCAGTGAGTGCCGCGTTTTTGTGACTGCCAGCTATAAGATAGTACGCTTGTACCCTTAAAAGGACATCCGAATTAGGATTTTTTGCTGTGAATTTACTAGAATACCCTCTCAAAGTTTGCCTATTTAAAGAGGTGAATATCCCATTTCAAGGGATCTTCTTTTTGACTTGAAATAGAGAATGTTAGGATCCCAATATTGATCCTCCTTCAAATACTTTCTAAATTAAGAGAGAAGTAGAATTAGAAGAAGGAGCTAGAAGAAGAGCTTGATCATCATTTGGAAGGTCCCAAAGCAACAAAAGAGTTGAGGATAATTAGAGGTAAACTCTAGAGTAATTAGTTTATTTAGTAGTTCAATCACAATATTTAGATTCTTTTAGGCTCTTTACACATTTTCAAAAACTCTCTTCCTACCCCATTTCATCACACACCACCAATATTGTGATTGAACTTTCATTTCATGAGTTTGGATCAAAATAGCTTAGGTTTTAAAGCTTAAATAAATCTTGAAGTAGAACTTTGGTCTCCTTCCTCTTGATTATGTTTATTTCTTAAGATTCATAAGACTTTCAATGTCTTACTTGAATTTTTTTTAAAAAAACCCCTAGTACTCTTATAAACTCATGACTTATGAGGGGATTAAGGTTGATATTAGTGTATTGAGTTAATGAGTTTCAACTTTTACCATAGTTTGAAATCATTATTTTGAGGTTTTATGAAGTTTCTTCATACTTCATTAAAATCCACAAGTTTAAGTGTCCTTAGTCTCCAATGACCATCAAATGGTAGGAGGAATAATTTGAGTCTAAACCTATATTCATGGTTTAGATTCATTGTGTTGAGGTTTTATGAAGTCTCTTCATACTTTATTAAAATCCACAAGAATAAATGTCCTTAGTCTCCAATGACCATCAAATGGTAGGAGAAGTGGTTTGGTTTAAGCCTAACTTCTTGGTTTACTAGTTGGGGTTAACCAACAAAGATGAACTTGAACAAAAGATGCAGTGAGTTCATCAACCACTTTTCATCAAAGATTTTTAGTTAAACATCGAACCGTTAGAACTTAATGAAACCAATGGGAAAGTGTCTATAACTCAAAGTTCTACCACTGTAATTTCTGTTTTAGTGAGATTGCATGTTGTATATGGTTTGGTCATGAGTTTTAGGAAACAATAACAATCTGTCCAGAGTTTCAGAACAGCAGCACCTTTTTGAAATAAGTAAATCAGAACCTTAATCAAACATTTTTTACCCCAAATAATTATTTAAATGAAGTTTGATGTGTTAACGAGGTCCCCTAGAAAGATCTAAGTGTTTCTGATTTTTTTTACTATTTTTAGAAAATCATACAAAAACTCTGGACAGAGAGTTATAAAGTCCTGAGTGACGTCTAGTATTTGTCTAATTCCCAGAGATCTAACCATTGAAATCTTGATTTTATTTTTAGATTAAAAACTAGACTCACAGAGGCATCTAGTATCCAAAAATCACGAAGATCAATCCATGGAAACCATGCCTTTTATTTCTTTGAACCTCTGATCTGCTCTCAGCAATTTTCAACTTTGGCCAATCTTGTGAATAATGGCTCAAATGATATTTTCATGAGTTAGGGTTCAAACCGTGCTTCAATAATGATTAGTTAATGCTTAAATCCAGAGGCTAAATGATCCAAATCAATGAATAGTTCATAGCTTTATCTCGTTCATATTCATATATCCATATGCATTCATCCATATAGACTGATACTTGTAATTAGAATTCATCTTAGGTTAGGATTTATTACTTAGGAATTCAATAAATGTATCTTGTTTAAAGCGTGTGGACTAACCGTTTGTTTTGTAGCGCTATCGAGGTATGATTTCTCAAAACTCCTCTCTAGTTTATTCATTTATTAATTTTATTGATTTTTGACTACTTGTACGACACCTTAGAATTAAGTTTTTCCTTAAGTGTGTATATGTGATTAGAGACCCTTTCATTGGATTTATTCTTTTGTATGCATTACACATTTAAAAATTCGTGGCTGGATCCCGAGTAAGTTTCCTAGTTCCCTATTTGCACATCATCTTGCTTACTACTTGAATTATGTGATTTTTGAATGATATTTTATCGTTAGCAATCTTACACCCTTTTAGACATGCTTTTGTAATGTATATATATACATATGCATTAGTTGATGGCATGCTTAGATTTTTAATTTGATTCAAAGGATGTTGAGTAGAGGCCTATTGCGAGATAGGATGAGAGAGGGTGTTTTAGTCCGTTGGACTCCTTCCTCTCTCATTTCATAATTCCCGGACCTAGTTAATCTTTTGTTTCACAAAAGATCAGTTAGTCTTAAAATGGTTTCTTAATTTTCCTTTTAAAAATTAAGTGGTGCCTCGTTTTGAATTTGAAATTGGAAAAGATCTTTAAAAAAAGCTGTGGGTAGGAAAAAATGCGATATCCACAATCTGGCAACTCTGCTGGGGATCAAACCCAGAATCTTTGGTTTCGCAGACTAGAATTCTGATATTGGGTTCACTCGAGGATTAGACTTGAAAGCATCCTTTTAATCAAATTAATTAATCTTTGTGTGCCTGTTGCATTTCACTTGCATGTCTCACCAGTCGATTGCATGGAACTATGATCTTGGAGGCTCGGGGCAGCCCGGTCGGCCAAGTAATCATGGGACTGTGTGATCCCCCTTGATCTAGTACCATGATTTGGTATATTAAGCATCCTATCGGATGTGTGTTAAGGGTCCCTTATATGACCAAAACCCAGCTTTTACATAGTAGTTTCTGTAGAACCTTTCAAATCTTAAAAAATAAATTCTTGATTAAGGTTATATGCTAGGGAGTTTTGTATGCCCGAAAGGGATTACTTGAGATGATGGCAATGCTCACTTAATACTAGATATGTAAACTCTTAATCACTTTTGAGCAATTCCTCTTCATGTCATGTCACATCACATTTGGGGAACATGTTGAATCTTGATTATAAGATTACATCTCTTACATCATGTTTAGCTAAGCATCATTGACCTTGTATGTATCTAAATTCATGGAAAGTACGATGATAATCCGATCATGTGATCCTTCTACCCGAAGAATTTTAAATCCATCTTTGAAAGCAAACGAATTTTTGCCAAAGTTTTCAATCACTTTTTCAAAAATCTTTGGAGTTCACTTTTTTGATTAAATCTCCAAACAAACCTCGGTTAAGGTATACTTTCACATGATCATCTCCTAAGAAAAAATCAAAAAATTTAGGAATTATTTTTTTCAAATGAAAATTTCAATCCAATCATCTTTACTAAGAAATATTTTCACACCATCTTTTTTAAAGATTCAAAATCCTTGAGAATAGTTTTTGAAAGATTTCATCTTTTAAAATGAATTTCGAAAATTTTTGAATATCCAACCTTTGAGAGGGTAGGGAAGATCACAATGAAAGGAGAAATCAGCACATTTGACATGAATAAAGGATTTTTTATATGCTTATGTGTCTACTTGCTAGGATTAGAATTTTCCTTTCTTTTTCATATAGATTAGGCACACACGCACACATGCATTGCATTCGTGTGACATATGAACCATTTCATCTCACCAAAAGTCTTCCAAAAAATATATAATAAGAGATTTTGATAAAAATAAAGAAAACGGAAAATCTTTTGAAAAATATTTCCTTTTGTAGGGAAAATATAGTATCCAGTTCGGGCACGATTTGGTTTAGAGGTCCCACTGCAAGGTTAGTAAGAAGAGAAGAAGACAGAGAAATGGCAGATGAAAGGAACGATGGGGAAGTAGCAGAGTTAAGGACATTGGTAGAATAGCAAGCAGACCAAATAAGGCGACAAGCTGAGAATATGAACCGAATGATGGTCATGATAGAAGCAATAGCACGTCCGCCACCAGTTGTGAATCCACCAATTAGAGAAGAAGGCTGGTATGAAGAGCCAGAGATGCCAAGGGCCGAGGCCCCCGGAGTAGAAAGAGAAAGGTTAGAAAGGGAGCCTTTAGTTTAAGTTCAATCACAATTCTTAGAATTACTTAGGATCTTTTACACATTTTCAAAAAATCTCTTCCCACCTCATTTAATCACACACCACTAGAATTGTGATTGAACTTCCATTTGTTCCTTTTATTGAATTTGGATCAAAGTTGCCTTGGATTTAAGATCAAATAATCCATAAAGTAAAATTAACTTGGATGCCACTTGAACCTTGATTTCCTCTTCCTTTGTTATGTTCATTTCTTAGTGATTTATGAGGTGCTCAATATCTCACTTGATCCCCTTGAGTTGGTATTTTAAATTCTCTATGAACTTGTGATTCAAATGAGAATAAGTTATATCCATGCATAGTTAGTAGGTCTAAGTCTTAATTCATAACTTAGGTTTTCTAACTTGAAGTCTTATGGAATCCTTTTCATATTTCATTGAGGCTCACATGGATTAGTCATATTTAATCTCCAATGACCATCAATGGGAAGGAGAATTAATTTTAGGATGAGTCAACCTATATGGGTTGATTGATAGATTTAGCCAAAAAGATGAACTCAACAAATGGTGCAGTTAATTCATAAACCAACTTTGATCAAGGATTTTTAATTAAATCATGATCCGTTGGAATTAAATGAGACCAATTGGAGAGTGTTAATAACACAAAGATCTACCTTTGAAATTTTTTCTTTGACGAGATTTCATGTTTAAGATGGTTTGGTCATGAGATTTGTGAAACAAGCATAATCTGTCCAGAATTTCAGAATAGTAACACCTTCTTGAAATGAGTAAATCAGGGCCTTAATCAAGCATTATTGACTTCAAATAATTTTTTCTACGAAGTTTAATGTGTTATAAAGATCTCCTAAAATGATTAGAGTCATTTTGATTTATTTACTATTTTTAGACAATCACACAAAATCTCTGGATAGAGAAGTGCAAAATTATGAGTGATGTCTGGTCTTTGCCCAATTCCCAGAGATTGAACCGTTTAATCTTTGATTTTCCTTTGAGTTTGAAACTAGACTCATAGAGGCATCTTGTGTTCAACAATCATTAAGATCAAACCATGGAATCTATTCTTTTCCTATTTTTTTATTTCAAGTTCCTTCTTTGTAATTTTTGAAATTCTGTTATAGATTTGACAAACTTCGCAAATAATGGCCTAAATGACTTTTCCACGACCTAAGGCCTAAACCATGTTTTAATAATGATTAATTAAACTTAAATCCAGAGGCTAAATGATCCAAATCAATGAATAGTTCATAGCTTACCCTTGTTCATATTTAAGTGTTCATATACATTCATTCATGGATGTTGATACTTAGGATTATGACTAATTTTTGGGTTAAGTTGCATTTGATTTAACCTAATTGAACATAACTATGGGTTCTTTATGATCATGATGGGATTATACCATCTCTATATGGACATTACATTGGCTCCTAGTTGAGACTTGTATATCTATAGAGGTGTTGTATCTCCAACTAATTAGAAGGAATTCATAATTATATCAACTCTTTCTATGATTAGTGGATTTAAGCTAGAAATGCTAGAAATTTAGGCATGTTATTTAGGACTCTAAAGTATATCATGTTCAAATCATGTAGACTAACCCCTTGTTTTGTAGCGCTATCGAAGTACGATTTCTTAACCCCTCTCTAGTTTATTTTACTCTTTGATTTTAATTGATTTTCAACTTCATGTGCGACACCTTAGCTTAGGTATTGCCTTATGTGTATATGTGGATTAGAGACTTCGTTTTCCTAGTATTTCTATTCTTATATACATTACACATTTTGATTTCACGGTGGGACCCCGGGTAAGTTCTTTTGTTCCCTATTGCATATCATATTGTTTGCTAAATGAATTACATGGTTTTGCGTGCTATTTTATCATTAGCAATTTTTCACAGTTTTCAACATGCTTGTGTAACGTATATTTATATATGTATTAATTGAGGGTACACTTAGATAATTAATTCGAATAAAAGGATGTCAAGTAGAGGCCTATCATGAGATAGGATGAGAGGGGGTGTTTTAGTCCACCAGGCTCCTTCCCCTCTCATTCCATAATCCCCAGACCTAGAAATCTCTGGTTTCCTAAAAAGATCAGTTTGCTTTTAAATGGTTTCTTAATTTTCCTTTTAAAATTAAGTGGCGACTCGTATTTGTATTTTAAATTTGAAAATGTTTAAAAAAGCTATGGTTAAACTACAAATATCCACGGGTCTAGAAAAGATCAACACCTGGGTATCTTAGGTATGCCATGTTCATAGGGTTGTGAACATATATTGTCAAAATAGAACCTACCCTCTGATAAAGAGTAAGCATTCCCTTAAGAATATCACTGAGTTGATTACTAAAAACTGCAATCTTGTTGATGTGTAGTTATCAACATGTTTGATAATCATGAGAGGCGAATGGGACTCAAGAAATGGAAGATGTAATCATTATTTAGGTTGACAGTAACAGTTATCCGACTACTTGAATATGATTATGAATGCTCATGGTAGAGGGACATTAGTGCACCATACAAGTCTAGATATTGCTTCGGATATGTTCTTTTGCGTTGGAGTGCAGTTATTGTTTTATAGTGGAGTAAATGTTAACTGCCTAGTTGGTTAATTTGCTGATCAAAGAGTTTGGTCATGGGAATTAACAACTGGTCTGAGCCAATAATAATGAACCTAGGAGTTCCCACTCTTAGCTCCGCTAAGATGCTTGAAAAGGCACATGAGGATGCTGTCAAGACAAGTTCGATCGATTGAAAGAGATTCGATCCATTGAAGTCAAGACAGGTTCAATCAACAAAAGTATTTCAATCGATCAAAGGTTTGATCGATCAAAATCCCTTCGATTGATTGAAAGAAAGGTAGGTTCTGGGAATCTATAAATAGGCAATTGCGTCCAGATAATAGAGTTTGTCATTTTTATTAAACCAGAAGCTACAGGGACTATTTAGGGGCTTCCCAAACTTTCTCTATTCTCTTTATTAGGGTTCCCACCAACCCTAGTCTCTTCGGGAGCATCCATAGGAGTCATAAGAGTGGAGACCATCTAGTGGAGGCTGCTGGAAGTCAAAGATTTCAGAATTGGGTTCAAGACTTAAAGGTATAATTCTTGTCCCCTCTCTAGTACACATCTATAGAGTTAACGAGTAGTAGATCTGGGCTACCAATTAGTTTTATAAACTATATTTTCCGGTGTGCATGATTTAAAGTTTTTCAAAACCTAAATCCAACAATTGGTATCCGAGCCACGCTTGTTTGGATCTATAGATGCGTTTTAAGAATACTAGTTTGATTTGCATGTTAGCATTTAGTGCTGTTTTGAAACTACATCATCACAGATTTGTTTTTGCAGTATTTTTGCAGCAGAAAACAAATATGTGATTGCATTGGATGCATAGTAGTTTCAATCGATCGAACTTACTTTGATCAATTAAAACTCTCTATATTCGATCGATTGAAAGAGTGTCGATTGATTGAATCAATGCAGGCTTCGAGCAATCGAACTAGCTTCGATCGATCGAAACAGATTCTCTGACCAGATCTTCTTTTCATAGTTTGAAAAGTTATAAAATTATCTACTTACTATTTTATACTATTCTAAAAAAATTTAAATCAGTTTGTGAAATTTTGAGTTCAATCGATTGAACCTACTTCAATCAATTGAAGTGTAACAAAGAACCAGAGATGTTGTTTTAGTTCTAATTACTTCCAAAAAGTGTTTTATGGTGTATGTGAGTCAATTAGTAGTTCCAATGGATGTATACATGCGTGGATGTGTGTATATCTAACCCTTTTGCAGCCAGTTAGTTCGTCATCTCCCATGGCACCAAGTTCTAATTATTTAAATTATTGTATTTGAATTTATGTTTGAGATTGGTGTGTATTTTATATTTTAGTTTGGTTTTAATGTATATGTAAATGACGTAGCAACTTCAATCCTGCGAATAAGAAAGTCACACCGGTTTCTCTAGCCTTTTATTTTATTGCTATATTTCTAGATAAATTGTAAGCTTTGAAAGAAGCATAGGTTCAATGTAATAGAATTAAGAAGCCCATGAAGATGGAGCGAGAAACCGTTGTCCATGAAGATGGAGCCGGAGGCGACCAAACCAAGAAGGAGGTTCTATGGAGATAGAGCCATCGGAGATAGAGGCATATAATTGCCTTTATTTCAATTTTAGTTTTATTTTTATGTGCTTGGTTTGTGATTGGTATTTTATACATTGTTATTACTAGCATGCACTTAAAACAAGTTTTCTAAAATAAAAATCAAAAACTGTTTCAACGCATTAGTAAATATTTGATGTTTATGGGTAATGTGTAGAAACAATTTTTTCAAAAGAAAAATCCTTATTTACTAAATCTAGTGGAAGAGGTTCTTATTTATAACACCCACGATCTTCCATTAACGGTTCACTCTAAGATGAGTAGTGCATTCTGTGTCACCTCGCCAGGGGTGATCATTCCATACGGAGGGTACACTACTTATTGGTTACTAGATGTGAACTTCCTATGGATAGGATCAATCAGACGTGTTAGAGGGTGATCACCACACGGAGGCATTACTGGAGGCGGTTCTAATTGGATCCTAGTTAATGGTGCACACTAGCTAAGCTATGGATAATAAGGGATCCTACATGGGGCAATATTCAAAAACATAGAGATCAAATAGGTTCATGAGCCATAACTTGTTTTGCAAGAGTTGCATAGCGGACAAGTCATGATAAATCGAAAGATAGAGTATTGACCGCCACACGGAGGCTTTACTCTTTCGTCTTGATATTCTGGCGACTTTGTTTTAAAATAAGAGTTTTTAAGGATTCTTTTATTTTAAATTGTCAAATTCTGATATCTATATTTATTTTGTCAGTTTGATTTTTTAGCAATCATAATGTCTAGATCTGCATTTGGTCAACTTGCTACCATACTGTAGCACCCAGGATTTTCCCCAGAAATTTCACGTAAGAATTTAGAAATGATGAGATCACCTGGAGTACGGCTATAGAAGGTCCACTAGGATTATCCTAATTAGGAATCATCTATAGGATCCTTAGTAGTTGTCTTGGCAACGACATTGATTTATATATTTTAAGAATATTAATATATAGTAGTCGCGACCCTGATTTTTATTTTTAGTTAGAATTATAGTCAGACTCTTACATAGATTCATACACAGCCCGTACCCTAATATTCTGATTTTGTGTTCACTCTCACAGCATCGTGCTTACACTAGAACTTTGGCACACATTCTAGTACAATTATTGAAATGGGACCCACACCACCCCTTGACAGTCATGTGGACCCCGCACTTATCTACCCTTGGACGCATACACATACATGTGCACCTTGTGCACGCATTGCACACAACCAAACCTCCCCACCATTTCCTCTATATAAGCACACCCCCCCCCCCCCACACAATCTGTTCTATACAGATTCTAGAGAGAGAGATCCGAGAGTGAGAGAGAGAGCTTGACAAGAAAACCACACTCTTTTCCCTCACATTTCGGTCATACACAAACACACCCCCACATTGTACACTCAACCCCTTCCCTGCATTGTCCCTCACTGTCTCACCCTCACCAGCACACACCCATGCAGCAAGGAAGAGGAAGAATGGCGCAGAGGAGAAAGAGAGTGAGATCGGAGAAGATAGGAGTGATTTTAGATCACCTGAGGTAAACTTAACCACCACCTTTCCATTTTGAGCCCCTGCATGTCACCTAGAGAGCCTAGGACCTGCATGCATGAAGCCAAACAGAGCCTTAAGCTCTGGTTCTTGCTCCGGCCTCCATTAAAGCTCAAAGCTTGAGCTTGATTTTTTCCTATATCAACCAAAGCCCTAAAATCTACACCAAACAGACCCTAGTGAACCCAGAAGAACCCCATTATAGCAGGTTTTGATTCGGTGCAAGTTTGAATGGCCATGCAAGCCATTATTCTTTTTTTTGGTCAAAATGATAATCGGCTAGTAGGAACCCTAAATGAGATATCTAGGTGTTCAGCTCCCAGTATGTTGTAGAGGAGGAATTTCAGGTCAATCTCCCGTTGGTTTCATGGATTTTGATGGAGAGATGAGAGAGATATGAAGAGAGAGAAGTTTTTCGGCAAGCCCCGATTCTCCAGCGGCCCTGTCTCGCCGGAGAAGATGAAGAAACCCGTTTGGGTTTCGGGTTATAACACCCGGGTTCGGGTCGGGTCATGTGTGGGTCAGCCTGAGAGAACAAATGGGTAAGGGTCTGGGCTTGGTTAGGACCGAGTAGGACCCGTGGGTCCTTTAAGTGACATGGCGTCGTTTTGACGCCGGGTCTTCTTCGGGTAGGGTTTCGGGTTTTGGGGTGGGTCGTCTTGTGTCTAGGATTGGGTCAGGGTTTGGCTTGGGTTTGGTTAGGATTTGGGTTATCGAGTTGGGTTAGTTTGTTAGTGTAAACGGATTCAGCTCGGGTTCGGGTTAGGTATTTGGTTAGGGTTTGTTCGTGAGGGTAGTTGGTTACGGGTTTGGTCCGGTTCTAGTTAGGGTTTGGGTTATTGGGTAGGATTAGTTTGTGAATATGAGTGGGTTTCGGGTTTGGGTTAGGATCAACCCGAATGGGTTTTGGTTTGGGTTTCTTTGTTTGTATGAATGGTTTTGGTTTTGGTTTAGGATTCGGTTGGGTTGGGTCGGGTCTGACCCATCGGGTCAAGCGTTTGGGTTTTCTTGTGAGTATATACGGGTAACCCGTAAGGGCTCGGGTCGGTTCGGGTTGACCCGTCGGGTCTGAGATTATTAATATTATTATTATTATTATTACTCCCTCCGTCCCATTTTGAGAGTCCATTATTCCATTTTGGGATGTCCCAAAATAGTGTCCACTTTCCTTAAATTGATACACAATTTTTACTTACTTTCCAAAATTATCCCTCCTTGAAATCTACACTAAGACAAAACTAAAAAAGTTGTTGTAATGATTAGGGGCAATTGTGGAAAGTAGGTGCAGATTCTTTTTGTCCCCTTAATAAGTTGAGTTCCCAAAGATGGACTCACAAAATGGGACGGAGGGATTAGTATTATTGGTTTAATTAGTTTAAAATAATTTAAATTGTTTTAATAATTGTGAATAGTTTATAATTAATACCATTAAGGTTTTATATTATAGAATATTATTTTTAATATTCTATATATCATTATCGTATTATATATATTATATATGTATTATTTATATGGCTAATATAAATAATAAATATCAGTTTTAAATAGTTTTAAATGGTTAATAAATACCTATATGTATTTATAAATTCTAGAAAATTAGGGTAATGACCCTGGGACTATTTCATTACATAATGTAAGTTATAAAGCTACAATATTATAGTCCAATATTTTTAATAATTAATAAAGAGCTATTTTATGAGTATATTAATTATTAAAAATACCAAACGAGCTCCGAAAATTATGAGATAAATACTAGTAGTGTATTTTAATATCTAGTATTTAATAAAAATATTTTCAAGTACTGATTTCTTTGTATAATTATAATTATGTATTTAAATCTTGTTTCGGGTATTTTCTAGTATATATTATCTTCAATAATTCATAATAAATAATCTAGGACTCCGAAAATTACGCGGTCAGTTCCCAGAGCCTTAGAATAATGTCTAGAACATTCCCTTAAAGTTTGGTGACTTTTCGACTCGGTCAAAAATACAGCCTGTCTTTTAGGGCTCGCATTAGTATAGTAAGCCCTACATTTTACCTCGTAAAACGTGACGGACTCCGATTTGAGTCTAGTCAATGGTGTTTGGACTTAGAATGACACTTAGATCACTACCTTGAGGTTTATGACTTTATTTGGTAAAATTACCATTTTGCTCCTATAGTTGTACTCATACATTATTACTGTTTATTCCGTTTATTGTTGTAGAACTTGACGGTTATCTGTTTTCCGAGGATCGGTGACTCGAGATGAGTTTCCTAACCTCACTCTAATCCTAATAAGATTAATATAAGATGTTTAAAAGTTACCTGTATGATATTTTGTATAAGTGATATGCTGATTTATGATGTCACGTGTATTTCCAATGATTGTAAGACTATGCAAAACATGTTATGGTAGTGCTATCGCATACGTGAGCATGTCAAGGGTTTTAACTATATGATTATCGGTATCAAATCCATGTTATGTGATCCATGCTCTATATGTTACGTTTCTGCTGCTAACTGTTAAATGCACGTTTTACGATATTGTTGAGTGGAATAGATAACGCATGCTATGTTAATAATAAAGAGGAATAAAAGTAGATTTGCATGTGAGTATTGATAATGGACACACGTGCATTTCATGACATGTGTCAATATGCGATGTGTGAGAAAGAGAGGTGTTTGATGAGAATGTGAATGAGATAAGATATGTGAATGTGAAAGAGATGTGATTTCTAGATCCGATGGATCAACGGCTGACGAGCTGGGTGGACATGAACGATTAGGGTTCCTAGCGCGCCTCTCGCCGTTGAAGATATCCGGTGATGCGCATACGTGGTTGAAGACGTCCCATGTATCGTTGAAGACGTCCGGCTAGTGCTCTAATATACTTCTCAGCCGTGTAGACGACCGGTGAGAGTATACACATGGTTGAAGACATCCCATGTGCTAGTTTCATTGTTTACAGATAGTGTGCGCCGTGAAGACGTCCGGTGGCCTATCAAGGGATGAGTATGAATTGGCTGTGATAGCATGTTGTCATCCTTGATATACCGCGTGTTGTCAAGTGGATGAGAAAGAGAAAGTGAATGATGAGATTGAATTGATGAGCAAAAAGGGTTTGGTTCAAATGATTTGGTTTTGGAAAGTTTTGGTTTTAAAATGAAATGGTTTTGAAAAAGTATCTGTTTTTAAAAGAAAGAGTTGGGAGTGAGTCGCATTGGTCATGCATTTGCACGCACGAGGATATAATAAGGAGAATGTATTCTATGATGTTATGTTTATCTATTTACCTGTCTTGTTGAGACCTCTGCTATGCCTGTGGTGAGAATGCGTCTTTTGATAAGAGATTAACCATACCTTAAAGTATTAAACTGTGACGTGAGTTGAGAGATGTTATGTTATTATTGATTATTGTGCGGTTTAGACTCTCACTCAGCCTTGTTCCAAGGCTGACGGCATGTTACGCCCTGGGCATTCGTATGCCCAGAGTATTGCTGGTTTGGAGATAGATAGAAGAGTTCAGGATGCAGTACCGTGGAGCCAAGGAGGATAAAGCCTTGCCCAAGATCTGATAAACAGTTTCTCAAGTTTTAAGCTTATGTAAATTGTTTAGTATGGCCTCTTGTATTAGGATTAAAGTTATTGTAACCCTTGTTTAATTTTCGCTGCTGTATTTATACTCTGATAAGTTTATATCATGCTTATGCTCCAGCATTTCCCTTATGATTGCTTGGTGCAAAGTTAGAAGGATAGGACAGTTAACAAACTAGTCACGTGTCTACGGACCCATAAAGGAAAATTTTTATTTTCCCTATTTTTGGCTTACTCCGGGGCGTGACAGGGCTTTTAGTGGCATCAAAGCCTAAGTTTAGGCATTTACCGTTTGTCCTATACACTTTAAGTTATAAACCATTAGATCCTTTTCCCACTTATGAAGATACTAACCCTATGATAGTTTATATTGGACAGGTTAGCATGGAACCCTTCTATGTCCAAGACGGGTTTGGAGGACATTAAGTTTACCCAGATCGTATAGAGCCTGCAGACCCAGTGTTGTACCGGCAAAGGATTCGACGGAGTGCTCAGCGGCATTTAGAGGGAAACATGTGGCATGACGTACACGTGTTGGGAATTGAGGACCCAGAGATCCTGCAAAGAGAGGCACATTACCGAGAGAACACCCTTAGACTTGTTCATCAGGAAGCAGCCAGGATGACTCATGACCGCTATACCCTCCGAGTCATGACTTTTCGAGTTACGCTGACGCCTCCACCAGGACCCATAGGACCATCTCTTGCTATGCTACCCCCAGTACCAAAGGAGTCCATAGCTGATACACCCTTGACTGTTGAGTCAGTCATGGGGACTGATAGGGAGGAGAATGATGATGGAGAAGTTCCGGCAAAGGAGACCAATTCTGTGGAGGATGCTGATTCCGCAGTCAATGTTGACCCAACTAAGAATGTGGGCAAGAAACCACCCAAGAAAGATATAGCTGAGAAGGGAAAGTCAAAGGTCGAGGATCTGGATGATTGAAGGATTTTGTAATAGGACTAGTCTATCTTTTGTGTATATAGTTATACTCAGGCATGTAACACGTAGTAGTAGTAACGTGTATGCCTTTCATGCATCTGTTGTTGGCACTATTCCCTACTATGTACTTACTTAGCGTACGCACTCTCTGATGTAAATGTTTTTGTAACTATGTTGCACTATGTTTAAATCTATTTATGGAGATTATCTTTAACCCGACTTATGTATTATCACATGGATGTACTGCTTGCTTATAATTAGTAATTTATTTAAACTTGTGTACTCTTAGTCTATAAGAATGACTAATAAATCCCCGCGATGAGTTGAGCCATAGAAGTCACAAGTGTAATATATATAATTAGGAACTAATGTAGGTTCAGGGAGTTAGACTTGGAACAATTGGCAGTAACTCAAGGTTTAGAAAGAATTAAGAAAGGTACCCCTTGTCGCTATGAAACTTTAAGATATTTCATTAATTAGCATCAGTACTAAGTTAGTTTTCTGTGTTGGGCAGGCTAGCATGGAGCACCAGATAGAGTACGATGCTGCGGAGGGACAGTGCAGGGTCACCTTGGAGAGACAGTTTACCCCTCGAGGATTTGGTCATGTTAGCAACACCATCAGGCATAGAGTTCGCCAGAGTATAAGGAAGTGGACATGTTGTTTCTTCTGTGAGAGACCTGTTCCAGAGTTAGCATATCATAGAGTGATAGCACCGCGCTTGTTGTCTGCTGAGATGGAGGAGATTCCTCATGTCCTTAGAAACCTTGCGATCCATGACCAGGACGAGCCACAAAAGGGCATAGTACACTTTGTTACCCCTGTAGGTTCTGATGATGACTCAAATAATGATCCAGATGAAGACCCACTAGCGGAGCCCGAGATGATAGAGGACCCTGATTGGCCCCTAGAGCCAGCCTGGGATGCATTTATAGGTATCCCTCCGATTGACTTTCCACCATCCAGTGACTTAGGAGAGGTGACTTCGGACTCTGATGTAGAGAGAGATGGAGAGTGGACCCTCAGTTAGTTTATCTTATTATATTCCACTTCTTTTGATGTATTCCAAATTAGTAGAACTAGTATTCGTACTTTTGTTGTACCTTTTATTTTCTGATCAGTAATAGTCTGCTTGCGACTTAACTTAAAACATAATTGTATGGATGAGACGAATTCTTACTAATTGCTAATCTTACCTCTTATACATTTATTACTAACAAGAATATAGGATTGACCATTGGTTGACAGATATTTAGGCAGTGACGAACTTCCTGAGATATATCTCGAACAGTCAGCTCAGCCTAGAGTCTAGAAAGACCAAGGATAGGAATGCCTTACCCTTGATCCTAGTAGTAGTTGTGACAACCGTTATATGTTAGGAATCTTTGTTGGCTCAATGAACTGTTACTGTTACTTGTCATGTGATCAGACGAGATAAGATAAGTTATTAACCAAATAGGTGTCAACTCGTAGGTATAACCCTTGCTAGCGTACACCATGGTTAAGAGAAAATGGAATACTCAGAATTCACCCAACGGACCAACAAATGTGCTACCTCCAGCAGTGGATCCAACAGGATTGATAGGAGCTCTTGTCCGACGCGTGGAACAAGAAAGTGATCACCTGGACCGCGTCATCAACAACGGAAATGCTCATCAGACAGGAGATAAACTGCTTGAGAGATTCCGTGCACTTAAACCAGGAACTTTCACTGGAATGACAGAAGCATGGGAAGCTGAACAATGGCTTCGTGATATAGAACGAATGTTTCAAGCCCTTGAATGCAACGAGACTGAGAAAAGACGCTTGGCTGTTTTCCAATTGACGTATTCGGCAGCCGACTGGTGGGAATCTGTCGAAGCTATAGTGGGCGAAGATGTTACAAGAAGAATGACATGGGAAGCATTCAAAACGAAATTCCTAGCAAAGTACTTCCCAAGGACGGAAAGAAATAAGAAGAAAAAGGAATTCATAGAGCTAGTTCAAGGCAACATGACAGTACAAGAATACACGGCAAAATTTGAGAGACTATCGCGATTTGCTCCCTACATGGTAGATACTCAGCGAAATAAGACACTGCAATATTACGAAGGACTTAATCCAGACATTCAAAAGACAGCAGCAGTATACCTAGACCAACCATTCAAAGAAATGGTCGAATTAGCCACACAACTGGAGAACATAGATCTGAACAGCAAGAAACTAGAGATCCACCAACAAGGAGGAAAAGATCACTGGTTCCAGGCAACCAACCCAGGAGGAAGTCGAAGAGGCAATCAAGTGTCACGGACAACCGTTCGAATGCAGTCTGTAATCACCGGAAGAAACTCTGAACACACCCGGAATCATAACCAGAGACAGCAAATCAGTGACAGAAAAGTTAGTCAGACAGCCGTTCAGACACATGCAAAGCAACGTGACATCTGCTACAACTGCGGAACACCTGGACACCACTCCAAAGAATGCACAGCACCGAAACGACTCACAGGGCAACAGGTACAGTGTTTCAATTGTGGAAAGGCTGGTCATATACGCAAAGTTTGTCCCGAACAAGAAGTTCAGAACAATGCTCCACCACCACAAAGATCCAGAAAGAGAGCTCGCAGATCAGTAAATCAATCCCAACACTGAATAGAATGGAAGACCAAAGGTATCATGCCCACTGCCAGAAATTTTGAATTTTATATGGGGATAGTATTACAAGATGTTTGGGCCACTCGAGAGAAATTATGAGAAGGAGCCGAAGTATTTCCAGGAAATCAGACCCCGGAACAGTTGACAACAACTTATGGTCTGATAGTCCATTTAGATTGATAAGAGCGCCTGAGTTGGTATAGAACGATAAACCTAATGGATAAGGATTTGTACATTTTAAGATCTAGCAAACTCTAGATTTCGAGGACGAAATCCTCAAATAAGGTGGGTAGAGATGTAGCACCCAGAATTTTCCCCAAAAATTTCACGTAAGAATTTAGAAATGATGAGATCACCTGGAGTACGGTTATAGAAGGTCCACTAGGATTATCCTAATTAGGAATCGTCTATAGGATCCTTAGTAGCTGTCTTGGCAACGACATTGATTTATACATTTTAATAATATTAATATATAGTAGTCGCAACCCTGATTTTTATTTTTAGTTAGAATTATAGTCAGACTCATACTTAGATTCGTACACAGCCCGTACCCTAATATTATGATTTTGTGTTCACTCTCACAGCATCGTGCTTACACTAGAACTTTGGCACACATTCCAGTACAATTACTGAAATGGGACCCACACCACCCCTTGATAGTCATGTGGATCCCACACTTATCTACCCTTGGACGCATACACATACATGTGCACCTTGTGCACGCATTGCACACAACCAAACCTCCCCACCATTTCCTCTATATAAGCACACCCCCCCTCACCACCATTACACCCTCATAATCTGCAATCCCCCCCCCCCCACACAATATGTTCTATACAGATTCTAGAGAGAGAGATCCGAGAGTGAGAGAGAGAGAGAGAGAGAGCTTGAGAAGAAAACCACACAATTTTCCCTCACATTTCGGTCATACACAAACACACCCCCACATTGTACACTCAACCCCTTCCCTGCATTGTCCCTCGCTGTCTCACCCTCACCAGCACACACCCACGCAGCAAGGAAGAGGAAGAAGGGCGCAGAGGAGAAAGAGAGTGAGATCGGAGAAGATAGGAGTGATTTGAGATCACCTGAGGTAAACTCAACCACCCCCTTGCCATTTTGAGCCCCTGCATGTCACCTAGAGAGCCTAGGACCTGCATGCATGAAGCCAAACAGAGCCTTAAGCTCTGGTTCTTGCTCCAGCCTCCATTAAAGCTTAAAGCTTGAGCTTGATTTTTTCCTATATCAACCAAAGCCCTAAAATCTACACCAAATAGACCCTAGTGAACCCAGAAGAACCCCATTATCGCAGGTTTTGATTCGGTGCAAGTTTGAATGGCCATGCAGGCCATTATTCTTTTTTTTGGTCAAAACGATAATCAGCTAGTAAGAACCCTAAATGAGATATCTAGGTGTTCAGCTCCGAGTATGTTGTAGAGGAGGAATTTCCGGTCAATCTCCCATTGGTTTCATGGATTTTGATGGAGAGATGAGGGAGATATGAAGAGAGAGAAGTTTTCCGGCAAGCCCCGATTCTCCGGCTGCCCTATCTCGCCGGAGAAGATGAAGAAACCCGTTTGGGTTTCGGGTTATAACACCCGGGTTCGGGTCGGGTCATGGGTGGGTCAGCCTGAGAGAACAAATGGGTAAGGGTCTGGGCTTGGTTCGGACCGAGTAGGACCCGTGGGTCCTTTAAGTGACACGGCGTCGTTTTGATGCCGGGTCTTGTTCGGGTAGGGTTTCGGGTTTTGGGGCGGGTCGTCTTGTGTCTTGGATTGGGTCAGACTTTGGCTCGAGTTAGGTTAGGATTTGGGTTATCAAGTTAGGTTAGTTTGTTAGTGTAAACGGATTCAGTTCGGGTTGGGTATTTGGTTAGGTTTGTTCGTGAGGGTAGTTGGTTATGGGTTTGGTCCGGGTCTAGTTAGGGTTTGGGTTATTGGGTAGGATTAGTTTGTGAGTATGACTGGGTTTCAGGTTTGGGTTAGGATCAACCCGAATGGGTTTTGGTATGGGTTTCTTTGTTTGTATGAATGGGTAGTCCGTTTAGGATTCGATTGGGTCGGGTCTGACCCATCGGGTCAAGCGTTTGGGTTTTCTTGTGAGTATATACGGGTAACCCATAAGGGCTCGGGTCGGTTCGGGTTGACCCGTCGGGTCTGAGATTATTATTATTATTATTATTATTTATATTATTAGTTTAATTAGTTTAAAATGATTTAAATTGTTTTAATAATTGTGAATAGTTTATAATTAATACCATTAAGGTTTTACATTATAGAATATTATTTTTAATATTTTATATATCATTATTATATTATATATATTATATATTTATTATTTATATGGCTAATATAAATAATAAATATCAGTTTTAAATAGTTTTAAATGGTTAATAAATACCTATATGTATTTATAAATTCTAGAAAATTAGGGTAATGAACCTGGGACTATTTTATTGCATAATGTAAGTTATAAAGCTATAATATTATAGTCCAATATTTTAATAATTAATAAGGAGTTATTTTATGAGTATATTAATTATTAAAAATACCTAACGAGCTCCGAAAATTATGAGATAAATACTGGTAGTGTATTTTAATATCTAGTATTTAATAAAAATATTTCCAAGTACTGATTTCTTTGTATAATTATAATTATGTATTTAAATCCCGTTTTGGGTATTTTCTGGTATATATTATCTTCAATAATTCATAATAAATAATCTAGGACTCCGAAAATTACGCGGTCAGTTCCCAGAGCCTTAGAATAATGTCTAGAATATTCCCTTAAAGTTTGGTGACTTTTCGACTTGTTTGAAAATACAACATGTCTTTTAGGGCTCGCATTAGTATAGTAAGCCCTACCTTTTACCTCGTAAAACGCGACGGACTCCGATTTGAGTCTAGTCAATGATGTTGGACTTAGAATGACACTTAGATCACTACCTTGAGGTTTATGACTTCATTTGGTAAAATTACCATTTTGCCCCTGTAGTTGTACTCATACATTATTACTGTTTATTCCGTTTATTGTTGTAGAACTTGACGGTTATCTGCTTTTCGAGGATCGGTGACTCGATGTGAGTTTCCTAACCTCACTCTAATCCTAATAAGATTAATACAAGATGTTTAAAAGCTACCTGTATGATAGTTTGTATAAGTGATATGCGGATTTATGATGTCACGTGTATTTCCAATAATTCAAAGACTATGGAAAGCATGTTATGGTAGTGCTATCGCATACGTGAGCATGCCAAGGGTTTTATCTATATGATTATCGGTATCAAATCCATGTTATGTGATCCATGATTTACATGTTACGTTTCTGCTGCTAACTATTAAATGCACGTTTTACGATATTGTTGACTGGAATAGATAACGCATGCCATATTAATAATAAAGAGGAATAAAAGTAGATTTGCATGTGAGTATTGATAATGGACACACGTGCATTTCATGACATGTGTCAATATGCGATGTGTGAGAAAGAGAGGTGTTTGATGAGAATTTGAATGAGATAAAATATGTGAATGTGAAAGAGATATGATTTCTAGATCCGATGGATCAACGGCTGACGAGCCGGGTAGACATGAACGGTTAGGGTTCCTAGCACGCCTCTCACCGTTGAAGATGTCCGGTGATGCGCATACGTGGTTGAAGACGTCCCATGTATCGTTGAAGACGTCCGGCTAGTGCTCTAATATACTTCTCAGCCGTGTAGACGACCGGTGAGAGTATACACATGGTTGAAGGCGTCCCATGTGCCAGTTTCATTGTTTACAGATAGTGTGCGCCGTGAAGACGTCCGGTGGCCTATCAAGGGATGAGTATGAATTGGATGTGATAGCATGTTGTCATCCTTGATATACCGCGTGTTGTCAAGTGGATGAGAAAGAGAAAGTGAATGATGAGATTGAATTGATGAGCAAAAAGGGTTTGGTTCAAATGATTTGGTTTTGGAAAGTTTTGGTTTTAAAATGAAATGGTTTTGAAAAAGTATCTATTTTTAAAAGAAAGAGTTGGGAGTGAGTCGCATTGGTCATGCATTTGCACGCACGAGGATATAATAAGGAGAATGTATTCTAAGATGTTATGTTTATCTGTTTACCTGTCTTGTTGAGACCTCTGCTAAGCCCGTGGTGAGAATGCGTCTTTTGGTAAGAGATTAACCATACCTTTAAGTATTAAACTATGACGTGAGTTGAGAGATGTTCTGTTATTATTGATTATTGTGCGGTTGAGATTCTCACTCAGCCTTGTTCCAAGGCTGACGGCATGTTACGCCCCGGGCATTCGTATGCCCAGAGTATTGCTGGTTTGGAGATAGATAGAAGAGTTCAGGATGCAGTACCGTGGAGCCAAGGAGGATAAAGCCTTGCCCAAGATCTGATAGACAGTTTCTCAAGTTTTAAGCTTATGTAAATTGTTTAGTATGGCCTCTTGTATTAGGATTAAAGTTATTGTAACCCTTGTTTAATTTCCGCTGCTGTATTTATACTCTGATAAGTTTAGATCATGCTTATGCTCCAGCATTTCCCTTATGATTGCTTGGTGCGGAGTTAGAAGGACAGGAAGGTTAACAAACTAGTCACGTGTCTACGGACCCATAAAGGAAAATTTTTATTTTCCCTATTTTTGGCTTACTCCGGGGCGTGACACATACTCACTCAGAACAAGTTAACTGGAAATAACTACACTGAATAGAAACGTAACCTTGACATCTTTTTAACTACAGAGGATCAAATTTATGTCCTCACCACCCCATGCTCTGAAAAAACCGCTGCAAATGCTTTGACAGTTGATAGACGCGAGTTTGATAAATGGACGAAATAGAATGGAATGGCCCGTTGCTACATTCTAGCCTCTATGGCTGGTGTGTTGCAACACCAATTCCAGTCGAATGATTCTGCCAGTGCCATTATCAAATCCCTAAAAGAAATGTTTGGGGAGCATGGCAGGCCTGCGAGACAGGTTGCCATACAAAAGATAATGAGGGCGAGGATGTCGGAAGGGACTCCAGTCAATGAACAGGTTTTAAAAATGATTGGTTATTTGAACTACTGGAGACCCTGGGTGCCAACATCGATGCACAGACCCAAATTGACATGATCCTCAATTTGTTGTCGCCTTCATTCACTCATTTCAAACTTAACTATAATATGAATCAAATAAATTTTTCAATGAGTAAATTAATGAGTTCTTTACTGGCAGCGGAAGGGGTGATCAAACCTGGGGGCAACGTTTTGAATGTTGAGAAAAGCTCTTCCTCTTCCCAATCTATACTGAAAGGTAAGAAAGGGAAGAATAAGGCTAGCACTAGTGGTCCAAGTGTTGGACCGATCTTGAAGATTACAAAATATAAGGGAAAAGGTAAAGGCAAAGGGAAGGTGGGTGGCTAAGGCAAAGGAAAGTGTTTCCAATGCTGTGACAAGGGCCACTAGAAGAGGAACTATCCAGAATTCTTAGCTACAAGAGTTTAAGGTATGATTGAATCACATGTGATTGAAGTAAGTTTTATAACGGATACTTCAAACACTTGGTACATTGATTCTAGTGCGACTAACCATATCTGTAATTCATTGTAAGGGTTCAGATCAACCAGGAAATGCAGTGATGGAGAGATCTTGCTGACTCTAGGTTCTAGTGCAACCGTTTCTACGGTTACTATAGGCGTAGTAGTTTTAGAGTTTTTGGACAATAAGATAATAGTTTTATCAGATGTACTTTACATCCCTTTAGTGAGACGTAATTTAATTTCTATTTCAGAGTTATCGAATGAACTTTTCATTTTGGAACAAAAGTTGTCATTAAAAGAAATGTTCTTTTATATGTTATGGTGTTAAAACGAATGGCTTATATGGGATAACTCCTAATATTTCTAAATCTAATATCAAGCAAATTTGTTCCCAGGACACCACGGGATATGTGGATTGGGCACAAGCCTTCTTTGCAACATCTTCGGATATGGGGGTGTCCTACACATGTGCTGAAAGGAAAGATGAGCAAGTTAGATTCTAGATCGGAAGTATGTTATTTTATAGGATATTCAAAGGGTACTTATGGATGGTATTTTGTATGATCCAAGAGAACAGAAAGTGTTTGTTAGTACAAATGTTGTTTTCTTGGAGGATGATTATATCATAAACCATAAACCTAAGGGAAGGATAGATCTGTGAAAAATAGATGAAGAATCCTCTATTCCTCCAACTGTTGAAAGCGATGTAAGATAAGAAAATACCACTTCTTCACCCATTTCTGCACCGGTACCTCATCATAGTGTAAGGATTATCAGCCATCCTGATAATATATGTTCTTAAGAGATGTTTTTGAAGCTCTCCATAGAATTTGAATCTGATCCTACCACGTATGAAGAAGCAATGGTTGATGTTGATTCAGCTCATTGGGTTAAAGCTATGAAGTCTGAATTGGAATCTATGGATTCTAATTAGGTCTGGGATGTGTAAAACTTCCAGCCAACATTAAACCCATTAGCTGTAAGTGGGTCTACAAGAGGAAAAGAGGATCAGATGGAAAGGTTGAGACCTTTAAGGCAAGGCTTGTAGCGAAAGGTCATACTCAGAGGGAGGGCATTGACTATCAGGAAACCTTCTGTGGATACTCGCAGCTTAACTATAACTTTTAAAGCTTTTTTTTCAAACTTCAAATTTAAGTTGCCACTTAATTTTTAAGAGGAAAATTAAAAAACCATTTTTAAAGCAAATTGATCTTTTTGGAAACCAGAGATTTTTAGGTCCGGAGATTATGGAATGAGAGGGGTAGGAGCCCAGCTGACTAAACACCCGCTCTCATCCTATCTTACAATAGGCCTCTACTCAACATCCTTTTAATCAAATTATTAATCTAAGTATGCCCTCTACTAATACATATGTATATACATTACAAAAGCATGTCTAAAAGGGTGCAAGATTGCTAACGATAAAAGGTCATACAAAACCACATAATTCAAATAGCAAGCGGAATGATATGCAAGTAAGGAACAAGAGAGCTTAACCGGGATCCAACCTTGAAGTAGAAACGTGCAATGTATGCAAATAATAGAAAACCCTAGAAAAGAAGTCTCTAATACACATATACACATAAGGCAAATCCTAGTTCTAAGGTGTCGCACATGAAGTCGAAAAATCAATAAAAATTCAAGAAATAAAATAAACTAGAGAAAAGATTCAAAAAATCATACCTCAATTACCGCTTCCAAACAAAGGGTTAGTCAACATGCTTTGAACAAAATATAATGTCGAATCCTAAATAACATTCTTAAGCTTCAAGCTTAAATCTATCAAGCATGAAAGAATTGACATAATCATGAATTCCTTATAATTAGTTGGAAACATAACATCTCTATAGATATACAAGTCTCAACTAGGAGCCAATGTAATGTCTATATAGAGATGGTATAATCCCAACATGTTCACAAAAAACTCATAACAAGGTTCAATTAAATGTAACTTAAAAAAAAGTTCTAAATACAAGTATTAAAATACATGGATGAATGCATGGACATGAATAAGAACAAACTATGAACTAATCATTAATTTGGATCATTTAGCCTCTGTATTTAAGTCTAATTGATCATTATTAAAATATGGTTTAAACCTTAGGTCATGAAAAAGTCATTTGGCCATTATTTGCAAAGTTTATCAAATCGATCATAGAATTCCAAAAATTACAGAGAGCAGACCAAACTTTCAAAAATAGAAACAACATATTTCCCATGGTTTGATCTTAATGAGTTTTGGACACAAGGTGACTTTAGGAGTCTAGTTTCTAACCCAAAAAGAAAATCAAAGATCCAACGGTTCAATCTCTGGGAATTGGGTCATAACCAGACATCACTTAGAATTTAAGAACTCTCTATCCAGTGATTTTGTGTGATTTACTAAAAATAGTAAACAAATCCGACTGACCCTAATCTTTTTAGGGGATCTTATTTACATATTAAACCTCATACAAAAATTTATTTAAGGTAAAAAATGTTTGGTTAAGGCTTTGATAAATTCGAATCAAAACTGACTTACAGTTCTGAAATTTTGGACAGAGAGTAGTTAGTTTGCAAATCCTAAGACCAAACCATCTTAAGCATGGGATCTCATCAAAACAAAAAAATACAGTGGTAGATCTTTATGTTATGAACACTATCCAATTGGTATCAATCAATTCCAATGGATCATGATTTAATTAAAAATCCTTGATCAAAATTGGTTTACGAATTCACTACACCATTATTGAGTTCCTCATTTTTGGCTAAATCTATCAACCAAACCATAGAGGTTGAGTCATCCTAAGACTAATTCTCCTTCTCATTGATGGTCATTGGAGATTAAATATGACTAATCTATGTGAGCCTCAATGGAATATAGAAAGGATTCCATAAGACTTCAAATTAGAGGACCTAAGTCATGAATTAAGACTTAGACCTACTAATTATGCATAGATATAGCTATTCTCATTTGAACCATAAATTCATAGAGAAGTTAAGAGACCAACTCGAAGGAAGTCCAATAAGACATTGAGAATCTCATGGGTCCCAAGAGAAGAACACAACAAAAGAAATGAAATCAAAGTTCAAATAACATTCCAAGTTAGACTTCTCTTTATAATTTATTTGACCTTAAAACTAAGGCTATTTAGATCCAAATCAGTAAAAACAAATGGAAGTTTAATCACAATTCTAGTAGTGTGTGATGAAATGAGGTGGGAAGAGACTTTTGGAAAATCTGTAAAAGATCCTAAGTAATTCTATGAATTCTGGTTGAACTTAAATTGAGGACTAACTAGTCTAGAGTTTACCTCCAATTATCCTCAACTACTTTCTGTTTTGAGGTCTTCCAAAGGTTATTCAAGCTCTTTGTAGACACCCCATTTTGTCAGCTATCAGATTTAGGAGACCCATAGCTTGGTGGTTCACAATGATAAAAAAAGACTCAAAAAGGACTCCTGGAAGTTAGTTATATCTCTCAAAAAGCTCAGAATGACCAAAATACCCCTGAAAACCCGAACGCTCCCAGATTCAAACCAAATGTTCTGGAAACACGCTACGTCATTAGAAAAACAATAAAATGAGTTCTAGAGCAAGATCGGATGAAATTGTCGGCTCCCAGAGACCCCCGAAAGTCCCGGAAGTTCCCAGAAAGTCCCCGTTGACCGGTTTGACCAAGTTTGACCAAGGTTTGACCAAAATCGTCCAAATTTGCCAAAAAGTTCTGGAATTATTCTAGATCATGTGGAAAATACTAAAATGAGTTTTAAAAGAAAATCGATCGAAAACGTCAGCTCCTGAGAGCTCCCAGAGGTTTCCAGAACTTCCCGGTAATCCCAGGTTTGACCAGTTTGACCAGTTTGACCAAAAATTGACTTTGAAACTGGAGCATCGTATCATTTTTCAAATATTTTTCATAGATACTACAGGTCAATAGCTTTCCGACGGTATATCGCACATAATTGTTGGATTTCAAACGAATTTATTATGAATTTCCGAAGGCAAAAAAGGCGATCAAATCGGCTTTTATCGTGAATATCGCAAAAATTTTCAAAGTGACCTATCTCCGAACTATTTTTCATGTAAAATAGACTCCATTACATTTCCAACGGTATATCACAACCTCAATTTGGAGTTCGTATGCATTTTCTGTGAATTTCGGACAAAATAGGGCCTTTTCGTGAATACCGGAACCTCTGGCGGCCTAAAAAGGATTATGTGGACGAATGAGGAGCAGTACCACTACGGCACAGGCCCAGTACCACCGCGACACTCTCCCCCAGAATGTTATATTTTTGTAATTTCTTTTGGGGTTTCATTTTTATTAATTAAAAACCAAAACGACGTAGTTCTATGTTCATAGATGTTTGGGACCAATGGGAGTACTTCTAAAATCCCAAAACCACCCCAAATTGGCCTATATAAACCCCCCTTGACTTCTCATTTTGGGAGTGTCAAATGCAAGCTTTGAAAAGTTTTGGAGAGAAAGTTGTAGAGATAAGGTTAGAATAGAGAGAAAAGAAGCTTCCTTCTTTGATTTCCAAACAAAATAGTGAGTTCTAAACTTTGTTTTTACTTCATTACTTCCACTTACTTCATATTCTATACACCCAACCACCATTTTAGTGAGCATTTAAGAGAGAGGAATCTACTTCCATGTCCAATGTCACCACATATGAGTGAAACACCAAACTACAAGTCCAATACATCAAAAATATCATCTATTGATTGCTATCTATTTATTTGTTTATATTTGTTCATCTTCTCTTACCTCATTTCTTTTTTGTTTGTTTATTTACTTACTAGTTTATCATCATCTAGATGATGACATGAAGTTTGAGGTGAGTGAATCCTTATGGATAGTAGCTATTGACCTCAAAAACATGTTTGATAGATGATGATTTCAACTTCAATACATTCCTATGTATTCATGAAGTTGTCTTAAAATGGGAATAATACTTTCCAATAATCTTGGAGGTTCTTGATGTGAGTCAAATGTTGACATTTTAAGTGATTATAATTTTCATTAAGTATTGAAAATATGTTTTCAAAACCCCCTTTTCAAAATCCCCCTCTTAAACCCCTCATCTTGATTTCAAGAAATAAACTTTGTTTTCTCAAAACCTTCAAAACAGTGAGTCATTTAACTTCAAAGAATTATTTTGAGTTCAATACTCAATATATGAATGCAAGACCACTTGAAAAGTCTTTCTAACTCATTATAGAACACCCATGATTTTTGGCTTGACTTGGGAACACTTGAAAGGGGTCCATTTTTGTCCAAACATTCCTTCCAAACATTTTGCCTCTGCTGTCACAGCAGCTAGGTTGACTTTCAACTAGTTTTACAGAAATCTTTTCCAAAAAGAGTGGTCCCAACTTATTTTTTCCTTGAACTTCAATGTCTTAGGAAATTTTCTGTATAATATGGGCCTCTAGATCTTTCGTTTTCATCTTCTAAGATTTTCTAACATTTCAGTCGACAGTACGGACTCTGTTTCTGTATAACCTCTATTGTTTATATGATTTCTCTCAATCTATGACAGTTATTAAAGATTGGATTTTTGGGTTATGTTTCAGACACAATAAGGAAGACCCCCATAAAAAATCATGCATTGAAAACATTCCTAACCCCTCTTTTCAATTTCTAAAATATCATGTTACTATTCTGTCCACTATTCACAGCAAGCATAATTTTACTTCCATACTTTGATTTGATGCTTAAATGTACTTCAAATTAGTTCATACCTTAGAAAGTGGTCCATACTATATTTGTACATATCCCATGATAATTTCCCCCATGCATTCATGCATATTTTAGATTTCTAAGACACTTTAGAAAGTCCATGAACACAAAACACACTACAACCTTGGCACATTCTAGATACATGCATTGCATCCATGCAAAGTTTGGGGCTTTTGTGACTCCTAATCTAAGAAGATTATAAGGAATGAACTTGATCATACGTTCATGTTTCCCCTCGATCTAATCTTCCTTTCTCATCCGTCTCGGGGATTGAGAGGTCTTCTTTTCCTCAAAGATTAACATGCATCATTCAAGCTTGCTAAGCATACTTTGATCCTTTTTGTTTCAAGAACAATTCGTGTCCCCTTTAGATTAGGGAAACTTAATTACTTGATATGTGACTAGACGATTTTTCCTAGGTTTGTTCGTGTGATCTTTCACTTTGCATTGTGTGATACTTGGCTTAGATCTTATGAATGATATTTTATCTTTAGATCTTCTATTTTAAGTTTCTTATGTGATGTAATGTACCTATCATAAATATTAACTGTCGAACCAAACATAGTAAAAGATGATTATTTGGATGCTAATTGAGGCCCGTCGAAAGACGGGGTGAGTTGAGGGTGTTTTATTCGTGACAAAGGCTCCTTCCTCTCTCGTACCAAAACCCCAAGCCAAGATCTTTGGTTATGAAAGACCGTTGCCCTTTATCCATTTGGGTGAGTCAAATTAGGTTTCTTGGTTCCTTAAAGACCAAGTGGTGACTCTGTATCTGTTTTCAACAGATCCTTCCTTTTCTTTCTTTGATCCAAATCAATTTCAAACAAAAACAAAAGAAGTGGAATTCCGTGTGTCCACAGTCTGGCGACTCTACTGGGGATTTTTTATTTTAAAACAAAATAATACAGAGGTTTGACTCATAAGAAGCATCCTTAAAATTATCTTTTTACTGTGTCTGGTTCACCGCATTGCACTTCTACATTTTTCCTCCAACTGTGTCTGAAACGCGGCGCTGACATTGTTCAGGTCTTGCTGTGCCAGGGCATAAGTCATCATTGATACTGTACCTTCCAAGGTATATCAAAAAGAGTAAACGATGTCGTATTGTCTCTCTAACGGTATATTGGAACTCTCGTCAACGGACCCTCTTTGACTAAACCCAGCCTCTGCATATAGATTCCTATAGAACCTTTCATAGGACTTTTCATTTATCTTTTCAGATAGGACAATGTGATATAACTACTGTATGCCCTGACGGGATTACCTGTGCGGTGTAGACGCTTATGTGGCATGAGACAGAACCTCTTTCTTATGATCCCCAAAGCAATCACTCACATGTGATCACATTGAGTTGACCTGCCTAGGCACCATGACAAGGATGTCTGTTCTATGCTCACAAAGTTATACACCGCAAACCTTGTTTGTCGGTCCTAAGACATAGGAGTATGAAAATCTGCTAGACAGTATGATCACCATCACCACATATTAACCTGTTTCTCCCAAAAACTCTGTCCAAATATCCCAGATATAACCATATTAACCTCTTTCTCCCATAAACTCTGTTCAGATATCCCAGATATAACCAAATTAACCAGTTTCTCCCAGAAACTCTGTCCAAACCAACCAGAAATGCCCTGATATGCCAGTTTCTCTTCGAAACCCTGTCCAAACCAACCAGAAATGCCCTGATATGCTAGTTTCTCCCAGAAATTCTGTCCAAACCAACCAGAAATGCCCTGATAAGCCAGTTTCTCTCCGAAACCCTGTCCAAACCAACCAGAAATGCCTTGATATGCCAGTTTCTCTCCAAAACCCTGTGTCCAAACCAACCAAAAATGCCTTGATATGCCAGTTTCTCTCTGAAACATTGTCCAAACCAACCAGAAATGCCCAGTATGTCCTAGAAACCTTCATAAAACCCTGGAAACCCCTGTTATCTCTTAGTGATCATACTGGAAAACAAAGTTGTCACACTCTATATGGTTAGGACCTTATTCGTTTAACTACTATCTGTTAGAAATAGGAGCATCATATAGATTAGGGCTTACATCCACATCCTTGTCTCATTTGCATGCACCATTCCTATCGGTCTACACGCACTGTTTTAGTCAGGCTGTACACAAGTTAGTCCACATCTGTTAACATCACTGTCATTTGTATATCTAAAGCCATCACTGCCAGAATCTAATACAAATCCTCCCGAATCTGTAGGGTCACTATAGATTCTCAAATCCAACAGCTGGGATCTTCATCCTGGGTCAGAAATTCAGATAATCGTTTGGTCAGAATCAGCCCAACAAGTCATTTCAACATGAATCATGAAGAGCTAGAAAGCAAGGTCACTGAATTAGGAGCCACCATAAGCCAGTAATTCGACAACCTGGCACAGGTCCTGAAGTTTATGGAAGAACTGAAACAGCAGCGGCAGCAGTGTCCCCCTGAGTTCCCACCACCACCGTTCGGATTCATACCGCATCCCGAGAATAATGGAGAAGAAGACTGGTTTCAAGGGACCCCGTCGCCCACATATGAGAAAAAGTTCCAAGAGAAAATGGACAAAGTCGACAAGCTGGAAAGCGTATTGAGGAAGAGTAAAGGGATTGATGATTACATGCTAGACTTGGAAGGACTTTTTGAGCCTGTTAAGCTGAAGCTGCCGAAAAACTTCAAGATGCCTACCATTGACCGTTTTGATGGAACCGGAAATCTGAAAAGCCATGTAAAGCTGCGTATGAACATTTTTCAATCAAGGGACTGCACTCATGAGCACATTGCAATGCTGTTCCCATAAACTCTCGCGAAGTCTGCACTGTCATGGTTCCTTACCTTGGAAGCTTCCAAAACTCGGGCATGGGAAGACATAGTTCGGGTATTCGTTGATCACTATTCCTATAATCAAGAACTTGATGTCACTATCAGTGATTTGAAAACTACTCGACAGAATAGCAATGAATCCTTCACTGCATTTCTGAGCAGATGGAGGAATAAAGTGGCCCAAATGACCCATCGACTAGTTGAGAATGCTAATTCGGAACCTGTAACCACTCTACCATGAGAAATTGTTTTATCAGTCCATCTCCACCTTTGACGAGCTGTTTGAAGTTGGAACTCGAATTGAAGACACTATCAGGGAAGGAAAGATCAAGAAGGAAGAGCCTCCGAGTCAGTCAAAAAGGCCCAACTACTCCCGCAATCCTCCAAATGTCAATGCTCTTAGTAGTCAACCCATAGCATACCCCCCTAGGCCATACCAACCCCTCAACTAGGCAAACTCGCCCAATCTCCCTTTCCAAAAAAATCCTCCTCGTAATTTTTCCAAGCTAGAAATCCCCCTCTCCTCAGCCTTAGATCGCCTCCTTAAAAAGGGCCACCTCCAACTACTCCAGCCTCGAAATACCCCGCTCCCGTCGAACTGCAATATGTCCAAAAGATGCACCTACCACCAAGCCCCTGGCCACAATACCGATGATTGCATGTGCCTTCGCCATGATATCCAAGTCCTCATTGACTAGATATCATTGAGCCACCTCCAAAGCAGCCCCATAACACTCAAAATCCCCTTCTAAACCACCAAAATATCAGCCTCATTGAGTCCAACCATGTATCCTTCAACCCTGCTATCTATATCACCTCCTTAGGTCAACCTTTACCCCTCATTGATATCCCGAAATCTATGGAAATTCATCTGATTGAAGGAGGAGATGATGAGTGGCAGCAACAGCTAGCTGATGAACAAGATCTATTCTTCTTGGAAGAACATGGTCTAGGGGCAGTGGACCTCAAATGGTATGATCCCAATAATGAAAGCAATGCTTCTATATGGAACGAACCAGAGAAACCATTTGTGGGAACAGATTATGATTGGTTCAAAGAAGATGGGACTGTAGAAAGGCCTACTCCTGCCGAGATTGATCATCTGACTAGGTCAGGCTGTCATTACCAGCCTCCGTAGCCTACCACTGAAGTAATCAAAAAAAGTCCGATCAAAGACAAGGGGAAGGGAAAAATGGATGAGATCATCAAAGAAGACAATGAATTGATAAAGCAATTGAAGAAAACACAAGCACATCTCTCGATGTGGGACATCATGGTAACATCCTACAAGCATAGGCAAGCTGTGTTGAATGCCTTGGCTGGAATTAAGGTCCCCATCGACACTGCACCGGAAGACATGGTGGCTTTCTTGGGCGCACTCACCCCTGACCCAATCATTACATTTTTTGATGGAGACCTGCCGCCGGAAGGGTCTACACATAACAAAGCTTGGTACATCACTATTGGATGTAAGGGACAGCAGGTGCCATTCTGTCTAGTCGATACAGGCTTCGCCCTAAATGTTTGTGCTCTAAGGACTACCACCGCCTTGGGGGGTCAATGTCCTTGACATCACACCATCTATGCAATCCATGAGGGCTTATGATAATACCAAGAGAAATGTGATGGGGACTATTTCTCTCCAAATCCGAGTAGGATCTTTGGTTAGCACCGAAATCTTTCAAGTTATAGACATACCTGCCTCGTTCAATTTGTTGATCGGGAGGTCCTGGCTACATGTCAACAAAGCTGTATCATCCACTATGCACCAAATGATCAAGTACATTCATGAGAAGGAGGTAAAAATCATCCTCGGCAATAGTTGGGATAATGAAGCTTTTCCAAACTACGCTCCCATCTTTGAAATCTAAATACCTGAGCTAGAAGGAGAAATCAGGGGATTCTTCATGGAAGAAGTCCACATGATCAATGATGAAGACAGGTTCCCCGAGATCCACTCTGTAGTTGTCAACATCGTCCGCAAAATAAAATACTTCCCTGGGATGGGATTGGGTCGATGCTAGCAAGGGATTCGTGAGTTCCCTCATATCAAAGGGCAACAAGGCACTTTTGGGTTAGGGTATAAGCCCACTGAAAAAGATGTCGAGCTACAGAGGCCATGGAAGAAAAGAGTGAGGAGTCTCCCAACATACCGCAAAACCTTGAATGGGAAATTCATCAAAGAAGGGAATGATTTTCCCTATTTTGTGTTCCCAGAACCTTGGATCCATCAGGCCACTGGAAAAAGGTACCCCAGGCTGGAAAATCTTCGCTGACTGCAAAAGACCCCCTATCAAGATCCGTTTTATCCTGAAGAATTTGAGAAAACCCCGGAGGAAGACTGGTTGGAGTATCTAGACACTAAAGCCATCGAGAAAATGTGGGAAGAGTTCGCCGAAGAAAAAGAAGAAAAGAGGGCCAAGAGCCAAGATGATCAGATCAAGCCAACTGAGGAGGGTCTGAGCAACCAGGCTGTAGAGCCATCTTTCTCCCTATCCCCTGTTCCCCCAGAGTCTGTGCTTCCAATTATCGAGTCTGTACTAGAGTCGGCTGCTGTAAGCTCACCACTGTCTAATGTAATCACTCCACCTGTCATGAATGAAATGAAAGACGAGTCTGCTTACTCCTCTGTGTCTAATACTTATGAATGCACAAATCCCTCTGAGGATCTCCTAATTGAACTTAAGCAACTAATTGAAAAACCACCTACTTATGAAATAATCAAAGATATTTTATCAATTAACCTGGGTGAAAAAGATAATCCACAAATTGTGCAAATTGGCTCAACTCTTAATAAAAAAGAAAAAGGAAAATTGACACTCTTGCTAAAGAATTCAAAGATGTTTTCACTTGGTCTTACGAGGATATGCTTGGGGTCGATCCCGACATCGTCCAACATCGCATTCCCCTCCTTCCCAATTCTAAACCCATCAAGCAGAAATTGAGGCGCATGAGGCCAGAATGGGCACTCAAGGTCAAAGAAGAAGTGGAGAAACAATTCAAGGCAGGGTTCATCATTGTTACCGAGTATTCGGAATGGGTTGCCAATATTGTGCCAGTCCCGAAAAAGGATGGAAAGGTTTGTGTGTGCGTCGAATTCCATGATCTAAACAAAGCCAGTCCTAAGGATGACTTTTCGCTTCCCCACATCGATGTCTTAGTGGATAACACCGCGGGACATGAGCTGTTGTCGTTCATGGATGGCATTTCGGGGTACAATCAGATTCTAATGGCGCCAGAGGATCGGGAAAAGACTACGTTCACCACACCTTGGGGAACATACTGATCTAGTCAGAATCAAGATATAAAAAGTGTTCTGTACTTTTCAAAAGATTTGCAGTGTGGAAGTAAAGGTCGAACCCACAGAGATTGATTAACTACCGTGTTTTAATCTTAAAACCTAAATCTAATTAATTATAAAAACGAATTTTGATTTGAATTTAATTAAACTAATAACAATAAAAGTAAATCTAAACTATGAAAGCAATTAAATATTTATTTTTATAATAAGTTTAAGAAACCTAGGATTGCAAATCCACCACTAGCTTCATAATAGGAATATTTATGAATTACTTTAGCTTATTGAGTTGGATGATAATGGGGAATTGTAGCTACAAGCCCAATTCCTCCGACAAGAAGATAATCATGGTTCAAGCACCAACATAATCCATCTTCGGTTAGCACGAATTATCCCACACTAAACTAGGGTTGTGATCTAATCCGTCTAACCTAGGCATGGACTATTCGGATACTTGATAGCACAAATCAATAAAGCACCATCACATGTAAACAATCTAAACAAGCACAGCAAGCATAGATCGTTGAGCACATCACAGTCAAAATAGATCTAAGACAAGAATAAATTCTGAAAGTAATGATTTAATCACTACAAGTACGATTTATTTATAAAAATCCTCTAAACATGTAACTGTCATCCATACATAATAAAACTAAAGTAAAAACATAAAATACTCCCTATTCCTTGGCTAGGGTTTCATTGGAACCCTAGATCTTGGTTGTATGTAGGATGATCTATCAATGACCAACAATGTCTAACCCTTTAATTATAATAAAATAGGGCATATATAGATTTACAACAAGTTTTGGAAGCCTTCCTAACCCGAAACAGACTGAAACTGATGTAATTTACAGTCTAGACGTCGTTCAGCAGTTTCGTTTGCACAGGAGTCTTCAATATACTGAAATACGCAACTTTGATTTCTGTACGGATCGCGCGAGCGGACCGCGCGAGCGCGACATTTAGGACTTTGCGCGCGCGGATCGCGCGAGCGATATCTGGGTTTTCGCGCGAGCGAATCGCGCGCGCGATGTGGATTTTTCAGCTTCTTTTCTTCTGCTTTTTCACCCTGTTTAGCCTGATATACTTGATTTCTTCCAAAACCTGTCAGAAAATAGAAAATGAAGTAAAAATATACAAAAACAGGATAAAAAGTACTAACAACTGTGAATTAAGGCGTATAATTAGGATTAGTTCTCTCCCGATCACACCCCCAAACCTACATTTTGCTAGTCCTCGAGCAAAACTAAAATAAAAACTAACTACTAATAAAATACTACTCCATTTTCGCATGGATCACGATTGCATTTAGCGTATGCAACAAGCCTTTTAAACCTCTAGGTGTCCCTAGTCGGACGAGTGAAGTCTCGTGAGGGTTCTCATCAACAAGTCTCCCACAACCATCTTTATTAACTTAGAAATTTAAAAAGTTTTATTAAAAAGAAAAACATAACATCCAATACTCCTAATTATAAAACAATGATTCGAAATAGAATAATGAACAAGAAGAAACAGAATCAAACGTTCACTTACGTCCTGAAAAAACAATCCCAAGTACATGAATTGTATAAATCAATAGAATTTTTCATAAAATTGCACGTGTGTGATGTTGTAGTCCAATGAACACGCGCATGTCATGAACTTGGAATATAAATCGGATAACCATCCAACTATGCTTCGACTACGAATCTCACAATTAATTACACTCTCAAATGAAACACTCAGAAACAGGTGTAATTTATCTAGTATATGCGAGCAAAGGAAATATGTTTTCACAACGAGAAATGCTCACATATGACTCGAAAAGGACGCATGACACGAAAGAATAGTAGTCTCATGGATAGGATGCCAACAATCAAGAAAAATTAATCATTACCATGTTTTAATCCCCTCCCATCGTTTACATACCTAAACCATGTTTTCCAGGATCAAATAGGACTTTTCAAAGGTTGTATTGTGGCTCAGGTAATGAAAAAGGATATACTAGGTAGGCAATCTCAGAATGGCATTGTAAGGCATGTTCGATTTCTTTCATTCGTCTCTTCTACCACATTCATCTTTTCATACTTTTTCTCATTCTTTTTTTTTTCAACCTTCTTCTTTTTATTTTGTTTTCTTTTCCTTTTTCTTTTCTTGCTTCTCAAATGATTATTCATTGAATACCAAGCAACTACCCCAATAGCATCTTATTTTCTTCTTCTTCTCAATCAACACATCGCCTTAATACTACTAAAAGTTGATCACTCTTCCAGTGGTATACTCCAAGTTGATCAAGTTGGAGCTTTTAAAGAGGATAATGGTGAACAAAGAAAAAGAGGCATTGTAACGGCTCAAAGGGCGAACTAAGGAAATTTTATCTTTTATCGGTCGACAATAAACAAAGAGGGCCTAAAATCATGTCCTAAAGTCGTATGGTTCTTCAATGTTTACAATGGAAGATTATTTAGCATGGTAACAAATATTTTAACTTGACTATCAACCAAAACAAGAATAATGAGACTAAACAACAAGTAGATGCGTTATTTCAATGAAATTCGACAAACACAAAACGTATTTATAACCCTCTAAAAAGAAAAGATAGGCTCAAAAGCTCACCGGGTCTAGTCTCCACCATGTGTTATCTAGAAATCCGAATTATATTATAGTTCACATCAAACATGTATTCCATTGACTACGTGCAGTGCATAGGTTATTGTGCAAATTTATGATATAAAACTACGATTCAAACAATACATAACTTAAAACGTCATATCATAACTTCAGCAAATGTTTAATCACCTCTTCTCTTGTTTACCATTCTATAACAATCAAAGTTATTGAACAAGAAGTATCAAATTTATATTGCAAAAACGTCGATAACATCGTTTATTTAAACACACTTATTGGAAAATTTTAAAATTTTGCATAAACTAATGTGTGTGTGTATATACCCCCAAACCTAAACCTTTCATTGTCCCTAATGAAACAATAAAACGAAAGAACGGAAAGTACGTAATGAAGGAACGATAGTACCTCGATCTTGACAAGCATAGAACAGGTGAACACAAAAGAATATGGCTATAAAGTTCAATGTTACCTGTTACTTCTTAACAAAAAAAAATTAAACAAACAAAATAATAGAAATAGCTAAAAGAATTATAACTAAGCTAAACGAAACTAAATAAACTATAAGAAGAAACAAAACTATGAAGACAACACGAAAATAAGCTATAAAAGGAAATAAAACATAACCAGAATTATGAAAACAATCAAAGACTCGATTTAAAAGTATGTAAAAAATAAAAACAGAAAAGTAAAACCTATCAGAACAGTTGTGGAGGACTGATAGCGAAAACAAAAGAAAATATCAGAAAAATGGGGAATCGCGCGAGCGGTCCGCGCGAGCGGCTATCGCGCGCGCGAATTCTAAGTTTTTTTTTTTTTTTTTGGTTAATCAATATCTCGCGCGAGCGAGCTACCTCGCGCCCGCGAGGCTAGGCGCGAGAAAAACCTGAGAGCTCAAATAAAGAAAAACAAAGAAAAAACGTCTAAGGGGCAAACTCGCGCCAGCGGCCCGCGCGAGCGAATCGCGCGCGCGAGTTCAGTTTTTTCCATTTTTTGGTTAAAATTATGTATGTAATATTAAAATAAATTAATTCCAACCCCCAAACCTATCCAGAATGTCCAAAACAGACTCAAACAGACTCAAAAACGACCAAAAATAAGAGAAACGAACGAAATAAAGCTTGGGTTACCTCCCAAGAAGCGCTAACTTTTACGTCTTCAGCTAGACCGTTCTAGCTCAAGAATCACGGAGGTTGAAAATCAGACTTTGTACCCCTAAGAATATCAGGTAGAGCTCGATGGTAAGCAGAAATCACGTCGCTTCGAATTAATTCAATCGACGGTTTGTCAGTATGTTCAAATCGATTTCTTACCTTCCGAGTAGATTCAGCATTAGGGTCCGAGGTATTAGGGTTCATCCACTCATCATCCGCTATATCTTTGTCGTTACTCACATTTATTGCTTTGTTAGGCTCAATATTCCGTCTTACCTCACCTTCCGCCTCACATAGGTAATCGTCGTCTTTAAGAGGTTGATCCATAGCATTAAAAACATTTAATTTTAAGTTCATGTTCCCAAACGACACTTTCATTACCCTCGTCCGGCAGTTAACACGTGCGTTAGCGGTTGCTAAGAATGGACGGCCTAGAATGACAGGAGTGTATTTCCTAGCATCTAGCACGGGTTCAGTGTCAAGGACCATGAAGTCGACAGGATAATAGCATTTATCAACTTTAACCAAGACGTCCTCGACGATTCCTCTATGTATTTTAATAGAACGATCCGCTAATTGTATAGTAGCGGCCGTAGGTTTAAGTGCACCTAAACCTAATTATTTATAGACGTGATAAGGTAAGAGATTAACACTCGCACCTAAGTCAAGGAGAGCCCGATGAATGATAGTGTCACCTATGACACATAAAATCGTAGGCGTACCAGGATCCTTATACTTCGGAGGAGCGTGTTGGAATATAGAGCTTACTTTTTCTGTGAGAAAGACCTTTTTAGGAGTATGACTACGTATTTTGCGCTTTTGAGTACAAAGGTCTTTTAAACATTTAGCATAAGCGGGAATTTGTTTAATAGAATCGAGGAAAGGAATATTGATTTTAACTTGTTTAAACACCTCGAGTATATCTTCCATTTTTGACCATTTCTTGGGCAAATGTGACGGTCCCTCAACGTTTGGTGGATATGGCATTCTCGGAATATGATTAGTCAGGGCCGTTTCTTTTTCTTTCTTATTTTTATTCGTTTCCTCACCCTCTTTATTTGAGTTATTATTTATATTTTTCTCACTCGTATCCAGAATTTCAACAACTTCCTCTTCTCTAATAGTCGTCCTAGTCGAAACAACGTTCACGCTCTCACTCGACCCCCCCTTTTTGTATTGTCCCTTAGGGTTTTGAACAGTTTGCGCAGGCAACTTCCCCTCGTTTCTACGACTCACCGCAGTAGCTATTTGTCCCATTTGGGACTCAAGCTTCGCAATGGATTGTGTATGAGAGTGCACTATTTGTGCTTGTGCTTGGACTTGAGTTTCTATATTTTTAAGGGATGCCAACACCGTAGCCTCAAAAGCGTTATCCCTTTGAGGGTTAGGGTTAGGAGGTGGGTATTGGTATTGATTTTGTTGATATTGGGGTCGATAAGTATTAGGAAAATTGTTCGACCTAGGAGTATAATTATTTTGTGGGAATTGTTGCATAGCATTTACGTGTTGCTCCACAAATTCCGGATATTGGGATGCAGAAGGACATGCAAAGATATTATGGGACGGTTCGGAACATAATGCACATACTTCTGAAGAGTGTGGATTAGACGTTTTGTTCATTTGCATCAGTCGGTCAAGTTTTCTATTTAATTCTTGTATTTGCATTGACTGACTTGACTCAACTGTCACCTCTCGCTTAGGTTGAAGGTATCCCTCAGAACGGACAGACACCGCTTGGTGCATTGAATTCTCGCTTAAAGTTTCAAAAATTTTCCAGGCCTCGTCGGCGCTTTTGTGTAGGAAGGTACCCGCACAAACAGCATCGACGGTGTTACGGACCGAAGGAATAAGTTCCTCGTAAAAGACCTGGACCAACTGCCACTTAGGAACCTGATGATGTGGACACGAACGTAATAATTCTTTAAATTTTTCCCACGTGTCGTAGAGTGATTCCCCATCTTGCATCACAAAGTTTGTTATAGATTTTCTTATCTGATTCGTACGCATAATCGGGAAAAACTTTTGTAAAAATGCGGTGTATAAGTCTTCCCATGTTCTAATTGTGTTTGGCTCCAAAGATTGAAGCCAATATTTAGCTTTATCTTTTAAAGAGAATGGAAAGAGCCGCAATTTTAATTCATCATCAGTTAAGTTTTGGATTTTCAAAGTAGAACATATATCTTGAAAATCTCCTAAGTGTTTATATGGATCTTCATTTAAACGGCCATGGAAAGATGGAAGTAGCGAGATGGTAGACGACTTTATCTCAAAGTGAGATGCTGTCGCCTCCGGTAAGTCGATACAAGTTTGTGGCGTGTAAGTCGTCGGAATAAAATAATCTTTAAGTGGAGGAGGTGGTGGTATATTAGGATTATTCAAATTATTTCCGTTGTTATTTTGGTTGTTATTGTTATTTCCAATGTCTGCCATTTTATTCGGTTCTATGTTATTAAAGCGTGGTTTCTTTAGTCTTGTAAGAGTACTACGTATTTCAGATTCAAATAAAGACGTTGGTTTTGGTGTCAAATCGTCGTCTATTAAAAACCGTGTTCTAGAAGTTAAGTTTGAAGACTTGTTAAGTCTTAATGTACGTTCAAGTTCAGAGTCAAAAGGTTTTAATTCCGGTTTATTTGCACGTGTACCTAACATAAACTAAAAGAAAGTAAACTAAAAACAAAAACTGACTCAACTAAAAAAAACAAATAGCAATCACGCAACTAAGATAACAAGCACTCAACTACTGTGATGCATGAATATTATCCTGTAATGCAATGACCGCGTCAAGCCCAGCGCCCCGGGTTTCCTAGCTAATGCAGTGCAATTAATCCTAAACTAATGCAAATAGTGCGTCACAGCGCCCTGACTTACAGTGGTTTAAAGCGAGTTTCACAAGAAGCAATTTATTTTACTTTATTTATATTTTTATTTGCGTAAGCTCCTGTGATGTAATTAGCTGCTCCACTCGGAAACGTTGACTACAAAATAAAAGAACAAGTTAGTAACTAAAAACAAAACGGAAAATAAGAAAAATACTAAAAACTAACCTAATATTTACGAATTAACTAAACTAAGATTATAAAACTAAAGGTAGTAATGCAATCCCCGGCAACGGCGCCAAAAATTGATCTAGTCAGAATCAATATATAAAAAGTGTTCTTTACTTTTCAAAAGATTTGCAGTGTGGAAGTAAAGGTCGAACCCACAGAGATTGATTAACTACCGTGTTTTAATCTTAAAACCTAAATCTAATTAATTATAAAAATGGATTTTGATTTGAATTTAATTAAACTAATAACAATAAAAGTAAATCTAAACTATGAAAGCAATTAAATATTTATTTTTATAATAAGTTTAAGAAACCTAGGATTGCAAATCCACCACTAGCTTCATAATAGGAATATTTATGAATTACTTTAGCTTATTGAGTTGGATGATAATGGGGAATTGTAGCTACAAGCCCAATTCCTCCAACAAGAAGATAATCATGGTTCAAGCACCAACATAATCCATCTTCGGTTAGCACGAATTATCCCACACTAAACTAGGGTTGTGATCTAATCCGTCTAACCTAGGCATGGACTATTCGGATACTTGATAGCACAAATCAATAAAGCACCATCACATGTAAACAATCTAAACAAGCACAGCAAGCATAGATCGTTGAGCACATCACAGTCAAAATAGATCTAAGACAAGAATAAATTCTGAAAGTAATGATTTAATCACTAGAAGTACGATTTATTTATAAAAATCCTCTAAACATGTAACTGTCATCCATACATAATAAAACTAAAGTAAAAACATAAAATACTCCCTATTACTTGGCTAGGGTTTCATTGGAACCCTAGATCTTGGTTGTATGTAGGATGATCTATCAATGACCAACAATGTCTAACCCTTTAATTATAATAAAATAGGGTATATATAGATTTACAACAAGTTTTGGAAGCCTTCCTAACCCGAAACAGACTGAAACTGATGTAATTTACAGTTTAGACGTCGTTCAGCAGTTTCGTTTGCACAGGAGTCTTCAGTATACTGAAATACGCAACTTTGATTTCTGTACGGATCACGCGAGCGGACCGCGCGAGCACGACATTTAGGACTTCGCGCGCGCGGATCGCGCGAGCGATATCTGGGTTTTCGCGCGAGCGGATCGCGCGCGCGATGTGGATTTTTCAGCTTCTTTTCTTCTGCTTTTTCACCTTGTTTAGCCTGATATACTTGATTTCTTCCAAAACCTGTCAGAAAATAGAAAACGAAGTAAAAATATACAAAAACAGGATAAAAAGTACTAACAACTGTGAATTAAGGCGTATAATTAGGATTAGTTCTATCCCGATCACATACTGTTATAGAGTAATGCCTTTCGGACTCAAGAATGCTGGAACAACCTACCAAAGAGCTGCCACCACTCTGCTGCATGACATGATTTACAAGGAAGTAGAAGTATACGTAGATTACATGATCGTAAAATCCAAGGATAGGGAAGGGCACCTGGTGGCACTGGAAAAGTTTTTTGAAAGGTTGCGCAAATACAAGATGAGATTGAATCCAAGAAATGCACTTTCGGTGTGACCTCCGGTAAGCCCCTGGGTTTTCTCATCACACAAAGGGGGATAGAGGTGGATCCTTCTAAAATCAAGGCAATCCTAGAAATGGCACCACCACAGAATGAAAAGGAAGTGAGAGGGTTTCTCGGAAGAATCCAATTTATCAGCCACTTCATCTCCAAACTCATAACTACATGTGATCCTTTGTTTCTCATCACAATCTAACTTGCTAGTTCGAAAAGTGTGCTAGAAGAATGATGGAAGAAATACACGAAGGGGTGTGCAGTCCACACATGAATGGTCACATGCTAGCCAAAAAGATCGTAAGACAAGGGTACTACTGGACGACATTGGAGAAAGATTGTTGTGAATACGTGAGAAGGTGCCACAAGTGTCAGATCCACGTGAACATGATGCATGTACCACCATCTCTGCTCTATAGTATGACCTCCCCGTGGCCATTCTCGACCTGGGGAATCGACATCATCAGTGAAATCATTCCGAAAGCCTCGAATGGAAATCGATACATTTTGGTGGCTATTGACTACTTCACAAAATGGGTAGAAGCCACATCTTACAGCAAGTTGGGGGCCAAGGAAATGGCCAAATTCATTAAGAAGAACCTCATATGTCGCTATGGAGTCCCCCATGAGATCATTTCAGATAATGGTAGTCATTTCAAGGCCGAAGTCAGAGATCTGTTTGAGAAATACAAAATCACTTATCACAAGTCGTTACCATACAGGCCACAAACTAATGGGGTAGTCGATGCTGCAAACAAGAATGTCAAGGCCATACTGCAGAAATCGGCCGATACCTACAAAGACTGGCATGAAAAGCTACCATTCGCACTTTGGGGATACAGAACATCGATAAGAACATCCACAGGAGCAACTCCTTACTCACTAGTATATGGAATGGAAGCAGTACTTCCAGTCGAGAAAGAACTACCGTCCCTGCGTGTGATGGCAAAAATGTGAAATTTCAGAATCAAATTGGTTAAAGGAAAGGTACGAAGAATTGGCTCTCAGAGATGAAAAGCGCCTAGCGGCAGTCGACCATGTCCGAATCTATCAAAAGAGGATAGCCCGTGCTTTCAACAAAAGGGTTCGTCCGAGGAAAATTGTCAAGGGTGACCTTATCCTCAAGGAATTGCGAGCCCCGATCTTTGATCTACGCGGAAATTTCAAACCCAAATGGGTTGGCCCTTACATCGTTAAAACTATCCTTTTTGGAGGAGCAACCTACCTTATGGACCTCGATGGCGTTGAATTCAAAGAACCAATCAACATGGATCGCCTCAAAAAGTACTATGCTTGACCATTCCCCAAAACCCCTTTTCCTTCAAGTCCTGCCCTGAACTACGCTCGACCTGATTCCTACTCGGGGATACATAGGCAACCGCATCGGTTCGGTCAACGCCATCATAATCAACCCCTTTTCTTTTAAGACTTTGGCCCGAACTACGTTGGACCTGATCCCCGTTTGGGGTACGTAGGCAGACTTTCAAAAAGAAAAAAAAAGGATGGCTCGCTAGGTCAAAAATCCGAAAGGACGCCTAGGCAAAAGTTAGAGTTAAATCCAAAGTGAGTAATAACAAAAGAGAGAAAAGAGCTCGCTAGATCACCTAACTTGTGCCTAGGCAAAATTATGAGCATGTGAGAAAAATAAAGTCGCGGTCCTTACCATAACCCAGAAATCACCCTTCACACTAGGGGCAAACTTCGGCCACCCGCTTCATTTTCCTGAACCTCTTCTAAACTAGGGGCAAACGTTGGTCCTCTACCTTGTTTTCCTCACAACCATACATATCCCAAACTAGGGGCAAGCTTCGGCCACCCGCCTCGTTTGCCTCTAATCGTCCTAGCATGTCCAAACAAGTACCAAAAGCAAACATCTGATCAAAATCATACTACGAATATTTTTAGAAAGCCAAATGCATGAAATAAGGTTCTCCAAGTAACCAAGGTTCATTGATAAACAAACTTTGAATATTACATAAGCAAAGATAAATGAAAACACAAAAAGTTCTTTCAGAAAGCAACCCCAAATATCAAAGACACTTGGAGGAAAGAAGCAGAATCAGTCAAGTCTAATTTTATTTTGTGTCTTTTATTTCTTCAAAGGTCTCTAGAAATAGGCTCTTACTCGACCGGCCCTGCCCCTGATAAAAGCAGCAATAGTAGTGGCTTTGACTCTGGAAGCAAAGACCCTCTCAGTAAACCCCCGGGGGAACTCTTGAACTCGCCCGTACTGTCTGTCCAATCTGCGAGGATGATAGAAAGAAGTCTCTCTCAGGCCCATCAGCCACACTCTCTGGTAATCCCCGAGACTAGTGGTCACAACATGAAGGCCCCAATGCCTCACGATCCAGCAAATGTTGGCCTCAGATAAAGCACCCATCATGCCAACCCAATCGGCAGCAGTATAATGAGAATGAAGCACATCCTTGAAGAAATAAACTGGCGACACATTATCTGCCCATAGCTGAAGGCGCTCATAGAGCCAAGCCTGTAACACCAAAGGCGCCCCAGAAAGAAGAAGCGTTCCTTGATTGAAAGCGTGATCTAAACCATTCAGGGTTTCTGCCAGAACCATGGCCATGGGATTCCTGCTAAATTTTAGCCTAAGGCACACGTGCATCAAGTCGATGGAAGCACTCGAGAACAGAAAGTGCAAAGTCATGCACAATATCAGAGCGGCCCTGCGGGTAGCATCATATACGCTAGAATTCCCAGGGCTAGCAAACCGGGCGATGATGGAAGCAATGTCAAGAACCTTACCATGAATTAGCCAGCAGGAAATAGTAGTGGAACAGTTCAGGTATTCAGCCAAGCCTCGCATGGGACTGGGGGTATCAGCAGAAGGGAGAATTAGGTCAGAGTCAGAATCGAAGCCAAGGATAGCACAGAACTCCTCAAACAGGGGGCATATCTCCAGGCCGTTGAATTGAAGACATGGTTCACCGGGTCCCAGTGAACAATAGCGGCACGCATGAACTCAGTGTTCAGAGCCATCTGGCGAAGAGAGAACAGCTCGGTCAGACCGTAGCTGAAGAGGTTGATCCGCTCCACACCATCCGTGATGTTCAGCCAAGCTGTGAGTTGAGAGGTATCATGCAATGCCATATTTTCTGTCGCGGCTCTAGCAAAATTCAAAATTTTGGCAGCACCTCCCCGTTTCACGGACTATCCCACCTGCAAGGCAAACACACTCACTATCACAAGGCTGCTCATCGCAGTAACATCAACAATCACAGAATCATAATACACAACCACCAACTAAAGCAAGCACATAACTGCGCCTTTAAATCAGAAACTATCCGGCTCGAAAGACAAAACATCATAATACGCTATCAAGGGTAATAAATCATCCTACACATCATCTTACACATCGTCTTACACATTGTCTAACAGTCACATTATTCACTAGTACAACCCAATTGAAAACATGAAATGGAGATAAAACAAAATCCCCGCTTAGGAGGCCTCAGTCTTCCTCTTCTTCGTCCTCTGTCGGGCCACCCGGAGTGTACATTGGCGATGGTCTCCTCTTGCCACCTCTGCTCCTCGGCCCAGCCCTCGATGAGTCGACACCACCCCCACGATATTGCACACATAAATAAAATGAAAGCAATCAGTAGAGAAACAACAAAAAGTACAAAAACGAAGTCGAGTCAGGAAATTACCAAGGACGCCATCTGACTGGTGGCAAACTGCTGCATACCATCCATCTATCAAGGGCAAAATCAGGTTTAGGACCTCATAACCTTAAGGAGCGCAAAATTAGAGACATACCCGATGGTCTCACGTGAGGACCAAAGACCGTAAGCTAGCTGCCAAGGCGTGGCCCTCCTCAGCATAACTCCAAGGGACGTTGAGGACGCATGTTGGCTGGGTAGGATACCCACATGTGACCCGCGACACCTCCATAACCTGGGGGGAGCCATCTGTACCCAAAACATTAACGGTCTAATCCCAAGGAGGGATAGGATCAGAAACTGGGGAGACCTGTCTCTTATACATCTCGCGAAGCTGTAGGCACAAAACAAGTTAGGGAAAAGATGAGTTAAAAGCATAGGCAACGGATAAAGACAAAATGTAAAAGAAACTCACATCCAGGAGTGGGAAGTTGGACATCAGGAAGCGGCCACGGTAAGTCTCATAGTCGGTCTCAGAGAGAAAGTGATCCCAAACATCAGTACCAGCTAAGGCCGCCAACAAAGCATCACCAGAAAGGTCATCAACATCTATCACAGGAGGATTATGAGGGACACGATATACCTCAGACCGCCAACCACCTGCCGAGACACTCGCTCGCCAAGGAACCATTGCCTGCCTTCGGTACTTTCCATCAGAAGTCGGCAAGAGGAAAGGGGCCTGACCGCCTATATCTCCTCTAGGGTAGCATAGGCAAGACACTCCCAAGGTGTCCAATCAACGCTAGCAGCTATCAGCCCAGATAAGAAGATTCTGAGGAGAATAATCCGATGAGCCCCGATCTTTACCCCGACAAACATCCCTCTGCCATCTCAAGCCTCGGGGGAACAAAGGCACATGAGCCATGTCGTCCTCATCTTCACCTGATTCATTAGCAGGGGAAGGAGCCAACATCTTCAGGTACTCAAAACTCCAAAGCTGCACAGACAAAGGAAAAATCAGAAAAGCCCAGAAGTACGGAAATAAAAAAGTCGAAAGATAAAAGAGGATGTAGTACATACCTCCCAAGCTCGCCAAAATCCCCATGTCGATTTGACATTGCCCCGGGAAACTTCACCCATATGCTTGTAAAGGTGGGTCAGGGCAGCACCGCCCTAGTCATAAGAGGGGATCTCACCAATGGTCGCCAGGTATGAAAGAAGCCTCAAGCTCATCCGATCATTCCGTGTTGTGAATATTGGGCAACCAAGGACATACAGAAGAAATACCCTCAAAAGTTGAGAATTATTTAGGTTGTGATTCCCTCTGCCATAAGCCCGATAAAACTAGCCACAAGGGAGCCAGTGCCTCTCCAAATTAGGAAGAACAGCCCCAATCAACATCTCGACAGCCTCGGGATCAATCTCATAGAAGTAGTCCAGAATCAGGCACTTCCCGCCAACTCTCAAACCGGTAATCATGGAAAAATCAAAAGGCGTCATTGTCATCTCTCCAAATGGCAAGTGAAAAGTATTGGTGGTGTCCCTCTATCTCTCAGCAAGAGCATAAAAATATGCCAGATCATTGGTACTCTTTGAAACTAGACGGACAAAGCCGCCAAAACTGGCATCGTTTACCATTCTCTTGATGGCAGGCGAGAGTTGGGTGTACCACAAAAAAGCGTGAGCAAGACTACCATGGCCCTTTAATGTCACTTCCGGCACCTATACACATAAAAAACAACAAAAAAATGAGCAATAAATCACTATTCATGACCCAAAGTCCAAACTTCACAAAATCAACATACGAGCACAAAACAAGCTTCCAACAAACTCTAGGAGCACACTACAATTCATACAACTAGCACAATACACAAAATAGTCCTAAACTGTCGAAAGTTTTACATACCAGACACGCTAGAGCCACGGCTGAAAGATGACATTGGGGGTCCTATAAAATCAAGTCCGGGTTTAGCTCTCGGCTTTCATTCGTTCCTTGGCCTTCTTAGACGATCTCCTTGAGCTCGAAGCCATGGATTTGCAAGAAATTAGAAGACTAGAACCAAAATTTCTTCTTGAAAAATGGAACAAACCAAAACACCAATCAAAATTCTGATCATGTGGAAAGATTACTCACCTGAGCGCGCACAAGCTGCGTTTTGACGGATTTTGGCTCCAAAAGTACCCCGAAATGGCCAAAAATAAGCTTGAAATGCCCAAAAACCCGAGATATACATACATGGAGTTTGGTAACCTAGTGCCACCATGGCACTGGCCAACTGCCTCCGCGGCAGTGGCCCAGTGTTGCCGCGACACTGCTCCTCGCGGGCCCTGCTTTGCTCCGTTTCAGCCCATTTCGGCCAGTTCTGACCTGTTTTAGCCCTAATGGCCCATTTTAGTCAAGATTTATGAGGCTTTATTCCCAACAGATCCATTTTAACCATAGCAGATTTGGCTCATCCCCTGAGGACAAAAATAGAAAGATATCGACTGCCGAAGGCCCGAATCAGCTTTTCGGACCGACCAATGCAAAGATTTGATCAACTGTGAGAGATTCAGAGATGGGTCCTGGTTCCCAATCAAGAAACAGTTAAGAGAGATTCTCCGAGAATCCTACACCATCCCCCAAGGACAGAAATAGAAAGATATCAGCTCCCGAAGGCCCGAATCAGCTTTTTGGACCAACCAATGCAAAGATTTGATCAACCGTGAGAGATTTAGAGATGGGTCCTGGTTCCCAATCAAGAAACAGTTAAGAGAGATTCCTCGAGAGTCTTACATCATCCTCTAAGGATAGAAACAGAAAGATACCAGCTCCCGGAGGCCCCGACCGGCCCTCTTGGATTGAGCGCAGAAGATTTGATCAACCGTGAGAGATTCAGAGATGGGTCCTGGTTCCCGATCAAGAAAAGAGAGATTCTCTGAGAGTCCTACGCCATCCCCTGAGGACAAATATGGAAGGGTGCTAGTTTCCACTATCCCCAGCAGAATGTAGCAAAAGCAGAACCGACTCCCAAAGATCGGTCATCAGGAACAACCAGAACATCGCCTGTGTCCAGACGAGCACCGTCGTTCCACTACTCTGTGTCTCCTGATTATCATGAGCTTTCTCATCTATCCATTTTCATAGCTTCCTTACCTATCATTTATCACAAGATCCCTCGGTCACCTTTAGTTGTCATATTCTAAAACCTTGCGTCTGATCCATTTCATTTGTTTGCGAAGCACACTTCCCGTAATTTAAGAAGTTTACCCCGAGATCCAGAGTCTTCCAAATCATTGTCTTTATCCGAGTCAGCCACTGCATCACGGTCGGAGACACTAGCACGACATAAGTCCACTCAAAGTGGCACACACCCCACAGCACCAGCTCATACTAAGATCAGAATACGAAACATGATAGGACTCATGACGTAATTCATATCACATCCATGCATTGCATATCATCCTTATAACATAGCATTCGCATGTCTTGTTGTGCATGTGCTACTTGTTCCTTTGTGCCCTGAACTACGTCCTGGTCTGATTCCCCTTGGGATACGTAGGCAGCTCACGAAGAGCACGACCAGCCCTGGCCCCAGCATCATGTTTTCTATCATTACATCTTTCGCAATGCTTTTTATCCTAAATCTATAGCCTCCAAAAAGACCGGTCTCTTCAAAGCTTTGGCACTCGCTTACGACATGCGTTGCCTCGCAAGTTCATGCCTAAGAGGGGCAAACTGTAGACACCCCATTTTGTCAGCTATCAGATTTAGGAGACCCATAGCTTGGTGGTTCACAATGATCAAAAAGACTCAAAAAGGACTCCTGGAAGTTAGTTCTATCTCTCAAAATGCTCAGAATGACCAAAATACCCTTGAAAGCCCGAACGCTCCCGATTTGGACCAAATGTTTTGGAAACACGCTACGTCATTAGAAAAACAATAAAATGAGTCCTAAAGCAAGATCGGATGAAATCATCGGCTCCCAGAGACCCCCGGAAGTCCTGGAAGTTCCCAGAAAGTCCCTGTTGACCGGTTTGACCAAGGTTTGACCAAAATCATCCAAATTCGCCAAAAAGTTCTGGAATCATTCTAGAACATGTGGGAAATACTAAAATGAGTTTTAAAAGAAAATCGAACGAAAACGTCAGCTCCTGGGAGCTCCCAGAGGTTTCCAGAACTTCCCGGTAATCCCAAGTTTGATCAGTTTGACCAAAAGTTGACCTTGAAACTGGAGCACCATATCATTTTTCAAATATTTTTCATAGATACTAGAGGTCAATAGCTTTCCGACAGTATATTGCACATAATTTTTGGATTTCAAACGAATTTATTAGAAATTTCCAAAGGCGAAAAAGGTGATCAAATCAGCTTTTATCGTGAATATCGCAAAAACTTTTCAAAGTGACCTATCTCTGAACTTTTTTTTTTTATATTAAATAGACTCCATTACCTTTCCAACGGTATATCACAACCTCAATTTGGAGTTTGTATGCATTTTTTTGTGAATTTTGGACGAAATAGGGCCTTTTCGTGAATACCGGAACCTCTGGGGGCCTAAAAAGGATTATCTGGATGAATAAGGAGCAGTGCCGCCGCAGCACAGGCCCAGTGCCACCGCGGCACTCTCCCCCAGAATGGTATATTTTTGTAATTTCTTTTGGGTTTCATTTTGATTAATTAAAAACCAAAACGACGTAGTTCTATGTTCACAGATGTTTGGGACCAATGGGAGTACTTCTAAAATCCCAAAACCTCCCCAAATTGGCCTATATAAACCCCCCTTGACTTCTCATTTTGGGGGTGTCAAATGCAAGCTTTGAAAAGTTTTGGAGAGAAAGTTGTAGAGATAAGGTTAGAATAGAGAGAAAAGAAGCTTCCTTCTTTGATTTCCAAACAAAAGAGTGAGTTCTAAACTTTGTTTTTACTTCATTACTTCCACTTACTTCATATTCTATACACCCAACCACCATTTTAGTGAGCATTTAAGAGAGAGGAATCTACTTCCATGTCCAATGTCACCACATATGAGTGAAACACCAAACTACAAGTCCAATACATCATGAATATCATCTATTGATTGCTATCTATTTATTTGTTTATATTTGTTCATCTTCTCTTACCTCATTTCTTTTTTGTTTGTTTATTTACTTACTAGTCTATCATCATCTAGATGATGACATGAAGTTTGAGGTGAGTGAATCCTTATGAATAGTAGCTATTGACCTCAAAAACATGTTTGATAGATGATGATTTCAAGTTCAATACATTCCTATGTATTCATGAACTTGTCTTAAAATGGGAATAATACTTTCCAATAATCTTGGAGGTTCTTGATGCGAGTCAAATGTTGACATTTTAAGTGGTTATAATCTTCATTAAGTATTGAAAATATGTTTTCAAAACCCCCTTTTCAAAAACCCCCCTCTTAAACCCCTCATCTTGATTTCAAGAAATAAACCTTGTTTTCTCAAAAACCTTCAAAACAGTGAGTCATTTAACTTCAAAGAATTATTTTGAGTTCAATAATAAATATATGAATTCAAGACCACTTGTAAAGTCTTTCTAACTCATTATAGATCACCCATGATTTTTGGATTGACTTGGAAACACTTGAAAGGGGTCCATTTTTGTCCAAACATTCTGCCTCTGCTGTCACAGCAACTAGGTTGACTTTCAACTTGTTTTACAGAACACTTTTCCAAAAATAGTGGTCCCAACTTATTTTTCCCTTGAACTTGAATGTCTTAGGGAACCTTCTATATAATATGGGCCTCTAGATCGTTTGTTTTCATTTTCTAAGATTTTCTAACATTTCAGTCGACAGTACGGACTCTGTTTCTGAATAACCTCTATTTTTTATATGATTTCTCTCAATCTGTGATAGTTATTAAAGATTTGATTTTTGGATTGTGTTCCAGACATAATAAGGAAGATCTCCATAAAAATCTTGCATTGAAAACATTCCTAACCCCTCTTTTCAATTTCCAAAATATCATGTTACTGTTCTGTCCACTATTCACAGCAATCATACTTTTACTTCCATACTTTGATTTGATGCTTACATGTACTTCAAATTAGTTCATATCCTAGAAAATGGTCCATACTATATTTGTACATATTCCATGATAATTTTCCCCATGAATTCATGCATATTTTAGATTTCTAAGACACTTTAGAAAGTCCATGAACACAAAACACACTACAACCTTGGCACATTCTAGATACATGCATTGCATCCATGCAAAGTTTGGGGCTTTTGTGACTCCTAATCTAAGAAGATTATAAGGAATGAACTTGATAATACGTTCATGTTTCCCCTCGATCTAATCTTCCTTTCTCATCCGTCCCGGGGATTGAAAGGTCTTCTTTTCCTCAAAGATTAACATGCATCATTCTAGCTTGCTAAGCATACTTTGATCCTTTTTGTTTCAAGAACAATTCATGTCCCCTTTAGATTAGGGAAACTTAATTACTTGATATGTGATTAGACGATTTTTCCTAGGTTTGTTCGTGTGATCTTTCACTTTGCATTGTGCGATACTTGGCTTAGATCTTATGAATGATATTTTATCTTTAGATCTTCCATTTCAAGTTTTTTATATGATGTAATATACCTATCATAAATATTAACTGTCGAACCAAACATAGTAAAAGATGATTATTTGGATGCTAATTGAGGCCCGTCGAAAGACGGGGCGAGTTGAGGGTGTTTTAGTCGTGACAAAGGCTCCTTCCTCTCTCGTACCAAAATCCCGAGCCAAGTTCTTTGGTTATGAAAGACCGGTGCCCTTTATCCATTTGGGTGAGTCAAATTAGGTATCTTGGCTCCTTAAAGACCAAGTGGCGACTCTGTATCTGTTTTCAACAGACTCTTCCTTTTCTTTCTTTGATCCAAATCAATTTCAAACAAAAACAAAAAGAAGTGGAATTCCGCGTGTCCACAATCTTCTTACAACTCTTGCAACTCCTAAATTTTCTTAATCCTCTCAAAGATTCTTTCTAATTATCTCTAAGAATATCAAGATTCAAGATATTTCAGATTTTTTTTTAGTCAAGCCCAAAGATTAAGATCCCTTTTTAATGAGGATATTCATCCCTTTATATAGGCAAATTTCTGAGGGGTGTTTTAGTAGTTTTGAGGTGAAAACCCTAATTTCGGATGTTCTTTTGATGGTACAAAACCTACTATTTCAAAAAGCATATTTTTAAAAAATGCGGTACTCGGTGGAGCTATCCGCGACACTCCGTGACTGCCAAAACGGCACCCATCGATTGCCGCAACGGCATTCACTGAGTGCCACAGCGGCACTCAGGGAATGCAACAGACAACTCGCAGACTGTCATCTTCTTGTGCTTCTTATTTGCCTTGTTTTCAATTTCTTTTTCTTTTTCTTATTCTTTTCTTTCCTTTTCTTATTTTCAGAACTACTTCTATTTTTGTAATGTTTGACGAGTTGTGCGAACCACTCAGTGAATGTCGGTGTGGTTATTAGTGACTACAGGTGCGGCATCAAGTGACTCCCGTTGCAGCACCATATGAGTGCCGCCGACAACTCCACCGCATGCCATTTTCTCTACTTTCTTCCCTCTTTCCTCCTTTTTTGTTTATTTCTTTTGGAATTAAAGAGCCTTTTGGAGAGCTTGAACCACCTTGGAAACCCTAAGTTAGCCAGACATTGTCATTGTCGGACTTAGAGGTAACACTCCCCTAAATTTGACGGTTAGTCAAAATCGGGGTGTCAATAGTTTACCCCTCTTCGGTAGTGCTTGTGGAGCAATGCGTGTCATAAGTGAATGTCGAAGCCTGTGTGAAGACAAGCCTTTGACCAGACTATCAAATTCAGGTAAAAAACAAATTGCATTGCAAAAAAAAAATTTGCCGTGCAAATGATCCACACTTGTCATGCTCGAAGGTAAGCTGCCTACGTATCCCTACGGGAATCAGACCAAGTTCAGGCAAGGGACAAATACACAAGCACAAATAGTTATACTGATGAATTCACCTATCCTATCGTGATGCACATGCTCATGTAATGATGGCTGCCAATGCAATTTACGAGTTCTATAAACTCTATGATTCAATATTATGCTATTTTGATGTATCTGGATGCAATCCATGTCCTATGCAACTTAATGCTCGCGGTCACCACAACTTACTAGGCAAGCTATCTTTGGAACTCAGAGTTTCTCTAACTAATAAGTTGGTCCTCTTCAGGAATCATAGCCATTTCTGCCAAACGGATGGACACTGAACATAACTGATTGGGCGACGCTTCACGACTTAGACCCTAGTGTCATTGCGGGTTTGTTCTAAATATTCGCAGCCCTTCGGCCTCATCGAATATGTTTACTCAGAATATCCATAGCCATTCTGCCTCGTCGGATTTGTTTGCTCAAAATATCTACAGCCCTTCAGCCTCGTCAGATATGTTTGCTCAGAATATCTGTAGCCCTTCGGCCTCGTCGGATATGTTTGCTCAGAATTTCTGCAGCCCTTCGGCCTCATTGGATATGTTTACTTAGAATATCCGCAACCTTTCAGCTTCGTCAGATATGTTTGCTCTAAATTCCTTTTTTGAATTTCAAATTCGAGGATATGCTAGACTCGATTCTCTTCAATTTTCAAAACTCAAGAGTTAAATTTTTAATTTGATCTTCTAAAGTCAGGCGTCAATCGGACTCAATTCAGTTCAATTTTTGAAAATCAATTTATTTCCAAGATCGGTAGTCCATCAGACTCAATTCAAATTATTTCCAAAATGGTAGTCAAACTGATAGAAATCTAGAATCAGGAGTCCATCAGACTTAATTTTAATTCAAAATTTTAAAATCCAGAGTCAATTAGACTTAATTTTAATTTCAATTTCAAAAATCTGGAGTCTATTTGACTCAAAAGAATTCAGTTTTTCTAGAGTTGCGAGTCAATCAGACTCAAAGAATTCAAACTTCAAAAATCCAGAGTCAATTCCACTCGAAAGAATTCAAATTTCTAAAATCCAGAGTCAATTAGTCTCAATTTAATTTCAACTTCCAAAATTGGGGTCAATCAAACTCAAATGAACTTTTATAGAGAGTCGATCAGTCTCAAATCAAATTTTGCAAAATCAGGAGTCACCTCGACTCAATTTAAATTTAAATTGCTAAGACTGGGAGTTGATCAGACTCAAATCATATTCAAATTTCCAAAATCTGGAGTCAAAACCACTCGATTTCGAAAATCAAAAGTCAATGAGACTTATCTTTCAAAATTTAAAGTCACGTTGACTTAAAATTATTTTCTGGGGACCGAAGTGTAAAAGGCGGGCAACCTTTGGGGGTTTGAACACAAAATTTGGGACCCATTTTGAATTTTGTGGGGAAACTAACAACCCTTTAGCTGCCATTTTTGCAACACACGCGCGAGTATACGGCAGTCCGTGACTATCATTGCGGCACTCACAGAGTGCCGCGGCGGCACTTAGTGAGTGCCGCACAGCAGTCAGCGACTGCCATTCACGGATTTTTGAGTGCCATTTGAGATACAGAATGCTATACACGCATCACTTTCTTTCATTTTCTTCACTTATCACAAAAATTCTCTTAAACTGATTCTCTCTCTCAAAAATAATTTTAGCGATTCACAGTGTCAATAGGTCAGTTCCTCTCAATCAAAATCTCATTTTTCTCTTTATTATTGTTGTTTTCTTGATTTCTTTCAAAAGCTTAATGTTCAATTCTCTCCTTCTTGACAGGTTGACCGTTGTGGCTAGCGGCTCAGGGAGATCGAGCAAGAAGAGGAAGAAGTACAAGGCCACTCCTCATCCTGACCCCCACTTTCCTAATTCGAGATCCAGACGAGCATCTATTTGCCAGGACATTTCGACGAGAGGTATACCCTCCCTTTCAATTCTCCATTTTCAAATGAATGCTATATATGATAATCTAAAACTTTGAAATGTTCTCTTTGATTATCAAACGACCTTTTGACATGGAAATGCTATGCTGTAGAGATTTTTGAGCTTCCCAATTGTTCCTTTAAAAAACTTTATTTGTATATTTTCATTTTTGTTTTCTTGTTACTATTATCATTTTATATTTTTCTTCATTTCTTCTTTCTATCCTTTCATTCTACTGATTTAAAATCTTGTGATTCATTGTAGCTCTAGCCCGATATGCTAAAGGGCCATGGTAGTCTCGCTCACGGCTATGAGTGCTACCAGTCCCTGAGTCAGAAGTAGAGGAGCTTTATTGATGCTGCCGGCTTCAGAGACTTTATCAAGCTCTTGACGAAGAGCTCGAACGACTTGCAGCAGATACATTCTCTCTCGAATCGGTGGTGGGACACCACCAACATGTTCCACTTCGAGTTCGGGGAGATGACGATGACCCCACTCAATTTTAGCATGATCATTGGGATCCCCTTTGGGAGAGAGTGCCTACGATACCTCGATATGGTGATGGAGTAGGATCAGATACCCGAGCTACTAGGAGTGGTCCCAGAGGAGCCTTTAGTTACAGCCAAGTGGTTCGTTGACACAATTAGAGGCTAGGAGGGCTTCACAAATGAACTGATGGCTCGAGGATTCCTGATGTACTTACTGGGGTGCTCCCTGCTAAGCACCAGGGATGACCGAATCTCTATCGCGCTTTTGGAGCATATGGATCGCATATATGAGTATAACAGGGCCGACGCAGGACTGGCCATTCTATATAGACATATGGGAGAGATCTGTCGAGACCGTCCAGCTTCGACGGGCGACTTTTGGAGGGCGTAGGAGGTATATACCCTTATTATTATTATTATTATTATTATTATTATTATTATTATTATTATTATTATTATTATTATTATTATTATTATTATTATTACATATTTTTTTAATCTTTTCCATTAATGTTTGTGGATATCATAGTTGGGTTAACTAGTATTAAATCCTATTTAGTGTGTCTTTGTTATAATGGACTCAACACAAAAAAACTATTTGAAGATAGGTCCACAAAAATATTTCAGACCATTATACCCCTAGCTTAATCTAGGATTGTTAAATTTCAAATGCACATTTATTTGATTCCTGATATATATACATCCATATACGTATATGTAATTAAAAAGCCTATATATATACAAGATCTCTTCTCAAAACCTCTCTCTCTCTCTCTCTCTCTCTCTCTCTCTCTCTCTCTCTCTCTCTCTCTCACACACACACACACACACACACACACACACATTCGGCCAGTTGTTGTTTCAAGGACTATTTCCGGCGATCAAGCACCGACGAACGTGAGTGCTTCGTTGGTGTAGAAAGAAGCTTCGTAGTGTACATGAGCAATGGATGATGGATATATTGGACTAGTTATTGTCGTCGCCATCTTCGACGTTGAGTCCGAGATTCAGAGCGATGCATCCCGATCTGCTAGTGGCATGTTAGGCTCTAATGGAGGCGTCGCCGATCGGTTCTGCAAATTTTCTATTTTCTGTTGGTCCTCCAAATTTCTAGCAGATGCAGTGTAAAATTATACACTAATGCTAGTTCTTGTACTCTTATATTAGTCTCTCTTTTTTTTTTTGGATATTGGATTTGTCTGATTTTTAGTGTAAAAATATGTTGATTTTACATGTGTTCGTTGATTTTCAGTGTAAAAATTGTAGCTATCAAGATTTGACACTTGTGTTGTTTTTCAATGTAAAAATTATAGTTAGTAAGATTTGACTCTTTTATTATTTTTCACTGATTTGTTTGTTTTTTTTGTTTTTTTTTTTTATAGCAATGCATTGGAAAAATATACTATAGTGTAAAATTCTCCTCTTGTAGTCATTCATAATGCAGTGTTAAAATTATAATGGCAATCATTAAGTACTCTTTTATATACTATATATATATCTGTATAAAATTATGAAATGCAGTGAAAATTTTACACTAATAATGTAGTGTAAAATTGTACACTGATTTCCAAAATTACATTGAACGAAAAAATTAGCTATGGATAATCTAACAAATATTTTACGTGGCACTAAAGATATGGAAATCATTAAAGATGTGGATGACAGCTTACCAAAACAAAAAGAGTACGCTACATATTAAATCTCCATTCAAATGTGTATACCTACAATCATGGTAATTATTAGTTTGTTCCAAAAATAACTCCATAATTAATGGGATAAGAATAACTGAAAATCAAATTAAATCTTTATTTATATTTCCATTATAACCAGCTATATCCATATATATATATATATATATATCTGTAACTATTAATTGTGGATTGTGAATCCCTTAATTATAGGGATAACTTTGACTGTATGCTGGATTATATAGATATATATCATCCTATATATATATATATATATATGTAAAGGTTAAAAATGTCATAAAAATAACCAAATTTGGGGGAATTTAAAAGGAATTGGGGATTTTGCATTGATTTGGACTTATTATTAGTAACATGATAATAAGAGTGGACCTAATCAAAAAAAGTTTAGTAGATAGGGATTTTCGGGGAAATTTCTAATCATAGTTTTACCCACGATTTTTCAAAACTTTTCAAATTCAAAATTCAAATACGAGTCACAACTTAATTTTTAACGGAAAATTAAGAAACCATTTTAAAAGCAAACTGATCTTTTGAAAATCAGAGATTTCTAGGTCCGGGGATTATGGAATGAGAGGGGAAGGATCCAGACAGACTAAAACACTCCCTCTCATCCTATCTCGTGATAGGCCTCTACTCAACATCCTTTTTAATCAAATTATTAATCTAAGTACGCCCTCAACTAATACATATGTATAAATATACATTACAAAAGCATGTCCAAAAGGGTGTAAGATTGCTAACGATAATATAGCATTCAAAATCACATAATTTCAAGTAGCAAGCATGATGATGTGCAAGTAGGGAACTCAGAAACTTACCAAGGATCCAGCCGCAATATTTAAACATGCAATGCATACAAAAATAGAAAATCCTAAGAAAAGGTCTCTAATCACATATACACATAAGGCAAATCCTAATTCTAAGGTGTTGCACATGGAGTTGAAAATTAATAAAATTAAGGAGTAAAATAAACTAAAGAGGGGTTGAAAAATCGTACCTCAATAGCGCTACAAAACAAAGGGTTAGTCTACATTCTTTTGAACAAGATAAAATATGGAATCCTAAATAACAAATCTGAACTTCTAGCTTAAATCTAACCATCATCAAAGAAAGTCGACATATTCGTGAGTTCCTTCTAACTAGTTAAAATCATAACACCTCTATAGCTATACAAGTCTCAACTAGGAGCCAATGTAATGTCCATATAGAAGTGGTGCAATCCTAACATGGCTATAAGGAACCCATAAACATGTTCAACCAAGTTCAACCTAATCCAAGAATTAGTTCTAACCATAAGTATCAACATACATGAATTAATGTATGAATATGAACAAGAATGAGCTATAAGATATTACAATACCCTGTATATTTGATATATATTAAGACTTAGTATTTCATTTCTATACTTGTATAACCTTTCCTTATCTTTTTGTGAAATTTAATTACCAATCGATTGACACTTTTTGGTTATCAATTGATTGACATATTTCCAATCGATTGCCATTCAACCGAATAAAATTTATGACGTGGCAACATACCAATCGATTGCCATTCTTTCCAATCGATTGCCATTCTTTCCAATCGATTGCCTTCAAATATTTGTAACCAATCGATTTCCATGTGTCCCAATTGATTGGCATAAGCTAAGACAAGTTTTCTTCTTTGCTTGAGCTTTGGACGTGTGGCTCCTTTCCCCTCTAAATATATGAGAACATTTATGGCCTTGGGCCAGTTTCAGTCTTTGCGAGAGAGAGAGAGAGAGGCATCTTGTGATTATATATATTCACATCCATATATCTATATATATATACACACCCTCACACATACACTGCCCTTGACAGGAGGAGAAGAAGAAGAAGAAAAGAACAAGAAGAAGACAAGAAGAAGAAGAAGAAGAAAAAAAAAGAAAGAGAAGGAGAGACAGAGCTGAGATAGAGAGAGAAAGAGAATAAGAGGGATAAAGCTTGGGGGTTTTTCAAGTATACACACCCAAACAAACCTTAAGTGAGTCCTAACTCACTTGGTTCCTTTATGTGATGTTTTTACAAGATGTTGTGAAGTTTAGATATGTTTAATGCTTGATTTCTATGTTTATATATGTTGTTTATTGTAATCTGCTAGTGAAGATGAATTGCCAATCGATTGGCATAATTCCCAATCGATTGCCATCAGTCTGGACCCAATCGATTGCCAATGTTAGCAATAGATTGACATTGTTTTAGACCCAATCGATTGCCAATTTTCTCAATCGATTGTTATGAATTTTATCCCAATCGACTGGACCCTTATCCCAATCGATTGGTATTGGAAGAACATCGATTCCTTTGCCTATTTATTATATTACAGGTTCGAATGTTCAATTCTCGATAAAGACTTCTGTTATGCGATTTCAGGTTGATCAGGGATAATGTGACAACACAGATAAGTATGATTAAGAATAATGGATTAACATAATAACGTTAAATACTATACAGTTCATGTATGAGTTCGATATTCGTTTCTTTTAATCAGATTAGTCATGCCACAAAGGGGAAGTCATGTATCAATGTTAGTACGTAACTTAAGTAGGTTTGATAGGTTCTAGGAATGGTACGTGGGAAGATGCCTGGTCATGATATGCTTTCAATTGCGGTGGATGGTTTATATCCTTAACGAGCAGTGGCCAGGACCATGTAGTCCTAAGGTAGCCAAATGATCCATGTTATATCCTTAACGAGCGGTGGATGGTTTATATCCTTAACGAGCGATGGATGGGGGATCACTGGTATACAACGATAAGTCGTGGCAATAGATTTGATGTATTGTTGTTCAAAGCGTTGTATCCCTGACATGCGGTGGATGGTTTATATCCTTAATGAGCGGGGGATGGACTGATGTAGTGTCCATGAATGCAGTGGATGGTTTATATCCTTAACGATCAATGGACAGAATGATAGTATGTCTACAGATATGAAACGATTGAGTCTGTTCCATCTAGAAAGAGTATGTTGAGTTTCGGTCTTCGGATAACAAGATGATAAGTGTTGGTTAATGGCGTTGAATAAAGGAGCAAGATATTACTGTAGTAGAACTTATCTTGTGTCTCCATGAACTTGTTTTACTTTAAATAACTGGTACCTTGTTAGTTTATACTCACTCAGCTCTCAGTAAGTTGACGGCCTTTTATTGCATAGATTTTCCCTGTCTAGACTTTTCTGCACCTTATTCTGCAGATGACGGAGTCTATGACGATGGTTACTTTCTGAGAGGAGAATAAATAGAGGGTGGTCCCACAAACGATGTCTATGCTGGGAAGGACTACTACGCTGATGTTTATGCCAGCTGAAGATTGGGAGATAGTTATTAGTTTATTATTTATGTTCAGGCTATTTTGGTTATATTTGGTACTTGGGTATATGTTGCTTCCAAACCTTATATACTTCTGCTGTGGCTTTACTGTTGTTATAACTCTGATGTTTGTAATAAAAGCTATGGCTATTTATGTCTAATTTGTTTTCATTACTATTTATGTTGTAGACTAGTACTGTGTGGTGTGGATCATTAGTGACATTCACCAATCATTCCCTATGGACCCAAAAAGAAAATTTATTTTTCTCTATTTTTCCTGCTCCGGGGTGTGACAGGATTTTTGGTATCAGAGCTTTAGGATGTGATACTTTCGTTCACTAACAAGTCCACACCATCCAGTCCTAGCATTTGAGTTTCCTGAGATGAGATGTGATAAGATAAGTTCCGCCTTCCTGACGATAGATAGTTTCCTTTGTATGTTAGCATGGATCCAAATTTCCACCTGTTTATGGATGATTCTTTTGGAGGACATATGATTCATGGGGATACAGTGGAGCCAGCTATTCCAGAGATATACTAGAGTCATATTCTCCAGACCACTAGTCGTTACTTGGAGGAGAGAATATGGACTTCTCTCTATGTTTTGGGTACAACCCACCTGACAGAGATACGTATGGATGCGTACCACTATGCTATGACCCGAGTAGCCATATACCAAGAGATGGCTAGATTGATCCAAAGTAAGCCAGAGGTAGACGAGATTGAGATGCAAGCTATTTTAACTGGGCCTGTTCCACCAGAGCCTGCAGTTGCACCAGCACCTGTAGCTCCACCATCGTTGGTACCCATTGTACCAGTTCCTGAGCTTGAGCCGATTTAGGGTGAGGAGGACCCAGAGCCAGAGGATGAGCATCCTGATGAGGATATTGATGGGGATTGAGAGGAGGAGTCTGTAGACGATGACGATGATGATGAGCCAAAGGATGACCCAGAGGAGCCAGAGTATATTCTTGATGAGGATCTTGAGCCAGAGGACCCAGTAGAGGACCCAGAGGACCCTGAGGCCATTGAGGCAGATACAGTAGTAGAGGAGGATGTTCTTGATGAGGAGGTAGTTGTACTAGAGGCACCTGTTATGCTTTATTTACCAGCCGAACCTGTTATGCATGTGGTAGCCATGGCCGATATAGCAGTAGGATGGATAAATGAGATGGTAGCTCAGCCAACTGGTTTTATTATGGGAGAGGCTGTGATAGTAGGAGCTCTTGATATAGCTGATGGTTTCGCCATAGTAGCAGTCGATGTCGCCAACCAGGCGATAGCAGATGTGATGGAGGACGCTGAGACAGAGGATATAGTTGAGGATTGGGATATCGGAGTGGTAGTCGGAGACCTTGTCGCACCTATTGAGGATGCACCCCTGGAGGAGATGGATATTGATTCAGAAGATGAGGCACCACCAGCAGGATCAGATACTGACAATCTTTGAGTCAGGACCCTGTAACAACCCTAAATTTTTAAGTGTGTAAATAATTATTTTAAATAATTTTTTTTCAATTAGCAATGATATATGAGTGTACCTAGGTAAGACATATGTTTAAAAATTTTAAGTTTGAAGAACCCATAAATTAAATTGCTAGTAAGCATATTTAATTTGTCCATATTTAATTTGTTAGTAATACCAGTAATATTTCCCCGTTTATTTTTGTATTAAAATTTCTAATGTTTCATTATTATTATGACATGACATTTTGAGCTTTAATTAAATTGTATGATAGATTATTGTCTGACTGAGTTACAATTTTTGTAGAATGACGAGTTTAGTGTCGGGTAGTGTTTCGGGGCCCACTAGTAAGTTAAGTAGTGAATTTAACATGAAAATTAAGTACCCGGGGTATGAGTACCCTTTGGGCTAGCCATTTTAGTGGTTTGTGTTACATTCTGGGCTCATATGGGTCTCTTTTGTTAGCACATAAAAAGAAAAACGGGATTATTAATATTTGTGTGAGTAATATATGTATTGTGTGTGTATTATATGTATATAGATAGATACTATATCCTAGGGTTAGAAAAAAAAAGAGAGCAGCCTCAAGAGAGAGAGAGAGAGAGAGAGAGAGAGAGAGAGAGAGAGAGAGAGAGACAAAGAGAGAAGAGGCAACCCTAGTCACCTAGAAGGAGAAAAAAAAGAGAAGAGAAGAGAAAAGAAGGGAGTTCACCATCATCAACATCATCTTGCTTTTCCCAATTTGGTGAGTAAACATTTAGATTTGTAGGATTAATTCGTAGTTTGATTGATTTTTGATTTGTGTTCATTATAGTTTGAATAAATCGTATGGATGGGTGTTTATATAATACGGATCTATAGTGATATATACATATACATTTATATATATATATATATCAAAGGTTAGATATAAGTTATTTAGAAAATTGAAGGAAAAAAAAAGATGACTAACACAAATTCGGATTTGGGTAAAATTGAATAAAACTCTCAAATCTGTTTTAGAAAATAATTCGTATTAATTCATACATTTTGTTTTTGGTAAATCTGTTCGCGTGGGTCAATGTAAAACGCGATTCTGCACGTTTTTTGGCTAATGGTATTTTCCTCAATTCTGCACCGTTTGGGCAACAAATTCATATTACAGTAGCAGTAAATGTTAACTCCGAATTTTGAATTATGTTTATGAAAATTGTTAGAGATGTTTCTTTGTACGGTATTATTATGAAGAACAATTTCAACCCATGCTAGTTTTGGGGCTGTTTAATATAAGATTTGTTTGGGACAATTTTAGATAGTGCTGTTGAATGCCGATTTTAAATGTTATAACTTATGCTATATGCGGTATTAAACGATGATTGTGGAAATACAACGTTAGAGACGTGAATAGAAGTTTGGCGCAAGGGCCTTATTGTGAATAATCGATAATGATAATCCATGTAATAAATGATAAATTTCCAAAATGGTTAATGATGTGATTAAATCCTCATGAATGGTACTTGTGTGAATTAACGTAGATGGTAAAAAAAAAAAGTGGTTTCAAGTTCCTTAGTGTTCACCACTCCCCGTTGTGTGATATGTTTTTTTTGGTAGCTCGACTTGCTGAGTGTACCCTTTTGCCAGTGGCTTCGTGATCAAGCTGGCCTAAGCCTTATGCCCGGCTTATTTGTTAGACGTCTAGGCATATTGACTGGCCTTCTGTGTGTATACCTGGTTTGGTTGATACCCCAACCAAACTAGCACCAGAGTGGGTGTTAGTAGTATGTCCGGGCACACATGGGATATATGTGTGGGTGTACCATGGAGGGTGACCAAGTGGTGAAGCTAGGAAATTGAATAATGAATCGTTCATAAAAAGTAAGTTGACCATGAGTAGGGTGACCTAAGTGGTGAACCTAGGGCAAGAAAAAAATGACAGTGATTGTAGAGCGTTAAATGCAAATGGATAAACTATTGCGAAACATGAAATTGAAAACCCGAAATGGTTACCGTGGTATAATGCGAAGAAAATTGATTAAATGATTTGGTATTGAAGAATTGTTTATTATGATACTAAGGATTTGGGCTAACTCTCGAGTTGCAGGATGGTGGGCCCACTAACCATTGTATGCAGGCTTTGGCTCACCATGTTATTTAAGAGTAAGTGTTTCTTTTACTTTGTTGGTGGAACAAACTGCCGCGTGACTCGAGGAAACTACCGCTTGTCCTCACTCACGTGTGGAACTACAATTCTGCCTACAACTTTGTATGTATTTGTGGTCTAGAGAGGGAGGGAGTCCAGCGGATTCCCAACCTCCGGGAAATTTATTAGGTATTATTATGTTAATTGATTATTGTTGGGTTGGAGTTGAGGGGACCACGAGTGATCCTTGAGACTGGAGCGTGTTTACTCATACCAGTGTTGTTATACAATGCTGACCCGTGTGATGTTTATCATGCGGGGGCGTTTCTCGGGAAACGCAGCCGTTTTGCATATTAAGGAGTAGGCCGGTATGACTATTGGATTGCATGGATTTGCTTGAGGGCATGAAGACCTTTACTGTTCATTTGCTATTTTCATTTATTTGGCATTGTGGGCCATTATTGTAGTTGGTATTGGGACGTTTAGTAGCTCTGACCAAAGGTTGTAATAGAGGTTATTCTTTCAAAGCTTTAATTGTAAATGAAAATATTTTTATTCTTAATGAGAATTTAGAAATGTTTATTCAGCTTCCGCTTTTCAATATAAGTGATTTAGTAGTTGTAGCTTTAATCAAATATATCTGAGTATTTTCGGAACCGCATGAGTGTTTTTTTTTTAAATGCAAATGTGGTGGTTTTGTTTTAAAAACATAAATGGAAATTTATTACAAATGTTTTAACCAGGTTTTTAAGAACATCTATTTCCATTAAAAAGTTTTATTAGGTTGGGCTTCGTGGTGTTCACTCCGATAGTTGGGCAGTCGAATAGTAGTCTAGATTTAGTTTTATGCTGATTATTTGGCTTTCCAAAAATCGGGGTGTGACAGACCCACAGGAGTTAGTTTTGTTAGTTTTATATATCAGGTGATGTTGTCCACCAGATTTTTGGGAGCATGAGAGATAGCTATTTGACCATAGCTTTTGTATAGATGTTATCAGTAGTGGCAGTATTAGTAGTAGCTGACCTTAGTACTGTATTTTACTTATGTCCCACGTGGTACATGGTATGATTACTGTGTACTCCATGGTACATCTTTTGATTTTATACGAGCAGTACTTTTGATATTGATCGTATGGTTGCTTTGATGTGTTGTTTTGTAGAACTGTTAGTTCTTGTTGCTTCTCATTCTATCTTAATTTTGTTTCTGCGAGAAGACTTTCAGCTAATTGATGTGCTCTAGTAGGCAACACTCGTTATCATTATGGTAGGACCCTTGAAAAATCATCAAGCGCGTGTTGAAGCACCTATTCCGGAATGAATGGACCCATCTGGAGTTTTTGAAACATTCATGTAGCGGATGGAGCATGTAGGTGATACCTACAACCATGCTATTAATCAACGATCTGTCTAACCTCTAGTAGCACTAATTCAGCTAAGGTAAACAGGGGACAAGTTACTGGCAAATTTCGTGGGTTATGTCCCGAGAAGTTTGATGGACTAACAGAACCATGGAAAATCGAACAATGGATAAGAGAAATGGAGTTGATCTTTGAAGCACTGGAATGCAACGAGCAAGAGAAGCGTCGTCTTGCTATGTTCCAGCTCACCTATGCAGCTGCAGATTGGTGGGAAGCTGAGCGAGCCACTATTAGGATAAATGCCGCGAGAGTAATGCCTTGGGAGACATTTAAGGGAAGATTTCTGGAGAAATACTTTCTAGAAGATGAAAAGGATCAACAGAAGAAAATTTTCATGAGCTTAGTTCAAGGAGATTAGATGGTGAGAGAATATACCACGCAGTTTGAACGTTTGTCCAGATTCGCCCAGCATATGATTGATACACCGCAGAAGAAGGAGAAAAGATTTCACCAAGGACTGAATCCTCATCTTCGCTATATGATGATTGGCCACCTGAACCAGAATTTTAAAGGACTAGTCAGACTTGCTGTAAGTCTAGAGAAGGATGTATATCTAGTATAATGACCACCGATGAGTCGACCACAACCATCAAGGAACTTCCAACAGAGGAATTTCCAAACACAACCACCGAGGAATACCCAAGGGTGGAGACCTTAAGGAAATTTCCAAGGAAATAAGAGAACATGGGATGGAACCAGTAAACCTCAATTGAGCTATCCTCGACCCCAACAATATCAACCACAAGGATCACAACCTCAAGTGCTGCTAACAGTTCGCCTACAACAACAGTTATCATTCGAGCATAGGAATGGCGTTGTTCGAAGCTTTGTACGGGAGACCTTGCCGATCGCCGCTTTGTTGGACCGAAGTCAGAGATACTCAACTTCTTGGGCCAGAGAGGGTATGAGAAACCAGTGAAAAGATTCAGATTGTACGTGAAAAGATATCAGACGCAACATAAGAGTTATGCTGACAAGTGACGAAAAGACTTGGAGTTCGCCATTGGAGATCACGTGCTACTCAAAGTTTCTCCTATTCGAGGCATTGTCAGATTTGGTCAGAAGAGGGGCAAGTTATCTCCACGATTCATCGGACCATTCGAGATTCTAGGGCATGTTGGAAAGGTTACTTATCGCATTGCATTGCCACCGAGGATGTCAAGAGTGCACAGCATTTTCCACATCAGTATGCTGAGGAAGTGTGCTCACAACCCAATGTACGAGATCAACTACGAAGATATTGAAGTCAACAACAATGTTACACTCAACAAATGACCAGTTCATATTTTAGACCGTGGAATCAAGAAGCTCAACAACAAGGAGATTTTGCTGCTAAAGATTCAGTGGAAGCATCATGATGAAGGAGAAGCTTCATGGGAACTAGAGTTAGAGATGCAAGAGAAGTTTTCATTTTTATTTTAGACCTTGTGTGTTTTTGATTTCGAGGATAAAATCCTTAATGAGTGGTGGATGATGTAATACCATGTATTTTATATATATATTAAGACCTGGTATTTCATTTCTATACGTGTATAACCTTTCCTTCTCTTTTTGTGAAATTTGGTTACCAATCGATTGCCTTGTTTCCCAATCGATTGACACTTTTTGGTTACCAATCAATTGAGATGTTTCCAATCGATTACCATTCTACCGACTAAAATTCATGACGTGGCAACATACCAATCGATTGCTATTCTTTCTAATAAATTGCCATTCTTTCCAATCGATTGCCTTCAAATATCTGTAACCAATCGATTGCCATGTGTCCTAATCGATTGGCATAAGCTGAGATAAGTTTTCTTCTTTTCTTGAGCTTTGGACGTGTGGCTCCTTTCCCCTCTATATATATGAGAACATTTATGGCCTTGGGCCAGTTTCAGTCTTTGAGAGAGAGGCATCTTGTGAGTATATATATATATATATTCACATCCATATATCTATATATATACATACCCTGACACACACACTACCCTTGGCAGGAGGAGAAGAAGAAGAGAAGAATAAGAAGAAGACAAGAATAAGAAGAAGAAGAAGAAAGAAAGAGAAGGAGAGATAGAGCTGAGACAGAGAGAGAAAGAGAAGAAGAGAGATAAAGCTTGGGGGGTTTTCAAGTATACACACCCAAACACACCTTAAGTGAGTCCTAACTCACTTGGTTCCTTTATGTGATGTTTTTACAAGATGTTGTGAAGTTTAGATATGTTTAATGCATGATTTCTATGTTTATATATGGTGCTTTTGTAATCTACTGGTGAAGACGAATTGCTAATCGATTGGCATAATTCCTAACTGATTGCCATCAATCTGGACCCAATCGATTGGATGGAATTCCAATTGATTGATATCCCAATCGATTGCCAATGTTAGCAATCGATTAACATTATTTTAGACACAATCGATTGCCAGTTTCCTCAATCGATTGTTATGACTTTTATCCCAATCGATTGGACCCTTATCCCAATCGATTGGAATTGGCAGAACATGGATTCATTTGCCTATTTATTATATTAAGGTTTCGAATGTTCGATTCTCGATTCAGACTTCCGCTATGCGATTTCAGGTTGATCAAGGATAATGTGACAACACAGATAAGTATGATTAAAAATAATGGATTAACACAATAACGTTAGATACTATGTGGTTCATGTATGAGTTCGATATCCGTTTCTTTTAATCAGATTAGTCATGCCACAAAGGGGAAGTCATGTATCAATGTTAGTACGTAACTTAAGTAGGTTTGATAAGTTTTGGGAATGGTACATAGGAAGATGCCTGGTCATGATATGCTTTCACATACGCTGGATGGTTTATATCCTTAACGAGCAGTGGGCAGGACCATGTAGTCCTTAGGTAGCCAGATGATCCATGTTATATCCTTAACAAGCGGTGTATGGTTTATATCCTTAGCGAGCGATGGATGGGGGATCACTGGTATACAACGATAAGTAGTGGCAATAGATTTGATGTACTGTTGTTCAAAGCATTATATCCCTGACATGTGGTGGATGGTTTATATCCTTAACGAGCGAGGGATGGACTGACGTGGTATCCATGAATGCGGTGGATGGTTTATATCCTTAACGAGCAATGGACAGAATGATGGCATGTCTACATATGTGAAACGATTGAGTATGTTCCATCTAGAAAGAGTATGTTGAGTTTTGATCTTCGGATAACAAGATGATAAGGGTTGTTTAATGGCGTTGAAAAAAGGAGCAAGATATTATTATAGTAGAACTTATCTCGTGTTTCCATGAACTTGTTTTACTTCAAATAACTGGCACCTTGTTAGTTTATATTCACTCAGCTCTCAGTAAGCTGACGGCCTTTTATTGGCTGGATTTTCCCCATCCAGACTTTTCTGTACCGTATTCTGCAGATGACGGAGTCTATGATGATGGTTACTTTCTGAGAGGAGAATACACAGAGGGTGGTCCCACTGACGATGTCTATGCTGGGGAGGACTACTACGCCGATGTTTACGCCAGCTGAAGATCGAGAGATGGTTTTTAGTTTATTATTTCTGTTCAGGCTATTTTGGTTATATTTGGTACTTAGGCATATGTTGCTTCCAAACCTTATATACTTCCGCTGTAGCTTTACTGTTGTTATAACTCTGATGTTTGTAATAAAAGCAATGGCTAATTATGTCCAGTTTGTTTTTATTACTATTCCTGTTGTAGACTAGTACTGTGTGGTGTGGATCATTAGTGATAATCATCAGTCATTCCCTATGGATCCAAAAAGAAATTTTATTTTTCTCTATTTTTGCTGCTCCGGGGCGTGATAGATATTCATTAGTTTGGATCATTTAGCCTCTGGAATTAAGTTCATTTGATCGTAATTAAGGTATATTTCAAGTTTTAGATCATATAAAAGACATTATGATCATCATTTGCATAGTTTATCAAAACTGTGACAGAGTTTTAGAATTTACAAAGAGTAGACCCAACTTTCAAAAATAGAAAAAACATACTTCCAACGGTTGGATCTTAATGATTTTTGGATATGGTGTGATTATGTAAGTCTAATTTCTAACCCAAAAAGAAAATTAAAAATCAAACTGTTCAATCACTGGGAATTGGGTAAAATCTAGGCATCACTCAGAAATTTACAACTCTCTATTATGAGTTTTTGTATGATTTCTAAAACTAGCAAATAAATCCGAATGACTTTATTCTTTTTAGGGAATCTTCTTAACACATTAACTATACACAAAAAAATTATTTGATGTCAAAAGCATATGGTTAAGGCTCTGATTTATTTGAATCAAGATTGGTTTACTGTTCTGAAAATTTGGACAGAGAGTGGCTAATTCACAAATCATAAGGCCAAACCATGCTAAGTATCAAATCTCATCAAAACAAAAAATCTAGTGATGCATTTATGAATTATGAACAATCTCCAATTGGTCTCATTCAATTCCCATGGACCATGATTTAATTAAAAATCCTTGATCACAGTGGGTTCATGAATTCACTGCACCAATATTGACTTACTATTCAAAATCTTATTTAGACTTAAACTATTTCTAATTCCTCTCCCAAATACATGATCCTTGAAGAAAATGTGTTCATTTTACTAATCTTTCCTCACAAATTAATGATCCTTGGAGACTAGATATGATCAAATCCACATGAACTTCAATGGAATATTCCATTGAGTTTCAAACTAGAGGACCCAAATCATAATTAAGAATTAGATCCAATAGTTTAACTATAGATATGTTTATAATCCACCTTAATTCTCATACAAATCACAAGGTCATAGAGAATCAAAGGATCAAACTCATGGGAATCAATGAGATATTGAAGATCTCACGAATCCTTTGAGTGAAATAAGAACAAAGAAAAGGTAAAATAAAAATTTTATTGATGATCCAAGCTAAGTTTTTCTTTAACTTTCACTTGATCTTAAACCCAAGGCTTATTTAGATCCCAAACTAATGAAAATAACACATAAAAATTCAATCACAAATTCTATGTGGTATGTGATGAGATGGGGTAAGAAGAGAATTTTGAAAATGTGTATAAGTCCTAGATCTATGAATTTGTGATTGAACTCTAGCCTAAATATAGATAAGATTAGAAGGTTACCTCTAATAATCTCAGGGTTTACTTGACTCTTAATGAAAATCCTCCAAGTTCTTCCAATTTTTCTTCAAATTCCTCTTCAAAAAATCCTTGATTCTTCAAAACATCTCTCAACCTCTCTCAATTCTCTCTAGTTTTCTATGTATTTTTCTTGCCCAAAGAAGAGGATCCCCACAATGGAGATGAAGATCTCCTTATATAAACTTTTCTCAAAGGGTCAATTAGGTAAATTCGGGTGAAAAACCCATGTGCAAGGATATTCCATACGTATTTGAGAAAAACAGATTGTTACAGCGGGTGGCACTCACTGAGCTAGCATTAGTGTCGTTCCGACACTCACTGAATGTCGGCTCAGCACTCAGCGAGTGCCACCGGCTATGCCACATGCTGCTTCTAACGGAATTCCCTCCTTTTTTATTTATTTTTCAAATATATACTTATATATACTTATATTCTTATAGAAATTCTATATATATAAATATATTTATAGGATTAAAACAAAATTTCTTTTTTGTTTTGTTTTGTTTTCTTTTTTTCTTTGTTCTTCCTTTTTTTCTTTTCAAAACTATTTTCTTTTCCTCTTCTGTTCTTTCTCCTTTTATTTTCCTTTTCAAATTATTTTACACTTTTGTTTTGAAATTAATTCTCAAACTGTCTCTCCTTATACATACTTCATATCCAAGTTTTCTTGAATTCCTAGTCACTCTCTTCTTTTCTTTCTCTCTTTTCTTTCGAAAACTTTTATTGGGATTGAAAAAATTCTTTGAAGAACTTGAATCATTTGGAAAATCTTTGATTTTTTGCCGGACATTGTCCTCATTGGTCTAGAGGTAACCATCCCCTGAATTCAACGGTTGGTCAAAATTGGGGTGTCTACACCTACGTATCCCCTAGCAGGAATCAGGTCAAGCGCAGTTCATCAATATATGAGGTTTTGAAAGGAACGGTTTCAAGCAAAGTACTTCTTGAGGTGATCAAGGTTAATCGTCTGTTTAAATTCAACCCCGTCTAGGTCCATAAGATAGGCAGCCCCTCCGGAAAGGAGAGTCGTAATGATGTATGGCCCGACCCAGTTGGGTTTGAATTTTCCTCTGGGGTCATAAACAAGCACTTTAAGTTCTTTGAGGACCTGGTCACCCTCAGCAAGCTTACTTGGGTGAACCTTTTTGTTGAAAGCATGAGTTATCCTTTTCTGATATCCCTGAGTATGGTTTATCACGGCCAACCTTTTCTCATCAAGCAACATCAATTCCTCATACCTTCCTCGTATCCACTCTAGCTCAGTCACTTCACATTCTACCAAAACCCTGAGAGAAGGTATTTCTACTTCAACTGGAAGGATACCTTCCATCTCATAAACCAATTAATATGGCGTAGCTCCTATAGAGGCTCTCATGGAGGTCCGGTATCCCTATAGTGCAAACGGCAGTTTCTCATGCCAATCCTTATACGAGGAAGATTGGTGGCAGGTGATCTTGTATTTCTCTAAGACCGGATGACCTCACCTTGAAAATGACTGCCATGATCCAAAATGAACTCATTTGGAACCCCGTATCTGCAAATTATGTTTTTCTCAATGAAGCTCACCACATCTTTAGCCTTTAATGTCACATATGATGCAGCTTCTAACCACTTGGTGAAATAATCAATTGCCACAATTATGTACCGATGGTCGTTGGAGGCTTTCGGGACTATTTCACCAATAATATCTATACCCTATATGGAAAATGGCCAAGGTGTGGTCATGCTATAGAGTTGGGATGGCGGGGTATGCATTAGATTTGCATGGATCTGGCACTTATGGTATCTTCTGACATATTCACAGCAATCTCTGTCTTAGCTCGTCCAGTAATACCCTTGCCAAATTATCTTCTTCGCCAACCTACGCTCGTTCATGTGGGGCTCACACACTCCCTCGTGTATTTCCTCCATCATTCTCTTAGTTTCTTTCCATATAGACACTCCAGATTATACCCGGTGTAAGACTTCTTCCATAACTTATCCGCGTAGATCACAAATTGAGCATAAAATCTTCGAATCGCCTTCTTATCCTTCTCTGAAGATCCTTCAAGGTATTCTCCTTTCTTAATGAAATTCCAAATATCCTCATACCATGGCATTTCACCGTCTTCCTCTATGGCTGTGATCATCTCAAATGAAGGCTAGTTTCTTACTTTTATGGGTAGTGGGATCATGATGGCTCATGTGGGGATTTGTATCATTGAGGCTAGGGTTGCTAGGGATTCGGCTAGTTGATTCTCCTCAAGGGGAAGGTAATAGAATGAAATCCTCTTAAATCGTACTTTTGAGCTCTCTAAGTATTCATGGAAATGTCTCAACTTCTCATGCTTTACTCTCCAGTCACCTCATACTTGAGATATAATCAAGCTAGAATCTCTAAAAACATCAATCCTTTCAACTTTTAGGGCTAAGGCTGCTTCCATTCCAATTAAGCATGCTTCGTATTTTTCCGTATTATTGGTTGAGTTGTACTTAAGCTTGATGGCTAACGGAGTAGGAGTTCCATTAGGTGCTACAAGGATGATTCCGACCCCGTAGCCTAATTGGTTAGCTGCACCATCGAAATATATCTTCCACAGATTTCCTCTATCCCCATCACTCCTTCATCTGGGAATCAAAACTCATCCCTCTCCTTGGATTCTATTGTAAGATCGACTAGGTATTTAGCGACAGCCCTCCCCTTTACAGATTTGGCAGTGACGTACTTGATATTGAACTCAGCCAGCATTATGGTCCATCGGGAAATCCTACTAGTCAAAGCGGGATTTTTGAATAGGTATTTGAATGGGTTCATTCGGGATATCAGAGTTAGGGGGAAGGCTAACATATAGTGCCTAAGGTGATGGGTACACCAGACTAAAGCCCAACAGACTTTCTCCAAGGGTAATACTTTAGCTTATATCCGATCATCCTTTTGCTCAAATAATAAATGGCCTTTTCTACGTGCCCCTCTTCTCCTTCTTGGGCCAACATACACCCCTTCGAATCTTCTGATACTGAAAGGTATAGTAACAAAGGCCTTCCGAGTACGGGTGGTGATAGGACAGGTGGGTTTTGGAGATAGGTTTTGATTTTATCGAAGGCTTGTTGGCATATGGTATCCCACTCAAGCTTTTCTCCCTTCCTAAGAAATCTAAACAGCGGGTCACAAGTCAAGGTAAGCTTTGAAATGAAGCAGCTAATGAATTGTATCCTACCCAAGAATCCCCTCAGCTCCTTCTTATTTTTCGATGGCTACATCTCAACTATGGCTTTAATTTTGGTCGGGTCCACCTCTACTCCTCTTTGGGTGATAAGAAATCCCAACAACTTCCCAGTAGTAACTCCAAAAGTGCACTTTTATCGATTCAGTCTCATTCTAAACTTTCTCAACCTCTCGAATAACTTCCTCAATGCCCCGAGGCGTCCCTTCCTCTTTTTAGACTTCACAATCATATCATCTGTGTATACCTACACCTCCTTGTGAATCATGTTGTATAATAATGTGGTGGCGGCCCATTGATACGTTGCCCCTACGTTCTTGAGTCCAAATGATCAATAACATCTAGATGGTGATATTGGCCTGGGTCTTCTTCATTTACTTTAAAACCCTATCCTCTTCCTCTTCTTCATTCATCTTCCATTTTCCTTTGTCTAACTCTCTCCCTAGGTGATCTTCCTTTAGCTCGTGCAGTTTAAAGTGTCTCCTTGATCAGGTTAGATGACTGACCTCCTCTTTTGTCCACACATTGTCGATTTCTGAGGCAACTTTTGAATTCGTTTTCCCCATTTCTGTCTCTTCATCACTCTCGTACCACAGATCATCTTCTACCTTATCTATATCTTGACTATCACCTTTGTTAGTTTCTTGAACCCACCAATCCACTTGCTTTATCGTTCCCTCTCCACATCTTCCTAACTGATTTTCCAGAGTACAGATTATCAAATCTTTCGACAATTGGTAAGGCTTCCTTGGTTTCTCAACTTTAGTGATCAGCCTGGATGGATCGAAGGGCGTCTCTTCTATTCTTAAGAAATAAAGGCCCTATGGTGGTGGTATAGCATGATGATTTGGTAGCAGATTCCTGGTAACATTTGGAGTTTTGACAGGCAGCTCAGATATTACCTTGTTATCGATGAGATCTTGAATTTCATGCCTCAACCTTATGCACTGATCCGTAGCATGACCCTTTTTTTGGTGAAATTTGCAATAGAGATCTTCCCGAAAGCTTGGCAAAAGTAGATTCGGTAAAGATCGAGGTTCCAATGGACGAAGATGTCCCTTTGCCATCAGCCTGTCAAGGGCAGTTGATAGTGACACCCCTAAATCTGAGAACTTCCTTGGTTGCTTGTCTCCTCCTTTCCTTGTTATGTTAAATTTTCTGTCTGGCTCACTCAGTGCATTGACGTCGATGGGGCCAGAGTGACCCCCCGAATGTCCTCTGTTTGACCCATAGCTTGGCCTCCTATACCTATTCAGTTGCTCTTCTTTCTTAATTTCCCCTTCCTGGACTACGTCTTCTATCCTTGTCCCCACATCAATGACTTCGGTGAAAGTGTTGATCAATTGGAACCTCATCTTCCCATGGTAGACAGGTTAAAGATTATTCTCAGACGGTCTTTGTACCATCTTGGCTGCCTTTCCTCTCCATCGACTCAAGTATTCAGCGAATGATTCCTTGCTCCCTTGCCTAGTGGTTTCCAAGTCTCGGACTGTGACATCCAAGTCTTGATTGTACTCGTACTATGCCACAAATGCTTTAACCACCTCTTCCCAGACCCTAGTCTTGCTTGGTTCGAGTATGAGATACCAGGCCAAGGTGGCCCCAGTGAGGGTCTGCTAAAATAAGACAGCCATCATGGTAGTGCTGAACCCACTAGGTTGGAAAGCCCCGATACACATCCTCACATGGCTACGAGGATTCCCTGTTCCATCGAACTTGTCAAAGACAGGCATTTTGAAATCGACAAGCAGCGTCTCGTGGACCACATCATATAACCCTTTCAATTCCAACAAATAGGTATCAACTCCATGAGCCTTATGTACCACCCTCACTTTCTCAGCCATTACCCCTTCCTTCTCAGTATTTTCTCTTTTTCTGTCAAACCATTCTTCTTCTCTTACCGCTAGAGAGGGTGGGTCGACAACTTACGGATTTGTGGGCAATGGCTGGCGAGTCATTGATTCTATCATGTTCATCATGCAGTTCTTATTCTCAAGCTGTCATCTCCTGTGCTCTTCCTGCCTTCCTACTATTGCCCTTAATTCTGCTTGCCATTTCAGCATTATTTTCTCTTCTCACTAACCTTGCTTTAGGACCTCTAAACCAGACAATGCCCAAACCAGATGCTATTTTTGCCCTACAAAGGGATTTTTATTTTGTCATTTTTTCTTTTTCTTTACCATTATCCTTTTAGTTTTATTTGATTGTATTGATTGCAAATACTTGGTAAAACTTTTTATGAATGGTTCATACATCACATGGATGCAATGCATGTGTGTGTGTGTGCCTAATCTATATGCCAAAGAAAAGGAAAATCCTTATCCTAACACATAAACACATAAGCATATAGAATCCTCACCCATGTCAAGTGCGTTAACTTATCCTTTTATTGTGATCCTCATTACCCTTTCAAAAATTGGACATCCCCTTGACTTTTGAAAACAATTTTTAAAAATTCTTTCGAGAATGAGGGTCTTTAAACATGCCCTAAAAAGGACGGTTGGATTGAAATTTTGCTTTTTAAGATTTTATTTAAAAAAGCATTTCTCCCAAAAACAATTCCTAAGATTTTTTTGATTTTTCCTTTGAAGATGATCATGTGAGAATATGCTTTAACAAAGATTAGTTTGGAGCTTTGTTTGATCAAAATGAAAATGAATTTTGAAGATTTTTGAAAAAGCATTTTGGGGATAAGAGGTGACGGTGGTTTATCAAAATCTTGTTTGCTCTTAAAAGTGAATTTTAAATCTTTTGGGTGAAAGAATCACATGATTGGATTATTATCATATTTGTCATGAATTCGGATACATACAAGGTCAATGATGCTTAACTAAACATGATATAAGAGCTGTAATCTCATAATCAAAATTTGGCATGTTCTCAAATGTCATAGGACATGAAGAAGAATTGCTGAAAAAGTGATTAAGAGGTTACACATCCTCCATCAAGCAAGTATCGTCATCATCACAAGTAATCCCTTCCGGGCATACAAAACTCCTTAGTACATAATCCTAATCAAGAATTAATTTTCTTAATATTGAAAGGTTCTATAGAAGCCGAGTTCTGGTCAAACAAGGGGCCCTTGACACACATCTGATAGGATGCTTCATATGCCAACACATGGTATGAGATCAAGGGTGATCACATAGTTCCATGATAACTTGATCGATTGGCCTCCAAGGTCATAGTCCCGTGCAATCGACTGGTGAGAAATGCAAGTAAAATGCAACAGGTACACAAAAATTAATTAATTTGATTAAAAGGATGCTTTCAAGTCTAATCCTCAAGTGAACCCAAAATAGGAATTCTGGTCTGCAAAACTAGAGATTCTGGGTTTGATCTCCAGCAGAGTCGCTAGATTGTGGATACTCGTAGTAGCTTTTAAAACTTTTTTTCAAACTTCAAATTCAAGTCGCCACTTAATTTTTAACAGAAAAATTAAGAAACCATTTTTAAAGCAAACTGATCTTTTTGGAAACCAGAGATTTCTAGGTCCAGAGATTATGGAATGAGAGGGGAAGGAACCCGGCGGACTAAAACACCCCCTCTCATCCTATCTTGCGATAGACCTCTAATCAACATCCTTTGAATCGAATTATTAATCTAAGTATGCCCTCAACTAATACATATATATATATATATATATGACACGACTATTTTTCTGTGTGCGCTTGTGTGCTATACCCAAGTGTAGGTAATCGTGTAAGTAGTAAACTGGATTAAGTCCAGGTCGATCCCACAAGGAAGGTTTAGAATTAAGTTACCTAGATTAGACTCTAAACGAAAGGAAAATTCAATATTTTAAAAGAAGTGTAGAACACAAAGTTCTACGATTAACAACTACTAAAATTAAAAGCAACTAAGTTAAATTAACTAACAATTAACTATTTAACTAAAGCGAAATCTTAAAAACGGTTTTACTTAATAAAAGGAAGTGTTGGGATCACGCGAATCCACTGTGACCTAACCATCTACCATGCAATTGCAGTTTAAGCTCAATGGAGTACATCTTCTATAATATTCCGTACTTCTCTAAGGATCTAGAATCAATAGCCCTTTCATGACCGGGACTATATCATCTCAATTAAGTTTGAAATACATGAAAGCGGTTTAATTCAATAGTTAAGACTCGCACCTACAATGGTGTTAGCATTGAGGGTGGTTTGCAAAATGTATTGAAAGAAAATGCCTTAAGGCCTTAAGTTCAAAGACTGCTTTGACAAACTGAGCATTTGGGGACAGTTTGATAACAACTCCTTAAAACAGAAAGTCTTGGAATACTGTATTGGATGTTCTCAAGAATCTGAGAGTTCGATCGATCGATGCGCTTTCGATCGATCGACAATCGCCATCTCTCAATCGATCGAAATGTCTTCGATCGATCGACTATATCTCTGCACCGATCGATCGAAATAACTCTGATCGATCGAACACAGGTATTATTCTGGTGCATGGCAGAGGCCTGAAATCACAGTTTCATCGCAATTTCCCAACCTCGGACTACTCAGACATGGTCTGGAGTGTCCCAGATTCGTTCTTAACGTAAAAATTCATTAAGGTGTCGTTTGGTTGTGAGCTTTTCATTAAAACTATGAAAAATTGAGATTTTAACGTATCTAGCATAAACAAACAGTAAGATTAAACACTCACTACCATTAACTAAATGCAGTATGTAAATAAAATGATAACTAAGTAACCTTGAATGAAGAACTCGTATTTATACCGAAGAAAACCCAAGCTATCAATGTAAAACCTTGAGTTATAACCTACAAAACAAGAAGAAACTCTACTCTCTCTATGAAAACTGATAAAAAAACAAGTGGGCGTCCCTTTTGGACACTTGCAAAATGAGTTTAAATAGTAGAAACCTAATACTAGGGTTAAAAATCCCGTCTTTTGCTGCGTGCGCGTATTCTGCTAAAAGGCATTGTCGATCGATCGAAAAAACCCTCGATCGATTGAACTTCTGGGTTATTCGATCGCTTGAGAGGGTCTCGATCGATCGATCTTCAGTTTTCAACTTTGAATTGTCTTCATTAAAGCCAATCACTACCTTTTATCCTGCTCAATCAATTATTCACACAGCGACAGTAATCTGCAAAAATCACAGCTAAAACACACAACTCATCATAGATTAATCATAATGTGTAAAAACTGGCGTTGTAATCCAAACTGCAGATATATGGGGAAATTGTGAACTAAATTATTGTATTTTCTTCTTTTAGCGTGGTTGTATTTTACAAATACCCCCGCTTGTCACAACCCCCAACTAGCTAATTGCTAGTCCCTAGCAATAAAGCAAAAATAAAACAAGCTAACTACTACTACAACAACTAAAATAAACAAAAATAAAACTAAAGCAAACTAATCTAATTAGAAAGAGACACCACCTAACTCACTTTCGTAGGACTCGCGGTTGCATTTAGCAATTGCAACAAGCTGTTAAACCCCTAGGTTCCCCTAGTGGACGAGTGTTGTCTCGTGAGGGTTTACAGTGAATATACCCACAAAATTCACAATTTTTAAGATCAAAAAGATGTAGAAAAACTTATAAACATTTCTTCCTAATTGGCTATCAGTTTAGCTCTACAAAATATATCAACCTCATACAAACCATGAAGAAACCCACATGTTCCTCATGTCATTAAGAGAACTATACATATGCATTCCATTCATGTATCCGTGTGTGTGAAAATAACAGCTATGCATCCAACTTTATTTTAGAGTTGTTTAGACTATCATACCCTTCAGAATTCGTAGTTTCAACTCAATTCTCACATGGGTTTGCACTCAAAAATGAACATCTCACAGAAACTGGTTTAATAATGATCGCTCATGGTGTGAAAGCTTTGATAAGAGTGATGTTCTGGCTACTAGTGTTTCACACCTAACTCGATAAAGGACGAACATTTAGAGTGTATAGTCTCATGAAAAGAATACTACTTACTAGAGGAGTGAAATACCGTGGATACTCAAATTTCACGTTCATATTCAAACTAAGTTGTTAAAAATCATTAAGACTTTGACTTTTCGGCATTTATTTAGTAGGATAGAAATAAGACGGGCGAGATGTGCACATCCTTAGCATGTGATAGAGACTAATTTATTTCATCTCTATTCCAACCATCCTATATTCTCATATACATTTATTTCTTTTTACTCCTCCTTCCTTCCTTTTCTCTTTTTTTTTTTTTTTTTTTTTTTTTTATAACGTCCTTCCCACAACTACTCCCTTCTCGTCACATACTTCAATAATTTTGATCACGTTAGATGTGCAATCGAGTTTATAGATGTTAAAGTATCAGATGAAGGGTTTTAGGCTTTCATATTGGCAGTATTTAATCGGTGTGGGGTTAAGAGATTCTTAGATGTTGATACAGGTATATGAAAAGTGTAAGGAATGAATAACGATGGATTAAATCATTTTTCTTAACTTCTTAGTTTTAGCACTTCAGTGTTCATTGAGTTTTAATTGGTAAATCCTGAACGTTCTCCTCTAATAAACAGCCTAGATGAAGAATTTGAGACTATTCAACGAATTTAAAATATATTCAAAAAGAACAATTCGAATTTATTGTGATAAGTCCCTCAGAATTGAAGTTTGGGCTCAAAAGCTCACTAAGGGTCATTAGTTTCCACTATTTATTCCTTAAAGCATAACAGTCGTATTACTCTTATTTAAGTTTTCAGCATAGCTATTAACGCGTGCAAATGGATGTTGGATACTAGAATAATCAACATATGCATTCGTCTTGGTGACACTAGAGAAACGCGTGAATGTAATTCATAAAAGGATGAGATTAACATGAATGTATCATCGCTTGATAACAGCTAAATAAGAGAGAATATTTAAAAGTATTCCACCGATCAAGTTCATAATAACAAAAATTTCAAAAATTGAAATGTAATATTTGTTCTTTACTTATAGCTCAAAAAAATATTATTTTTTTTTTTTTTTTAAAAAAATTTCTTCGTTTCTTCGTTTACGTGCGCATTTGTGATTGTATTCAATGTGCAAATCAGATTTCTAAATAACGTAAAACATGCTCAGGTGATAATCTATTTACATCCCACCCCCAACTGAAAATCGCGATGACCTCAGAAGTTGATTTTCAACAATAGATAAAAAGATATCACCTGCTAAAGCAACGCAATGACTGCAAGCGTAACAATCTGTAAAGAAATATACAATCTCCAAGCAACCAAGATCAAACGAAAGATATACAAGGGTACAATAAGCGTATGATCTATGAATAAAAATAGAAACGATCACTGCAAAAGTAAAGCACTGGAAATGACAGGACAGTGATAATAAAGGTCATACAATCGCAACACATCCACCAGTCCAAAAATACCCACCGACAATCCCACATAATCCAAAAAAAAAACCCAAAAATAAATAAAGAGAGCCGAGAGATAGAAGTAAGAAAGAAAATATACAACAGAACTCTCCAAACACTCTCAAAGTCAAGACCTAAACATCCTCCGCGACATCTGATAATAACTCTATCGGCGCATCGGGGGCATCCTCAACTCCACCCTCAGCAACAGTACGAGCCGTCGTCGGGTCACTCTCAGTCATGACTGGAGGTGGTGAAAGTGGGGGCTCCGCAGAAGGTGGTACCGCGGAGGATGGTGGTGCAGCAGGATCAGCAGGTGGCGGTGGGGGATCGGCTGTAGTATGTGCAGTAGGGGGAGTAGTGGTAGGTGGGGGAGTACGTAATGACTGGCCAACCCCCAACTGAATCAGAATGGCCTCTAGTAATGTCGTCATGTGGTCCACTCGGCCCTCGAGTCGGATCCGTGCCTCTCTCTCCTCCAGTAATAACTCATGAACAGTCGGAAGAGGCACGGATGACGAAGACTCTCCCTGGGCCTGAGTTTGAGCCTGAGATTGCTGTCTCAGCTCAAACTGTGCAACCTCCACCAGAGGATCAACCTCATCATCGGAATCAAGCTCCTCAGCCTCTGTCGGCGTCCCTGAAGCTGCACCCTCTATATCGGTGCCATCAGCTCTCCTCCTCTTCTGACCAACTTTCGCTTTCCCTTTACCCTTCCTTTTCCTCTTCTGAGCATCAGATCGGCAAGAAGCTGTCTCGCCAAACCGACTACGAGCCTGAGAAGTCGCATCATCAAGTAAGGGAACGAGGCCAGCCTGCTCGATCACCCGGTGAATGGCCCAAGCACCTTTCAGGTGCTTCTTGGCAGCAATGTAGCGAGTGGGGTGCCTCATAAAGTCGATGTACAGGCGAGGCAAACAGACCGGCAACCCCGTCCCTATGGCATATAAAACATGGGCATACCAGGCTGCAATCTTTTCCTGGTAAGAGGTCACCAAAAGACAGTTACTGAGGGCAAGGTGGAGCATGTGATAATTATCGGTCAGATAAACGTCAACAATAAGCGTTGTACCATCCCAGCTCGGTAATGCACCCCCGGTAAGCTCTCGAATGACAACAGTCGGTGAGAGCACTGGCGTGCCAGCACGGTGCGGGCATACACAGTCGGGCACCTCCGGGACTCCTAGATCAGCTGAGACGGTGGCTAGACTGAACACTATCTCCCAAGCGCGGAAGAATGATCATAAAGTGAATGCGGCATCGGGATCTCTAATCATCGTCGCACAAGCCGCGCGGATCCACGACAGATTCACTCTCTTCGCCTGAGAAAGCAAATCGTACCAGTATGGCATGACTCGTAGGCGGGCGAGATACCAAGGAGTAGTGAGCCATGCCGTCTCGAGTGGTCGCTCAATCATGACCTTCCGGGACTGAAAATAGCGCGTGAACCACTGGCGGTCGGGGGTGTTCCGGAAGTCGTGGTGCAGGATCGGGTCAGGAATGGCGAGGTCAAAGGGCTTCTCCCTGTGATATCCTGTAACAGGGTTCATTGTGAAGATCCTGAAATGGAAAAGAAAAGAAAACGACAATTAAAAATAGGAATTGAAAAGAAAACAAAGAAAACTGCCACTGCCAGAGTTCGAGCGATCGAACTTTTATCGATCGATCAAACAACGGAAATCGTCGATCGCTGGAATCTTCTCGATCGATCGAGCACAGAGATGCGGCAGCAACGATAACACGAACGGAGAAGAACGGAATACAAAGAAACAAGGTACAAAACTAAAAGATAAATGGTCAAATGACCACTGGGGGGCACCCCCATGAAATTTGAACGAAAAATGGAAAGAGGGGGTGGCTCATGGCCTTACCTCGGGATATGTGTGCGGGGGGGGGGGGGGAAAGATGGTGATGAGGATGATGATTCGGAGCCTTCAAAAATGGTGTGGTAGTAGGGGGTTGATGAGAATCGCCCCAAATCGCCGTTGTCGCCGAGCGCTCGAAGATGAGGGAGATGACGAGAACTGATGAAGTGTACGCAGGATGCCTCGTTTAAATACAAGTCTCGATCGATCGAGATTCTTTCGATCGATCGAACAGTCGATCGATTGAGATGTTTTCAAGCGCTCGAGAAAGTGATACGTTCGATCAATTGAGAAACTTTCGATCGATCGAACCTAGACCTTCCAAAACTTCACAGAATTTAGACACAATGTACCCCCAACTCACCCAAGTTATTTTGGACATACAGGAAATGATAAAAACAATGCATTGACAGGACATGTAAGCCAAAAACTCATCCTCGTAATAGAAAATTGCAATTTTTATTTAAATAAACCTTTATAATAGCATCCATATTGCAAAATTATTGCCCCCACTGGTGTATAAGGCCTTATTTACTAAAGAAAACGAAAATAAAACTAGAACTAATAATATTTTTGTCTAAGATTACACTTCAATTGCTAAGATACTCATGAAAAGACGAAGCACAATTGAAGTGGGACACTAATCATCTAGCAAGAAGATTCTTTCTTCCACCATTGCTTTATTCCCCGCTAACTCTTCGCATGTGGAGTCCAAACAGGATGATTCCCTTTCCCATAACAGTCGGAAAGCAGCCAGGACATCATCGAGCAAGTCTGAACTCTCTAAGGAATTGAAAGCCCATGCAATAGGTGTTGGAGATACAGATAACGGAGTGGAATTGTGCAACGGACTTTCCTCTTGCGGTGGAGTGTCTGGGGACCTTATGTATGGTCCAAAGCCATGAACCATCTGATGTGGAAGGTAAAGAGGCGGGAACGGTGGCTGCATAGTGACAATCCTGACAAAGAAAAAACCAAATGAAAATAACAAAAAGAAAAGGAATTAAATAAGACTTAAAGGAAACGACAACAGAAAGAAATAACTAAATAAAGAAAACAAGAGAAAGACAAGTGACAACGAATTAACCTCACTATTGGCATGAGACACCCATGTGCACTAGCAGGTAACGGGCACTGGAGCCGGAACATCAAATAGCTCAGGTGCACATAAATGTAAGGAACCGCCGCGATGACAAGGAAGTCATCGACAAAAGTGAATACCGCATTATGGCATTCGGGCACCACATCTTGTAGGTCCTCTTCGTCCCATGGTTTCCACATGGAGTCATTTTCCCATTGCTCCAATAGTGCGTCATCCACTTCTCCAACAGCGTACCCTTCAGGCTCGCCTTCCTCTCCAGAGAGGTCCATATGCATGAATGGGTTAATTTGGAGGAGAGCAGGATCATAAGGGATGTATCCATAGGTCAGGTCCACCACATCATCTGCCCCTGGTCCTTAGTAAGGAGATAAGCAGAATGCTATCTCATCAGCAGTCCAAGGTGGGTTCTGGTATTCAGAATCAGCCCATGACCCTATAGAATGATATCATTATCTATCATATTGAAAAGCCTGCATAGGGTAGATAATATGAAACAGCAGATTAGAATCAAAATCACTTGTAGAGAAAGATAGAAAGAGTTAAAAATTGAAAAACATCAAAAGTAAAGACATACAACAACAACGTGAAGAAATGCTTAACGTTTGAGATCAAGAGTAGTTGGGTTCATCCAGTTGGATGAACTCAGCCTCTGTTTGGAAATTCTCCAAGAACGGTTTTAGCCTTTGGCCATTGACCTTGAAAATTGCATCGTTCTTGGGGTTTATTAGCTCGATCACCCCATGTGGAAAGACAGATTTGACTATGAATGGTCCTGTCCACCGAGATCGGAGTTTGCCTGGGAAGAGGTGGAGGCGAGAGTCGTACAGCAAGACTTTCTGCCCCGGCTCGAATGATTTACGACAAATTGTTCTATCGTGGCGAGCCTTCAACCTTTCCTTATGTAATCGAGCATTGTCGTATGCATCTTGACATATTTCTTCCAATTCAGCCAATTGGAGTTTTCGAAGATGCCCTCCCTCTTTAATGTCAAAGTTCAATGAGCGTGTCGCCCAATAAGCTTTGTGTTCAATTTCGACAGGGAGGTGACATGCTTTTCCGTAAACTAGCCTATACGGAGACATCCCCAGATTCGTTTTGAAAGCCGTGCGGTAAGCCCATAATGCATCAGTCAGTTTGTAAGCCCAATCCTTCCTGTTGAAACTAACAGTCTTTTCGAGAATATGCTTGATTTCTCGGTTAGCTAACTCTGCTTGCCCGTTTGTTTGTGGATGGTAGGCGAGAGCGATTTTGTGGCTGACCCCATATTTCTTAAGTAGTGACTCCAAAGGCCTATTGCAGAAATGCTTGCCTTGGTCACTTATTAGGGCTTTTGGGGTCCCAAAACACGATAGGATATGTTCCTTAAGAAAGGACATAACTGTTTTGTGGTCATTGCATCTTGTTGGTATTGCTTCCACCCATTTTGACACATACTCCACAGTTAGGAGTATGTGTTCACAGTTATTTGATTTAGGGAACGGGCCCATGAAGTCTATGCCCCAACAATCGAATATTTCAATCGTGATAATAGGGGTTAAGGGCATGGAGTTCCTTTTTGAAATTGTACCAAGCTATTGACAGCGTTGGCACATTTTGCAGAAAGCATAAGCATCCTTGAACAAGGTGGGCCAGTAGAAACCGCTATGTAGAACTTTTTGCGCGGTCTTTTGTGATGCAAAATGGCCACCGCATGCCTCAAAATGGCATGATGCTAAAATGACGGTTATATCCTCGTTTGGGACGCAACGTCTGATGACCTGATCAGCACAATACTTGAATAAGTACGGGTCATCGAAGAAAAAATGACGTGCGAAAGAGAGGAACTGCTTCCTATCTGGTTTGGACCAATAACTTGGGGTTTCTCCCGTGGCAAGATAATTTACTATATCAGCATACCAGGGCAAACCCACAACAGTCATTAGCTGCTCATCTGGGAATTCGTCTTTTATCGGTGTGGGTTCAGTGTTGTCAACAAAAGTTAACCGAGATAAATGGTCGGCGACCACATTCTCTACTCCCTTTTTATCTTTGATCGTTATATCAAATTCTTGGAGTAGGAGTATCCAACGGATAAGCCTTGGTTTCGTATCTTTTTTAGACAGCAGGTACTTGAGAGCCGAATGGTCCGTAAAACAGACGATTGGAGACCCTATCAGATATGACCTGAACTTGTCCAAAGCGAATACTATTGCAAGGAGCTCTTTTTCAGTAGTTGTATAGTTCATTTGAGCCTCGTTAAGTGTTCGACTGGCGTAATAGATTACGTAAGGCTTATTATCCTTCCTCTGTCCTAGGACAGCACCAATGGCGTAGTCACTAGCGTCGCACATTAGTTCGAAAGACAAACCCCAGTCGGGTGCCTGGATTATCGGTGCGGAGGTAAGGTGTTCTTTTAGTACGTCAAAAGATGTTTGACAGTTTTCCGACCATTCGAATGGTGTGTCTTTGACTAAGAGTTGACACAATGGTTGGGAGATCGTACTAAAGTTTTGGATGAAGCGACGATAAAATCCCGCAATCCCCAGAAAAGATTGAATGTCTTTGACTGTCCGAGGGACAGGTAGATTCGAGATTATATCAATTTTAGCTTTATCAACCTGGATACCTTTATCAGAAATGATGTGGCCGAGGACAATTCCCTTGGTCACCATGAAGTGACACTTTTCCCAATTTAGTACTAGGTGTTTGTCCTTGCATCTTGCTAGCACACGTTCAAGATTGTTTAAGCAATTTTTGAAACTATGGCCAAACATAGAAAAGTCATCCATAAAGACTTTGAGTATTTGTTCGACCATGTCGCTGAATATGTTTAACATGCACCGCTGAAAAGTAGCAGGTGCATTACATAAGCCAAATGGCATACGACGGTAAGCAAAAGTACCGAATGGACACGTGAACATAGTCTTCTCCTGATCTTCAGGAGCGATTTCAATTTGGTTATACCCACTGTATCCATCCAAGAAACAGTAGTACTTATAACCCGCTACTCGTTCAAGCATTTGATCCATGAAAGGTAAGGGAAAATGGTCTTTTCGGGTCACGGTGTTCAGTTTTTGGTAATCAATACACATCCTCCATCCAGCGGGAATGCGTGTTGATACTAATTCACCATCTTTATTCGGTATGACCGTTATGCCTGCCTTCTTTGGCACTACTTGGGTTGGACTAACCCAAGGGCTGTCAGATATTGGATATATGATCCCAACATCAAGTAGTTTTAGCACTTCCTTTTTGACTACTTCTTGCATGTTGGGATTCAGACGCCTTTGCATTTGTTGCGAAGGTTTAGCGTCTTCCTCCAAATATATCTTATGGGTGCACACAGATGGGCTTATGCCTTTGAGGTCAGCAATAGTCCATCCTAATGCTCCCTTATGTTGTTTTAACACCTCGATTAACCTATCCTCTTGTTCAGAATTTAAAGTAGATGAGATTATGACAGGATAAGTCTTCTCAGTCCCTAGGAAGGTGTACTTGAGCTCTTTTGGAAGCTCCTTTAATTCCAATTCGGGAAACTGCATGTTCGAGGGCATAACTAGCTTTGTTTTGGGCGGCAATGGTTCATAGGGTGTTACCCACATGCACTCAAATCTATCCTCCTCTAGTGTATCCAACATGAGGCAAGTGTGATTTAAAACAGCATCCAATGGCGTAGATTCTTTAGGTTGATAGATAGCATCAAATTGTGACACGACTACCTCTAAAGGATCTTTGTGCTCAACAAAATCGGCCTCATCTTCTATGACCGTGTTGATGTAATTCACTTCCTCCTCGTCATCGTATTCTTCAGGTCGGGGATTTGAGAAAATTTTGACATTTAACGTCATATTCCCGAATACGATGGTCATTATACCACTTCTTACCTTTATTGTGGCATCTATTGTGTTTAGGAACGGACGTCCAAAAATGACCGGGATTTGTGAGCCTGGGTTGGACACAGGTTCAGTGTCTAAGATGACAAAATCGACCGGGAAGACAAATGAGTCTATTTGAACGAGGACGTCTTCCAAAAATCCTCTTGGGTATTTAACAGACCTATCTGCCAATTGCAATGCAACTCGGGTGGGTTTGTATTCACCTAGCCCTAGTTGTTTGTAAACCGAGTATGGCAGAAGGTTTACGCTAGCTCCTAAATCGAGGAATGCGTTATCTATCTTTTGATTCCCAATTTGACATGAGACAATGGGAGTGTCAGGGTCTTTGAGTTTAGGAGGCAACTCATTTTGGATAATTGCACTTGCTTGGCAAGCGACGTAAGCGTGTTGCTTCACACTTTGCCTCCTTTTGACCGTACATAAGTCTTTGAGATACTTAGCGTAGGCCGGCACTTGTTTTATAGCATCAAGGAGTGGGAGATTGATTTTAACTTGTTTGAATAATTCCAAGAACTCCTGATTCTTTGCCTCATTTTTGGGTTTCTTTAACCTTTGAGGGTAAGGCGCGGGGAAAGGGCATTTTGGTACTTCATCATTAATGGGTTCCTTTCCGGGCCTTCTCTCAACTTCTTCCACTTCTTTAGAAGCTTCAGTATTCATTTCTAATGGTTCTTTACTAGTAGTGTGCTCCTCTTCTTGAGTAGAAGGTTCATTTGTATTGACCACTTTGTCCTCCTCATACTCCTCGGGGGGTAGAGGTAGGCATATTTTTCCCTATAATCTTGCCGCTTCTTAGAGTCGTCACGGCTTTTGCTGGTTCGTGATTTGGGGGACCATTATTGTATCCCTTAGGGTTTTGAAGTGGTTGGGCAGGAAATGTTCCGCCCGATCCCTCTTGACGTGCATCCATTCTATCTAACGTCGCAGACATTTTACTCATCATTTGAATTAATTGTTGAGTTAGGTTGACATTAGAGAGAGGATCTTCCTCTTGCACCTTTTTGTGCGGTGGCACGTACACATTAGAATGTTGATTATTGGAGTGTTGCACTTGGTTGTAATTATTAAATCTATTTTGATTGTATGGCTGGGACTGCCTATTGTATTGCCCTTGATATTGGTTATTGTTATAGGGCTGTTGTTGTTGATGTTGATTTTGGGTCCCAACATCATTTTTCTAATCAAAACCAGGGTGATTCCACCGATTGTTATTGTTTTGTGAATTATTGTTGTTATAGGAATTCCCTGCCCCCCTATATCCTTGCATGGCATTTATTTCCATGGGGGGTTGTTCTTGAAAATACGGCACATTAGGACAATATTGAGTGGTATGTCCCAACATATTGCATGTGCCGCATGATTCTTCAGGCAAATTCTGCCTCGAACTTCCTCCTTTCATGCCTAACTCCTCTACTTTCTTTGCTAGTTCTTCATATTTAGTCATGAGGTGATCTTCACTGTTTAGTTGGTATAGGCTTTTCTCTTCTACACAGGATATCTGTGAGCGTGAGACATCATCCGAATTCGACCATTCATGAGCGTATTCAGCCAACCAATCAAAATGGGCTTCGGCCTCTTCGGTGTTTTTACGGAGAAAGGGACCTGAACTCATGGTTTCCACCAACTTTTTCGTTTCACCATTCAACCCATGATAAAAGAAGCTGATAGTTCGCCATTTCTCAAACCCATGGTGTGGGCACGAGAGAAGCAAATCTTTGAAACGCTCCCATGTTTGAGTGAAGGTTTCATTGCTCTTTTGTTTATAGGAATTAATTTGGTGTTGAAGGTCAGTGGTCATGCGAGTTGGATAAAATTTCTTTAGAAATGCAGTGTTCATCGCATGCCAGGTGAAAATTGAATTGGGTTTTAAGGTGAGTAACCACGCCTTTGCTTTATCCTTCAAGGTGAAAGGGAATAGCATTAGACGTGTCACGTCCACAGGACAATTCTGTGAGAATGTTTTGCAAACATCCTCGAAGTCCTTGACATGTAAGTACGCCTTCTCACTTTCCATCCCATGAAAGGTGGGAAGAAGTTGGATCATCCCATTGCGAAATTGAAATTCGCCAGCATGTGGTGGGATTAGAATGCAAGAGGGCGTAGGTGCGTGTTCTGGCTGCATGAGATCGCATAAAGGTCGTAGCGCCTCATCAAGTGGTGCAACCACATTATCACCATGTTCACTTTGATTATCACCCATTGATTCAGTAGGAGTAGCTACAGGGTTAACAGAACTAGAGGAATCTGATAAGTATAGTGGATTTTCGAAAATTCCTTCAATGGAATTGTTGGACATCTAAGAGAGTTCCTAAGGAAAGTGTTTTACCTAAGGAACTAAAAGAAAAAGAAATTAAAAACAGAAATAGATTGAGGTAACCTAAGTATTAACTCGTCGCTTTCCCCGGCAACGGCGCCAAAAACTTGACACGACTATTTTTCTGTGTGCGCTTGTGTGCTATACCCAAGTGTAGGTAATCGTGTAAGTAGTAAACTGGATTAAGTCCAGGTCGATCCCACAATGAAGGTTTAGAATTAAGTTACCTAGATTAGACTCTAAACGAAAGGAAAATTCCATATTTTAAAAGAAGTGTAGAACACAAAGTTCTACGATTAACAACTACTAAAATTAAAAGCAACTAAGTTAAATTAACTAACAATTAACTATTTAACTAAAGCGAAATCTTAAAAACGATTTTACTTAATAAAAGGAAGTGTTGGGATCACGCGAATCCACTGTGACCTAGCCATCTACCATGCAATTGCAGTTTAAGCTCAATGGAGTACATCTTCTACAATATTCCGTACTTCTCTAAGGATCTAAAATCAATAGCCCTTTCATGACCGGGACTATATCATCTCAATTAAGTTTGAAATACATGAAAGCGGTTTAATTCAATAGTTAAGACTCGCACCTACAATGGTGTTAGCATTGAGGGTGGTTTGCAAAATGTATTGAAAGAAAATGCCTTAAGGCCTTAAGTTCAAAGACTGCTTTGACAAACTAAGCATTTGGGGACAGTTTGATAACAACTCCTTAAAACAGAAAGTCTTGGAATACTATATTGGATGTTCTCAAGAATCTGAGAGTTCGATCGATCGATGCGCTTTCGATCGATCGACAATCGCCATCTCTCAATCGATCGAAATGTCTTCGATCGATCGACTATATCTCTGCACCGATCGATCGAAATAACTCCGATTGATCGAACACAGGTATTATTCTGGTGCATGGCAGAGGCCTGAAATCACAGTTTCATCGCGATTTCCCAACCTCGGACTACTCAAACATGGTCTGGAGTGTCCCAGATTCATTCTTAACGTAAAAATTCATTAAGGTGTCGTTTGGTTGTGAGCTTTTCATTAAAACTATGAAAAATTGAGATTTTAACGTATCTAGCATAAACAAACAGTAAGATTAAACACTCACTACCATTAACTAAATGCAGTATGTAAATAAAATGATAACTAAGTAACCTTGAATGAAGAACTCGTATTTATACCGAAGAAAACCCAAGCTATCAATGTAAAACCTTGAGTTATAACCTACAAAACAAGAAGAAACTCTATTCTCTCTATGAAAACTGATAAAAAAACAAGTGGGCGTCCCTTTTGGACACTTGCAAAATGAGTTTAAATAGTAGAAACCTAATACTAGGGTTAAAAATCCCGTCTTTTGCTGCGTGCGCGTATTCTGCTAAAAGGCATTGTCGATCGATCGAAAAAACCCTCGATCGATTGAACTTCTGGGTTATTCGATCGGTTGAGACAGGTTAGATCGATCGAAACCTCGATCGCTTGAGAGGGTCTCGATCGATCGATCTTCAGTTTTCAACTTTGAATTGTCTTCATTAAAGCCAATCACTCCCTTTTATCCTGCTCAATCAATTATTCACACAGCGACAGTAATCTGCAAAAATCACAGCTAAAACACACAACTCATCATAGATTAATCATAATGTGTAGAAACTGGCGTTGTAATCCAAACTGCAAATATATGGGGAAATTGTGAACTAAATTATTGTATTTTCTTCTTTTAGCGCGGTTGTATTTTACAAATACCCCCGCTTGTCAATATACATTACAAAAGCATGTATAAAAGGGTGTAAGATTGCTAACGTAAAAGGTCATACAAAACCACATAATTCAAATAGCAAGCAGAATGATATGCAAGTAAGGTACAAGAGAGCTTACCCGGGATCCAGCCGCGAAGTAGAAACGTTCAATGCATGCAAATAATAGAAAACCCTAGAAAAGAAGTCTCTAATACACATATACACATAAGGCAAATCCTAGTTCTAAGGTGTCGCACATGAAGTCAAAAATCAATAAAAAGTCAAGAAATAAAATAAACCAGAGAAAAGATTCAAGAAATCATACCTCAATTACCGCTTCAAAACAAAGGGTTAGTCCACATGCTTTGAACAAAATATAATGTCGAATCCTAAATAACATTCTTAAGCTTCTAGCTTAAATCTATCAAGTATGAAAGAATTGACATAATCATGAATTCCTTCTAATTAGTTGGAAACATAACATCTCTATAGATATACAAGTCTTAACTAGGAGCCAATGTAATGTCAATATAGAGATGGTATAATCCCAACATGATCACAAGGAACTCATACCTAGGTTCAATTAAATGCAACTTAAAAAAAAGTATTAACATACATGGATGAATGCATGGACATGAATAAGAACAAACTATGAAATAATCATTGATTTGAATCATTTAGCATATGGATTTAAGTCCAATTAATCATTATTAAAACATGGTTTAAACTTTAGGTCACGAAAAAGTAATTTGGGCCATTATTTGCAAAGTTTATCAAATCGATCACAGAATTCTGAAAATTATAGAGAGCATACCAGACCTTCAAAAATAGAAAAAAAAACATATTTACCTTGGTTTGATGTTAATGAGTTTTGGACACAAGGTGCCTCTGTGAGTTTAGTTACTAACCCAAAAAGAAAATAAAAGATCCAACGGTTCAATCTCTAGAAATTGGGTCATAACTAGACATCACTCAAAATTCAACAACTCTCTGTCCAGGAATTTTGTGCGATTTTCTAAAAATAGTAAACAAATCCGACTGACCCTAATCATTTTAAGGGATCTTATTAACTCATTAAACTTCATAGAAAAATTTATTTAAGGTCAAAAATGCTTGATTAAGGCTTTGATAAATTCGAATCAAAACAGACTTACTGTTATGAAATTTTGGACAGAGAGTAGTTAGTTTGCAAATCCTAAGACCAAACCATCTTAAACATGGGATCTCATCAAAACAAAAAAATACAGTGGTAGATTTTTGTGTTATGAACACTCTCCAATTGGTTTTATTCAATTCCAATGGATCATGATTTAATTAAAAATCCTTGATCAAAATTGGTTTATGAATTCACTGCACTATTGTTGAGTTCATCATTTTTTGGCTAAATCTATCAACCAAACCATAGAGGTTGACTCATCCTAAGACTAATTCTCTTTCTCATTTATGGTCATTGGAAATTAAATATGACTAATCCATGTAAGCCCCCCCAATGGAATATGGAAAGGATTCCAAAAGACTTCAAATTAGAGGACCTAAGTTATGGATTAAAACTTGGACCTACTAATTATGAATGGATATGGCTATTCCCATTTGAACCATAAGTTCATAGAGAAGTTAAGAGACCAACTCAAAGGGAGTCTAATGAGATATTGAGAATCTCATGGGTCCCAAGAAAAGAACACAACAAAAGAAATGAAATCAAAGTTCAAATGACATTCCAAGTTAGACTTCTCTTTATAATTTATTTGACCTTAAACCCAAGGGTATTTAGATCCAAGCCAAGTAAAAACAAATGGAAGTTCAATCACAATTCTGGTGGTGTGTGATGAAATAAGGTGGGAAGAGACTTTTGGAAAATTTGCAAAAGATCCTAAGTAATTCTATGAATTGTGATTGAACTGAAATTGAGGACTAACTAGTTTACCTCCAACTATCCTCAACTACTTTATGTTTTTAAGGTATTCCAAAGGTTATTCAAGCTCTTCTTCCAACTCTTGAAGCTCCTTAATTTCCTTAATCCTCTCTGAGATTCTTTCTAATTATCTCTAAGAATATCAAGATTCAAGTTTTTTTTTTACTCAAGCCCCAAGTTTTAGATCCCTTTGTAATGAGGATATTCATCCCTTTGTATAGGTAAATTTTTTAGGGGTATTTTAGTAATTTTGAGGTAAAACCCCTAATTTTGGATGTACTTTTGACGGTACAAAATGTGCTATTTCAAAAGGCATATTTTCAAAAAATCTGGCACTCAGTGGAGTTGTCCGCGGCACTCCGTGACTGCCGGAACGATACCCATTGATTGCCGCAATGGCGTTCATCGAGTGCCGCAATAGTACTCAGGGAATGCCGCAAACAACTCGCGAACTGCCATCTTCTTGTGCTTCTTATTTTGCCTTGTTTTCAATTTTTTTTTCTTTTTCTTATTCTTTTCTTTCCTTTTCTTGTTTTCAAAACTGCTTCTATTTTTACGGTGTTTGACGAGTAGTCCGCAACACTCAGTGAATGCTGGTGTGGTTATCAGCGACTGTCGGTAGCCATGCTCAAGTCCATTAGAATACTCTTATCCATTGCCACATTCCTAGATTATAAGATTTGACAGATGGACGTCAAGACTACATTTTTGAATGGAAATCTTGATAAGGACATATATATGTAGCAACCAGAAGGGTTCATAGCTGGTGGGAAAGGTAACTTGGTATGCAAGTTGCAAAATTCCATTTATGGGCTCAAGCTGGCATCTAGGAGTTGGAACATTCATTTTGACCAAGCGATCAAGTTGTTTGGTTTCATACAGAATCTGGATGAGCCTTGTGTATACAAGAAGTTTGAAGGAAAAATGGTGGCTTTTCTTGTGCTTTATGTTGATGACATTCTACTCATTGGTAATGATGTAGGGGCATTGTCATCAATTAAGGTTTGGCTAGCTAGTACTTTCGATATGAAGGATCTAGGAGCGGCGAGCTATATCCTTGGGATAAAGCTCTTTCGGGATCATAAGCGGAAGATTATGGGATTATCTCAAGCTGGTTATATTGAGAATGTACTAACTAGGTTTTCCATTGATAATTTAAAGAAAGGTTTATTTCCTTTCAAGCATGGTTTAGCATTCTCCAAGGACCAGTGTCCAAAGACACAGGAGGAGAAGAATCATGGCAGGAATTCCCTATGCTTCGGTAGTGGAAAGTCTCATGAATGCGATGTTATGGACTAAACCAGATATCTGCTTTACAGTTGGTATGGTTAGCAGGTATCAGTCGAATTCAGGTCTAGAACACTAGACAGCCATTAAGCACATTCTTAAGTACATGAGAAGGACTAAAGATTACATGCTTATGTATGGAGGTGATTTGTTAATTTCAATAGGATACACTGACTCAGACTTTATGTCAGATAAAGATTCGAGAAAGTCGACATCTGGACAGCTCTTTACCTTGGGAGGTGGTGTTGTTAGTTGGAGGAGCATTAAGCAAAAATGCATTGCAGACTTAACTACATAGGCTGAGTATGTGGCTGCTTGTGAAGTCGCAAAGGAAACTGTTTGGCTCAAGAAGTTCCTCACATAACTCAAGGTGGTACCAACGTCGATGTCACTTATTATGTTATACTGCGATAATAGTGGGGTAGTGGCTCAGTCTAAGGAACCAAGGAATCACGGAATGGGATAGAAAGTAAAGCAAAAATATCATCTAATCTGAGATACTGTTCAATGTGGAGATGTGACTATCACCAAGATTGCCACTATTGACAATCTTGCGGATCCATTTACAAAGACCTTGCCACAGAAGGTCTTTGATCATCATCTAGATAGTCTAGGTCTCAGATGTAGTCCTAAATGGTTATGAGTGCAAGTGGGAGTTTGTTGGGTTTGTGCCCTCAAACAATTACTTTATGTATGAGACATTGACTTTTTAATATATGGATATCAGCTTTACATTTTATTATGTATGTTTCTCTCATGAGATGATTGTTAATCCTTAAGTATCATAGTAAGTAATTCGTGTATGTATGAGATGCATACAAGTGAGATACGAATTATTATTCATTGATACTTAGAATTTGTCACAATGGATGATGAGACTGGATATCTCATCAGGTGTACACTGTAGCATGATTGACTACAATTGGATGGAGTGATTAATCTCAATCACTAGAGTATAACTCTTAGTTAATATGCTAGTGCTTATAGTGCATTGACGGGCCTGAGTTTTCCTATTGACACTTAAGACTGTCAACAGTCGATAGGAACTCATAACTTGTAAAAGGTACGTGTCCTAAATCTTGAGATAATTATGTACATAGACTACGGATATGACTGCTTTGACTTACCAATCAGTGAGGTCTATAAAAGATCAACACCTGGGTATCTTGGGTATGTCATGTTCATAGGGTTATGAACATATATTGTCAAGATAGAATCTACCCTCTGATAAAGAGTAAGCATTCCCTTGAGAATGTCACCGAGTTGACTACTGAAAACTACAATCTTGTTGATGAGTTGTTATCAACATGTTTGGTAATCATGAGAAGTGAATGGGACTCAAGGAATAAAAGATGTAATCATTATTCAGGTTGACAATAACAGTTATCCGAGTACCTGAATATGATTATGAATGCTAACGGTAGATGGATATTAGTGCACCATGCAAGTCTAGATATCGCTTCAGATTTGTTCTTTTCCATCGGAGTGCAGTTATCGTTTTATAGTGGAGTAAACATTAACTGACCAGTTAGTTAATTTGCTGATCAAAGAGTTTGGTTATGGGAATTAACAACTGGTCTGAGCCCACAATAAAGAACCTAGGAGGTCCCACTCTTAGCTCTTCTAGGATGCATGGAAAGGCATATGACGATGCTATCAAGACAAGTTCGATCGATCGAAATAGATTCGATCAATTGAAGTCAAGACAGGTTCTATCGATCAAAAGTGTTTCAATCGATCAAAGGTTCGATCGATCGAAGTCGATTAAAAGAAAGGTCAGTTCTAGGAATCTATAAATAAGGAAGCTGTGTCCAGATATCAGAGTCCATCGTTTGTATTATACCAAAAGTTGTAGAGACCATTTAGGGGCTTCCCAAACCTTCTCTATCCTTTCTATTAGGGTTCCCACCAACCCTAGTCCTCCTGGCTCCTGGAGCATCCATAGGAGTCATAAGATTGAAGACTATCTAGGGGAGGCTGCTGGCAGTCAAAGATTTCAGAATTGGGTTCAAGACTTAAAGGTATAATTCTTGTCCCCTCTCTAGTACGCATCTATAGAGTTAACGAGTAGTAGATCCGGGCTACCAATTAGTTTTTTAAACTATATTTTCCACTATGAATGATTTAAAGTTTTTCGAAACCTAAATCCTATAGTTCGTTCATATGAGTTTCAATTATGTGGTAGGGTGTGATCGGTGGTAAGTCCAATGAGTTTCATGGGCAATTGTTTTTCCAACCATATTTGTTACTTCATATTTTTAAATACCCATGTGTTTGGGTATTTAACATTTGATCTGGATTGGCAAGTGTCCTTTTAGTCCGAATGCTCACATTCACTCAGTCATGTCTAGCACTTTTGACCAAATGCCCCAAACAATCGGTCATGTGACAAAATGCATATTTTGGGTGCAAACATTCATCAAAAGCATTTTGAAACTCATCATAGTTATGAGAATCACTACAAGAATCATAGTTAGAATCCACCTCATCACTTTCGTGTGGCACGAGACAAATGTTTGCAACTTCATCATCACTTGACTCATTTTCGGATGAGTCATTGTCAGAATCATCCCAAGTTGTTGTCTTCATTGCCGTCTTCGCTCTTTTCTTGAAGTTCTTATTTGACAATGGGCAATCGACTTTGATGTGTCCGTGCTTTTTGCACTTGAAGCAAATGATTGATTCCTTTTTGGAATCATCTTCTTTGTGTCCCTTTCTTCTGAAGGTATTGTCTTTCCTTAAGAACCTTTTGAACTTACGAGTAATCATGGCCATTTCATCATCTCCATCACTATCATCATCTTGGTCATTTGAAGCTTTGAGACCCAAGTTCTTCTTGTTGTCTTCATTATCGAAGACAGCTAATTCTATTTCATGAGTGATGAGAGATCACATGAGTTGTTCAATTGAAAGCCTTGTAAGTTCCTTTGCTTCTTGGACCGCTGTGACCTTTGGTTGCCAATGATTTGGTAAAGACCTAAGTACTTTCTCAATCATTTCTTCATTAGGATAAACTTTACCAAGATTTTTCAAACTATTAATAATAGTAGTAAAGCGAGTAGACATTTCACTAATAGTTTCATTTGGAAACATTTTAAACATTTCATAAGATTGAACAAGTAAGGTAATCTTAGACTTCTTGACTTGGTTGGTTCCTTCGTGTGTGACTTCTAATTTATCCCAAATTTCTTTAGCCGATTCACAAGAAGAAATCATATTGTAATCATTTGGGCTTAAGCCACAATACAAGAGATTCATGGTCATAGCTATTGGGATTATGCCCTCAAAACAGTTCTGCATGTATGAGATGTTGACATTTTATATATGGATATTAGTTTACATTTTATTATGTATGTGTCAAGAAATGATTGTTTAGATCATTAAGTATCATAGTAAGTAACTCTTGTATGTATGAGATACATACGTGAGAGATACGAGTTACTATTCTTTGATACTTAGAACTTGTTACAGTGGTTGATGAGATTGGATATATATCTCATCAGGTATACACTTTAGCTTGATTAACTACCATTGGATTGAGTGATGAATCTCAATCACTAGAGTTTGAGACTCTTAGTTAATATGCTAGTGCTTATAGTGCATTGACGAACCATGAGCTTTCTTATCGACACTTAAAACTGTCATTAGTCGGTAGGAACTCATAACTTATACAAGGTACCTATTCTTAATCTTGGGACGATTATAGACACAGACTGTGGATATGACTACTTTGACTTACCAATCAGTAAGGTTTTAAAGATCAACACCTGGGTATCTTGGGTATGTCATGTTCATAGGGTTGTGAACTTATATTGTCAAGATAGAATCTATCCTCTGATAAAGAGTAAACATTCCCTTGAGAATGTCACCAAGTTGGTTACTGAGAACTGTAGTCTTGTTGATAAGTAGTTGTCAACATGTTTGGTAATCATGAAAGGTGAATGAAACTCAAGGTATGGAAGAGATAATCATCATTCAGGTTGACAGTAACAGTTTATCTGACTACCTGAATATGATTATGAATGCTGACGGTAGAGGGACATTAGTACAACTATACGAGTCTAGTTATCGTTTCAGATATGTACTTTTGCGTTGGAGTGCAGTTATCATTTTATAGTGGAGTAAACATTAACTACTTAGTTAATTTGCTGATCAAAGAGTTTGATCATGGGTAGCGACTCAAAGACAGGCATAGGGAGTGGTTGTACAGAAATATCCTCCACAACAGGGTCTACAAAAGCGGGTGGTGACGAACCTGGATAAAAAGGGACAATTTCGAGAAATGTAACATCCAATGAGTTGTAGAAATGATGTGTGAGAGGACCATAATAGCGATACCCTTTTGACATGGATGAGTACCCTAGGAAAACACAACGAACAACCTTATTATCCAATTTGGTGCGAGTAGGACTTTTATTTTGGACAAAGCAAATACAGCCGAAAACACGTGGCACAATGGGAAAAAGAGTATTACCAGGCTTAAGGACATGAATGGGTGATTTCCCAAGAAGGACACGACTTAGGGTACGATTTATTAGATACGTGACAGTGAAAACAGCCATATTCCAAAAATATTTAGGAACACCCGTACCACACAAAAGACATCGAATCATAGATATGATATGACAGTTCTTTCGTTCCACCACACCATTCTGTTAAGGAGTATAGGGACATGTAAGTTGTTAGAGGATCCCGTTCTTGTTAAGAGAAGCCCTAAACTCATCAGTAATATATTCTCGGTCATTATCAAACCGAATGTTACGCACAATAGTTTGAAATTGGGTTTAATCATCTGAAAAAATTTCTAAAGCAAGAAAAAACCTTAGATTTTTTCTTTAGAAGATAAACCCAAGTACAATGGGTTTAATCATCAATAAATGTGACATAATATCGATGGTGTGCAGGACCATGGTAGGTGAAGGGCCCCAAACATCGAAATGAATAAGGTCAAAAGCACAAAATGCTCGGTGCATGCAAGGAATATAAAAGATGTGTGTATGTTTTGTCAATTCACAAACCACACATTTAAAATGAAAGTCTTTGCAAGCTTTATTTAATCGAGGAAACAACCAACATACATACTAAAAATTTACATGTCCTAAACGGGCATGCCACAAATCTAAAGTCTTCAGAGAAAAAACATAATTATTTGAATCCGGTAGAACTGAGTTATTAGAAATGGGAGAGGCAGTATCTTGCAAGCCGGAGGACACTTTGGGAGGCTGAGGATCACCAAAGTAGTAGAGACCATCACACACATGACCCCTACCAAAAATCTTCTTCAAAGTTAGGTTCTGCAAATAGCAACAACTGGGTAAGAATACAACTGCACAGTTATGATCTTTGGCTAAACGATTTACAGACATAAGATTGTAGGCACAATTAGGGATAAAATAAACAGACGAAAGAGTGATGTCCAGAGATAAATATGCATCACCTTGGCTACAAACAAGAGCAAAGGATCCATCAGCAATACGAATCGACTAGTCAATGGAAGTAAACAAGGAAGTAAAAGAAGAACGCTCGCCAACCATATGATTATTAGCGTCGGAATCTAGAATCCAAGTAGAATGGAAAAACTTACCATGGAGAGCAATCAGAGTACCCGTAACAATAGCAGCAGTAGAACCGAAAGCAGTCGAGGAGAAGGTACCAAGGTCCAAATGTGACTATAGTTGGGCAATATGAGACTGAAGCTCATTATAATCAGGCAGAGGCGAAGCTATCTCAACAATAGCACCCGTATGGGGATCACCCTTTTGACGACCAGTAGCCCATGTTTTATTGTATTACTGTTTCAATTCAGGATGGAGATCCAAGCAATGATCAATAGTGTGACCTATCTTATGACAATGCTGGCAATATGGACGGTTACCAGCGGGACGGGTGCCCGATGGGGCACCAAAATTAGGTCGAGGGCCTAAAGAATTACCAAAAGTGGGACGTGGGCTCGGGCGGGCATTCAAAACCATCTGATCAGAGACTGGAGAAGTATGCCCGGATGGTGGAGACAACAGGCAACAGCGATGGCGATGTTCGTCACCTTCCATGATGGCAAAGGCTTCAAATAAAGAGGGCATAGGTGAATTATTCAAAATCTAGGTGTGCAGGGCCTCGAACTCAGGCTTTAGGCCCATCAAGAATTGATATGTATACAGACGATCAAGATGTTTGACCTCAACCTCCCCATCATTAGGGAAATCACTAATGGGCTCATACTGGGCTAACTCCTCTTAACGAGTTTGTAAATATCCAAAGAAATCGGAAATAGGGTGACCCAAGGTGCCATGGGAGGCATGAGAAATGTTCTGGTAAAGCTCAAAAATACGTGAATCAGAATGAGCATGGGTATACACTTTAGTTAAAGCTGTCCAATGCCCATGAACAGTATTAGTTAAAGCTGTCCAATGCCCATGAACAGTATTTTGGTACGTGAACATATGATATATCCGTTCTTCCATCGAATTAAACATCCACCCTAAAATGATACAGTTATCGGTAAATCACTCATTGTATGTAGCATCAATTTTTGCAGGTTTAGGTGACTTGCCGAGTAGCCAACCAATCTTCCATTTGCCTCCAAGATAGAGGCGGAGAGAATTAAACCAGGCATGGAATTTTTTTCCATTAAACAAGACACTAGTAACCCGTTGAACGGGTGTCGGGTTTGAGAAAGAAAGGTGTCCAGACAAGCTGGGGTAGAAGCGGTCGGGGTAGTAACTAGCTTAGAAGGATCACCTATGGAAGTAAGAGAAAGAATCCACAGACAAGAGAGAACCAGGCTCCAAGAATCACCGTATAACACGCGACAACTAAAGACAGAGGCAATTAGACGCTTACACGAGATCACCAGACATCAATGGAGAGCCCACGAGATAGACAGGCTGCGAAGGAATGATGAGAGAGCTTGGAGGCCTCTAATACATTGAAAAGGAGTCCATAGGGACAAACACGTAGTTGGACATGCTGTACAAAGGCCTGGTGAGGCCTGGTGGTGCGCCGGAGGAGGGTGGACCTGCGGAGGGATCCACACACTCCCAAACATAAAAGGATTCTCAAACAACCTCTTTTCCTTTTCGCTCCCACTCCGGGGATAACAAATAACGAACACGTCTGGAGGAATATGAAGACTAAATACACTCCGTTTACGGAACTATGTTTCTCAGGGAATATGGAAACCATGTAATATACACTACCTTTTGCGGTACTATTACCCCCGAGAAATATGGAAACCACCATGACTCACCACCGTTTACGGGTACAATTACTCCGAGGAATAAGGAGATCACTAATGCAACTCAAGCTATGATATGCAATTTTGAGCAATTCCATTTGTCCACACAAAATCGGGATTATCCAAACATACCCACTTCCACTTCAGAAATATACCACAATGTTGACCCAAATGGCGTTAATGTCATGCATGCTAATGAGCCAAATGCATGATGATGTAAAATGATATGATATGTCCAATTGCACTAAAATGTAATTATGCATTTCAGAAAATAGTCAACATAATAAACAACGTACTGATCTCAAGTGACATAATCTCGTACTTTGTCATTATAGAACATAATCTAGGCATTCAATCAATTCCTAATAAGCAAATTCATATTTCTATATCACAGAGTCATTTCATCACCTTAATTCTCAATATTAAAATATTTCATGTAATAGATAAATATCATGTATCTAACACATAGGCATGTCTAAAATACATATATAGTATACCTCTAGCATGTGAATATACACTTTTATCACAAGTACTTCATACGGAGTATTTTTTATCAAATAACTTCATATAGACACGTTATATACATGAAAATACATATAATGACACATAATTCATTTACTAAGTAAAACCCTGCCAAGGTGGGTTTGAGTAAACATCACAAAAATCAACTAACTCCAATGGTGATTCCAAAGGTACACACATGTAGCCCTCAACCCAATCTACTCTTTAAACGTTCGGCTTTTGAGGAAAAAAATGGTCGACGAAGAGAGAGAGAGAGAGAGAGAGAGAGAGAGAGAGAGAGAGAGAAGAATGAAAAGGAGAGAGAGAATTGTGAAGAGAGAGACAGTGTGCGAGAGAATTCGGAAGAGAGAGAGAGAGAGAGAGAAGAAAGAAAAAGAAAAAAAATGTGAGAGAGTACGTGAGAAAAGGGGGGGGATTACTTATGGGATGGTGGTGGATGGGTCCCACACACCTATTCTCCACTTTTCAACCATACATGTGTGCATACATATATATAATGCACACATATACACTACTTTATATATACAAAGGTACAGGGAAATACATTCTTACCCCTTAAAGAAATTTCTTCGTCGAAATTCAACAGGTACCTCACACGGTAAAACGAAAGATAGCGATGCAATGACTGGTCATCTGACACTACTGGACACCTCCTCCGAGTCTCGAATGACCACTCAAAGCTGGTGGAATAGAGTTCTAGAAAGATCCAAAGTCCTGCACTGACAATGCTGGCTAAGAGGGTCGAGACTATTGCAACCCTGACGCACTGGTGCTACCTTGCCTCTGCGGGCTGTTTACAATGGTAAAAACCATACAATTCACGAGATGAACTTTCTTTAGAAGGTCCCAATGGTGGCAAACAAGTCTGTTGCTACCCTAGCAAAGGAGGAGTATCTGGCCTCTACTTCATTTGAGGGCGCTCTATGGTCTGTGACTAGGGAACCAATCCCCTGGATTGAAGTCCAATGGACTCCCTGATCTTCTTAGAGTCTAACTCCTCATCACTACTACTAATAGACATCCATAATATCCATGAATCTGCATATGTTTTTGCCAACTTCAGGCTTGAGGAGCTTCAAGTTGAGCTAGCCTTTGGCCAAGCTTAACATAAACAACTTTTTGGGTAAATTAAACACAAGGTCACCTTGACCTTAAATCAAATAAGTTTAGCTGTATATTTTCAGGTTGAAGCCTAGCCCTGTCCCATGACAGCCTTAGCCTTCAAAAAACTACAGAAGGCACTATAGAAGGCAAAATAGTGGTCTCGATGAGATTTTTTTTCAACCACTTCCAATTTGGAAAGTGCAATAGGAAATGAAAAAAATTCATGGAAGAACTAATGCTTGGTGAATAAATTTAATGCAAGACAATGGAACAATGAGATCTTCTTCGACCACTTCTAATTCACTCCTAAATTTGTCTAGATACCTGTATGGGTCTTGTTGAAGGGTGATGACCATCCTAGGGAACGCATGATAAATTTATGAACTTAAGACGTCAAATAAAGCATATGACACCCATCCATGTATTCTTGGGCTTCCAAACTTGTTCGGCTCTTTGTAAAGAACATTGTCCAGCCTTAGAGTTGGCCGACTTTAGTTGTCATTGATCAAGATCTTACATTCACAACCTAATTATATAGTGCATTCAAAATAAATGATACAGGTGTAGGGCACTCAATTATGTCTTACACCATCACATTGACGTCAACTGAGAACAAACCTACAGAGGTACGGGTAGTTTGTTCTCACACACTCTCTCTCTCTCATATATTTTTTTCTTTTTTCTTTCCTCTCTCTCTCTCTCTCTCGTGCACTGTCTCTCCCTTCACAATTCTCTCTCTCCTTTTCATTCTCTCTCTCTCTCTCTCTCTCTCTCTCTCTCTCTCTCTCTCTCTCTCTCTTCGTCAACTATTTTTCTTCTCAAAAGCCGAACGTGTAAAGTGTAGATCGGGTTGAGGTCTACATGTGGGTACCTTTGGAATCACCATTGGAGTTAGTTGATTTTTGTGATGTTTACTCAAACCCACCTTGGCAGGGTTTATCTTAGTAAATGAATTATGTGTCATTACATGTATTTTCATGTATATAACATGTCTTAAGTATATATTCACACACTCCCAAACATAATAGGATTGTTCATTGTATAGTAGTTGGACATAAGAAAATTATTTGTCTGATGAGGACCGAATGATCTAAGTATATATGTTCGGCTTACCAATGCCAAACATATGAGATACAGGTCCGATTCAACTCATGTTGTTAGCCTTCATGCTCCTGTTTGGACCATAAATTATATTTATATATATATATTAGTATATGAAGTTATACTATATTATATTATTATATGATTTATAATTATCACATAGAAAACCAATTCAATTGGTTTTGTGGTTATTTGGAAAGTACTTGTAGGACACTTGGCATTGTAGGAGAACATCAAAGGTGGTTATTTGAATATCAATGGTGATGATGAAGGTGGAAGTCATTTTGGAGAGAGCTTCTTTGGAAGAAACACATGTGTAATTGAATTTGAATTGGTAGTTAAATGTAATAGGAGGGAAGTGTTCAAATTCAAATAGGTAGTTATGTGATTCATCTATAAATAGATGTTGTGTACTCCTTGTAATGGGTCCTGGACCACACAAACAAATTCATTAATATATCTACTTTATCTTCTTCATCTATTCGGCCACCATGGCCATTAGTTTAGGTAATTCAATTTAGCCTAGTTAGGAGTAGTGTACCTTTACTTTGCTTTTACTTACAATTCTTAGGAGTAGGAGTAGTTATAACATAGTTTAATCTTCTACTTTCTTCTTTTTCGTATTTCATCTCACACGTTTGAAGTCCTTATTAAGGCATCGAACGTCACCACAATTTGCTTGGTGAGGCGCAGTTTGGATAATCACACTTACACATTGGCAATTTGCTTGCCTGGCACGCTCGCACACACATATATAATTTTCCAACCAAACATTTTTGGCACGCCCGGTGGGACTCAAGTGTCAAGATGAATTTTGAAGGGTGGTATATTGTACCCTCATCAACGCCAAAATTTGGTAGTAGCAATTACGAATGGGTGTATGTGTCATCCCCATTAACACCAAATCTTGGTGACAACAATTTTAAAGTGTTGTATGCTTCTCCACCATCAACACCAAATTATGGTGGTGAAAAATGGATCAATGATTTAGTTCCATTGTTGGAAGAATTAAAGGATCAAGCATTTAGTTTGAAAACTAAAATGTATGAAATGGCTCGAGGGGTGTCAACTATTCTTCAAAATTACGAGCCAATGAATGAAAATAAATTTATTATGAAGGAACTTCATGATCCTTTAATGGTGGAAACAAGAAAATCACCAACACCATCATCACCTCTATTGGTTAATCAACCAAATGATTGTGATCAAAATACACTCGGGGGGTCCATTTTACAACCAAATATGGTTGAGGATTGATCTTGTCAGAATCAAGATATAAAAGTATACTTTACTTTTCTAAAGATTTGCAGTGTGGAAGTAAAGGTCGAACCCACAGAGATTGATTAACTACCGCGACTTAATTTTAAAACCTAAATTTAGTTAATTATGAAAACGGATTTTGATTTGGTTTGAATTAAACTAAATAACAATAAAACTAAATCTAAACTATGAAAGCAATTAAAGTTGTTTTAAATAATGTTTAAGGGAACCTAGGATTGCAAATCCACCACTAGCTTCATAATAAGAATATTTATGAATTACTTTAGCTTATTACATTGGATGATAATGGGGAATTGTAGCTATAAGCCCAATTCCTCCGACAAGAAGATATTCATGGTTCAAGCACCAACATAATCCATCTTCGGTTAGCACGAATTATCCCACACTAAACTAGGGTTGTGATCTAATCCGTCTAACCTAGGCATGGACTATTCGGATACTTGATAGCACAAATCAATAAAGCACCATCACATGTAAACAATCTAAACAAGCACAGCAAGCATAGATCGTTGAGCACATCACAGTCAAAATAGATCTAAGACAAGAATAAATTCTGAAAGCAATGATTTAATCAATAGAAGTACGATTTATTTATAAAAATCCTCTAAACATGTGACTGTCATCCATACATAATAAAACTAAAATAAAAACATAAATAAAACCCTATTACTCGTCTAGGGCTTCATTGAAACCCTAGATCTATGATCTAGCCGTCCATGGAAGTGATGGATGGCAAGTAGTTGATGGAGGAGGCCATGGAAACCCTTGGTCTTCTTCTTCTTCTTCTTGCTTCCCTCCCTTCAATGGCTGGAAGTATGGTTGTAGAATGTGTGTATATTAATTGCTAACAATGTCTAACCCTTTAATTATGATAAAATAGGGTATATATAGATTTACAACAAGTTTTGGAAGCCTTCCTAACCCGAAACGAACTGAAACTGATGTAATTTACAGTCTAGACGTCGTTCAGCAGTTTCGTTTGCACAGGAGTCTTCAGTATACTGAAATACGCATCTTTGATTTCTGTACGGATCGCGCGAGCGGACCGCGCGAGCGCGACATTTGGGACCTCGCGCGCGCGGATCACGCGAGTGATTTTTGGGATTTCGCGCGAGCGATTCTCGGTTTCTCGCGCGCGCGACTTGGCTTTTTCAGCTTCTTTCTTTATGCTTTTTCATCCTGTTTAACCTGGTTTAGGTGATTTCTTCCAAATCCTGTCAGAAAATAGAAAACGAAGTAAAAATACACAAAAACAGGATAAAAAGTACTAACAAATGTGAATTAAGGCGTATAATTAGGATTAGTTCCCTCCCGATCAAGGATCATGAACATGCTTTTGTTCATACATTTGGTTTTTCGACACTACACAAAGTGTTGAAATTTATGACTTATTTAAGCCACTTTATACTTTGGCTTTAGATGGTCAATACCCACTTTGGCTCTGTGGTGCTCATCAAAAATGGGTTATGACTATGTGGATTATTCTATGGCAAGATTATTATCAAAGGGAAAAGATTATTGACACCAATATAAATACTAATTCGGTCATCGAATTAGTTGATCACTGCTTTAATTGGTCTAATAGGACCAAGACTGTTGTTCATGCCTGGCTCGAACTAACAGACAGAAGTAAGCACAGCGTTGGCTTTGTTGAAATTTGCTCGAGCCGAATTTACATGCAACAAATTCTAGATTGTGTTGTAGATGTTGAAGTAATATACACTATACAGACAATAGTGTATATAAAGGAAATGGGCCTAAGTACAAGTCACATTTGATGGTGTAGAAGCCAGTGTTGAAGACTCGAAGTACATAACACATGACTATGGGGAAGGTGTAAATTGTGGGACCCATTCGAATGCTTGTTAAATGTCTACAGTTAATCAGTGGCATAGAAGTTCCTAAAGTCCAAATAAAGTATGGATATCATTTTCCATTCCAACAAGTTAGCCACAACCATGTTTGGTAGTAATTTTGGCTTGGTGTTGGTGTATGATTAGTTCTTCGATTGGTTACATGTTCAAACCAAAAGTTTATTCGATTGATGATATACCAATAGTAGTTGGTTACATAGAAGTATTTTTAAAAATATCTTTATTGGCTTCAAAGCCATTTTAAAACAAATTCATTTTGTTCGAAGTTTTTTTATTGGTTTCGAAGCCAGTTTAAAGTGGTTTATTTGTGTTCGAAATTATCATATTGGCTTCGAAACAATTTATTTTAGAGGCTATTATATTGGCTTCAAATTAGTTTAAAAGCAACATATCTAGTGTTCGACGCAACTATATTGACTTCGAATTAACTTTAAAGCCATTTTTTGGTATTCAAAGTTAATCTATTAGTTTTGAACCAATTTAAAAACAATTTGTAATGTGTTTAAGGCTTTTATTTTGGCTTCGAAGCAAAATTAAAGTCCTTTATTTGTGTTTGAACCCCCTTTATTTATTTCGAATACAATGTTAAGCCATCATTTTATGATCAAATCCTTTTTATTGGCTTTGAAGCAACTTTGAAGCCATTGTTTTGTGTTTAAATCTTTTTCATTGGCTTCGAAGTAATTTAAAAGCCATTGTTTTGTATTCAAGGCTAATACATTGGCTTCGAACCAGTTTAAAGTTATCATTTTTTGTTCAATGCCATTATATTGGTTTCGAATCAAGTTTTTTGTACTCAAAGCAATTATATTGGTTTCAAAGCAAGATTAAAGCCATAATTTTGTGCGTGAGACCATTGCATTGTCTTCGAAGCAAGTGTTAAGCCATTATTTTTGTGTTCGAACCAATTATGTAGGCTTCGATGTGAGTTTAAAGGCATTATCTAATGTTCGAAGCAACTAGATTGGCTTTGAGGCAAGTTTAAAGCCATTATTTTGTGTTCGAAGCCCCTATATTTGCTTCGAATCCATTTTAAGCCATAATTTTATGTTCAAATCTCTTTCATTGGTTTCGAAACAAGTTTAAAACCATTTTAGTTTTTTGTGTTCAATGTTATTATGATTGGCTTTAAAGATCTGTAATGTGATCTACTTTGTATTACTAATTTGGTCCATTTCGAATATACTAATTGGATCGAATAATGTTATTTTTGTGATAATCTTCCGACTCTCTAAGAACTTCGTTCTTAAAGAGTCGCGGGGGTATGTTTGGACCATAAATTATATTTACATATATATATATATATATTAGTATATGAAGTTATACTATATTATATTATTATATGATTTATAATTATCACATGGAAAACCAATTCAATTGGTTTGTGGTTATTTGGAAAGTACTTGCAGGACACTTGGCATTGTAGGAGAACATCAAAGGTGGTTATTTGAATATCAATGGTGATGATGAAGGTGGAAGTCATTTTGGAGAGAGCTTCTTTGGAAGAAACACATGTGCAATTGAATTTGAATTGGTAGTTAAATGTAATAGGAGGGAAATGTTCAAATTCAAATAGGTAGTTATGTGATTCATTTATAAATAGATGTTGTGTACTCCTTGTAATGGGTCCTGGACCACACAAACAAATGTATTAATATATCTACTTTATCTTCTTCATCTATTCGGCCACCATGGCCATTAGTTTAGGTAATTTAATTTAGCCTAGTTAGGCGTAGTGTACCTTTACTTTGCTTTTACTTACAATTCTTAGGAGTAGGAGTAGTTATAACATAGTTTAATCACTTCGAAGGTATCCTTCGAACTCTCTCTTCTTCTTTTTCTTCTCCTTTCTTCTTTTTCGTATTTCATCTCACACGTTTGAAGTCCTTATTAAGACATCGAACGTCACCACAATTTGCTTGGTGAGACGCAGTTTGGATAATCACACTTACACATTGGCAATTTACTTGCCTGGCACGCTCGCACACACATACATAATTTTCCAACCAAACAGCTCCCCAATACGTTCGATCGATGAACAATGACTTAAATTTGATATTTGTTTACTGACGTGTGTGCGTTTTTTTTTTTTTTGTTTATTCTAGTATCGTGGGTGGGCAGTTGGGTGGGTCTAGAGAGTATTTTCTTAATGTTATGTTTTTATTTGGATAATGCTAAGGACACAAAAGAATTATAAAGAGATGATCACACAGGATGGACATCTCATGTAATATCTCAATGATTGAGTTAAGTATGGTGGGTCTTATACTCTTACTGTCACATCTTTTTGTGAGTATCTCTTTGTAAACCTTTTGTGTCCTAAACATTACCCTTTTTTACTTTGTAATAGGTTATTTTGTACAGGGGTAGATATGTAATAAAATAATTTCATTGGCATGCAAAATTTCTCAGTGTGTAATTAATTTTATAGAAATTTGGGCAAAAGACCCTAGAAGTAACTTTCAAGAGTTTTGAGTCCAATTTTGATCTGTAACTTGTTAAAAAGTTCATCAAATATGATTTAACCATAAATAGGGGGAAAAAAAAAGTTCATCAAATATAGAGTCAGAGTGAAATTTCACTTAATATGGTTCTGAAAAATTTCACTTAATATTCATGTATGTCAAATGAAATTTACATGTTTTTGTATGAAATACATTTTACTAATAAAAAATCTTAATTTTTCTTAAAAAATAAAAATAAATAAATCTTACCTTTATAATAGGAGTATCATTTTCACTAATTGTGTTTTAATTTCAATAAATAATTAATTTAAGAGGTCAGTTTCAAGTTTACAAAATGGCCAATCTCATTAACCGATCGATGCCCATCCGTTGAAAACATAGAAGTAGCGTAGACGCCAATCTAACTATTACTCCTACTACTCAGTTTCTATCTTCGTGGAGACAGAGAGTGAGATCGTCTACCCAGCGCCAGTCTAATACATACATATTTATAGTTTTATTTTATACACATATAGAGAGAGAGAGAGAGACAGAGAGAAACCAGAGAGATGGCCAGTTGGCTATGGACGCCACCACATCTACAGGTCGCTTCCCGATACTTGGAGCCCAATTTAACATCTCATCATCATCACCATCATCATCATCATCATAGTCGCATACGCTTTTCTGATTTACACCAAGTTCGTCCTAATCCTCACTCTACAACTCTAAGAATTCTTCGTAGCAGAGTCTATTGCAATTCCAAGGATACCAGCAGCAGCAGCAGCAGCAGCAACAACAATCAATCGGAAAGAACTGGAATTCAACTTTACGGCGAAATCGAGAGGTCTGTTCAGTAATTCTTTTCTTTTAACTTCTTTGTAATACTTGCAAATTTCCTCAATTATTACTTCTCTCAAATCACTCTCTTCATCTCCTTAAATACTTAATTGTCATGATTTATCTATTCAATGACCATAATTAGCTAGGTATAGAGCTATGAGACATAAAACGTAATTTATTTGTTCGAATTTAGCTTTCGATCTAACTAGCATTGTGACTTGTAGGATTAGTAATAGACTAATAGGACATTAGAATTCCATGAATATGTAATAATATAAGAAAAAAAGGAAAAATGGAGAAATGCCAAGGGAAATGTTCAAATTCGGGGGAATTAGTCGTCAAAAGCACTATGCAATAAGTCCTAATCACCTTTATTGCTCGGTCTCTACGCCATTGTTTAAGACAAAAGAATGGGAAAAGGTTAATTGTATTATTTACAATTACAAGAGCGTAAGGAAAAAAGAAAGAAAGAGAATAGATTACAAGAGCGTAAGGAAAAAAGAAAGAGAATAAAAGAAAATAAAAGATAATAAAACCTATCATAACTATGGTCAACATGACCCATAAATATAAAAATAAAATCCGTAATTAACTTCTGATGCAACACTCTCCCTCAAGCTGGAGCAAAGACATTGACAAGGCCAAACTTGCTAAGAAAAGATTGAAGAAGCGTTGGACCAACAGACTTGGTAAACATATCAGCAGTTTGAGTGGATGAGGGAACAAAACTTGGAACTATAGCTCTAGGTCGAACTTTCTCCCGAATGAAATGGATATCAACCTCCACATGTTTAGTTCTCTCATGAAGAACAGAATCAAAAGACATCATAATGGTAGATTTATTATCACGTCGATGATCCTTCTACTAGGGAACCCAACTCACTTAGAAGAGATTGAAGCCATAAAAGCTCACACGTGCCTTGAGCCATGGCACGATACTCAACTTCAGCAGAAGAACGTGAAACAACAGCTTGCTTCTTATTCTTCCAAGATTTATGATGACTACCATAAAAAGTCAAAACCAGAGGTAGAGCGCCCGTCACTCCTAGAGCCTGCATAATCTGCATCTGTAAAGCAGGAGAGACCCGACTGTGTTCCTGCTTTAAAGAAAGCCTAAGACCAGGACAAGTCTTGGGATACCGAAGAATGTGATAAACAGCATCCAAATGAGAAGTATGCGGTGAATGCATAAATTGGCTCACAACACTGACAGCAAAAGTAAGATCCGGTCTTGTGTTTGTCAGATAGTTGAGACGACCCACAAGACGCTGATGCACAGAAGGATCGGGCAAAAGCTCTCTCATTTCTGAAGTTAACTTAAGGTTAGATCCATAGGAGAGGAGGCAGGTCGATACCCAAGCATACCCATGTCCTGAAGAAGATCAAGAGAGTGCTTTCGCTAAGACAGAGAGATACCCTGGTGAGACCTAGCAACCTCAATACCAAGAAAGTAACGAAGAGACCCAAATCCTTAACGTCAAACGACGTACCAAAATCACCTTCACTTGAGCGATACCAGATGCATCATTGCCAGTAATAATAATATCATTCACATAAACTGAGACAACACACCTTTCCTGAGACTGACGACGAATAAAACACGTGTGATCTGAATGGCACCGAATAAAACCCCGTACAGAGGACCACATCATTGAAGTTATTAAACCAAGCACGAGGAGATTGCTTTAGACCTTAGAGAGACTTGCGGAGGCGACACACCTTCCGAAAACACTCCCCTCGAGCCCGAAAACCTGGCGGAGGATCCATATAGATATTCTCAGTCAAGTCACCATTAAGAAAAGCATTTTTAACATCGAGTTGGTGAAGGGGCTATGAATAAGATGCTGCTAAAGAGACCAGAAGACGAACAATAGTTAACTTGGCCACAAGGGCAAAAGTGGCACCAATGTCTTTACCAGGAATCTGAGTAAAGCCCTTAGTAGCAACCAAACGAGCATCAGTATCGAGTTTGGGCCAGTTCAAGTGTGTAGTTTTGCAGGAAGGTGGCTTAGGGACAAGCCGTCGGTTGCCCATTTGACTTCTTTTGACCACGTTTGGCTTGATTAGTAGTCTTTAACTTTGGTCAGGGTTCACGTAGGATCCCTTTAAAGCTTCCGTTGTTTGATTGTCTAGGTTAAATTGTATCTTTCACTCTTTGACCATCTTTTCGACTTTCATGTTATTTTGGCCGTCAACGTAGGACTTGGGCCTTGTGGTTTGACTCCGTGGCCCTGTGTCTCGGGTTTTGGGGCATTACAATTCTAAAATACAGTTTGTAAATTCTGGTGAGAACTTAATCCAAGCTGAAAATTGAGCATCACGGAAAGAGACTTTGAGGATTGCATTGATTATCCACTCAATTCTAAACTTCTAGCTAGAAAAGGATGTACTATTTAGTGATAGCTAGCAGTTTCCTTTTCACTTTTCTTGTGTGATACACCCAAAATTGGCTCTGTCCCAAGGTTATTTAAGGCGCAAGGCGCACTGAGGCGCAAAGGTCTCCTGGAGCCTAGGCGCGAGGCGCACTCTGAGGCGCGCGCCCGAGCGAAGCGAGGCGCAAAAATACATATATTGTTTTTATATGATGTAGCCCTTTTTTTAACATATACTAGTATTTTATATATATATTTTTTTAAAATTTCTAGTATTTTATGCCTAGTGCTCCACCCAAAGATTAAGACATTAAGACTTTTTTTTTTAATTTTCTAGTATTTTCAAGTATTTTTTTTTTTTTTTTTAATTTTCTTGTATTTTTTGCCTAATATATATATATATAAAATTAATTATATTGTTTCACTACATATTATATATACTAATATTTTATATATGATTTTTTTAAATTTTCTAATAGTATTTTCTGCATAGTATATATATTACATTGTCTCATTACATATTATATATTATATTACCTTGTACTCTAGTTATATGAGTTATGACTTATCTATATAAAATTAATTATATTATTTCACTACATATTATATATACTAATATTTTATATATGATTTTTTTAAATTTTCTAATAGTATTTTCTGCATAGTATATATATTACATTTTCTCATTACATATTATATATTATATTACCTTGTACTCTAGTTATATGAGTTATGACTTATCTACTATATTATATAGGTTATATATTATACTATTATATATTATAAGTTTATAACAGCTGGCCTGAAGCAGCCTGCACTTCATTAAAACACAAAAAAAAAAAAAAAAAAAAAAAAAAAGCCAAAGGGCCAAAAGAGGGGTTTTAAAAACCCACCGACATTGAAGAAAAGGAAAGAAAAAAAAAGAAAAAAGAAAGACTCTCTGTACAGAGACAGAGCAAAAGACGACGACGAGAACAGATGAAGAAGACGAAGAAGAAGAAGAAGAAGAAGAAGAAGAAGAAGAGAAGAGGAAAAAGAAGAAGAAGAAGAAGAAATCAGACTGGTTCGAAGAAGAAGGAGAAGAGCAGAGGAAAAGAAAAAAAAAGAGACTGTTCGACTGGAAAGAAGAACATACCTGGTTCTAGGCTGCGAAATCCGTAGATCTTCTGTTTCTTCTCTTTCTTTTTCTTTTTTTGGTTTCGGGCTTGTTCCATATAACGAAGAACGATGGCTTGAGCCTTGATTAAACTGGGCGTGCGCCTCATGCACCTGCGCCTCGCCAAAAAGCCCTAAAAGGCGCGCCTACAGTGCGCCTACTCGAAGGGGCTGCGCCTAGCCTTAGGCGAGGCTCATGTGCTTCGCCCGCCTGCGCCTCGCGCCTAGGCGCGCCCGAAGAAGGGTGAGAAGAATGCACAGCAGGCTAACCGGGACGTTCCGCCGGCCCCGGTGTCGGCTACGATAGTCATGACATCTGAGCAGATCACCGTGACCCTTGCACAACTCTTGGAGGGCCATCGTCAAATCCAACAATAGATCGAAGCCCTGCTGGCCCAGCAAATCAGTCCTCCAATGACCGGGAAATGACCCGGGAACGTTGCGTACGGTCGGAAACCGATCTTGACCAGACAACGTGCCCGAGCCAACCCGTCCCGCACTGAGGATGCCAGAGATCAACAGTAGGCGTGCTGCCCAAGAGGAAAGGCAAGAGCATATGGCCCAAGAATCAGTCCAGGGTCACTCGGTCAAGAGCAGAGGTGTCCCTAGGCACACGATGAACCGGAGTCATAGCCAAGCCCGATGCCAGGGGATAGCACACCGCCATGAGAAGGAAGCCTCCTCCACTAACCCGACCTGCAGCCCGGATACCGGTCGGGAAGGTGTGGTGGCACGTATCAAGGACTTGCAGAAACAGATTGACGGAGTGGCCAAAAGGCTGGGCCAGAACCCTACTCAGGATCACGCCAATACCGAGACAGAGTCACCATTCTCTAGCCAGATCACGAGGTTTGCCATCCCGCGCAAATTTAAGCAGCCTCGCCTAGATCCCTATAACGGCTCGAGAAGCCCGGTCGACCACGTCCGGACCTACAACACTCAGATGGCCCTAGCCACCAACTCCGATGAACTACATTGCCTGGCCTTCCCTAGCACTTTGAAAGGCCCGGCCGTAAAATGGTTCTACTCCTTAGAGCCCCAATCTGTCCGCAGTTTCAAGTAACTCAGTAAGCAGTTCGTCAACCAGTTCATCGGTATACATGAACGGCCAAAGCTTGACATGCAGCTACTGACAGTCATACAAAGGAATAATGAGACCCTCAAGGAATTCACCGACCGTTTAATCAAGAGAAGCTCGGAATCTATGATCTTGATGAAACTGTCGCTATTATAGCCTTCTGCTCGGGAGTTCAACACACCAAGTGCGCTGCGTCGTTTCACATAAACCGGCCGGAAACTTTAGTTGAATTCACTGAGAGGGTTGGAAAATACATTGGCACTGAAGAATTTTTAAAGACTAAAGACCCCGGGTGCGTAAGCAACGAGTCTTACGGAAGTAAGCGAAAGCAAGATCAGCCCGGGAGTTCTGATAGTTCTTCCAATTCACAGCAGTCAGGGTCCGGCAGCCTCGACCCGACCTCCAGCTCACAGCAGGCCGAGTCCGGCAGTCCCGACCTGACCTCCAGTTCACAGCGGTCTGAGTCCGGCAGCCCCGACCCGACCTCTAGTTCGCAGTAGTCAGGATCCAGTGATCCCGACCTTGAATCCAGCTCAGAGTAATCAGGAGTCCGGTGATCCCGGCCTGACCTCCTGTCTCTAACAGTCTCAACCAATCCAACTACAGTGGTACTTGCCCGATCATCACATGAGGCTCCGCAGACTGTCAAAGAACTCTTGAAAAGACCTCGGGCCACACCCGAGGCACATCAAAATGTTAGATATTAGCCTTTTTTATTATTAGCCTTTTATTCCTTTTGTTTTAATTTGTGTTTAGTCTATGGGTCTTATTGTAGTATTTGGTTCTTATTATTCTTAATAATATAAAAGGGTGGAACATATTGTTCAACCCTAAGCTTCACAAAATAACTTGTTAACATGGTATCAAAGCCACCTAAACCTACCCTCACCAGCCGGCAGCCCTAACACCACCCATCATCACCTGCACCACCTCTAAACACCACCCACCACCTGCCGGCAGCCCTAACACCACCCACCAACACCTGAGCCACCTCTAAACACCACCCACACACCCACTTCCCTTGCGTCGCACCTCGCAGACCTCCCCTTCTCCTGCGCCGCAAGTCCAACCTTCACCACAGCCCAGCCGAACCCTGGTATCTTCATACCCAGTCCAGCCGCACCCTATAAACCACCTACCAAGCCTAGCCGAGCCTCACACAGCCCAGTTCCAGCCCATCCGAACCCTAACCACACTTGACCTAACTATGTTGGTCTAGATTTGGTACATTACCACTATATCTCCTTATTTATTCTAGTTCCTCTTCATCACCTTCACAACATTACGAGGTCTTGTTTTGATTGACGTTTAACTTCCACAAATTTTTTTTTGGGTCCCCTCATGGACCTTCGATCAGCCTTTTGTTGATCCGTATGTCCTAAAGTCCCTTGTTTTTATCCCTGCCTTAGGTGATTTTTTAGGTGTGATTATTGTGAGGGTGTCCTTCGATTGTTGGCACCATGGTAGACGATAAGATTATGTCACCCGGCGATGCTCAACAGCCTCAGATGAGCCACTTCGTTGCTCCCCAGGACAACCCAACTCTTAAAATCACGACCTCTTTGTTCAATGGCCAAAACTATGTACCTTGGTCACAGTCTGTTCTTCTCTACTTGGAAGGGAAAGCGAAGGAGGGTTATATAGATGGGACTATCCAAGCACCAAATGTTGCTGATGCGAGTTTTGCCAAATGGAAGGTTGAGAATGCTCTTGTTAGAGCATGGCTAATTCATTCTATGGTACCCGAAATTGGTGAAGGCTTTCTGGGCATGACTACAACCTGCGATATTTGGGATATCGTTGCTCATACCTACTCCCGTACGGGAAATTATGCTCAGGAGTTTGAGTTATCTAGGGTGATTGATAGCTCAGAGCAGGGGACTATGACCGTTATTCAGTACTACACTTTTCTCACTACTCAGTGGAAACGTGTTGATTATGTTCAGGACTATCATCCGGCTTGTCCTCAGGACGTTATTGGGTATCAGAAGCTTCTGGAGAAGCAACGGGTTTTCAAGTTCCTTGAAGGGCTTCATTCTGAGTATGATTCTGTTCGTAGTAGGGTTCTTGGGATGGATACTCTTCCCACGCTTCGGGAAGCATTTGCTTTTGTCCAGAACGAGGAGAGTCGCCGTTCTGCTATGCTTCCGGTTACCTCTACCGAACGCTCTGCCCTTGTTTCTGCTCCTTCTCCTCCAGAGGGTTCTCCGCAGCTTCGTGGTACATCTTCTTTGAGTGAGTCTGACTCTTCCGAGAAGTCGCAGAAAATGTGTGATTATTGCAATCGTCGGGGACATGTTCGGGCTACTTGTTGGAGTCTTTATGGACGGCCGCCTGGGACATGTGGCGGTCGCTCTGGCGGTCGTGGGGGACGTGGTGGCCGAGGAGGGCAATCACGTGCTCATCATACTGAGGTCATTGATGTTACTGACTCCGGGTCCACAGTTCAGCCAGAGATATCTCCATCAGCCCCTTTATCTACCACGGAGTATGTGGATGCATTGAGGGGTTTAGATGCTCTTCGTAATATGATGACTCGTCGCTCTCCGTCTACTTCCACAAGTGCTTCCACTTCATTTTCCCAGACAGGTAACTTAGTACACTCTCCCACAGCATGTTTGTCTCACTCATCTCCTACTTGGATTATTGGCTCTGGTGCTTCAGACCATTCGTCTAGTTCATCCGATTTATTTTCTGTGTACACTCCTTATTCAGGATAAGAGAAAATTCGTATAGCCGATGGCACTTTTTCTTCTGTTTCGGGAAAGAGTGTCATCCATGCCACCCCATCTCTTCCTCGGTCTTCTATTTTACATGTTTCGAGTTTCACCTCTAACCTTTTATCTATTATCCGTATCACTCATGATCTTAATTATAGTGTAACTTTTTTTCCTTCCTATTGTGTTTTTCAGGACCTTATCACTCGGAGGACGATTGGCAGTGGTAGAGAGGAGCATGGTCTTTACCTGTTGGATGTAGGAACCAAAGGAGCGCACCATACTACAGCTTCTGAGAATAAGTCTACAGACATTTGGCTTTGGCATAAGGGATTAGGCCACCCCTCTTTTTATTTACTTAGGCATTTATTTCCGTCTTTACTTGTTAATAAAGACGTTTCAGAATATTTATGTGAGTCATGTGAACTAGGGAAACATCACCGGGCATCTTTTGCACCGAGTATTAATAAAAGTTTAGCTCCTTTTACTTTGGTTCATTCTGATGTATGGGGTCCCTCTCGTATCTTGTCTTTAAAAGGTTATCGTTGGTTTGTTAGCTTTGTTGATGATTATTCACGAACCACATGGATTTACCTGATGAAAAACAAAAATGAGGTTTTTTCCATTTTCCAGAACTTCTATCAAATGGTGTTGACACAATTTGAAAAGGGAATTTAGATACTACGTTCTGATCAAGGGGGAGAATATATAGATTCGGGTCTAGGAAATTTTTTTGTTTCCAAAGGGATCATTCATCAAACTTCTTGCACTGACACCCCACAACAAAATGGGGTAGCAAAACGCAAGAATCGCCATTTACTTAATGTCGCTCGTTCTATGCTTTTCACGGCTAATGCTCCCAAATCATATTGGGGTGATGCGGTTCTTACGGCTGCCTACTCAGGTTCTCCAAAAACAGGCTCCCATTGAACTTTTATCCAACTCTTCTTCCCTCTTTTCTATTCCTCCCCGGGTCTTTGGGTGTGTCTGTTTTGTTCACAACCACTCACCTACTCGTGGGAAGTTAGACCCTCGGGCTCTTAAGTGTGTCTTCGTGGGATACTCTCCTACCCAGAAAGGCTACAAATGTTATCATCCCGAGTCTAGAAAGTGGTTTGTGTCTATGGATGTCACATTTCATGAGTCGGTTTCCTTTTTTGGGCATGCCAAGTCACCTCTTCAGGGGGAGAAGCAGAGTGAAGAGATTCTTGGTACTTTACCGGTAATTCCTGTTATCCCTGTTAGTGTGTCACCTCAGAAAGAGAAGGAAACTAGAAATGTGGAAGTAGAGCCATCTACTCCTAAACAGGGAGAGTTGTCCCAAAGGACAAAGAATTGTTGGTTTATTCCAAGGGTACATAGAGTAAGAGAAGAAACAAAGAGGTTGAGACCAATGCTCCTATTCCTCTACTGCCATCTACTCCAACTGGTGAGGCTCCAACTGACCTTGATTGTGATTCAGGTAATTTAAATAACTCCCTAACTGTCAAGTCTAGTGATCTTGATGTTCCTATTGCTGTTCGTAAGGGTGTTAGATCTTGTACTCAACACCCTATTTCAAATTTTGTGTCCTACTCTCATTTATCTCCTACTTACCGTGCCTTTCTTTCAAGTATTGCTTCTATAGTAGTACCTAACCATGTTCAAGATGCTCTCAATGATCCCAAGTGGAAACATGACATGGATGAGGAGATGAATGCTCTCCACAAGAATGGCACTTGGGAGTTGACTAAACTACCTATGGGCAAAAGAACTGTGGGGTGCAAGTGGGTGTATACAGTGAAGCATAGAGCAGATGGTTCTGTTGAGAGGTTTAAAGCTCGCCTAGTGGCCAAAGGATTCACCCAGACTTATGGGGTGGATTATCAGGAGACATTTGCACCTGTGGCTAAGATGAATTCTGTCAGGATCCTTCTATCTCTAGCAGCTAACCGGGAATGGCCACTTCACCAGTTTGACGTTAAAAATGCCTTTTTACATGGTGACTTGGAAGAAGAGGTGTATATGGACATTCCTCCTGGATTCGAGAGCCACAAAACTGAAGGAAAGGTATGTAGATTAAATAAGGCCTTGTATGGCCTTAAGCAGTCTCCAAGGGCATGGTTTGAGAGATTCACACAGGCCATGTGCAGATATGGCTTTAAACAAAGCCAGGCAGACCACACCTTATTCACCAAACACTCCTTGCGATAAACTACAGCTCTCATTGTGTACGTAGATGACATTGTCCTCACTGGTGATGACTTAGAGGAAATGCAGCGTCTCAAGGGATATATGGCAAAGGAGTTTGAAATTAAGGATCTAGGAGAACTGAAATACTTTCTTGGGATTGAAGTTGCGAGGTCTAAACATGGGATCTTCATCTCTCAAAGGAAGTATGTTCTTGACCTCCTAAGTGAGACTGGAATGCTTGGAAGTAGAGTATGTGATACTTCTATTGAGTTCAACCAAAACTGAGTGACGACAGCAGTGGAGCAATGGTTGACAGGGGGAGATATCATAGACTTGTTGGGAAACTCATTTATCTTTCTCATACACGTCCTGATATTGCCTTTGCTGGAAGTGTGGTGAGTCAGTTCATGCATGCACCTCGGGAATCACATATGGATGCAGTTTACAGGATCTTGAGGTATCTTAAGTCTGCTCCTGGCAAAGGCTTATATTTCGGGAAACACGATCATCTCAGAGTTGAGGCATACACTGATGCCGATTGGGCAGGTTCTGTGATAGACAGACGGTCTACTTCAGGATACTGTACATTTGTGGGAGGCAACCTTGTTAGTTGGAGGAGTAAGAAACAAAATGTGGTTGCTAGATCAAGTGCTGAAGCTGAATTTAGAGCCATGGCTCAAGGTGTATGTGAGCTCCTATGGGTCAAATTGTTGTTGAAAGACTTGAAACTTGACATTGGTGAATCAATGAAGTTGCACTGTGATAGTAAGGCTGCTATTAGTATAGCACACAATCCGGTACAACATGACAGGACTAAGCACGTTGAGATTGACAGGCATTTCATCAAAGAGAATTTGAATAATAAAACTATCTGCACTCCGTTTTGTGAAAAGCTATGATCAACTAGCGGATATTCTTACTAAGGGAGTTGGTTCCAAACAGTTTCATGATGTGTTAAGCAAGCTGGGGTTAAGGGATATCTTTGTACCAGCTTGAGGGGGAGTGTTAGATATTAGCCTTTTTTATTATTAGCCTTTTATTCCTTTTGTTTTAATTTGTGTTTAGTCTATGGGTCTTATTGTAATATTTGGTTCTTATTATTCTTAATCATATAAAAGGGTGGAACATATTGTTCAACCCTAAGCTTCACAAAATAACTTGTTAACACAAAAGACCTCGGGCCACACCCGAGGCACATCAAAAGACCTCGGGCTCCGAACCCAGGCACTAAAGACCTCGGGATCACACCCGAGGCAAAAGACCTCGGGGTCACGCCCAAGGCATCGGCTTCGCTTAGGTCCAACCTACGATGAGGGAAAATCCCCCTAGGTGGCTGGTGATGGCAAGTTTCAAAAGACCCTGCAACCACCCATGTTTCAGGTTAGTTACCTACAGTCCTAGCCTACACAAGACCCTCGTCTTAGCGAAAGCTTGGGGGGCAGAAAGGCACGATGGACTAAACAGGCAATCACACCGGGTACTTACAGGCCTTGCAGAAACTAAGGCAAACTCTTAGACAACCCGGGCGCCTACAGTACTCAGAGACTAACTCCACTTAGGTCCAAACCGACGATAGAGGTGACTAAATTCTCTTAGGTTGGCCGACGATAGAGGAGGAAAAAGACCTTTGAAGCAACGTGATTTAGGTCGGCTCCACCAACATGGTCAAACTCTTCTCCAACAGTCTTGACGAAGGCTGGCTGGGCGGAAGATAACCATCCTGGGGAGTTAATTAAAAGGACCCTAAAGTAACACACTTTAGGTCGGCTTTTCCAACATGGTCAAATTCTTTTACCCACAACCTTGACGAAGGTTACGGGTAGAAGATAACCATCCTGGGAGCTTAACTTAAGCAAAAGACTCAGAATTAGGTCGAGTCTCAACTCCCGGTCAATTCCCGAGCATTTAAAGTCTCTGAATTAGGCCGAGTCTCAACTCCCGGCCAATTCCCGAGTCCTTAAAGACTCAGAATTAGGTCGAGTCTCAACTCCTGGCCAATTCCCGAGCACTTAAAGACTCTGAGCCTGGCTAAGTCTCAACTCTTAGCCAGTTCCCGAGCACTCACAAAACTCACAAGCTTCAAGGCAGCTTCCCCGAGCACTCAGACAGTGGCGAGTAACATCAAACAGATTTCCAAACTCGCCCCGATATAGCATCCGGCCAACCTTAGAAATGGGGGGCAGCTGATACACCCAAAATTGGCTCTGTCCTATGATCGAGCAGTTCAAATCAACAGCCAGTCCATGTCCCGGTCAAATCATGTACGACTCCTTGAACAAGCATCAGTCCGAGCGGTCTAGTCTACCCGAGACTCACCATCTCGAGCGGTTCATTCACGACCAGACCAACCGGTCGGGAAGACCGCATCCGTACAGGCGCAGCCAGCTGGGCCCACAACACATGCCCCAGAATATTCTAGGCAGTTTCCTACTCAAGATAGAAGACTTATGAAAAGTGGGCATTGTTTCCTAATCCAATTAGGAAACCCCCACAATTAATGCCAATCAAGCTCAATTAGATTATATTTCCTTATCCATGTATGAGTAGGTCTCTTGCATCTATAAAAGAGACCACTCAACCCCCCTTCAAAGGGATCAACTTTTCAGTCTACACAGCACCTCTATAGCGGTCACCAACACGCCCGGCCGACCTACGGTAGCTCCAAAATATTGTTGGTTCACCACAGGTCCCCTGCTTTTTACAGTATAGTGAACGTGCTCAGACACACACGTGGACGTAGGTTCCTTCATTAACAGGGCCGAACCACATACAAAAAACCAGTCTCTCACTCTCTCTCTCCTTAAATTGCTTTAATCTACTTTAACCAAATTTTGGCATCAGCATTGTGTATATTTGGAACTATTTTCATTTTCATTATTCCAATGTCAGGACTTGTAGTGATAAATCTGATGTTATATTAGTAGTATCTGATGTAATGTGTATCATGCCTTAAGTTAATCAGAGACAATAATGCTTTCTTTACTCTGTATGTCCAGATTACTTACGGAGACTGTAAAGCAATCTCAAGATGGTTGGGGCAGCTCAAAAGACTGGAATGAAATTGAGGTGTCCTCTGGTTTAGCTTTTACCACCAAATATGGGCATTGTTGTTTGGTTCAAATGTAACATTTTTTTTTTCAAATGCTTTTCTGTTGGTGCCATTGGTGCTTTCTATAAAAGGTTACCATTGTCTGGGAAAATGGAAGAAGTCTATTTACCTTGTTATTTTTCTATTCCTGTTCTTATGCTTGATCTTTCTAATGGAGAGAACATTGTGAAAGTAATGTGAAGATGTTATATGGGGCATTACCATGGTTGTTAGAATCGGTCTATTCACGAGTCCATTCATGTGAGTTGATTTGAGTTTTACACAACCCTTTACGATTCAATACGACGGTTCTTGATTCATAATGTTGGAAGGTTGAAGTTTTAAGTGCAGAACTGATAGGGATCAAAAAAGATATTTCATAATATTTGTTTTTGATTCTGGAAGATATTATAATTTATTTATTTATTTAGATTTATCTACTAAGGATATTATCTTTTAGGTAGTTTTAAATTAGGGAAGACATATCTGTATGAGATTTTATTGATTAGGAAGTTTTAGATTTTAGATATCTTCATTTCTCTATAAATAAGAGGCCATGCTTATTGTATTAGATAGTTGATGATGAAATAAAAATTTGAGTTCTTGCTTTGAGAGCCTAAGGTCTTGGTGGATTCCAAGAGTTTTGTCTTGGTGGACTCCAAGACTTATCTTTTCTTTATTGTTCATCCTTCAATTTTCTACAATATTTATATTTCTTGACATGTCTTGTGTCAAATTTGGTATCAGAGCAAATCCGATTCGCAATAGGCCCAAATCCACTGTTTTCATCATGTTCCGGTATCCACAAAAGCCCTAATCACCACCGTTTCAAACCTCAACACCCGCCACCACATAGAACCAGAAAACCCTAACCTTCGCTGTCGCTGTTTACGAGCCCCTAACCAGGCTCTTCAGCGAAACATAACCAAACCTGTAACCCCAAACAACCCCATCAGATTTTGAACCAAACAGCCCCTAAACCATCTGTCTGCCTTTTCTCTCCCCCAGTCCAAGCCAAAAAAAAAAAAAAAAAAACCTAACCCCACTGCCAGATTCGATCCTCATCACTCAATCACTCAGCCCCACTGTTTTGTCACCAGCCCATATCTCTCTTGTGACCACCACTCCAAACCCTAAACATCACGAACCCCAACCACCCCCAGACCTCGACCACCATTCACCCAACCCTTGGCCTTCACAAACACTTTAGGTCGCGACCCCGCCAGTGACCCCTCGAACCCATTCCTTTCCGGTGACATCACCTGTGCCATTGACTTGATGCCACGAATCCTTTGTGCGCAGCCCCTTTTTTCATTTATTTTAGGGTTTTGAGTGTTGATGCCTTCCGAAGAAACAAGCCTGTATTTCAGTCACAAGTCCCACACCATGGCCTATTCATCTACCAAAACCCACTTCAAGTCCATTCCACAATCCATTTACTCACTAACTAATACCCAGCCAACCAAGGCCGTTGTTCTTAAAATAGGACCAGCCTGTGACTCAGCCCCTCTTGTTTAATCTGAACCCAGCCCCTTCTTTGGAAAAAAATAAAAAATAAAAAATAGCCCAGCCCACTCTCTGTTTCACATGAACCCAACCCGATTATTTTACAATCAATGAACCCAGCCCACTTGGTCACTAAAACACCACAAAAGGCCCAATCCAAATTACCCAACCAGCAAAGCCCAATAATCTGGCCACTCTTTAAAAATACACCCAACAAACAGACCCACCCAGTAGCCCAAAAAATACCCCCACCCAAACTTTCTGTAATTTACAGAAAGGACCCCTGAGATCGTGAAATTACCAAACTACCCCAAAATTTTCTGTTAATTGCAGGAAAAATCCCCTAAACTTCAGAAGTTCCCATAATCACCTATCTTCTCTGGGCAAAGATGTATGAAATTCTCCAACACCTCCAACCACAAATTGATGATTCTGGACGTTGTACATGGGCAAGATACGTTGGTTTCCCACACTATTTGCTAATGTGTTTCATAAACCTACGTCCAGTGTGGCGAAAAGGTTTGCAAGATACTTGTTGATAGAAACTTTTCGATGAATGTGATTTCTCCACCTGTTATTAAAAGATCGAAACTTCAGACCGAGCCACGTTCACGACCATATAAGATACTTCGGGGAGATGGTTCTACCCTTCTTGTTTCTGAACGGTGTTTAGTGCCATTCCGTATGGGCAACTTATGTGATGAGCAAATTTGGTGTGATGTGGTACCTTTAGATATTAAGTATCTAATTCTTGGTCATCGGTGGATCGATGAGTTTGGCGTATGTAAAGGTAAAGACGAATCATATTGCATTCGGTATCATGGAAAAGTTATTAGACTTGCGAACCTCGCCCTTTTTTCGGTTACTAAGCAACACAATTCTTCCAAATTCGCCCGGACTGAGTCGGATAACAAAACATGTGGGTCCAACTTAGAGAAAGCGTTGGTGGCTACAAATGTTCCTCATTGTGCGCCTCCAAAGCTGGTTGACTCATCACTCGAGGTCAATAGCTTACCAACAATTATTCATTAGGAAAGACCTAAGGAGTTTCCCACTGAGTTGGTTGACTCATCACCCGAGGTCAATAGTTTACGAATAGTTATTCACGAGGAAACACCCAAGGAGCTGTTGATGGTGTTGCCACCCCTCAGCAATGGCCCACATGCTGATAACTATTTTCAAATTAATGTGCTTGTGTCTAGAGCATTGTTCGTTCTTCCTCCATCTGTCCATTCCAAATGCAACTACATATACACGGATGTTCTTCATTTTCTCAGGCATAACAAACACCCTAACTAGCCGGAGTCGAGTTTCTCGAAGACGGAAAGAGTTGATAGGGATCAAAAAAGATATTTCATAATCTTTGTTTTAGATCTTGGAATATATTGTAATTTATTTATTTCTTTAGGTTTACCTCTTAAGGATATTGTCTTTTAGGTAGTTTTAAGCTAGGGAATAAATATCTCTATGAGATTTCGCCATTAGGTAGTTTTTAAAAATTGATTTAGGGAATATTTATCTTAGGAAAGTTGCTTAGTCTACGTACCATGCTCCCTCTTAGTAACCAAAAATTAATGAGTTCTCCTAGAAAAGAACATGATTATCATATTTAGTGACAGTCCCCTCCAATTTTCATTTTCTTTTGGTAACATTCTTAATGTATTTGGCTGATATCCCCGAGGACGTTATTAAACAGTACTATGTGATCAAACTGTCTTCAGGGAGCATGGGTTCTGAAACCAAGGAACACGGAACCAAGGTTCGTTGTTCATTTTATTGGTGGTATATTTGTGGGCGCTGCCCCTCAGCTTACCTACCGCTGGTTTCTTGAGCGCCTTTCAGAAAAGTGAGTGGCTTACAACTAAATATTACCTTCAGTTCTGTATAATTTGATATTTTCACATACATATGCAATCACGTAATTTGTGTTTTTTGTTGTTTGCTTTAGTAAAATTTATAGCCCATATATTTCTCTTTATTTGAAGTTCTGATTTTTTAATTGTACTTGGTGGTATATGCCTCTCATATTATACTATTGAAGAATGGTGGATTATGTACTGGAAACCATGGCTTGTTGAACATGTACTGCTGTAGACGTTAAAATTGGCGAGTTGCTCTGACATAAACGGAATTGTGAGAATTTCTATTGTGGGGGCAACTGATAATTTTAGGGACAACAATTTCATGGTCAACCCAATGTTCTAAAAATCACTAGGCGCTAGTCGGGCGGCGAAGGGGGGCCTAGCGCCTGGGGGCCTAGGCGAACGCCTAGGCGCATTTGTTTTATAAATAAAATTAATTATATAATAGATATATATATATATATATACGAGTTATGTGGTGTTAATTAAAAATAATTATAGATTTGTGGTTCAAATAATAGATACATATATATACATATATATATATATATGTATAAAGATTATGTGGTGTTTTGTTTGGAAATAAGTAAAGATTATTAGAAGGTTTTAATATTCAAAAAACTATTAAGGATCTCTCCATAATTAACTTAAACCTTAAGTGTGTATGTATATACTAATGTGGGTTTTTTTTCCAAAGAGTCAGACCCAAATAAGACTCTCTAGCATTCTCACCCTAGCCCGTCTAAAACCGTCTAGCCCGCCTAGCACCGCCTAGGCCCCACCTAGAGGCCGACTAATCCACTGGCCGATTTTCTCAAACGCCTAGGGAAAATCTCGGCGGCCGGGCACCGCCTAGCGCCTAGGCGCCGCCTAGGCCGATTTTTAAAACACTGGGTCAACCCGAAAAAATGTTTTCTTATTTTCGACTATTAAATTCGTTACAAATAATTTGGTCAGAATATTTCACTTGGTGCAATACCTTTTCTATTTCCTGCCACATTATCTGTGACGATGCCTTTTTTGCTACAGAGATACGAATCTAATTTTCGTCTATGTTACACGTATTCGAATATGGGAATTGGGTGCCGCCGTGCCGGTAATGTGTCTAAGCGTCGAAATGCCCAAATTCATGATCTAAGGACCCTGAGACACGGCAGTAAATCTATATTTTTCTTATATTTCTAAAAGAAAATAGCGCTCTCAGTAGTAATAAGACTTGAACATGAACTTTGTGGAAATAGGAATATAATTGGAGACATCAATATACTATTATACAAGTAGATAACATGTTTCTTAGTGAGTATCCAATACAAAAAGTGTCGGGTGTATATTCGATGCCCTTGTCCGAGGAGCATTACCACTTCTGAAACGTGTCAGAGGGTTTATAGGGGATCTTGGTGCGAAATTATGTCCAAAACACAAGTATCTTGTGACACCAAAATTGTATCACTTCTGTAAAGCATCGTGAGTGTATATGAGATTTGAGACCAAAATTATGTCCTAAACACAAATATTTAATGTTATGGGTCATGTACCCGGTACCCAAATCTATTGTTGTGTGCAAACTTATAGTTTAGGTCACCTACGATACCGAAAATTGTACTACTTCTGAAATGCGTCATGGTTGTTTATACAAGATCTAGACACCTAGCATATCCTTCTCTGGTACCGGCTGCAGACATTAGTATTCATTCATCTTTGTAAGACATCAGGGTTGTTAAGAGTATTATTCTTAAGGTATTAAGGGTATCTTGGTCTTTTTGGTTGTACTCTTATATATATGCAGTCATTAGTGAATGGAAGATTATCTTACCCTAATACATTATTTTCTTCTCTTCACTTCTCTCTTATCTTTTCTTCCTCAACGTAACCCTAATCTGGACATTACATTATTCAACTTGGTATCAGGGCCTAAATTCAAGAACTCTTGGGAAAGCCCGAGAAAGTTACTATGATAGCAACTGGGATTAGGATTCCAAAAGTAAGAACTTCAGACATTTGACTAATAGAAAGGTTTAACAACTGGGGGACATTATATAAATATGGGCCAATAAAAAACCAAAGGGAAAATGCGTGGCGAGACCAGTAGACGAGGAACCTAACAAATTGCAAAATACCCGGACTCTTAAAACCAAATATGGCACAAACATAAGTCTATCAATAACTTTTATAAAATGAGAATTCGCAATCCGTAATGGTGAATACATGAATTACAAGATATCAAATGACACCCAATTTTTTTTTATCTACCCAAGTTCAGAAATTTTCTTATTCTTTGACTTCACTCTTACGTGAACTTCCTATGGATGGGACACTATTACCACGAAATAAGAAGTTAATTTTTTTACTCTTTTGATCTAGGGGTATTGTTGTGATTGCAACGCCTTATGCTAGTGGATTTGATCATTTCTTCATTGCGGATGAAGTACAGTTTAAATTTGATAGGTGTCTTCGGTTTCTACAGGAAACAGTAAGTTTCAAGTTATAAGCTGCAGAAGTTGTACGGCTTCTCATCTGTTTTTTAGAAAATTAATGTTTCTTTATTCACAGGTACTTGATCTCCCTACTTTTGGTATCGGACATTCTCTTGGATCCGTCATTCACCTTTTGATTGGTATTTCAAGATTTTTTATAATTTACTTCTAGTGGCATTGCATATTGACATTCAACATTAAATTAGATTGTTTGCTTCACCGTAATTAGGCTCAAGGTATGCTGTGCAAAGAAACGGAAACATATTGATGGCCTTCAACAACAAGGTATTAATTATCTGTCTATTTGAAAATTAAAGCCAACTTAAAGTTTTGACAGCTTATTGGGGCTGTGGATATGGAAACTAAGCTTGGTCATTTGGAAGATGATTTTACGGGTGACGAGGCACTAGCTAGGGATTCATTATCTGTTTGCTAAGAATCTTTAGGTACTTCTCCTTTCCAGGCTCTGTTTGGTTCTTGTATTTAATGTGGGAGAAATTTTTTCTTGGTATGGTTAATCAGGAAAACAGCGAGGAAAACAAGAAGAAAAAGAGAATAAAAAGAAAATTTGATAAACTTTTAAAATTCGAGAGTCATTTCCCTTCCTCTTTTCTTGAGTATCTATTTTTTGAAAATTTTTAATTACAAATATTAATTAAGCATCGACGGAAAAATAGGAAAATAGTTTTCCTTCTCGTTTTCTTTTCATTATCCGTCTCTAAATTCACAAACCAAACAGAGCCGTAATGTGCATTGCACCATGCCTAGTACATTACCTGAAATGTTGCCTTTGATTATGGTGATTTTGACGTAATTGTTAGGGTTATTAGTGGAGAGGCTCAACGATAAGAGTTTGAACTTGAATGGGGCATTCATGTTATTCAAATAGGATGCAAGCGTTTAGTGACAAAGATAGCAATACTTGAGCCTATTATTAAAGCATATTGTTTTTGGCGGAAACAATGTACTGTTAACATATGATATAGTATTGCAGCAACCTTGGTTTTTGCCAAAAGTTCTCTTCAAGGCAATTAAGTCGTTACTCCAATGATTTATTGCTCAAATTGCTTCAGTTTCTCAATATAAGAATCTTCTGAACTGGATGATCATATTGTAAGATGGATTTGGTATAAATCAAGCTTAGGCATGTGCTAAAATAATGACAATGAAGGCAATATCAGTATCAGGAGCATCTGAAATACGCGAAAGTCCAGCTGTGTAGAACAAGAATATAATGTCATCACAAAAAGGTAAACAGCATATATGGTAATTGCGAGGCAAAATTGGTCTGGCAACAATCTGGAGATGCGTGCCTGTTCATTGTTTGTAGGATAGCTTACATGCATGTGCTTGTCTGTGAGCATTAAACTTAACATATTTTGGATTATTTGCTCAAACATAATAAATGCCCCACTATATTCTTGTCAAGTCATCGTGAGAAATGTAAATAATATTGCTTATGAGTTGTCCTGATCAAGTTTTAATTTAACCTATATTTCTTGTGAAGACAAAAAATTTGTTCCAATTTTGTGAGCTGAAAGCAAATTGTTCTTCAGCTTGTATTGTTTGGTGCGCTGTTATAAATGAAGCATAATGAAGGTTTATCTTCGCATGAGTGTGTTACCATTTTATTTTATTTATTTATTTATTTATTTTATTATTTCAAAACTTCACTCTTTTTTGTTTCTATTGCTGGCCTTTTTGGCGACTCATTTATCGTCTGTAGCTAATGATTTATTCCCCTTATTGAACTCCTTTTTTCTTTCTCTTATTTAATTTTCAAACGTCTTGAGATTGACAAGAATAGCTTATAAATCAGTTAATTTTTTCCAGGAGGCAAGCATTGCTATTCCGTTATTCTCACCTGTTCTTGTTCCAATGGCCCAAAGCATTGGACCACTCCTATCTCAGCTTGCAGCATCCCCAACAATTCGGCTAGGAGTGAGTATATAAGTACCCAACTTCTTTGGTGATCATTGAATTGACTATCAAGTAAAAGCATGCTACTTGCAGCATTCAATGCTCTAGGTAATAACCATTGTATGATAATGAGATTTTCTATTCTAACTGGAACCAGGCTTTCAGGTGTTAATGAATATGTTGACGGAGATAGTTGGTATGTGGTGTTAAAAGGAAGAAATTGCCAAGTACAGTGGAAAGAGACTAAGTAGTCTTCTGCGTGTAAACCAAATCTCACCTATATACATATTAGGCTTTTGACCAAAAAAAAATAAAAAAATTCATCATCTTCTATTAAAAATGATACTATAAGAACAATAACCCTATACCATTGAATGCCTTCTCATTTCACACTTTCCTTATAGCTGTTAGTTAAAAATTTTGAAAATGTTGCTTTCATATCTTTATATGATGTCATTGAACGATCTGTTGATAAGTCCTTACAGCCATCTAAGTAGGCTAACTAATGCTCCTGGTAAGCCCATGTGACCGAGAATAGTTTCATTACTCGAGAAAGCTTCAGGGGAGGGGGACATAGAATGATGGACAGGGAAGTTCTCAGGAGAGCATCTTATGTGACATTTTGGTGTTTACTTCTTAGCGCCTGTTTGGGAGCGCCTACAATAGGATCTGGTTTAGTCCAAGTCTCTCGTCACCAAACACTTGAATTTATGGAACCAGTTTACTTTCCGGTTCTTTGCTTTCCTAAACAACCCCTCACTAGCAGTAAAGAGATACCCATCTAGCCTGCAATGCTTTGGACTCTTTAAGTGTGGATCATGTAAACAACCAATTCCTCAATGCGATATTACTGAGCCCTTGACATTTACTCAAAGTATCAAAGTCTTCAATGGTGTGAATTTCCCTGCACGCTCGTTGTTGTTGTTTGCAAAATCTAGTGATGTTGGAAGTCCTTTCTTTGAAGTATTAATATTTGGCAAATTTTCCACCAATCAGGGAAGGAAGAGTAAGTGAAGTCTTATTTGTAATACCCGTAATTTCCGCAGTATATCTATTTGATTATATAAATAAGACCCTTTGATTTTCCTTGACTTTGGTGATTTTGTGACCCCAATCGATGGGCCTTATTTCCCAATCGATTGCCCTCTTTTGTTGACCAATCGATTGAAGCTTCAACCCAATTGGTTGCACCTAACCGCCTAACTCCGATCAATTAACCATCTAACTGCCTAACACCAATCCATTGAGCCTGGCAGAACTTCGGATCCAAGTTTATATTGTGTGGTGGTTGTTCACCCTCCTCCCCCATATATATGTCTCTCATATTTACATATATATGTTTGCTGAGAGAGAGAGAGAGAGAGAGAGAGAGAGAGATACAACCTCATATACATATATACACTCATATATATATACACACCCTCACACTCTATCTGAAAGAAGAGGCAGAAGGAGAGAAGGAGAAGTAGGTAAAAAGGAAAGAGAGAGGCAGAGAGGAAGAAGCAGAGAAAAAAGAAGACAGAGAGAGAGCTCACCAATCACCCGCGGCTACCCCGAGCACTCCACGCGTACTCGAACTTTCGATGAGTGTTCAAACTCATTTGGTAACATTAGATAGGTTGTATTTTTGTGTTTCGATAAAAGAAAAATGACCCCGAACGTATTATGTAATGTTCCGTTCGTCTCTGGGAAGATGACGACTCCCCAATCGATTGGATTGATTATCCAATCCATTGGCACCTTTGTTCAATCGATTGCCAGTTTTGCCCAATCGATTACCATTTTGACCCAATTGATTGTGTATTCAGCTATGTTACCTGGACTCTCCTACTACCCCCAAGTACCCGATCCCTGTGTCCGACCCCCATACCCAATTCGGACACTTGGATCCTCCACAGGTGATGTTGGAAAGGTAAGAAGAAGCTCAAAATTGTGAGCAAAGAGGTTTCTAACTATTGATATTAAGAAACACAGTATGTTTCTACGTAGAGAAAGTGCCCGCATACTCGTATCCAACGTTTAGACACATGTACCCGGATCCTAAGATTTGGATTTAGAGGAGGTCCGACACCTAGATACACACTCGCACCTGACACCCATACCCGAGTCTGGGTAACATAGGTATTCAGAATGTTGAATGTTCAAGTTATCTATACATGATGTGCTGTTGAGTTATAATATGTCATACGTTAATTGTTAGATATAGCACTGAATAATATACACGTGAATAATGGGACTTAATTCATTGAATATGTGAAACCATTTGTATAACGTTATTATAATGTTGTTAACCGGATTGGAAGCCGACATGCCCGGAAGTCTGTTCAGTTCATGGGTTGCATGTGTGAATGCAATCGTGGGGATCGTATGATGGTCATGGTTGGTCGTTTTGTAAAGCTGTAAGCCTGCGACTTCGTGTCATGTTTGGTCATTTGTAAAAAATGAGGTATTATGCAACGCCTATATTACCTTAGTCTGATAGAGGCTGAAGGAATATCACCTTAGTCCATGACCGAGACCAAGGGGTGAACCAATGTGGTCACTTGGTCCGATGGAGGCTTAGGGATATGTCACTTTAGTCCATGATCGAGGCTAAGGGATATATTGGTGCTATCACCTTAGTCCATGACCCGGGACCAAGGGACACATCATAATTGTAGCTGGGTTGCCGGCTTGCCGCTTTAGTCCACAGAGGGGGTAGACTGATGTGGTCTCTTGGGTCTGATAGAGGCTAAGGGGTAGGTTTGTGGCTGTCTTTTTGTCCATGAGAGAGGCTAGGGGTAATGCCGAGGTAATCGCCTTAGTCCTATAGAGGCTACATGAGATATCACTTTAGTCCATGACCGAGACCAAGGGGTGGACCGATGTGGTCACTTGGTCTGATAGAGGCTCAGGGATATGTCACATTAGTGCTAAGGGATGCATCGTTTCAAAGATAAAGATTTAAAGAAATGGTTAAAAAAAAAGTGTTTACGGGGAGTCAGGAATCACATCATGGATCCAAAGTCCATGTTATTATTTGGGTTTGTGTCGGTTGTTGCATGTAGTGAGTTGGTGCATACTTGAGTGTGAAGAACGAGATAATCTTTAATGCTGTTGTTTTATGATACTGCATATCTATTGATACTTTGTAAGTCTTTACACTCACTCGACTTTCATAAGCTGACGATGTTATGCCCCGGATATTCAACATCCAGCTTTTCCCAATGATGAGATTGCAGGGGAAGAGCACGTTCTGGGAGGCTATGTGTCGGAAGCCTATGCCGGGGAAGACTATGTTGGAGAAGACTACTTGTCACGACCCAAATCCACTATGTATGGCACGAGGCTACGTGACATGCCACCGAGGCTTGACCCTATGTTAATAACGTACAAAATGGGTTTTTAGGCTCCCATTTAAACCACATTTGCAAATGATTTGCCCCAAGGGTATAATAGGAATTTGAAAATTTGAGTTAGATTTTATACCAAAAGATAGCCATTTAAGTCCAGGTTCCAACGTTGAAAACGGTGCACGATTTCAAAATTTCAGAAAAAAAGTTGACTGTTTTCATAAAAGTCGTCGTTTTGAACCAATTAAAACTGTGTGTATTTCGATCGATCGAAACAGCTTCTATCCACAATTCTAGCCATGAGCATCTAAGCAATCAAACATGCTTGAATAGCAAAAGCACTTGCCAAAACTTTTCATACATGAACATAGGAGTCTTATACATCAAGTTCTACACATGCTCACCTAACAACATAATTTACAAGTCCTTTAGTTCCAAACTACAACAACTACGCCATATACAATATGCACATTAAACACTTGCTCTCCTCTTTCGTCCTCTACTTCTCTTTCTCCTTCTCTTTCCTTTCACCTGAAATGGTTATTCAATAACCACATGAGCTGAAGCTCAGTGAATAACATGCTCTTTGACATAAATTTGTGTATATCATTTAAACACGTGATATGCAATTCAATGTAACATAATGAATCACAACCAAGTAAGTATTTATCTCCAAAGCTTCTTGTTCTTCTCACTACCCCGTGCCCGTAATGGCACCCTTTATCCTTGTTCCGAGCTATCCAATATCCTACACAAGGCGTATTGAACACTCAAGCCTTAGAAGGCTTTTCTACACTTTCTTTTGGAGCTTTCTCTTTGTAGTGATAGAACAATTGCTTCTTCAACCACATAATCACATAAACATGTTTCCAACACATAATCCTTTCTATCTCTTGCACATATAGTCAATCATGATATACACACGTGCTCATAATTCATGAATTGAAAGTAAATCATTTATATGCCACAATTTCATTACTTGAAAAGTTTTCTCAAAGATAGAGGTTACTCACCTTGCTCTAGATATAGAATTGACAAGATATAATGCTCACTTTCAAACTCCTACAAGTCATATAAGATTTGATAGCAAATCAATATGAATTCCTCTAATTCATCCATCAAAACTCTATGGAAATGAAATTAAATCACATACAAAGAATACTCTTACCCTTAGCTTCTCAAGTCTAGCTTCAATTTGAGATAGAAACCTCCCTAGCACCCTTTTCCCTTTGGTTTTCCTTCTTTTCTCTCTTGTTTTTCCCTTTCTTCTTTGCACCTACTTGCTTGTATAGAGGCATGCACCTCAAAAAGATGTACATCTTATTTAACTAGTTATTCTTCCATTTCTCTCTCTTGCCCACTTGAATACACATGGACTTACCCAAATATAGCCCAACACCTCCTACTTGCCCACCTACTAGGCCACCTACTAGCTTAGGTAATGTAAGCTAGCACCTTGATTAGGCTAACTAATCATCATTAAGCTAATTAATCTCAATTAGACTAATTAATCTTGATTAGGAAAATTCTACCAAATTTCCGAAATTACACTTTCACCTACCATATTTCTTACTAATTATACAATAGTGTTGGATTTTTGAGAGAGTATTTTTCAGGCTTAGACCTCACAATTGTGAGTCTCTCTTGTATTTATAATAAAAGAAAAGGAAATTACATTTGAGTCCTCAAACTCTAAAAAATAACATAAAGATAAGAAAAAATAAAAGGACTTCTTTCAACACTCCCCCTCAAGCTGGTGCAAAGATATCTCTCATGCCCAGCTTGGAGAGAATAAAGTGAAACGAACGACTAGTAAGACTATTTGTCAGAACGTCTGCTAACTGCTCTCCTGACTTCACGAAAGGTGTGCAAATGCTTCCATTGTTTAGCTTCTCCTTGATGAAGTGTCTATCAATCTCCACATGTTTTGTTCTGTCATGTTGAACCGGGTTGTGAGCAATACTAATAGCAGCCTTATTATCACAGTACAACTTCATAGAGTCCTTGGGTCCAAACCCAAGATCTGATAACACAATCTGGATCCATAACAACTCACATACTCCTTGCGCCATAGCTCTAAACTCTGCCTCTGCGCTGGACCTAGCCACTACTGGCTGCTTCTTGCTCCTCCACGTTACCAAATTACCGCCAACAAACGAACAATAACCCGTAGTCGATCTCCTATCATTTATCGAACCAGCCCAATCAGCATCAGTATAGGCCTCAACCGATGTATGACCATTCTTAGCAAAGAACAGTCCTTTCCCTGGTGCTGACTTAAGGTATCGAATGACCCGAAACACGGCATCAAGATGAGTTTGTTTAGGGGCATGCATAAATTGACTAACTACACTGACTGCAAAAGCAATATCTGGTCTAGTATGGGCTAAGTAAATCAGTTTACCTACCAATCTCTGGTATCTGCCCTTATCAGCTAGTTCTCCATTTGGATCATCCCCCAGCTTTGAGTTATAGTCCATTGGTGTATCCACCGCCTTGCTCCCCAACATGCCTGTTTCCTTTAGAAGATCCAAAACATACTTTCTCTGGGATATGAATATTCCTTCCTTGGATCTCGCCACTTCGATTCCAAGGAAGTACTTTAGATTTCCCAAGTCTTTAATTTCAAACTCCTTAGCAAGATAAGATTTCAATTTTTTCATCTCCTCCAAGTCATCACCTGTGAGGACAATATCGTCTACATAGACAATCAAAGCAGTCACCTTACCCTGTGACGAGTGTTTAATAAAAAGAGTATGATCACCTTGGCTCTGCCTGAAACCATACCTGATCATAGCTTGAGAGAACCGATCAAACCATGCTCGCGGTGACTGTTTTAGTCCATATAAAGACTTCTTAAGACGGCACACTTTGCCTCCAGTCTTGCTATTCTCAAACCCAGGAGGAATATCCATGTACACCTCTTCTTCTAAATCACCATGTAGAAATGCATTCTTCACGTCAAACTGATGTAAAGGCCACTCTAGATTTGCTGCTAGGGATAACAGAACCCTGATGGAGTTCATCTTAGCAACAGGGGCAAAGGTCTCCTGATAGTCTACCCCATAAGTCTGAGTAAAGCCCTTGGCAACCAACCTTGCCTTATACCTTTCGATTGTCCCATCTGCTTTGTGCTTTACAGTGAACACCCACTTGTACCCCACTGTCTTTTTCCCTCGAGGTAGCTCTACTAATTCCCAAGTACCATTCTTGTGAAGTGCTTTCATCTCTTCAACCATGGCAGATTTCCAGTTAGGATCATATAGAGCTTCCTGTACATGGTTAGGAATAGAAACAAAATCGAGTTTCGACACAAAGGCCTTATGTGATGAAGATAATCGAGAGTACGAAACAAATTTAGAAATCGGATGTTTAGTACACTCCCTAATACCCTTGCGAAGAGCAATAGGTACGTCTAATTCATCAACAGAGGAAGAAACAGAAGAAGGGGAATTAGGAATAGGAGTAGAAGGAATCAAAGGACTAGAAATACCTGGACATTCATCACTTGAAGAAGACAATTGTAGTGATATTGGAGAGATGGTTCTCTTTTCCGTTGTCCCAAAAATTTTCCTTCCTTTATTCTTTGAATAGGTGAGTAGTTCCTTTCCTTTTCCTTCTCTACTTTCCCCCCCTTTCTTTTCTTCACTTCCACTCCACTCTCCCTCTTTCTTTTCCTCACTTTCACTTATCTGTCCTTCTTTCTTTTCTTCTCTTTCACCCTCCTCGCTTCCTATAGTGAATGGAACAATTTCTACAGGCATCTCTTCATTGTTCTCTTTCTCCCCCTGAAGAGATGGCTGGGAAGGCTAGAAGTATGACAATGTCTCATCAAAGGTAACATCCATAGACACATACCATTTACGAGTGGGAGGATGATAACACTTGTACCCTTTTTGTGTAGGTGAATACCCAACAAAAACACATTTAAGGGAACGAGGATCTAACTTTCTTCGAAAAGGAGAGTGATTGTGGACAAAACAAGCACAACCAAACACTTTAGGAGGAATGGGGAAAATTGAGGACGGATTAGTAAGAAGTTCGATTGGACTTCTTTTACCAAGCACACGGGTAGGCAGACGATTAATAAGATATGCAGCAGTTAGGACGGCCTCTCCCCAGTAAGACTTGGGAAGTTGCATGGAGAACAACATGGACCTAGCAGACTCTAACAAGTGCCGGTTTTTTCTCTCAGCTACTCCATTCTGTTGTGGAGTATTAGTACACGACGTCTGATGGACCATGCCATACTCTGAAAAATAGTGAGTGAAACCACCATAGATATATTCCCCCCCTTTATCCGACCGAACAATTTTGACAACTGCACTAAACTGGGTACATATCATTTTATGGAATGTTTGAAAGATAGAAAACACATCACTTTTTTTCTTTCATCAAATAGACCCAAGTAGTGCGAGTGCAATCATCGATAAATGTGACAAACCATTTATATCCCTTTAAAGAAATAACTGGAGAAGGACCCCAAACATCGGTATGAATAATAGCAAAGGGAATAGTACTTTTATTAAAACTGGAATTAAATGTAGCACGATGGTGTTTTCCTAGCTCACAGGCCTCACAAGAAATCTCAGAAACACTTCTATTTTTTACTAAGGAAGGAAACAAAAAACGAAGCAAATAAAAAGAGGGATGTCCCAATCTTTGATGCCATAGCCAAGCCTCTCGAGGGAGTGTGTCGCTATGTGAGTGATGAGCAGCTTGTGTCAAGTTCCCACTAGTAGCTCCATCGGGCAACAAAAAATAGAGACCATTCTCCTCTCTACCACTGCCAATCACCTTCTTCGTGGAGAGATCCTGAAAGATACAGTGAGTAGGAAAAAAAGTTACGCTGCAGTTAAGATCACGGGTAAGACGACTAATTGAAAGAAGATTAGTCGAAAAATTAGGCACATGAAGTACAGAGGATAAAGACAGAGAATTAGAAACATTAATGACACCTTTACCAGAAACAGGGAAAAGGGAACCATCCGCAGTTCTAACTTTCTCTTTCCCTGAACACGGATTATAAGTAGAAAACTCAGTAGAAAGACCAGTCATATGATCAGAAGCTCCAGAGTCAATGATCCATGGCTGCCTAGAATTAGCACTTAAAGCACTTGAACAATTAGCAAAATTACCTTTTTGGGCAAAAGAAGTAGAGGCATTCGTGGGAGTATCAAGCTGAGCCATAATACAAGGTAGTGTCTTAATATCAGTATGGCCAATATCTCCAAGTGCGGATGAAGGTGAGGAAGCATGAGAATCCTCATGATGAGTAGACTCAGATCCGATAGTCAACTGATCCTGGGGTCCACTACCCTGACCACCACTATGGCGAAACTCATGAACTTGGGCTACATTCTCCTTCCGGGTGTAAGTCTGAGCCAGAGTGTCCCAAATACCTTGCGCTGTTTCCATAGACAGGTACGGATCTGCTAGTTCAGGCTCCATGGAACGAACTAGCCAAGTCATGATCAAGTAATTATCAACTTCCCACTTTGCATAAAAGGGATCATCGCGACTAGGGGCCTTGACTGTACCATCAACATAACCAAACTTGGCTCGACTTCGGAGCCAGAGAGTTGCCGACTGAGACCATGACAGGTAGTTATCACCATTAAACAAGACTGTGGTGATTTTAGAACCAGGATTCTCGGTAATGAAGGGTTGTCTCTCATTACCTATAGGAGATCCAGAGGATTCGGCACTCTTCGAAGATTTTTCGGGTGTCACACCATCCTTAGGCATGTTGAAGGTTGAACACACACCCGCTTCACAAGTAAACGAAGGTAGTCAAGGCAACCCTAGTACTCAGAAGTCCAATCTATGGACAAATCATTGGTCCGATCACGGACCTAAAACCTCGAAAACAAAGAACCAATCAAAACAGCCCACCGATAAACAGTGTCGGTGAACAGTGACGATGAACAGTGTCGGTGAACAGTGACGATGAATAGTGTCAGTGAACAGTGCCGATGAACAGTGCCGCGTGAACAGTGTAGTGGTTAGGGTTTGGGATTGATTGTGGATGGTGGTGGTTGTGGTTGAGATGAGTCAAACCCTAATTCAGGGTGGCTCTGATACCATGTTGGATTTTTGAGAGAGTATTTTTCAGGCTTAGACCTCACAATTGTGAGTCTCTCTTGTATTTATAATAAAAGAAAAGGAAATTACATTTGAGTCCTCAAACTCTAAAAAATAACATAAAGATAAGAAAAAATAAAAGGACTTCTTTCAACAAATAGCTCCTCTAGTTCTCGTGAATTGCTAATTCACCTACTAGTTAGAAAAATGTATTCTTTTTACTCCTATCATTTATGCCCTTGTCTAGCAATTCAACATTTTACATCAAATATATATCCAATACAAGGTATTAAAAAATTCCATGTCTTTCAAAATATGCAAATGCCAAATAGATTGCCATGTATAACACATAACAAGAGTTTATCAACTCTTAAATTCCTTCCATTACTTAATAATAAGATTAGGTATGCAAATCACATATATATTCATGTCATTACCGTATAATGCACATTAAGATAATATTATCACATGTCAAAATGTTGGGATATTACACTACTACGCGAGTTGAAGATCAGGAGCCACGTCGTAGTTATTATATTTAATGTTTTAGAGACTTATATGTTAGTATAAGGTTTGTAATCAGCATGTGTGGCCGTAACACTTTATTTCGTTTTGATGATACAAATGGTTTTGTAATAGTTTACTAATTATCTTTTATTACGAATGGTTGAACTTAGAATTCCCCACATGTTTATTGTTATAATACTCTGATGATTAGACTTTGATTATGGACAATGCGGTGACATTCATCTGTCACGGCCTATGGACCCAAAAATGAATTTTATTTTCCCTATTTTTGCTGCTCCAGGGCGTGACATTATTAGAGGCTATTCATCTGCTAACTTATAGTACACTTTTGGTTGTATTCCTAGACTTACTCCTCTTCTTTCGTTGAATTCTGATCTGCATGTTCTCTTTTTTGGCTTGTCATTGCGAATTAAGGTTCTGCGCTTTAATCCACGCGATTTATAGGTGCAAAAAACCAAGGTTTGGTGGAATCAGATTGGTGGTTGTAGTAAATGGTTGTAGGGGGTCCTCAGAGTATGTAAGTGGAATGAGATATCATTAAAGAAACTCGGAGGCATGATGTAAAGGTTCAACAGCCATTAGTGCAAAAAGTGAAGATTTTAGAAAAGATGTTAGTGAGGTTTGTTCAAATGTAGGACCGAGGAAAGTGTTGTTAGATGTATAGTTGGTGTTGAAATTAAGATGTATATTGTACAATTACCTGTACCATAAACAGCATTTGTCTCATTATTTTCGGGTTTCTGATTGCACATGAAAATATGTATCTACTTACTATGTAATTGCCTGTGCTTTACAATGCAGGATAAAACACAACACTTAACAGCATTACCATTCCTAGTGATTTCATTCAAAATTGTAATTGTGTTTTACATTTGGAGTTCGATTGCACAAATATGTTCATTCTTGGTTTTTAACATCCAAATTAATTGATAGCCTTTTAGCAGCTGTATAGCGTTGCAAATGAACAGATAATAGCGAGAAGTAGAGTAGATACATCTTAACACAGCTGGGGTTTTAGCTTACGAACTTCTTCTGCATCCCTTTCTACTTCTAGGTTATTTTTAATTAGTCTTCAAATTTTATTTTTTAATTTCTACTTTTGTAAGAATGCCATTACGTGGTGGTCTCGTCAATTCGATTCGTTGGGAGGGGTAAACTGGGTTTGTTATCTATTCAAATTTGCCTCCCTCCGTTTATTTCATGCCATGTCCTTTAAATTTTATGTTTCTTCAATTTTCTTGGCCTTGTAACTTGAAGCCTGTTTGGGATAGCATTTTCTGTGTGGTTTTTCAAAAAGTTATGACCTTCTGAATTAGCTTTTTCATGTTTTTGAAATTTTGAACCTGATAAACAGCTTTTTAAAAGGGTAAATATGACCTACCTCCCCTGAGGTTTGACCTTAATACACATACCTCCCCTCATGTTTCAACAATCTCACTTTCCTCCCTTACTTTTGAATTTTAGTATTAGATTCCCTAAAATTTTTAACTTTTTGTTAAAGGGAGGGGGGAATCTGATACTAAAATACAAATATAAGGGAGGTAAGTGAGATTCATGAAACGTGAGGGGAGGCCTGTGTATTAAAGCCAAACCTCAAGCGAGGTAGGTGACATTTACCCTTTAAAAAAGCTTCAATTTGTGGCATTTAAAAGATCTCTTATTCCAAAAGTGACTATTTTAAAACCCAAGTGAAATGCACTCTTAATTATTATTTGCACTTCCACCGTGGATGGGTATACCAAGGATGGGTATACCAAGAAACTAGATATCACTTGATGTTTGTAGGTGTAAGAGCTTACATATACTTGGTTTGCATCCGTGACAATTGCAATGGACAACTGATCCTTTTATGATAATATCCTTAGTTTCTGAATGGATAACTTTATCTTTCTTTGATAATATCCTTACAGGCGGAGATGACTCTGAAGCAGTTGGAGACCCTTAGCCCTCCGATTATGAAGCAAGTTCTTCCTTTGGTTGAGCAACTTCCTCCTTTGTACATGGACTTGGTTAATGGAAGGGAAAATTTTGCTCCAAAACCAGAAGAAACTCGACGACTAGTGAGCACCTCTAACTATTGTCCTATTTTCGTTAATTTCATGTTTAGTTCCAATTCTGTCTTTTAGCAAATATTTCACAATTATTATGTTGGTGACTTGGTGGTTTTATAGTTAGTTAAGATTTATGGTTGAGTTCAGGTTAGGAAGAGCAAAATCGAATACAACTGCAGACCTTTAAGAAGTGGCTTTATTGCTGAATTTGTTGATTGGGAAGAAACAATTCCATAATACTTTACAACTTGAATTCCCTTGCTTTTCATGTGAAATTTTTCCTTGGGCCCGTATAAAGAGATGGTGTGGCGTACGATAGCGATTTTTGGATTGCAACTAAATGTGATCTTCAGCTGGTGGTGTGAATATCAATAAAAGGGAAGCATCTTGGCGGCCTTTGGGGCCGGGTGGGGTCATTGAGTAGGTGAGTATAATTGTTCACGCAACACTAATGCTTCCTGTTAATAGTGTGTAATATTGTATATGTGTTGTCCCACATCGCTTAGCTAGTGTATTAGTCTAGGTGTTGAAGGCTATATATAGGCTCTTGTATTCTTCTTTTCATTCATTCAATATATTGTGATTCCACACATTTACATGGTATTAAAGCAACCGTTCTTGGGTTTGCTCATCTTGTTACCGATCCTTAGTTAGGGTTCGAGGTTCATTCTTGTTGCCGGATTTCTGTGAGAAGTTCGAGAGGCTTACTATTCATCCCTGTGTTCAATCAGCCGCAGCCAAACCCTAAATAGTTAAGAGCAGCCAAACCCTAGCCGCAGCAGCCTCTTTTTTACAAATCCAAGCAGCTGCATCCAAAACCAAACAGCCGCAGTCCTCAACCACCAGCCCACCCTCTGCAACCCTCACCTGAGTCCGGCGACTCTCGCCTAACTTCGGCGACCCTCCAGAAGCTCCGGCAACCCTCCAGCAGCGTCCGGACTCCCTCCAGCAGCCTTCTGCGACCCTCCAGTAGCCTTGTGGTCTCTTTTTTCTTGGTTTTGTGGCTCTGATTTGCTCCAGCAGCCCTCTATGACCCTCCAGCAGCCTTGGTCTCTCTTTCTTGGTGTTTGTGGCTCCGATCTGCTTCTGCGACAAGGTTCTTGACTTCGTTTTGCTTCAGATCTCGTTCCGTTTGGTTTCATTCTTTCCTTGAGATCTATACTCTCCATGGAATCCAAAGCTCTTCCTCAACTCACCACTAGGAAGTTGAATGGATTCAATTTTCTCCAATAGTCCCGGGCTGTTAATATTGCCCTCACTGGTTTGGGTTTTGATGCTCACCACAGCGTGAGCAAATGGCCGTAATGAAATTTCTTGCTGGCTTTAAATCTGATTTTGAGCCTGTTCGGTCCCAGATTCTAGGGGGTGCCTCTTTGCCTTCTCTTGCTGAGACATACCAGCGTGCTCTCCCGAGTACGTCTCGTGATTAGGGTTTTAATTTTTCTGTTACTGATCATTCCGCCTTAGTTACTACCGCACACTGCTAGTCGGGGTGATGGTAATCCCCGTTGTGGCCGTGGACCCTGTTGAATATCATTACACAATATTATTGAAGGCTTAATCTCACAACTGTGAGACCTCTTTATTTATAATAACAAGAGAACAAGTAATTACACACAAGTCCCTATACTAATCATAAAGTAAATAAAACATTTATAACTAATGAAACTCAACACTCCCCCTCAAGCTGGTGCGAAGATATCTCTCATTCCCAGCTTGCTAAGGATAAAGTGAAACGAACGACTTGCTAGACTCTTGGTAAGAACGTCTGCTAGCTGCTTTGCTTGCTGGTCTATCTCCCCCTGAAGAGGAGAAAGAGAGGACTGAAAGTAGGAAAGTGTTTCATCAAAAGTGACATCCATAGATACATACCACCGACGAGTAGGAGGATGATAACACTTGTACCCTTTCTGAGTTGGAGAATAACCAACAAAGACACATTTGATAGAACGAGGATCTAACTTCCGACGAGAAGGAGAATGATTGTGGACAAAACACACACAACCAAACACTTTAGGAGGAATGGGAAAAATGGAGGATGACTTAGTAAGAAGCTCAATTGGAGATTTCTTACCAAGGACACGAGAAGGAAGACGGTTGATAAGATAGGATGCAGTTAGGACTGCTTCCCCCCAGTAAGACTTGGGAAGGTGCATAGAGAAGAGCATAGACCTGGCTGATTCTAACAAATGACGGTTTTTTCTCTCTGCAACACCATTTTGCTGAGGGGTGTTAGTGCAAGAAGTTTGATGGATCATTCCATGTTCAGAAAAATAGTGAGTGAGACCACCAAAGATGTATTCCCCCCCTTTGTCAGACCGAACAACCTTGACAACTGTGCTAAACTGTGTGCATATCATTTTGTGAAAGGATTTAAAGATGGAAAAAACATCATTCTTATCCTTCATCAAATAAACCCAAGTAGTGCGAGTACAGTCATCAATAAAGGTAACAAACCACTTATAGCCATTTAGAGTGATAATAGGAGAAGGACCCCAAACATCAGTGTGAATAATAGCAAATGGAACAGTACTTTTATTAAAACTAGAATTATAAGTTGCACGATAATGTTTTCCCAACTCACAAGCCTCACAAGAAATGTTGGAAACACTTTTATTACTGACAAGAGAAGGAAATAAAAAACGAAGTAAATAAAACGAAGGGTGGCCTAATCTCTGATACCATGTTGAATATCATTACAAAAAATTATTGCGGCTAGGTGTGAATAGTGCTGCGTGAACAGTGCTGCGGTGAACAGTAACTCGATGAACAGTGCTGCGATGAATAGCGCTGCGATGAACAGTAACTTTGCGATGAACAGTAACTTTGCGATGAAATTCTCGTTGGGTCGGCTAGGGTTAGGGTTAAGGTTAGGGTGGCGGCGGATGGTGGTGATGGTAGGCGGCTGGTGGTGGTGACAGAACCCTAATTTAGGGAGGCTCTGATACCATGTTGAATATCATTACACAATATTATTGAAGGCTTAATCTCACAACTGTGAGACCTCTTTATTTATAATAACAAGAGAACAAGTAATTACACACAAGTCCCTATACTAATCATAAAATAAATAAAACATTTATAACTAATGAAACTCAACAGACCCGTGGTGGTTATCGTGGTAGATATGGTGGTCGTGGTCGTGGTGGTCGTCGTCATTGCACCAATTGTGATAAGGACTATCATTACAAGGACACATGTTGGGATCTCATTGGTCGCCCTGCTCGATTTGCACATGCTGTTGTTTCTAGTGATGCTTTACCATCTTCTCATGCTCCTGCTGCGGGTGATCCGATTTCCATCTCTGGTGAAGAGCACATCCGATTTCCAGGCCTCTCAGCATGCTTCTGCTCCTAATATCTCTCTTGCTTAGAAAGGTACCTCCACTGCTTGTCTTACTTCCTGTACTTGTCCTTGGGTAATGGACTTTGCTACCACCGATCATCTCACAGGTATATCCACCCTTTTTTCGTCTCTTGAACCGTTCTCTTCTTTACCTCCCGTTACTTTGGCGGATGGCTCTTCTATGCCCATTGAAGGCATAGGGACTGTCCAATTATCCCTGTCTTTGTCCTTATCATCTGTTCTTTTTATATCTCGTTCACCCTTTAATTTGATATATGTTGGGAAGTTGACTAAAAAGATCTTAATGCTTGTGTTTCTTTTTTCCTTGATTCTGTTCTTATTCAGGATTTGACGACTCGGAGGACGATTGGCGTAGGGCATGAATCCGAAGGTTTTTACTACTTTGATGAACTGCCTACCTTCAACTCCAACAGCTTGCCTTGCCACTGTGTCTCCTCACCAGATCCACTGCCGTCTTGATCATCATTCCTTGGCCAATCTGAAGCTATTAGTACCTAGTTTAAGTCATTTATCTACTTTAGAGTGTGAGTCCTGTTAATTGGGGAAGCATTACTGTGTCCAATTTGCTCCCCGAGTTAATAATCGTGCGTTTAGGTCATTTCAATTAGTGCATTAAGATGTTTGGGGTCCACACCGTATTACTTCTATTAAGGGGTATCGGTATTTTGTTAGTTTTGTTGATGATTTTTCCCGAACCACGTGGCTTTATTTAATGAAAAATTGTTCCGAGTTATTTTCTATATTTTCTACATTCTATAATGAAATTAAGACTCAGTTTAATGTTCCTATTAAAATTCTTCTTAGTGACAATGCACCAGAATATTTTTCCCATCCTTTCACCACATATATGGCACAACATGGCATGCTTCATCAATCCTCGTGTGTTTATACCCCTCAGCAAAATGGGGTTGCAGAAGAAAAAACCGTCACTTATTAGAAGTCACCCGTACATTATTATTTGAGATGAGGGTCCCCAAAGGTTTTTGGGGAGATGCAGTTCTTACTGCTTGCCATTTAATTAATCGTATGTCGTCTTACATCCTTGAGGGGTGTATTTTGGGGAGATGCAGTTCTTACTGCTTGCCATTTAATTAATCGTATGCCGTCTTACATCCTTGAGGGGGGCACACCCCATGCCACCTTGTTTCCCACTACCCCACATTTCCCTGTTGCTCCACGTGTGTTCGGGTGTGGCTGTTTTGTGCATCAACTTACTCCAGGTACCGATAAGTTGGATCCCCGTGCTATCAAGTGTGTTTTCTTGGGGTACTCCAGAACAAAGAAGGGTTATCGTTGTTATAGTCCTTGCGTCGCTTCTTTGTTTCTGCTGATGTTACCTTCTTTGAATCCACTCCATATTACTCTGAGTCTCACTCTATTACTGATCCTGACTTTATGGTCCCCCTTCCCCTTCCCCTCTCCCTACCTCCCAAAGCTAGATTGGACCGTCTTGACCTCCAGACATACACCCGCCATCATCAAACTGTTGAGACTATTCAGGATTCAGCTACTATGCTGTGTCCTCTGTGTCTTCAAATCCGCCTTTGTCAGCCTCAGACCTTCCGATTGCTATCTGGAAGGATAAGCGTTTTGTACTTCTCATCCTATTTCAAATTTTGTCTCTTATAATTATTTGTCTCCGGCTTTCTCTTCGTTTGTTGCCTCTTTGTCGACTTTCTCTCTTCCTAAGGCTACTGCAGAGGCACTTTCACATTCAGGATGGAAACAAGCTATGGAGGATGAGATGTTTGCCTTGAGAGAAACTGGTATTTGGGAATTGGTACCTCTTCCATCTGGGAATCTGTAGTTAGGTGTCGTTGGGTTTTTACTGTTAGAATGCATCCTGTTGGCACCTTTGATCGGTTGAAAGCACGTGTTGTTGCCAAGGGCTATACTCAGGTTTATGGTCTTGATTATTCCGAGGCGTTCTCTCCGGTTGCCAAGATTGCTTCCGTTCGTCTGTTTATCTCCCTTGCCGCTACTTTTCACTGGCAGTTACATCAGTTGGATGTCAAAAATGCCTTTCTAAATGGCACTCTTTTGGAGGAGAAATATATGGAGCAACCACCTGGGTTTGTTGCTCAAGGGGAGTCTAGTATGGTTTGTCGGTTGAAGATGTCCCTATATGGTCTGAAATAGTCCCCTCATGCTTGGTTTGGAAGATTTAGCGAAGTTGCTGAATTTGGTCTCCAGCGGTGTGGTGTTGATAACTTCGTCTTTTATAAGCACTCTTCAGCAGGTAAAATCCTACTTGTAGTTTATGTTTGTAAATGTGTGGAATCACAATATATTGAATGAATAAAAAGAAGATTACAAGAGCCTATATATAGGCTTCCAACACCTAGACTAAATCACTAACTAAGCGATGTGGGACAACACATATACAGTAAATACACACTATTAACACTCCCCCTCAAGCTGGAGCATACATGTCATATGCACCAAGCTTGTTACAAATATATTTCACTCGAATCCCTCCAAATGCTTTAGTAAATAAATCGGCTAACTGATCGGCAGACTTCACATGCACTGTATGAATAACATTTTCCAAAAGCTTCTCTCGAACAAAGTGACAATCGACTTCAATGTGCTTTGTCCTTTCATGAAAAACGGGGTTAGAAGCAATATGAACTGCAGCTTGATTATCACAAAATAAATTCATTGGAGTAGTTTGAGTAAACCCAAGTTCTTCTAATAAATGCTTCATCCATACTAGCTCACAAGTAGTGTGGGCCATTGCTCTGTATTCCGATTCTACGCTAGACCGAGCTACCACGGTTTGTTTCTTGCTTTTCCATGAAACAAGGTTGCCCCCAACGATAACACAATAGCCAGTAGTGGATCTCCTATCACCAGGAGAACCTGCCCAATCTGCATCAGTGTAACCTTCAACTCGTATGTGACCATGGTCTTTGTATAACAAACCACGTCCTGGAGCACCTTTGAGATATCTCAAAATGTGCATCACTGCATCCCAATGGGTTGTTCGAGGACAATCCATAAACTGGCTAATCACACTCACAGCGAATGCAATATCAGGTCTAGTTACTGGTAGATAATTAAGCTTCCCTACTAGACGTCTGTACTGTCCTGGGTCATCAATGAGCTCTCCCTGATCTGGTAACAACTTAATATTAGGATCCATAGGAGAATCCAAGGGCTTGGATCCTAACATGCCTGTTTCAGAGAGGAGATCAAGAACATACTTTCTTTGAGATAGACAAATCCCTTCACTAGATCTAGCCACTTCAATGCCCAGAAAGTATCTAAGTTGTCCCAAGTCTTTAGTTTGGAACTGCTTTTGCAAGAAGTGCTTCAACTCCTGAATTCCCTTGGAATCATCTCCAGTTATAACAATATCATCAACATAAACAACAAGTAGGATTTTACCTGCCGAAGAGTGCTTATAAAAGACAGAATGATCAACACCACACCGCTGGAGACCAAATTGTGCAACGATTTCACTAAATCTTCCAAACCAAGCACGAGGGGACTGTTTCAGACCATATAGGGACTTCTTCAACCGACAAACCATACTAGACTCCCCCTGAGCAACAAACCCAGGTGGTTGCTCCATATAAACCTCCTCCAAAAGAGTGCCATTGAGAAAGGCATTTTTGACATCTAACTGATGTAACGGCCAGTGATAAGTAGCAGCAAGAGAGATAAAGAGACGAACGGAAGCAATCTTGGCAACCGGAGAGAACGTCTCGGAATAATCAAGACCATAAACCTGAGTATAGCCCTTGGCAACAAGACGTGCTTTCAATCGATCAAGGGTACCATCAGGATGCATTTTAACAGTAAAAATCCAACGACACCCAACCACAGACTTCCCAGAAGGAAGAGGTACCAATTCCCAAGTACCAGTTTCTGTCAAGGCAAGCATCTCATCCTCCATAGCTTGTTTCCAACCGGAATGGGAAAGTGCCTCTGCTGTAGACTTAGGAATAGAGAAAGTAGATAAAGACGCAACAAACGAAGAGAAAGTAGGAGACAAATGATCATAAGAGACAAAATTTGAAATAGGATGAGAAGCACAAGTACGCTTACCCTTCCGGAGAGCAATTGGAAGGTCGGAGTCTGACGGAGGCGGATCTGAAGACACAGAGGCCATAGGCGCTGTAGCTGAATCCAAAATGGTCTCAACATGCTGATGACAGCGGGTGTATGTCTGGAGGTCAGGATGGTCCAGCCCAGCTTTGGGAGGTAGGGAGAGGGGAAGGGGAACCATAAAGTCAGGATCAGTAATAGAGTGAGACTCAGAGTAATATGGAGTAGATTCAAAGAAGGTAACATCAGCAGAAACAAAGAAGCGACGCAAGGAAGGACTATAACAACGATAACCCTTCTTTGTTCTGGAGTACCCCAAGAAAACACACTTGATAGCACGGGGATCCAATTTATCGGTACCTGGAGTAAGTTGATGCACAAAACAGACACACCCAAGCACACGTGGAGCAACAGGGAAAGGTGGGGTAGTAGGAAACAAAGTGGCATGGGGTGTGCCCCCATCAAGGATGGAAGACGGCATACGATTAATTAAATGGCAAGCAGTAAGAACTGCATCTCCCCAGAAATTCTTGGGGACCCTCATTGCAAACAACAATGTACGGGTGACTTCTAATAAATGACGGTTTTTTCTTTCGGCAACCCCATTTTGCTGAGGGGTATGAACACACGAGGATTGATGAAGCATGCCATATTGTGTCATATATGTGGTGAAAGGATGGGAAAAATATTCTTGTGCATTGTCACTACGGAGAATTTTAATAGGAACATTAAACTGAGTCTTTATTTCATTACAGAATGTAGAAAAAATAGAAAATAACTCAGAACGATTTTTCATTAAATAAAGCCACGTAGTTCGGGAAAAATCATCAACAAAACTAACAAAATACCGATATCCCTTAACAGTGGTAATACGGTGTGGACCCCAAACATCGGAATGCACTAATTGAAATGGACTAGTCACACGTTTATTAACTCGGGGAGCAAATTGGACACGGTGATGCTTCCCCAATTGACAGGACTCACACTCTAAAGTAGATAAATTACTTAAACTAGGTACTAAAAGCTTCAGATTGGCCAAGGAAGGATGACCAAGACGGCAGTGGATCTGGTGAGGAGACACAGTGGCAGGACACGCTATTGGAGTAGAAGAAGTAGGCAATTCATCAAAGTAGTAAAGACCTTCGGATTCATGCCCGACGCCAATCGTCCTCCGAGTCGTCAAATCCTGAATAAGAACAGAATCAGGGAAAAAGGAAACACAAGCATTAAGATCTTTAGTCAACTTCGCAACAGATATCAAATTAAAGGGTGAACGAGAAATAAAAAGAACAGATGATAAGGATAAAGACGGGGATAATTGGACAGTCCCTATGCCTTCAACAGGCATAGAAGAGCCATCTGCCAAAGTAACGGGAGGTAAAGATGAGGACGGTTCAAGAGACGAAAAAAGGGTGGATATACCTGTGAGATGATCGGTGGCAGCAGAGTCAATTACCCAAGGACGAGTACGGGAAGTAAGACAAGCGGTAGAGGTACCTTTCTGAGCAAGCGAGGTACTAGGAGCAGAGGCATGCTGAGACGCCTGGAACTGAAGGAATTGAGAGTACTCTTCACCAGAGATGGAAAGCGGATCACCTGCAGCAGGAGCATGAGAAGATGGCGAAGCATCGCTAGAGACAACAGCATGTGCAAATCGAGCAGGGCGACCAACAAGATCCCAACATGTCTCCTTATAATGACCATCCTTATCGCAATTGGTGCAATGAGGACGACCACCACGACCACGGCCCCCATATCCACCACGATTACCACCACGGTAACCACCACGACCACGACGGGGATTACCATCACCCCGGCCAGTAGTGGAGGGCGGAGCCTGAGTAACTAAGGCAGAATGATCAGTAACAGAGGAAGTAGAACCCTGATCACGAGACGTACTCCGGAGAACACGCTGGTAAGTCTCAGCAAGAGAAGGCAGAGAGGCACCCCCTAGAATCTGGGATCGAACAGGCTCAAAATCAGGTTTTAAACCAGCAAGAAACTTCATTACGGCCATTTGCTCCCGCTGTTCGTGCTGTTTTTTTGCATCAGTAGTAATGGGCATAACACCGTTCAATTCTTCAACTAACCGTTTGAAGGAGTCAAAATACTCAGTAACTGAGAGATCACTTTGCTGCAATTGAAAATACTGAGAGGAGAGATCATACATCCGAGTGAGATCGCTGGAGAATAAAAGATGTGCATAATCCCAAATATCCTTACAGGTGCCCAAGTGACCACACATATCCGCAATATGTGGTTCCATACAGTTCCAAAGGAGGGCAACGATTTGGGCATCCCTTTGTTTCCATGTCTTGATGGCCTTGTCATCGGTGGTGGGAGAAGACTCGGTAAGGTGATCATCAAACCCCAAGCCAGTGAGAGCAATATTAACAGCCCGGGACCATTGGAGGAAATTAGATCCATTCAACTTCCTAGTGGTGAGTTGAGGAAGAGCTTTGGACTCCATGGAGATTGAAAGAGACAAAATGGAAGCGCAAAGAAGCCAAAAAACGTAACACAGAAGCAGATCGGAGCCCAAAAACCTTGAAAAAAAGAAGCCAAAAGGCTGCCGGAGGGTCGCCGGAGCTGCTGGAGGGTCGCCGGAGCTGCCGGAGTGTCGCCGGAGCTGCCGGAGTGTCGCCGGAGGGTGGGCTGAAGGGAAGGTGCGGCGGCTGCTTGTTTGACTTTTAGGGTTAGGGTTTTGACTGTAGGGGCTGCGGTTGAGTGAGAAAGAAGCTCTCGAATTTCTTACGGAAATCCGGCAATGATAATGAACTCTCGAACCCTAACTAAGGATCGGCAAGATGAGCAAACCCAAGAACAATTGCTCTGATACCATGTAAATGTGTGGAATCACAATATATTGAATGAATAAAAAGAAGATTACAAGAGCCTATATATAGGCTTCCAACACCTAGACTAAATCACTAACTAAGCGATGTGGGACAACACATATACAGTAAATACACACTATTAACAATGTTGATGATATTGTTATAACTGGAGATGATTCAAAGGGAATTCAGGAGTTGAAGCACTTCTTGCAAAAGCAGTTCCAAACTAAAGACTTGGGATAGCTTATACTATGCTACCCGGACTTTGCAAAAGGGGTGCCATATCAGTGTCGATGCAGGTACAACACGGATCCCGACACGAGATATGTGTTAGACGTGGTTCGTAGCTTGCTGGACACAGATCTCCGAAATTTATCTCATTCCGACCAAAGAGAAAGAACAAGGACAGTTGTTGCCTTGTCAGAGCAGATCTTTGAAGATCTAAATACTTCTCCGTGAAGAGAGAGAGAGAGAGAGAGAGAGAGAGAGAGAGGCGATGATTATGAAATTATTACCTCCTCCTTCTTTGCCGTCTTCTTCTTTCTTCTTCTTCAGCTTCGTCTTCTTTGTTGTTCTGCTTCTTTTCTTCTTTTTTAGTACGGAGTATTTCTTTTTCTTCCTTCTGTTTTTGGTCTCAGAGTCTTTGTTTTTTGGTCAATGGTCTGATAGTCTAATTAACTACTATTGGACTCCAAAAAAAAATAGATACACTTTACAGTTGTATTCCATAGTAACTAAATTAAATTTTATACATATACAATAAAAAAGTTGTATACTCGGAATGCTTAAGAAGAAAAGACAAAAGTGGACCATGAAACTAAGATACTTGAAAAGGAATTACTTCTTTTTTCTGGCCCTTAAAAGGAATTACATGTTTGTGAATAGATCAGAACTAGTCATTTATCTTAAATATTTACTGATAGTACCCTAAAATTGTTTTTTTTTCTAAAAGACTAAGAGTCACAAAAATAAAAATTAATTTGAAAATATCACATGCCCCTCAACTTTATTTAACTTCTCTCAGTATTAAATTTATAGTAAGTAATTAACATAGACGTATCTCCGTACTCGTATCTAATTTTTGGATCCTTCGTGGCCGAGTCCCCTTGTCTTAAAAATTCGGAATCTACCGAGTCTGACTCCTGGATACACGCCTGTACCTGACGCTCGTACCTGATTCCGGGTAACATAGAACTTAGATACTTGCTGAGCATTGAAGTAGGTAGGTCTAGTGAGGGGATTTGTCTCTCTCAAAGAAAGTATGTTCTTAATCTCTTCTCTGAAACAGGCATGTTAGGGTTCAAGCCCTTGGATTCTCCTATGGATCCTAATACTAAGTTACCAGATCAGGGAGAGCTCATTGATGACCCAGGACAGTACAGACGTCTTGTAGGGAAGCTTAATTACCTAACAGTAACTAGACCTGATATTGCATTCGTTGTGAGTGTGATTAGCCAGTTTAGGGATTGTCCTCGAAGAACCCATTAGGGTGCACTGATGCACATTCTGAGATATCTCAAAGGTGCTCCAGGACGAGGTTTGTTATACAAAGACCATGGTCACATACTAGTTGAAGGTTACATTGATGCAGATTGGGCAGGTTCTCGTGGTGTAGGATATCATGTTATCGCTGGAGGCAACCTTGTTTCATGGAAAGCAAGAAACAAACTGTAGTAGCTCGGTTTAGCGTAGAATCAAAGTACAGAGCCATGGCCCACACTACTTGTGAGCTAGTATGGATGAAACATTTATTAGAGGAATTTGGGTTTACTCAAACTACTCCAATGAGTTTATTTTGTGATAATCAAGCTGTAGTTCATATCGCTTATAATCCCGTATTTCATGAAAAGACAAAGCACATTGAAGTCGATTGTCACTTTGTTCGAGAGAAGCTTTTGGAAAATGTTATTCATACAGTGCATGTGAAGTCTGCAGATCAGCTAGCTGACTTGTTTACTAAGCATTAGGAGGGATTCGAGTGAAGTATATTTGTAACAAACTTGGTGCATATGACATGTATGCTCCAACTTGAGGGGGAATGTTAATAGTGTGTATTATTGTATGTGTGTTGTCCCACATCGCTTAGCTAGTGTATTAGTCTAGGTGTTGGAAGCCTATATATAGACTCTTGTATTCTTCTTTTCATTCATTCAATATATTGTGATTCCACACATTCACACTTCCTTTCACTACAAAGGTAAATGGTTTGAATGCTCCTCAAGAGGGAATGATAGTTGCTTGACTACAAATGTTTCCTTGTTTCATCATCAAGTGATCCTCCTTTGAGATGGCTCTTTGCTAAAATATAATACTAATATAACCTGGCCTCTATAAGAAATTTGGCAAATATAATCCATTCTGATCTCTTATTATTTCCTTATATCCGATTGTAAAAGAAAGAACGGAGTTAAAATGTTAATGCCATGTTAGCTATGTTTGTAATTTGTTTATTAGCTTATGTCCTTTTTAGTCTTTTGTTATCTTGTAATAGATGGGTGCCAAGTGTATGGATGATATATGATCCTTCTAGGGTAAGCTTGGCATAGAGATCAACTCTATTTTGTGTTGTAAAAAATCTGCTGGAGAAAGAAATACATAGCAGCCCCTGTTTTTTGCTCTACCTTTTTCTCATCAACTCAAACCTCTTCACTTGTTACTTCACAAAAATCAATCACAAAATTAGTTTGGGTATTTGAATACAAACCCAACAGAGTGGTATCAGAGCACTGGTTGATCAATCACAGCTGGGAGTTCATAAATTTGAAAGGGAAACAAACCCTAGAAGAAGAAGATTTACATGGCAACTTCAAGCAACCAAAATCAGGGAACTCAACCCCAAATTCCAATCTTTAATGGGGAAAATTATGACTTTTGGTGTGTGAAGATGAGAACTATATTTGTATCCAATGATCTTTGGGAGTACGTAGAAGATGGGTATGATGAACCGGAAGATGCCGAGACTTTGGCAAATGTTCAAAGACAAATTAAAGAGCACAAGAAGAAGGATGCAAAAGCCCTAACTTTCATTCAACAAGGAGTTGTTGATACAATTTTTCCAAAAATCATGAGAGCAACAAAGGCAAAGGAAGCATGGGATATCTTGCAACAAGAGTATGAAGGAGATGAAAAGGTAAGAAATGTGAAACTCCAAACTCTTAGAAGAGAATTTGCAAATATGAAAATGAATGATGCTGAAATGTTAAAGGATTTTTCATCAAGATTTATAGGGCTTGTAAATCAAATGAAATCCTATGGTGAAGAAATTAGTGATAAAATTATTGTGGAGAAAATGTTGATTAGTTTACCTGAAAAGTTTGATTCCATTGTGTCTATCATTGAACAAACTAAGGAAATGTCTAAGTTAAGTATTCAAGAATTGATGGGTTCATTAAAAGCCTTCAAGCAAAGATTGATACAACGCTCCGAAAAATCGATTGAAAGTGCTTTTCAATCTAAACTCAATATTCAAGAAGTACCAAAATTTGATCAAACCAAAGGGGAGTCTTCTAGAGGTGGAAGACAAGCAAGAGGAAGAGGTAGATATGCAAGAGGAAGAGGAAGAACTAATTTTGGAAGAAGAGGAAATGTAGATTCCACTCAACCAAGGTGTGGAATTTGTAAGCGGAATAGTCATGTTGACAAAGATTGTTGGTTTAAGGGTAAACCACAATGTTATGATTGTAAGAAATTTGGGCATGTTCAAAAGGATTGTCGATTCAAGAACAATCAACAAGCAAATTTTTCCGAAGAGAAAGAAAGTGATGGACATATGTTCTATGCTTGTCAATCGGCATCGGAACACAAAAATAATGTGTGGTTCCTTGATAGTGGTTGTAGTAATCACATGTCCGGTGACAAGAGAATTTTTGTTAATATGGATGCTTCCTCAAATTCCCAAGTGAAGATGGGAAATGGTGCATTGGTCCAAGCAAAGGGAAAAGGCACTATTGCGATTGAAACAAAGAAGGGAAGAAAATTCATCAAGGATGTGTTGCTTGTTCCGGACTTGGAGCAAAATTTGCTAAGTGTTGGGCAACTTGTGGACCATGGATACTCGGTTCACTTTGAAGACAATTCTTGCAAGATTTATGACAAAGGGGGGAGAAGTCAAGTTGTTGCAAATATCAAGATGGAGAAAAATAGAAGCTTTCCTCTCACTTTTTCATATTCAAAAAATGTTGCCTTGAAGATGGAAATTGTTGATGAGTCATGGCTTTGGCATAGAAGGCTTGGGCACTTGAATTTTCAAAGCTTGAAGAATCTACAACAAAAGAACATGGTGTATGGTTTGCCAAACATACAAGAAGTCAAAGAAGTTTGTGAAGGATGTGCTCTTGGCAAGCATCACCGAGAGTCATTTCCCAAGGAGAAGGCATGGAGAGCTAAAGCACCATTGGAGCTTGTTCATACCGACGTTTGCGGACCAATGACAACTCCAACTCATGCCGGTAACAAATATTTCTTAATCTTTGTTGATGATTTTACTCGCATGACATGGGTGTATTTTATGAGACAAAAATCCGATGTTTTTTCAATTTTCAAAAAGTTTCAAAATCTCGTTGAAAGGCAAAGTGGATATCTCATGAAAGTTTTGAGGAGTGATAGAGGTGGAGAATACAACTCCAATGAATTCAATAAATTTTGTGAAGATATCGGATTGGATAGGCAATTGACCGTTGGGCACACTCCACAACAAAATGGAGTGGCGGAAAGAAAGAATAGAACAATTGAAGAAATGGCAAAATCAATGCTCCATGAGAAAGGATTGCCTAGGTCCTTTTGGGGTGAAGCGGTATACACGGCGGTTTATTTGATGAATAGATGTCCAACAAAGGCTTTGGAAAACCAAACTCCATTTGAAGCATGGAGTGGTAGGAAACCATCCGTGAACCATTTGAAAATATTTGGTTGCATTTGTTTTGCTCATGTTCCCAAAGAAACAAGGCGCAAACTTGATGAAGCTAGTGAAAAGTGTATCTTTGTGGGTTATAGCTCCCAATCAAAGGGCTATAGACTCTTTAGTTTGAAGAAAAACAAAGTGATTATTAGTAGAGATGTGCTCTTTAATGAGAAAGATTTTTGAGATTGGAAAGAGAAGAAAATTCAAGTTCAAGTCTCTACTTTCAATGAAGAATCGGAGAATCAAGAAAATGAAAGTGAAGATGTTCTTGAAGCTCCACAACAAATGTCTCCCATTGCTAGTCCACAATGTTCTCCTTCAAGTTCCAATTCCTCATCTCCAAGCTCAACTCCAAGAAGGATGAAAAGTCTTAGTGATGTGTATGCAAGTTGTAATTTTTGTGTTGTTGAACCGGAAAGCTTTGAAGAAGCAATTAAAGAAGAGGCTTGGAAGCAAGCCATGGAAGAAGAAATTCATGTGATTGAAAAGAACAAAACTTGGGAGTTGGTAGAGAAGCCGAAAGACAAAGATATTATTGGGGTGAAGTGGATATTCAAAACTAAATTCAATTCGGATGGTTCAATTCAAAGAAACAAAGCAAGACTTGTGGCAAAAGGGTATTCACAGCAGCCCGGAGTTGATTTTAATGAAACTTTTGCACCGGTTGCTCGTCTTGACACAATTAGATCTCTTATTGCATTGGCGGCTCACAAGGGTTGGTTTTTATACCAACTTGATGTAAAATCAGCCTTTTTAAATGGTGTTTTGAATGAAGAAGTTTATGTTGAACAACCACAAGGATTTGTTGAGAATGGTGAAGAAGAAAAGGTGTACAAATTGAAGAAAGCTTTGTATGGCCTAAAACAAGCACCGCGGGCATGGTATAGTGAGATTGATGCTTATTTCACCAAAAGGGGTTTTCAAAGAAGCAAAAGTGAGCCAACCTTGTATGTCAAAACACAAGGTACTACCGATATTCTTATTGTTTCACTTTATGTTGATGATTTAGTGTTCACCGGTAGTAATGAAACAATGATCCAAGATTTTAAAGGAGACATGATGAACAAATATGAAATGAGTGATTTGGGATTGTTGCATTACTTCCTAGGCATTGAAATTTACCAAAAACATGAAAGTGTATTCATTTGCCAAAAGAAGTATGCAAAGAATCTTCTTGAAAGATTTAGAATGGGAAATTGCAAATCGGTGGCTACACCTTTAGTGGTGAATGAAAAATTGATGAAAGAAGATGGAAGCAATGAGATTGATGCATCTCTTTATAGAAGCTTGGTTGGAAGCTTATTGTACTTGACGGCTACGAGGCCGGACATCATGTTTGCTACTAGTTTATTATCTGGGTTTATGCACAAGCCAAGTCAAACACACTTTGGGACGGCAAAAAGAGTCTTGAGATACATTCAAGGTACTCTTGACTTTGGTATTGTGTATGAGAGAAATGTTGAAACAAAATTGATAGGATTTTGTGATAGTGATTGGGCCGGATGTAGTGATGATATGAGAAGCACCTCGGGTTATGCTTTCTCTCTTGGTTCCGGCGTGTTCTCTTGGGCATCAAAGAAGCAACAAACCGTGGCACAATCTACCGCCGAGGCCGAGTATGTGTCGGCATCATTGGCAACCTCACAAGCAATTTGGCTTAGAAGAATATTGGAAGATGTTGGTGAGAAGCAAGGAGAAGCTACTCCAATTTTTTGTGACAACAAATCCGCAATTGCAATGGCAAAGAATCCCGTCTACCATAGCCGAACAAAGCACATAGCCATTAAGCATCACTTCATTCGAGAAGCCGTGGAAGATGATGAGATTGAGATCAAGTATTGCAATACCGAAGATCAAGTGGCGGACATCTTCACCAAAGCTCTTCCAAGAGATAAGTTTGAATACTTTAGAGAAATGTTGGGTGTCACAACAAGGCATTAAGGGGGAGTGTTAAAATGTTAATGTCATGTTAGCTATGTTTGTAATTTGTTTATTAGCTTATGTCCTTTTTAGTCTTTTGTTATCTTGTAATAGATGGGTGCCAAGTGTATGGATGATATATGATCCTTCTAGGGTAAGCTTGGCATAGAGATCAACTCTATTTTGTGTTGTAAAAAATCTGCTGGAGAAAGAAATACATAGCAGCCCCTGTTTTTTGCTCTACCTTTTTCTCATCAACTCAAACCTCTTCACTTGTTACTTCACAAAAATCAATCACAAAATTAGTTTGGGTATTTGAATACAAACCCAACACGGAGATAGGAGAGGGAGGTTGCTTCGGCTAAATCCACGCTCCCGTTGACAGGAAAAGAAAATGCACATATGAAAGATGAAAAGAGGAAAGGTGCAAAAGCTACTTCTTCGCCTCCCAAATATGAGAGAACCATATACATAGAAAGTAGAAACATATTAGAGAGAGAGCTCAAAGCTCTTCCAAATACTCCTTGATGATTTGCAAAGGTACTAACTTTTTTTTCTCCTAACAGACCTATTTATAGGCTTTCCAGAACCTGTTAACACGGAGGACCTGTCTAAAACACATCCAACCCAACATGTTAACGTACGATGCCTCACATTTGATTCCCAAAGCCAATTAAACTCTGAAGGTATTTCGAATAAAGGATATATTTGTAATGACCAGTTGTAAAAATAGGATGATGTATATCAATTGACATGTCATCTTATAATGGCTCAGGCATATGATCATCCTACTCATGAATTTCAACAATCATCCTTCTCATTTCAAGCTTCTCAAAGCATAAGAGAACATAGAACTGTGAGATGACTCACATTGTTCTAATGACAGGTGAAAGTGCACCCACCAGGAGAGAACACCGCATAATACTCTGATTCTATTGTGTTGTAGCACTTATCCACTCTATGAGACTCTTCTGAAATGAGTGCACCTACTGGTGTTGAATATGACTTTTTGATTTTTCATTGTTTATTTTTGCATTTTGGTCCATAAAAATCAAATATTGAAAAGTTTACGCCTCACTTTAAGGGTGGTGATATGCCTCATGCTTGCCTTTCAAAACATTGCACCTACCTCGACCATGACATGACTGTGGATGACTATTTTCTGCAATCTATACCACTATCATGCATAAGATCCTGAGTAATCACCATCATGAGATCCACAAGATCCACTTGAACCCTATCTACCAGCAAACTAATCAAAACAAAGTTGTCTCTTCCAATAAAGACTGAAGAAACAGCACCAGAAAAAAGTTGACAGAAACCTTATTTGACTAAGCAATACTACCTCACAAGCCAATACCTATCCCCTAATGATTGAACCAAAGTATTAAGCCTAGAGTCGGAAACATAAACTCATCATGCTGTTTGAGAATGTCAGATAATGAGAGTGAGGAGAGATACAAAAAGAGGCAATGAGATCCATCTCGTTATTTAGGCAGGACATTAGACATTTAATTCGCAAATGATCAGTGACGATTGAAGACAAGTGCTTTTATGTTATTCTGTGGGAATGATGGTTGGTTAGTTGAATGAAAATATACGGAGTGGGTTCGTATGGATCTACGAGAACCTAAAAATGAACTCTGATCAAAGCTGGAAAAAGGGTATCTTAGAAGAACTCTGGTTTTGAGTTGGGAAAGCGAAGGGGGGATTTTTTTACTTGGAAGTAAAACTAAGGGAGATTCATTGGTGCACCCTCATCCTGGAGAATGAGTGGGGAGCTGGATGAGCAGAATTGGCAGGGATATTACGAAGATTTGAGGAATCAAAATGCAGCTGAGAATGAATAAGGATTGCACATCCTGACGTGGCTGTGGTAAGCTTCAATTTGGGTTCACCGTGCCGTGACAGTGTATGACGCGTGAAAACATGTCAATTTTTTTTTAGCATTGAACACACGCCAGACGCTTGTTTAACACGCAACCTGACACGGCACGGTAGCTCATTTGAAAATGTTTTAAAAAAAACTTTTGAGGTGAAGTCTTGACATAATACAATGGGTGATAAGTAATGGGTTTAAGTAACACGAGAAATGTTAGTGGATACGGCACGGTATATTGCACAATTAATTAAACGAATAGAGTGAAGGTCAGTTGGCAATGATAAGTGGTGTTGATGTTAAGGTGGAGTATTTTTCCTGTCGAAATAGACTTGAGTTCTGCAAGAAAGTTTCTGGTGGGTTGTGAGTGTGTGATAGATTCCCTGCTGCTGGCATGCTGCTCTAGAATTCGGACATTCACGGGTCTTGGCGGCACCTTCACAATACTCTCTTGTTTAAATCTTCGGTAGAAAAACTGACACCAAAATCACCAAAGCATATCTCTCCTCGGCTTATTGTGGAGTAAGAAATGTGAGAACCCTAAGAAGCCTCTCGCGGTCAAGATGATGCTTTAGCCCAAAAAAAAAACCTGATCTAATACATTTAAATTCTTTACAATTTAGTTTTTTAGTTCCCTTTATGTTTTTTTTTTTAAGTTTCACTGATCTCTTTTAGATAATTTGGGCCGTGTGAGTTTTGCAGATTAAGTCATACTACGGCATTTCCAGGAATTTGCTGATTAAGTTTAAGGATGATACAATAGATGAAACCCCGACACTAGCACAGGTGCTTAGCTCAGAATCTGCCATCAGTTCAATGCTGGATATGTCGATTCGCTTGTTGCCCGGGGATCACAGTCTTCCTTTGCAGCAGGTGCATTTTACACCAATAATTTTCATCAGGATGAACATCCTTTGCTGCATTTAAATTCTATTTTTTTTTTTCTCTGTATAGGTTTTTGCAGGGTTGGTACGCTGACATTCTGTTAATGTTTTTGATGTACCACTGTTTATTTTTATTTTTGTGCTTTAAACTAGGGAAAAAATATTCAAGTAATAACATTTACATGAAAAAGGTTATTTCCCCTTCCGTTTTACAGTGTTTGGTTGACACACAGGTACTAAAACAGATTATTATATGCATTTCATATAGGAAATATAAACATCACATGCACTACTATACAAGCACATATTTACGCGCACAATGTGTAGATCATTGTGCATACATAGGGCATTAAGTAATGTAATATTCATAAAAAAAATTTACATGTAAAGAATAAGAAACAGGCAATTTACTAGTATAAATTCGTATTTTGTAGGCTCTCCCGGATGTTCCACCAGCAATGGCAGATGCTGTAAACCGAGGAGGAGAGCTTTTGGCAAATTTGACGGCAGGGACACCATGGGAGTCGGTTGCAAGAGATGTAGGCAACACATTAGGTGTAGACTCTAGGATTCTTCGTGCAGAAGCTTCGAAGGACATAGATCTGCTTGTGGATGTGATCGCGTCTTGGATGGCTTCAAACATGGGTCCAAAACTTTTGAGGCCATGACGAGCTTGGCAAAAGTCACACTTAAAACAAATGAGTCAAAGTTTGGGTGGAAAAATAGGCACAAGAAATAATAGGAAGAAGATTTCTGTAAGAATATTGTGAAGAATTGGTTTCCATCCTCCTTTTTATTTTTGTTCCGTGTCCCACGAAGTATGACATGACGTTTATATTTCTGCACCCAAGTTATTGTACAAGTAAAAGGGTTGTAATGTCTCCAAGCCTTTGTATACATGAATTGGATATTTAATCATTGTATAAACAAAAATCTTATGTTTGTTCATAAAGTGTTATTCTCTAGGTCTGAAAAAAAAAAAAACAAACAAACAAAAAAACAAAAAATTGCTTTCTTACAATACATCAAAACTACCTTCAGTATCATTCATGTACTCTGGTTGAACAAATCGAACTAGCAGAGATGTCATCCAAGGTAGTTCAATTGTTCCAATTGCTGAGTTCTTTGTTTTCATCCAACTATGAGGGTGTATGGCCACAACTTCTGCTTCTATGATCTTGCAAAAATAAATAAATAAATAAATAATGCATTTGACCAAAAGTTGCCCAAGGTAATTTTTGGCCAATAGCAATTTTTTGCGATTGACTGTATTTTTACGATTCTATCATAGAGGTTTGCCAACCAGTTTTATTTTGTCTTTTGGAGTACCATAATCACTTACGAACTCCCCAAGTTGTTGCCAAAACACAGTAATCTTCAGTGCATTTCAGAAAAGCAGCATGTAATGCAGTGTTTAGAAGAGATGCTTCTAGATTATTTCTTCTTTCCAGGAATTATCTATGCCGTTCAATCACAAGAGTAGCAACAAATCACGAGAGAAAAAAAAAAAAAGAGGATGTTTTTGGGTAGAATGAGTGAAAATGGTAGAGTCTTTACACAATTTATCAAGAGATTCAATCCCACATTAGTAACAAAATCTGAAGAGGTTTCCAAATAACAAGTGTATAACATGGAAATATAGAATTATAACACCTTTATCCCACACACACACACATACATATATATATATATATATATATTACATCAACTGGGCAAGGAAAATGTTTGATATCGTCTACTTACTCAACTAGGTGTACAAACAACTAGAAACACTCAATATTTCATTTCCATCCATAACATCTATTCTTCATGAAACAGATATAAGCCAAGGCCAAAACGGGCACATGCTTTGCAGAAAGCTATTTGTTCTGCAGCAGCAACTGGATCTACAATGTCTGCATTGACACATGATACTGTCCCAGTTGATTCACGGTGTGCCTGCATCAATATGTTGGCATTAAATGGTTACTGAATACAATTGTTTACAGCATTAGTGTGACAAACATTGCAGCTTAGAGCAAGAAATTCACAACAAATCAACAAGACATTTTTCACAATGTGATAATTCCATCTGCTCTTCATGTCATTATAATCACGCTTAATACTTAATATCAAACTTATAGTTTGCATGAAAAAAGAGTCATTCAGAATGCATCATAAGACCTTGTCAGTCCAATTTCCTGATGCCAAGATTTGAACTTAGGGGTGGGGGGGGACAGGCACACACTTACATGGGATTCGGGGCAGCACCCACAGCATGGTTTTCTTTTTCTTCAGAAATACAGGGGTATTTTTTTTTGAGAAGTTTAGCATTAAATCCCCGGTAGTGAAAGTTACTGGTTAAATGACGCATTGGAAACTTTTTTGGGTAAAAAGTCCTTCAACCCAAGTCTTTTGTTAAGAGTAGAACCACTCTAAATAAAAATCTCGACGAAAGTTTAGTGAAATTTCACAACTCGTTAGGATTTTTGTGAAGTTTTATATGTGAGGGAACCTTTCGCTAAAATGTTTTCCTTGTTAGACCTAATGCTTAAAATGCACTCTAAATGGACTAAAACCTAATCACCATTTTTTTTTAGGGTTTTGAAAATGGTGTGTGGGTGTTCCGTGGGTTTCTCATATAGTGGATTGAGGGTCAATAACTTGATCAAAAAGAAAATGGTGTTCATATGCTTGATTTGTTTTCCCTAGTTTCACTTGTAAACAAAGAATCCTTAATACGTTTAGAAGAGATATCTGCAGGGGCCTTCAACACTTGAGGCTAATTGAGTAAATAGGATGTTTATTTGGGTAAAAGTAGGAAAAATTTAAGAATTTAAGGACCAAAGTACGATTTCTGAGTTTACACGGGCAAATTAAAAAAATCAGGAGGGACACAAACGCATACAATATAAAATATGTAGGGAAAACAAATAAATTTAAGGGTAAATTACACAAACCTCCCTGAGGTTTGCCTTAGTTACACGGACCTCCCCTGAGGTTTCAAAAATTACACGGACCTCCCTCGAGGTTTGTAATTAGGTAACAAAACGCCCCCTCCCCTAACGGTCCGTTAGTTTTTTTACATTAGCCCCCCTGAAAATTACAATTAGCCCCCCTAATATTATAAAATTGTCATACTAAGCCCCCTTTCTCTAATTTTTTTGTGCTAATTATAAAATCCCTCCTCCCTCCTATGTTTTTGGGTTAATTTTTTTTAGCATTAATTTATATCATATACACAAAATACATATAAATAGGTGCAAAAAAAAAAAAAAATCCCCGAACAAACCTCTATCAAGCCCCCCTATATTAATTTTCTAGATCCGCCCCTGCCATGGTTCAAAGTCGCGGTATCGGAGACCGTTGTGATGACTCGGTGTCGCGGTGATGCGACCTGGTATCGGGCGATACGCTAGATTTAAGGTTCAAAAAAATACAAAAAAATTATGAAAATTCTAAAATAATAAGAATAGCAAAATTTGCTTAATAGATTTCCTGAATACACAATGTACCAATTATAGAAGCACATCTTATTCAATTCAGACGCTGCCGATCTAATGTCTAATAATTGCACACACATAATTGGATCTAACTTGTTCAATACTACCAAATAGTAATACATATATTACAATAATATGAAACATCAGTGCCACATGGAGTATAGTTATTCTACAGTAAATAACTCTCGTATTTTAGAGCAAAAATAAAAAATAAAACAAACACACACACACACTAGGAAAAAAAATAGGAAGAAGAAAAAATTACTAGAAATTGGATAATATTTGTCCAACATCATTTTTTAATTTTTTATGTTGTCTAATCTTATTTTTTAAAGATAATATATACACTCAAAAAGTATAGTTATTCTACACTAAACAACTCTCCTATTTTAGAGCAAAAAAATAAAAATAAAACAAACACACACACTAGGAAAAAAAAATAGGGAGAAGAAGAAATTACTAGAAATTAGATAATATTTGTCCAACCTCATTTATTTAATTTTTTATGTTGTCCAATCTTATTTTTTTAAGATAATATACACTCAAAAAGTATAGTTATTCTACACTAAATAACTTTCCTATTTTAGAGCAAAGAGCAAAAAAATAAAAATAAAACAAACACACAAACTAGAAAAGAGGAAAAAAAAAAATTTACTAGAAATTAATAACCTAATATTGGGTTATTCAGCCAAAAACAAAAAAAATAAAATTACTAGATATTACTCCTACTATATATATATATATATATACATATCTACTATGGTTGTGTTAAGCCAACACACCACCGACACACACAATCACACCCACACAAACACTCTACACACACAATCAGACACACACACACACTCGACACACACACACAGAGATCGCACAAACAGATCGACACACACTCAATCACACACACACGACACAGATCGCGACACACACACAGAGATCGCGACACACACTCAACACACACACAACTCGCGACACACACACACACACACACAGAGATCGATGACATACCTTCGGGAAGAAGATGAAGATTTGAAGAAGAAGATGAAGATCCGAACTCTGAAGATGAAGATGATGATCTGAAGAGAGAGATATGAAGATGAAGAAACCCTTGGGAGTTTTGGGAGTTTCAGACAGCAAAAGGTATGTGCTTCCAACATTTTTTTTGCTTTCGATCACCTCAAAACCCACGTTTCGGACGATCCGTACCGATTTTTCCTTATCTCGTCCGTATCGGCCGAGATAACTCGCGATACACATTTTTTTTGACTCGACTGTAACTCGCCGAGTTGACTCGTATCAGCACTCACCGAAACCGAGTTAACTCGGCCGATACGACTCGGTATCGACCGAGTTTTCGAACCATTACTGTCAAGTGAGTACACGGTAATTCGATATCCATTGAGGCATTCGTGTAATTAAATGACATTTATACGATTTAAATGTTATTTGACTTATCTGGTAAATTGTGAATAGTAAATTTACCTGTAGAGTAAATTTCTAGTAGTTTTGATATTAATAAATATCATTTTGAACCCTGTGGTGAGAATGTGAGTGACACGTTGCATAAAAGGTAGGTGGTATGGAGATTTCACAAAATTAGTTTTCAGAACGTAATTACGGACCCAAACGGAACTTAGACAAAAACTTTTATAATTTATAGCTTTCACTCGTGAAGTCAAAAAATGGATGTGCATGACGTTTCAGGGGATAATTAGAAGTTTAGAGAACTCGCGGGGAGTTAAACACGATTTCCGAAAGTCGTGCCTATATATAGAAAACCATGAGATATTTTCATTAGTTATAATTTTCTAACCTAAATCAAGAGAGAGGCAAAAAGGGGATTTATTGCTTCGAGCTTCAAGACACAAATCGACGAACTTCCGATCGTCAACTTTTTTCCAAATTTTATATTCGGACTCCTTGAGGTATTAGCTACGTTTTGATGTCTATTAGGCCACGTTTGGCAAATTATTTCCGAAAAGCTAATTTTAAGAATTTAGGGAAAACATGTGTATACTTGTAGGAATCGCTTGTAATCGGATATTCGACGTTTAATTGGTGTCCTAGTACTTTCCCTAAAGTATTATAGTCGTAGCACGAGGTATGAATTCTTGACTTATGTTATATAGTCAATTTTGGATGCTTTAAATGTCGAACATGATTTGTGATCCGGGCAAAATACATGTGGTAGTTAGGCCCGTTAATTTACTCGCGAATACGTATGAAAGCATGTTTGTATGGTTATGTGAGTATGCTAAATGTCTATGTAGGTCAAAGGGGAGGTTATACAAATTCATGTCTGGGGTAAGCTTCTCGATGTTTGAGAATTTAGTAGCGACGGCTACTGTGCATGGTTTGGGAGAAGGCCCAGCCAGGGCACTGGATGAGTAGTTTGGGAGAAGGCCCAGCTACGACATCAATTCCATTACCGGGTGAACGCGTATCTCTCTCCCTAGCGACTATTTGTTGTTGTGACGATATTAAGGCATGAATTGTCATACATGCATTTGTTTAGAATTGTACACTCAGCATATAGCTGAGCAATGGAGATTTACTCCATTGCAGGTTTGAAGAAAAGAAAGATGGAATGCGAGGAATGAGACCGTTGGGATCATTCGGAGGAATTGGGGTATAGATTCTTGTAACCGAATCATAGAAGCTCTGGATCGTTTTTGGGTTGATGTAATATTCTTTTGAAAACCTTTTTAAGTTGGTTGGAAGTGACCTGGAACTCTTGAGTCCGCGTCTTGATGTTTAACACGATGAATTTCATGTTTTATGAATTGTTGTAGCACTTATGAGATTTTGATCCAAACGAGTCTTTGCCTCGTTCCGTTAATGTTTTCAAAGCTTAGACATGCAGTCTAATATATTTACATACCTTTGGTAAAGTTTCAGATCGATTGGGAATTTGTATGTTGAGTTTTGTCGTAATTGCGACGTTTTCAAAAAAGTAAAGATAGGCAAAAGTGGACTGCCCGTGAATAGTGTTTTTACAAAGGAAGTACCTTTTTCGGAAAATATTGAACTGTTCTATTTTGCTTTTAAGGTACATTTGGGGTCCCTAATAACACTTTTATAGTTAATTTGAAATATAATTAACTTTTAAAATTGATACGGATTTTACGAACTCATAGTTCAATGTTTTGTTTTTCTTCCAAAATGAACTATGTTTTAAAGAGTTTCTTTAAGTTTCTTTTCCGCTGCTAGAGTTATAGAATGAATTGGATGAGCCTCGGTGGCATGCCACGTGTCCTATTTCCGCCCGCAGCGGGATGGGTCGTGACAGTTTTCTTCCAAGGCTACGAGGACCTGAAGAGGAGGCTAACCCGGGACCATCCCGAGTGGGACATTTTGTCCTACGAAGGGATCGACTCGGACTTTTGGGAAGTGGGCCCCACTGCTGCTGATAAGGCCGAGGGTGCTGAAGACATTGCCCCGAGTGGGGATACTGAAGACGTTGCCCTGGGCGGGGGTGCTGCCCCGGGGGACGGCGCCGCCCTGGAGGGAGAGACTGGAGAGACAGAGGAGGTGGTTGTAGTAGAGGACCTTTAGCTTGCTTTATTTGATTTTTTTTTTTTTTTTTTTTTTTGGGGTGGGGGGGAAGGCTACTACAACTGCCCCCCGGGCTCTGTACAAAATTTCCATTAATGAAAAGGTCCTTTGAGCCCACCTTTCCTCATCAATCACCATGCTGATTCTGTGCTTGCCTGTTTATTATTGCCTGTGACCGACCGGTTTTTAGTCTTTTAGTAACTCTGCCTTAGCAAAAGTTTTTGCACTGTGACCGGTAAAGAACACTGGGTTTCTTGGGGACCTGTACTATAGGTCCTGCTCGGTAATGTGGAACCTGGGTTCTGTTATTATTCGAGTGGTTTCTCTGGACATTGTAGGTACTCAAGACTGTTTAACGGTGGCCTCACGTGCCTAGCCCCGTGTCCTGTTGAATGCCCGGTGCAATTACCTGTTTTGGTTCGGAGTTAGATACCGGCATCCCCCTGCCCCCCCCCCCAAGCTTTTGCTAAGGCAGGAGTTAGTAGAGGGAGCGACCATTGGTAACCGACCTGGCACATGTGTGGTTGCAGGGTCTTTTGGGACTTGCCATCATCAGCCACCTAGGGGGGCTCGCCCCATCGTCGGTTGTGGACCTAGGCGAAGCCGCGATGCGTTGGGTATCACCCCAAGGTCTTCTATGCCTGGGGTGTGTCCCCGAGGTCTTTTGAATGCCTGGGGTTTGACCCCGAGGTCTTTTGGATGCCTGGGGTTTGACCCCGAGATCGTTTATACGATCGAACACAAGGAGAGAGATTGCTCGGCAAAAAGGAAATTTTATTCATTATTAAGACTGCTTGGGGAGAGCTACAAGTTTCCTACCCAATACTGCTTTCGTGCTTTATTGAAAGTACTTGCGGAGGTGCTGCACATTCCAAGGATGAGAGAGGTCTTGCCCATCTAGAGTCTGTAGCCAATAAGTGCCCGGGCGGTTTACGCCGATGACCCTGTAGGGTCCTTGCCAGTTCGGGCCCAACTTCCCATGGCTCGGGACTTTTGTTAACTGGTTTACAATCTTGAGGACCAGCTCCCTCACCTGGAAACTGCGGCGCTTGACCTTGCTGTTGTAGTACCGGGAGACTCTCTGTTTGTAGGCTGCGACTTTCAGATACGCCCGATCCCATTTTTCTTCTATTAAACCAAGCTCTCCTCTAAGGGCTTCCCCGTTGCCTTGCTCGCTGAAGTTCGTCACTCGGTAGTTGGGTAACCCAAACTCTGTGGGGACTACCGCCTCTAAGCCGTAAGTGAGAATGGTGTCTCACCTATCGCTGCCCGAGGAGTAGTTCGGTATGCCCACAGGAGGGTCGGTAGTTCCTCTGCCCAAAGACCTTTGACGTTTTCAAGCCTAGTCTTGATTGACTGCAATATTGTCCGGTTTGTCACCTCGGCCCGTTGGCTTAGGGGTGCTCGGGAGAAGAATAGTGATTCGATATCCCGCAGCTCGAGCAGAACTGTCTGAATACCGGGGTGTCGAACTGTCTGCCGTTGTCGCTAACCAGAACTCGGGGAGTGCCGAATCTGCTAAGAATGTTTTTCTCAACAAAATTTTTCATCTTTTTTTTTTTGTGATTGTTGCCAAGGGTTCGGCCTCTACCCACCTGGTGAAATAGTCAACAGCGATAACGGCGAACTTGACTTGCCCTTTTCACGTCGGGAGGGGACCAACAATATCGATACCCCACTGAGCGAACCACCAGAGACTGAAGACTGGTGTCTGGAGTTCTCCCGGGTGGTTGATCAATGGCAAGTATCTCTGACACTTGTCACACCTCTTAACATACTCCTGGGAATCCCGGGCCATCGTCGGCCAATAGTAGCCCTGCAGCAGGGCCTTTCGATAGAGTGTCTAGCCTCCCACGTGGTTCCCGCACACTCCTTTGTGGATCTCATGCAATATTGTTTGGACATGTGCGGAGTGAACGCAGCGGAGATAGGAGATAGTGAAACCCCTTTCGTAGAGGATACCATCAACGAGGTGGTATCTCGCGGCCCGATATTTTTCGCACCGAGCTTCTTCTTTCTTATCCGGTAGAGCACCGGTGGTGAGGTAGGTCACAATCGGGTCCATCCAGCTAGGCCCTAAGGTGACCGGGCCAACCTCCATGCCCCTCGGGTTGATCACGCTAGGCTCGGGCAGCTATTCCACCCTTATCCCGGGTAAATCTGACTCGGAAGATGAGGCAAGGCGGGCTAACCGATCGATCCTAGTATTCTCGTCCCTCGGGATCTGTGTGATGGAAAATCCCTTGAGTTTCTTGGAGACCGTTCGGACGAATGTTAAGTAGGCCACCATGTTCTCTTCCCGGGCTTCATATTCCTGATTAACTTGGTTAACCACAAGCTGGGAGTCGTTGTATCCCTGAACTTGCAGTGCACCCATTGAAGTAGCCAACTGTAACCCAACTAGTAGGGCTTCGTACTCGGCCTCGTTGTTGGAGGCCCGGAACCCGAAGCGCAATGCATACTCCAACTGGATCCCATCAGGTGTGGTCAGGATAATCCCTGCCCCGCTACCCTATTTGTTGGATGAACCGTCTACGTATAAAACCCAGGTCGGGGTGTCAAGCTGTAGACCGGGCGGCGTGACAGGCGGTTCGAGCTCTTCGGTTGCCTCTTTTGGATAGGTGAATTTCACAAGAAAATCCGCCACTGCTTGCCCCTTTATTGCCGTTCGGGGTCTGTAAACTACCTCGAATTCTTCCAACTCCAATGCCCATTTGACCAGCCTCCCGAATGTCTCTGGCCTACTTAGGATCCGGCGGAGAAGTTGGTCCGTGAGGACCACGATGACGTGGGCCTGGAAGTACGAACGGAGTCTTCGGGTAGAGGTGATCAGGGCAAAGGCTAACTTCTCGATGCGGGAGTACCGGTTTTCTACACCTTAGAGCGCTCGGCTAGTGTAGTAGACCGAGAATTGTATCCCGTGCTCTTCTCAGATAAGTGCCGAGCTTATCGCTGAATGAGACACCTCCAAAATACAAGAACAACTCCTCCTTCGGTATGGGTGTGGAGAGTAGAAGGGGCGATGTTAGGTACTTCTTGAGTTCCTAGAATGCTTCCTCGCACTCCTCTGACCACTGAAATGCTTTGCGGAGGATCTTGAAAAATGGGAGACATCGATCGGTAACTCGAGAAACGAATCTGTTTAGTGCACCTACCCGACAGGCCAAGCTCTGTACTTCCTTGGTTGACCGAGGCGACCACATGTTGATAATTGCTTAAATCTTTTCGGGGTTCGCCTCAATTCCTCGTCTGCTGACCAAGTGTCCCAAAAATTTCCCGGATGAGACCCCGAACGTGCACTTGGCCGGGTTCAACCTCATCCGGTACTTTCGCAGAACGCTGAAGGCCCCGGACAAGTGCTCTAGATGGTCTGACTCGTCTCGGCTTTTGACCAAGAGGTCGTCAACGTATACCTCCATCGACTTGCCGATCAAGTCCTTGAACATTAAATTCACCAGGCGTTGATACGTTGCCCCGGCATTTTTGAGGCCGAAAGGCATCACCTTGTTGCAATACGTGCCTTGGTCGGTTATAAATGAACTTTTCTCCTCGTCCCCAGTGTACATGCTTATCTGGTTGTACCCCGAGTAGGCATCCATGAATGAAAGGAGTGAGTGACCGGCGGTGGCGTCCACGAGGAGGTCTATTCTAGGAAGGCGAATAGTAGTCCTTGGGACAGGCCTTGTTTAAGTCAGTGAAATCTACACACATCCTCTACTTCCTGTTACTTTTCTTTACTAGTACGACGTTTGCCAACCAGTCAGGATAGTGGACTTCTCAGACGTACTTTGCCTTCAGGACCTTCTCAACTTCCTCACGTACTGCAGCTTGTCTTTCAGGGGCCATGCCCCTCCTCTTCTGTTTGATCGGTCGGGAGCTCAGATCAATGTTGAGACGGTGAGAGATAACCCGGGGGTCAATCCCCGGCATGTCCTCATGGCACCAGGCGAAGACATCCCGGTTCTCTCTCAGGAACTGGATCAATTTTTTCCTTAGACTCGGGTCTAGGAGAATGCCGATGCTCACGGACCGTTCGGGGAGCGCTGGGTCCAGCGTCACCCGTTCTGACTCTTCCACCGGGCCTACTCCATCCTTTACGTCCCTTGGGTCCATTTCCTGGACGTTCAATGTTTTCGCAATCGCCTCTCTGCGCAAGGAACTAACATAGCAAACTTCTCGGGCCCCGGGGGGTCGGGAACTTTACCACCAGGCCATAGGTAAACACAACTGCTTTGGCTTTGTTGACCGTCGGCCTCCCAAGGATGACGTTATATGCGGAGGGGGCCTGCACGACCACAAAGTTTGTGGGTACGGAGACCTGCTGGGGGTGAGTCCCCATGAGAACCGGAAGTTCGATCATACCGAGTGGTAGTGTGCTCGAACCATTGAATCCAACCATAGGAGTTGCAACCGGCCGGAGTCTGTCTCGTGATATTCTTAGCCGGTTGAACGCCGAGGCGAAGAGAATATCGGAGGAACTACCGGTGTCCACCAATACTCTCTTCACCGTGTAGTTAGTTGGCTATGGAGATTGTCATGACCAAGGGGGTCATCATGGGGGCAGTGAAGGTCCCCTACGTCGTGAGACGAGAATGTTAGCACATTCGTCGGTTGGGAGTCGGTGGATTGGACATGCCAGACATCCGCTCAAGATGCCGGGCATGCCTCTTCCTAGCCGACTGCAAATCCCCTCCGCCCGAGGCCCCTCCGGAGATCACATTGATTTGCCCGAGGGGTTGTGGCTGCTCGGGAGCTTGGTTATCCACCCTAGGTCATCGGTCCGCCGCGACGAACTCGGCGAGGTGGCCCTGTTCTATCAGCCTTTCGATAGCCATCTTAAGCTTAAAGCAGTGCTCCGTGTCGTGGCCATGGTCTTTATGATACCGGCAAAATTTGTTCTGGTTTCTTCGGCGAGGCAGCGGTCTTCTTACCTTTCTTCGGCGCCACAGCTACCAGCTAAAGATTTGTTTTCAGGGGAAATCTGTCGTTTCCCACAGACGGCACCAAACTGATGATGCCAGAATTTGGGTAAGAGAGATTTAGAGAAAGAGATGTGCACCAAGAGATTGTATGTGGTTCTGTCCCGTTAATGAGGTGGCCTACGTCCACGTGTGCGTCAGTGCGCTTTCACTAACGGATCACCGGCGGTGTCTGGTGAGCCAACAAGGAGGGCGGCACTACCAGTTAACCGGCCGGGTATATGCGTAATAGTGATATACTTTGCTATTCTTTAGGTTCAGAATGCAATCCTCCTTTACGGGGGTGGGTGGTCTCTTTTATAGATTCAAGAGACCACCCGCACAAGGTAACTATCAGATTAGGAAGCCTAATCTAATTGCATATTAATGAGCATAAATCATGGGATGTTTCCTAAGCGGTTTAGGTAACGTCTTCTACTTTCTATTAGTCTTCTGTTTGAGTTAGGAAACTGCTAGAACTGATCGACATGAATCACGGGATCAAGCCCGGGTTGCGCCTATCTCGGTCCACCAGCATCATGTATCCCCGAGCGGTTTTACCTGACGAGGCGGTTCCGGGCTTGACAGCCCGGGATGATTGAGCAACACGTCCCTTTCCCAGGTGACTTGGCATTCTACTGCGGACGTGGCAATTTGGCTTTGACCAGATACTTTTGTACCTATCATATTCTAAAGATATACTTCTTGAAACTACATAAATTACAATGTGGATCAAATACAATTATTATGAAAATTTCCTTTTGATCCCCATCCGTCCATTAAACCTATGCATTGAACCTATGTTCTTGGGGACAATAAATTGATGTAACTCAAAGTTTTACAGATCAATGAATGAACATATTTCTACAGCTATTCAGCTTTCAAGGCCTATGAGACGCGTCCTTCGTTTTGTGTGATGCCAAAGAGACCCTAGGTGTGAAGCTTAGACAATTATTTCTTCCCTCTTCCTCTTCCCTTCATTTCAATTCAAGTTTATTCACAAAATAACCCTATTATTTACTGTTCACGTTTACTGTTCATTGTAAGAAAACAGCCCTGACAGTTTACATTCTATCACTTCATCAAAACCTCCTTTGTGTCCTACATCACGATCATTGCTATGGCATCAACTTTGACTCTCCTTGTACATTGTCATATCTCTTGATGGATCACAAGCAAAAAACCTGTGGTGATCCTGAAATCCCAAAGGAGAATGCTTATTACGCCTTTCTTAGTGCCTACCTATGGTTAAAATGGTCTTTGTCTCATCCAAGGTGATCCATATCATTCATGTGTCCCTATGGTCTACAACCCAGTTTTATATGTTACCTGAAAGAACCCTCCTTCCAAGAATGTGGACTCGAATTTCCCTAAAAATGTTATCTTGCAAATCATCTCTGGCCATCCCTGGGATGAAGGGTATAACTACACCATAATTCGTGGACCTGGGAGTTGGTGTTATGTACCGTTGGTTAAGTGGACAAAATTTGAGAGAACAGATGAATTACCCTTTCTAGTTAACTTGAAAAATTGTCAGATAGCTTAATATGGAGGTCCACACGAAGTTCCTGCATAATTGGTCTTCTGAATCTCATAAATCACCCCTATCCTAATCTACCATGAGCATCAAACAACTTGCGGATTATCATTTGTGTATGGGGAAAAGAAGAGAGATAGGTTTAACAATGAATAATAAGTGCTGATATGAAAATCAAGTTGCAAATATCCCAAATACAAAGTAAAAAAACGAAGCCTAAGATGTGCTATAAATTATTGTTTCAAATCGGTCAAGCCTGCCCCTATTTTAGACACAATATGACATCACATAGGGGAAAGTTCAAAATACCATCCAATATTTGTACTTGGCAATATGTCAGATCACACAAAAACAAAAAAAAGGGAGGCACACCTCTCCATCTGAACCTCGTATGGTGACACGGTATACCACAGTCACACTTCCATTATCTGAGAAAATGACATCACGTATCTCTCCACACCAACCTGAAAAAAAAATTAGAAAAGTTCATCTGGTATTTGTATCTATTACTGAAATCACGGGAATTAAGATGTTGTTATGATGATTATAGGACATAATAGAGACACTAATCAATCACAACTACCAAGTGTCGAAAAGAAAATTAATGTAAAAAAGACTTCCAAGAGACGACCTAGAACAGAAAAACCCTATTATGCGTCCACTTTGTTAACATTGGAACTCAATTGAGAATGAAGATAATAATGAGGCTAAAAATGACCAATCACACCACGTTGAACAGCAACACAAATGTCTACAAATAACCGCAAAAGGATGATCAAACGTAAAGATGATAAATGTTAAGATCGGACGACATACTTCTTTATCTCACATGGATGTATCACTATGTGCATGTATGTATGTGTACTCTACATACATGCCCACATACAAGAAAGTAAGATAAAATATGAAAAGAGACTCAAAAATCTTAAAATCCGATAGATCAGAACATGCATGAGCAACATACTAAATTGGGAAACACAAAGACATCAAACAATTTCTAAATGACAAAAAATAGAGAATAGATAGCTAGCATATCAAGCCTTCACAATGGAACCCCACAATGTTGTCAGAAAAGCCAATATAGATAAAAAGTAATTCACCAAAAGAGCAGAACTCTATGTCCTTAATGGAAGTAAAGCTAAATCACAACTTAAGGGCGATGCAAGGTTGTCAGCACTGGAAAAGTCATAGAAATTCGAGTTTTATCCTATTAAACCAAAATAAATAACTGGGTGCAAAAACAATTTCTAAGCAACTACAAAACCTAGTGTGGCTATGTGGGTACTAGATAATACCCCACTAGGGTCCATGGCCATGTGGCACAGGAGGCTGGTATCTCATGGGTCCACCTCATAGCCACTTCATTCATTTCCCCCTTGTGGTAAAAGGTGTTCCTCGCGATGCTGGCCTACATAAGCACAACCGTTGCAAGTGTGAGATCTCGCGATACACCAGGGATGATTTAACCTTTCTAGGTTAAGCCTTGCCTTCTCTCTAATATCTCTCTTAACATGGTATTAGAGCCACCACCCAAAGAGGGTTTCTCGCCACCACCCTAAGAGGGTTTCTCGCCACCACCATAGACCACTGCCACCCACCATCACCATAGAGCACAGCCGCCCATCACCATTATGTCCACTATCCCTAGCCGACACCCATAAACCCACTTCTACCTGCCGACAGACACACTGTACCCATATCTCCCAAACACGCTACCGACATCCATAAAATTACAAACCGACACCAACTACTTCTCACCCATAACATCCAACATCCAATTGCCCAGCTGACAGTCACCCATGCCCAAGCCGATAACCCCTTTTCATGCCCAAACCCTTGCAAACATCATAAACTCAACCGAAATCCACAAAACATTCTGTTTTGGTTTCTCCTATCTTCTTCCGACGTACTACACCTCAAGAGTTTAGTTTCACATCGAACGGAACATAATTGGGTAATTTTGATTGGCGGAATCTCAGCGTGTTACATTGGTCCCTGTATGGACCTTGTTTAGTTTATTTGTTCTTGTGGTGATTTATAGTGTTGATGTTTGTTCTTGTGGTGATTTAGTGCTGATGTTACGTTCTTTGAAGGTACATCTTTCTTTTCATCGACGGGTGCTTTGTTAGATGTTGATGTTCTTGCTTCGTCTTCTTCTGTTCCCCTGCCCATTCCTCCTACTCCTTTGGGTTCTCCACCTCCGCCTTCTAGTTCTAAACTATTATAGGTGTACAGCCACCGTAAAAAGCCATGAAGGACTGAAGACCCGCCCACTCCACCTTCTCCCTCATCGTCTTCAGTTGGTGTTCCCAATCTGGTTGATCTTCCTATTGCTCTTCGAAATGGTACTCGCTCTTGCACACAACATCCTATTGAACACCGTTGTTTGTTTCTCTAATTTATCTCCTTCACTTTGTTCGTTTGTTAGTGTCTTGTCTTCTGTTTCTGTCCCTCGGTCTCTCTCAGGCATTGGCTTCTCCGGGATGGAAGAGTGCTATGGATGAAAAGATGGACGCTCTGTACAAAAATGGTACGTGGGAGTTAACTGATCTTCCTTCTGGGGAACAGGTTGTGGCTTGTAATTGGGTGTATGTGGTTAAGTATCATCCAGATGGTACTGTTCAAAGGTTGAAAGCTCGGTTAGTTATAAAAGGGTACACTCAAACCTTTGGTGTTAATTATTTTGAGACTTTCTCTCCCGTGGCTCATCTCAAATCTGGTAGTGTGTTGTTGTCTGTTGCTATTAATCAGGGGTGGCCACTTTATCAACTTGATATAAAGAATATCTTTCTTCATAGTGATCTTCAGGAGGAAGTGTACATGGAGCAACCTCCTAGGTATGCTGCTCATGGGGAGTCACAGAGAGTGTGTAAGTTGAAGAAAACCATCTATGGACTTAAACAATCTCCAACGGCCTGGTTTGATAAATTTAGTCAGGTAGCTAGTTCGTATGGGTTAAAGAGGACAAGTCCTGATCATTCAGTGTTTCTGAGACATAGTTAGAAATGACCTATTGTTCTAGCAGTTTCTGTGCATGACATAGTGATTACTGACAGTGATAATGAAGGTATACAGTTGTTGAAGTCTCATTTAAGCAAACATTTTCATATGAAAGATTTGAGTCTACTACGTTATTTCTTAGGTATTGAGGTAGCCAGATCAAAGGAAGAGCAAAAAAGCAAAATGTGTTATGAGATCAAGTGCAGAAGCTGAGTATAGAGCTATGGCTCATACTGCTTGTGAGATGTTATTGGTGAAATCTATTTTGCAAGAGATGGGATTCTCAAGTGATGAACCTATGAAGATGTATTGTGGTAATCAGGTTGCCATGTGCATTGCCAGTAATCCAATATTTCATAGGAGGACCAAGCATATTGATATTGATTGCCATTTTATCCGAGACATGGTCATGAGAAAATAGATTGTTACCTCCTTTGTTAGGTCTACTGCTCAATTAGGAGATGTTTTCACTAAAGCTTTAAATAAGGGACTCTTCCATGATCTTTGTAACAAGTTGGGCATGATAAATATCTATGCTCCAGCTTGAGGGGGAGTTAGAATATAAGTATTAAGTTTAAGGACATTTATGTAATTATATTATGTCTAATATATATATGTGTGTGTGTGTGTTGGCTAACCTTTCTAGGTTAAGCCCTTACCTTCTCTCTAATCTCTCTCTTAACATTACCATAATGTGGTTATAAGGGATTGTTGGGGTCTTTTGGCTTGGTGGCTAAGGATAAGAGGTACGTTAGGGACTACCGACAGATACCCAGTGGTCCTTACCCCTTTTAGAGATCATGGGAGTGTGCCTGGTACCTCTGTCATAATATGGAATAATCAACTGATAGCTATTGGTGGTGCTATACGCCATATGCCAAGGCATAGGGCCAGTTGTGCGAACCAACACCTATGGTGAGTCACGCTTGGGAAGGGCTATATATATATATATATGAGAGAGAGTGACCCAGGAATAACAGAACTTTTGGAGACCAAGAGAGAGAAATATTGTGATTGCCATTCTTAAGGAATAGAGGCATAAGAGTCTTCCTCCATTGGAGACCAGCTCTAGAGCTCTGCCAGGACAGTGCCCCTTTTACTCCCTCTCACATTCGATCTCTAAATTGCTCTGTCCTTTCACCTGAGTCCATCCCTCTGAATCGCTCTCTCTTCTGTGCTATTGAAACGTGATAATCATTCCATTACTAACACTCAATCAAAACCTCATACCCACACCTAGTAATCAATATCATAAAGGCAACATATTGGTACTAGTTGGTCAAATTCTCCAATTACATCAAATGAACTAAAAATTGTTGAACCAGCAATTAAAACAGAAATTCAAAAGCATATTTCATGGTAGATTTGAAAGTGAAAATGCTATTGAATTAGAGATCAAACCAAACCTGGAGCGTAAAAACTCAACATCCGATTGGCATGGTACCTGGACACAACAGACAAAAAAAGAAGAAGAAGAAAATGAAAACCGTCAGATCAACCAAATTGAATCGAAGACGGAAAAATGAAGAAGAAAAGGGAAGGAAGGAATGATATAAAAGTAGTGTACCAAGGGATGGTGGTAGAATGAAGATCATGGTCGTCAGGTTTGACGATGTTATCAGGGACCCTCTTGTTTAGGTCTCGTAGGATCTCGGCGAGAGGGCGAGTGATGCACGATGACTTGTCCAGCGGCACCACGTAATTCGAATTCGGCATCGATGATGACGACGACTTCTTGTTACTATTATTATTATTATTATTATTATTATTAGCATTGTTGCTGCTGCTGCTACTACTACTGTTGGTATTACGGTCCACAGCCGCCGATACACGCAACGAAGGAGTTGTGTAAATAATGCTATAATACTTCTTGTACGTGTTACCACCAGTAGTAGAGCTGAAATCCATCTCCCTCGGCGGCGGCCTCCGCCATGATGAGTAGGTGGTTTTGACCGCCGGCATCATCGAATGCTTGGTAGTAAAGCTGCTGCCACTTTGAATTGCCATTTCCTCCTAACTTTCCCAAGAGTGCTGCTCTGCCTCTGCGTTTGTTGGGGGAAGTTTCTAGATCGGACAGCTATATAATACCCAATGGCCAATGCTTCCTCCTCTCACCTTCCCCCCTCAAACCCTTCTGCCCAAAGGAAAAGGGGTAGGTGTGTTTTTAGCCCCACGTGGCCAAATATTTTTACTCCTATGTGTCGACAATCGACATAAGGCCTGTTTTGGGAAACGCAGAAGGTCCACTCTCATTCTCATTTATATCCTTGTTCTTGTAACAATAATGCTACACACACAACCAAATGCACAACCAATTGCACAACACTGCTTAAAGTGTGTTGGACTTTGTGCTAAAAAGCCAGTACACACACTGCACATCATTTTGTGTGTACAGGCTTTTTAGCACAAAGTCCAACATTTTTAAACAGTGTTGTGCAATTAGTTGTGCATTTGATTGTGTGTGTAGCATTACTCTGCTTGTAATAGACGAACATCATGCTGGATTAATGATCCATGACTTTTTAACTGATCACTTTTTCTCAATATAAAAAAAAAAAGATTTTTTTAAAAGAGATACATATTCATATTGTTTTTTTTTTATATACAAAAAAAGTTGTTTATTAATTTCGAAAATGAACAATATTTTTAAATAAATTGTGAAAAAACTAGTCCAAATAGTCATAATTTTTTAAAATATAGGGGTGTCCACGGGTCGGGTGAGTCGGGTTTGACCCCCACCCTGTCATCTATCCAACACATGGTCGGGTTAGACACCACTCACCCGTCATCCACCCATTATCCATCAGGTTCGGGTGGTTTTGGGTTAGGTCAGGTGAAAATCGATGCACTGTTTTGGGCTATTTTATAGGCCTTGTTTAGGCAGCTTTATATCTTTTTTTGGGTTGTTTTGTTACAACTTGCAACTTGCCTTTGCTGAGCAACCTGTTTTTTGGGTCACAAACAATTAAAAAACTAACATCCAAATTCCAACATAAGAAAATATAACCAATATTAATCTCTAGGCTCCATCATCACCATGGTAACAAGCCAACAATAAGTTTAACTGTTAAGCAGAGTCTCCCTGGTAGTCTGAAACAAAAACAACAAACCAACAAGCCATTGTCCATACAAATTATACAATCTTGACATCAAAGCGTCAAAAATACCAAAGTATTGAAGAAGGCAATCAAACACACAACAACTACTAGGTTTGGATCTAAAATAAGAAACAACAAACCACATTAAAAAGGTGTTCAAGCAAAACAAGACATCCATAGCTCCACTTCTACCAATTCCATAGTAGACTTAAGACATATTTGATCTCCACCTGAAAAGGGGAAAAAAAAGGTTCAAACAAGGATACATATGAGTGTTAGAACTGATATGTACAAAAATGTCTAGTGAAAGCAAAAGCTCCGCTCCTAACTAACCCGAGCAGTATGCCGGTATTATTAGGTCCCAACCAATAGGTTGGGAATGCATCATGGGCTCAGTTCATCTTGGGCACGACCCAACCACAATCCATGATGTGATCCAGAATGTTCCAGACAGTTTTCTACACAATCTAGAAGACTAATGGAAAATGAAAATTGTTTCCTAATCCAATTAGGAAACTCCCACAATTTGTGCTAAGCAATTCCAACCAGATTGTATTACCTTATCAATTTACTTACCATATACGAGTAGGTCTCTTGTATCTATAAAAGAGACCACTCACCTCCTTTAAGGGGATCGTATTCTTATTTTACACATACGCATATACTCGGTCGGCCTCTGGTAGCTTTGTCTCCCTTGTTGGTTCACTATAGACCCCCGGTGATTTGATAGTGTACGTGCTCTGACACACATGTGGACGTAGGTCTTTTCATTAACAGGGTCAAACCAAATAGAATTTCTCTTGTCTAACTCTTCTTATTTTATACCCAAAATTCTGAAGGAAAAAGTGGTTTAAAGTTAGAGTTTAAACGCGCAGCGGAAATAGGTTAAGTTATAAAACTTTTGGTATTCCAGGATCTACTACTTGTCAATTCCATAGATGCGTACAAGGGTGCAAGAATTATACCTTAGTGTCTTGAACCCAATTCTGAAACTTTAACTTCCAGCAGCCTGCACTAGATGATCTTCACCCTTATGACTCCTGCGGATGCCTGCCGGAAAGACTAGGGTTGGTGGGAACCCTAATAGAGAGGATAGGAAGGTTTCGGGAAGACTATGATAGTTTCTGCAGCTTCTGCGTATAAAAACGACGATCACTTTCTTCCAGAACGCAGCTGCCCTATTTATAGATTTCCAGAACCGACCTAGACTTCGATCGATCGAAGTGACTTCGATCGATCGAACCTTCGATCGATCGAACCATTCTCGATCGATCGAACCTGTTGACTTCAATCGATCGAACATACTTCGATCGATCGAACTTGTCTTAACAGCTTCCTCAAGTGTCTTTCCAAGCATCCTAGCGGAGCTAAGAGTGGGACCTCCTAGGCTCTTTATTGTTGGCTCAGACCAGTTTGTTAATTACCATGACCAAACTCTTTGATCAGCAAACTAACTAACTGGTCAGTTAACGTTTATTCCACTATAAAACGATAACTGAACTCCAACGCAAAAGAACATATCCGAAGCGATAACTAGACTTGTATGGTGTACTAATGTCCCTCTACCGTCAGCATTCGTAATCATATTCAGGTAGTCGGACAACTGTTACTGTCAACCTGAATCATGATTACTTCTTGTATTCCTTGAGTCCCATTCACTACTCATGATTACCAAACATGTTGATAACTCTTATCAACAAGACTGCAGTACTCAGTAATCAACTTGGTGACATTCTCAAGGGAATGCTTACTCTGAATCAGAGGGTAGATTCTATCTTGACAATATATGTTCACAACCCTATGGACATGACATACCCAAGATACCCAGGTGTTGATCTTCTATAGACCTCACTGATTGGTAAGTCAAAGCAGCCATATCCATAGTCTGTGTTCATAATCATCTCAAGATTGAGAACACGTACCTTATACAAGTTATGAGTTCCTATTGACTGTTGACTGCCTTAAGCGTCAATAGGAAAGCTCAGGTCCGTCAATGCACTATAAGCACTAGCATATCAACTAAGAGCTACACTCTAGTGATTGAGATTAATCACTCCATCCAATGGTAGTTAATTATGCTACAGTGTAGACCTGATGAGGTATCCAGTCTCATCATCCACTGTGACATATTCTAAGTATCAAAGAATAGTAATTCGTATCTCACTTGTGTGTATCTCATACACACACGAATTGCTTACTATGATACCTAAGGACAAAACAATCATCTCATGAAAGAAACATACACAATGAAATGTAAAGCTGATATCCATATATTATAATGCTAATGTCTCATACATAAAGTAATGGTTTGAGGGCACAAACCCAACAAACTCCCACTTGCACTCACAACCATTCAGAACTACATCTAAGACCTAGACTATCTAGATGACGATCAAAGACCTTCTGTGGTAAGGCCTTTGTAAACGGATCAGCAAGATTGTCAGCGGTGGCAGTCTTGGTGACAGTCACATCTCCACGTTGAACTATATCTCGGATTAGGTGATATTTCCGCTCTACGTGCTTTCCCTTCCCGTGGTTCCTTGGCTCCTTGGACTGAGCCACTGCCCCACTATTATCGCAGTATAGCGTAATAGGTGACAGCGACGCTGGTACCACCTCGAGTTCCATAAGGAACTTCTTGAGCCAAACAGCTTCCTTTGCGGCTTCACAAGCAGCCACATACTCAGCTTCTGTAGTTGAGTCTGCAATGCATTTCTGCTTAATGCTCCTCCAACTAACAGCACCACCTCCCAAGGTAAAGAGATGTCCGGATGTCGACTTTCTCGAATCGTTATCTGACATAAAGTCCGAGTCAGTGTATCCTACTGGAATTAACTCACTACCGCCGTACATAAGCATGTAATCTTTAGTTCTTCTCAAGTACTTAAGAATGTGCTTAACGGCTGTCCAGTGCTCTGGACCAGGATTCGATTGATACCTGCTAACCATGCCAACGGCAAAGCAGATATCTGGTCTAGTGCATAACATCGCATACATGAGACTTCCCACTGCCGAGGCATAGGGAATTCCTGCCATGCGATTCCTCTCCTCTTGTGTCTTTGGACACTGGTCCTTGGAGAACGCTAAACCATGCCTGAAAGGTAACAAACCTTTCTTCGAATTATCCATTGAAAACCTAGTTAGCACTTTCTCGATATAACCAGCTTGAGATAATCCCATTATCTTTCGCTTGTGATCCCGAAAGAGCTTTATCCCAAGAATATAGCTCGCCTCTCCTAGATCCTTCATATCGAAAGTACTAGCTAGCCAAACCTTGACCGTTGACAGCGCCACTACATCATTCCCAATGAGTAGAATGTCGTCAACGTAAAGCACAAGAAAAGCCACTACTTTTCCTTCACATTTCTTGTATACACAAGGCTCATCCAGATTCTGTATGAAACCAAACGACTTGACCGCTTGGTCAAATCGGATGTTCCAACTTCTGGATGCCTGCTTAAGCCCATAAATGGACTTTTGCAACTTGCATACCAAGTTACCTTTCCGACCAGCTATGAACCCTTCTGGTTGTTGCATATAGATGTCCTCCTCAAGATTGCCATTCAAGAATGCAGTCTTGACGTCCATCTGCCAGATTTCATAATCTAGGCATGCAGCAATGGATAAGAGTATTCTGATGGACTTGAGCATGGCTACCGGCGACAAGGTTTCCTCATAGTCAATGCCCTCCCTCTGAGTATAGCCTTTCGCCACAAGCCTTGCCTTACAGGTCTCAACCTTTCCATCAGATCCTCTTTTCCTCTTATAGACCCACTTGCAGCCAATGGGTTTAATATTGGCTGGAAGTTCTACAAGATCCCAGACCTGATTGGAATCCATAGATTCCAATTCAGCCTTCATAGCTTTAATCCAATGAGCTGAATCAACATCAGCCATTGCCTCTTCGTAAGTGGTAGGATCAGATTCAGATTCTATGGAGACAGCTTCAAAAACTTCTCCTAAGAACATGTATCTATCAGGCTGGCTGATAATCCTCCCACTACGACGAGGTACCGGTACGGAAATGGGTGAAGAAGTGGTATTTTCTTGATTTTCATCGTTATCAACTGCGGGTTGGACTGAGGGCTCTCCTTCTATCTCTCTAAGATCTATCCTTCCCTTAGGTTTATGGTTCATGATATAATCATCCTCCAAGAAAACAGCATTTGTACTAACAAACACTTTCTGTTCTCTTGGATCATAAAAATACCATCCATAAGTACCCTTTGGATACCCTACAAAGTAACATACTTCCGATCTAGAATCCAACTTGCTCATCTTTCCTTTAAGGACATGTGCCGGACATCCCCATATCCGGAGATGTTGCAAAGAAGGCTTGCGCCCAATCCACATCTCTCGTGGTGTCCCGGGAACAGATTTGCTTGGTACTAGATTTAGTATGTATGCAGCGGTTTCCAAAGCATAACCCCAAAGGAATAATGGCAACTCTGAATAACTCATCATCGACCTAGTCATGTCTAAAAGAGTCCGATTCCTTCTCTCCGCTACACCGTTCTGCTGAGGCGTACCAGGTGCAGTCAACTGTGACAGAATCCCATTCTGTACAAGGTGATCAATAAACTCATTAGAGAGGTACTCGCCACCTCGATCAGATCGAATGGCCTTGATATGTGTGCCCGATTGCTTCTCCACTTCAGCCCTAAACTCTTTGAACTTTTCAAAGGCTTCAGACTTGTGCTGCATTAGGTATACATATCCATACCTAGAGTGGTCATCGGTAAATGTTATGAAATACTCATAACCACCCCTTGCTCTAATATTTATTGGTCCACACACATCAGTATGAACTAATTCCAACAATGCATTGGTCCTATTGCCCTTTGCAGGAAAGGGCCTTTTGGTCATCTTACCCTCCAAACAAGATTCGCAGACTTCCATTGGTTCGAGAACCAAATCGCCTAAGACCCCTTCTTTGACTAGTCTGCCAATCCTATTCAGATTGATATGGCCAAGCCTCATATGCCAAAGCCTTGTTGGATTAGTGGAAGGTTCCTTTCTTTTAGATGGTAAAGTTACCACTGAGTTATTAAGTTCCAAACAAGAATCTTTTGAAATATTGGGAGTAATCACATACAAACCATTTGATTTAACACCAGAACATATTAAAGAACTGCTTCTTTTAATGACAACTTCAGTTCCAAAATGAAAGGAATAACCATTATTCGTTAAATTAGAAACTGAAATTAAATTACGTCTCATTAAAGGGACGTAAAGTACATCTGATAAAATCAAAACTTTATTGTCTGAAAATTCTAAAACTACGACTCCTATAGCAACCGCAGATACGGTTGCGCTAGAACCTAGAGTAAGCACGATCTCCCCATCACTGCATTTCCTGGTTGATCTGAACCCCTGCAATGAATTACAGATATGGTTAGTCGCACCAGAATCAATGCACCAAGTGTTTGAAGTATCCGTAATAAAACTTACTTCAATCACATGTGATTCAATCATACCTTGAACTCTTGTAGCTAAGAATTCTGGACAGTTCCTCTTCCAGTGGCCCTTCTCACCGCATTGGAAACACTTTCCTTTGCCTTGGCCACCCACCTTCCCTTTGCCCTTACCTTTTCCCTTAGATTTTGCAATCTTAGGGACCGGTCCAACACTTGAACCACCAGTGCCAGCCTTCTTCTTTCCTTTCTTACCTTTTGGTGTAGATCGGGAAGAAGAAGCGCTTTTCTCAACATTTAAAACGCTGCCCCCAGGTTTGATCACCCCTTCTGCTGCCAGTAAAGAACTCATTAATTCGCTCATTGAAAAATCCATTTGATTCATATTATAGTTTAGTTTGAATTGAGCGAATGATGGCGACAGCGAGTTGAGGATCATATCAACTTGGGTCTGTGCATCGATGTTGGCTCCCAAGGTCTCCAGTTCGTTTAAATAACCAATCATTTTTAAAACATGTTCTTTGACTGGAGTACCTTCCGACATCTTTGCACTCATTATCTTCTGCATGGCTACCTGTCTGGCAGGCCTGCCATGCTCCCCAAACATCTTTTTCAGGGATGTGATAATGTCACTGGCAGAATCGTTCGATTGGAATTGGTGTTGTAACACACCAGCCATTGAGGCCAGAATGTAACAACGGGCCATTCCATTCGACTTCTTCCATTTGTCGAACTCGCGTCTGGCAGCTGCCGAAGCATTTGCCGCGGGTTCTTCAGGGCTTGGGGTGGTGAGGACATATATGTGATCCTCCGCAGTTAAAACGATGTCAAGGTTACGTTTCCATTCAATGTAGTTATTTCCAGTTAACTTGTTTTGAGTGAGTATGGTGGCAAGTGGACTAAATGCAGATCCAGACATTATGATTACTGAAAATCAAACAAACAAAATAAATATGGATATCAGAATTGACAGTTTGAAATAAAAGAATCCTTAAAACTCTTATTTAAAACAAAGTCGCCGGAATATCGAAACGAAAGAATAAAGCCTCCGTGTGGTGGTCAATGTTCGATCTTTCGATTTATCATGACTTATCCGCTATGCAACTCTTGCAAAATAGCCATGACTCCCGAACCTATTTGATCTCTAAGTTTCTGAATAATGCCCCGTGTGGGATCCCTTATCCATAGCTTAGCTAGTGTGTACCATTAACTAGGATCCAATCACAACCATCTCAAGTAGCGCCTCCGTGTGGTGGTCACCCTCTAACACGTCTGATTGATCCTATCCATAGGAAGTTCACATCTAGTAACCAATGAGCAGTGTACCCTCCGTATGGAATGATCACCCCTGGCGAGGTGACACAGAATACACTACTGATCTTACAATGAACCGTTAATGGAAGATCGTGGGTGTTATTTGATAAGACCCTCTCCCACTAGATTTAGTAAATTAAGGATTTTGCTTTTGAAAAATGTTTCCACACACTACCCATAAACATCCAATGTTTACTAATGTGTTGAAAAACGGTTTTTAAATTTTATTTTAGAAAACTTGTTTTAAGTGCATGCAACAATGTATTATACGCCAATCACAAAACAAGCACATAAAACAAAAAACTAAAATGAAATATAGGCATTCAATCAATGCCTCTATCTCCCATGGCTCTATTTCCATAGATCCACCTTCTTGGTTTGGTCGCCTCCGGCTCCATCTTTATGGACAACGACTCCTTGCTCCATCTTCATGGAATTTCTAATTCTATTACATTGGACCTATGCTTCTTTTGAAGCTTACAATTTATCTAGAAAAAAGAAATAGCAAAAAGGAAATAAAAGGCTAGGGAAACCGGTGCGACTTTCCTTTTCGTAGGATTGAAGCCGCAGCGCCCTTTACATACGCCTTAAAACCAAACCATTAATAAATTACAACATGCACCAATCTCAAACAATTTAAATATAAATATTTAAACGACTTGGTGCCATGGGAGATAGCGACTAATTTTGCTGCAAAAGGGTTAGTCGTACACACATCCACACATACATAACAAATATATGTAACTATTGGAACACTTAATTGATTCACACAGTATATAAACACTTTACATACTGAATTAGAACTTAAAACAGCATCTTACTTCTCTGTCACAGTTCGATCGATCGAAGACCGTTCGATCGCTCGAACCTTCGATCGATTGAACACTGTTCAATCGCTTGAACATTCTGTTTCACAGAATGATTTAAAAATTTTACAGAAATAATTTAAGATTAAAGTATAATTTAAAAAACCCTTACAACTGTGAACAGAACACCTGGACAGAGAATCTGTCTCGATCGATCGAACACTATTCGATCGATCGAACACCAGAAGGCTTCGATCGATCGAAATGAGTTCGATCGATTGAGAACAGAATGTTCGATCGATCGAAACAAGTTCGATCGATCGAACCCACCTTGCATCCTATGCAATCACAGTTTTGTATTCTGCTACGATAACACTGTAGAAACAGATCTGTGACGATGCAGTTTCGAAAACAGTTCTAAAATAAACATGCAAATCAAAACTAGGGTTCCAAAAACGCATCTATAGATCCAAACGAGCGTGGCTCTGATACCAATTGAAGGAAAAAGTGGTTTAAAGTTAGAGTTTAAACGCGCAGCGGAAATAGGTTAAGTTATAAAACTTTTGGTATTCTAGGATCTACTACTTGTCAATTCCATAGATGCGTACAAGGGTGCAAGAATTATACCTTAGTGTCTTGAACCCAATTCTGAAACTTTAACTTCCAGCAGCCTGCACTAGATGATCTTCACCCTTATGACTCCTGCGGATGCCTGCCGGAAAGACTAGGGTTGGTGGGAACCCTAATAGAGAGGATAGGAAGGTTTCGGGAAGACTATGATAGTTTCTGCAGCTTCTGCGTATAAAAACGACGATCACTTTCTTCCAGAACGCAGCTGCCCTATTTATAGATTTCCAGAACCGACCTAGACTTCGATCGATCGAAGTGACTTCGATCGATCGAACCTTCGATCGATCGAACCATTCTCGATCGATCGAACCTGTTGACTTCAATCGATCGAACATACTTCGATCGATCGAACTTGTCTTAACAGCTTCCTCAAGTGTCTTTCCAAGCATCCTAGCGGAGCTAAGAGTGGGACCTCCTAGGCTCTTTATTGTTGGCTCAGACCAGTTTGTTAATTACCATGACCAAACTCTTTGATCAGCAAACTAACTAACTGGTCAGTTAACGTTTATTCCACTATAAAACGATAACTGAACTCCAACGCAAAAGAACATATCCGAAGTGATAACTAGACTTGTATGGTGTACTAATGTCCCTCTACCGTCAGCATTCGTAATCATATTCAGGTAGTCGGACAACTGTTACTGTCAACCTGAATCATGATTACTTCTTGTATTCCTTGAGTCCCATTCACTACTCATGATTACCAAACATGTTGATAACTCTTATCAACAAGACTGCAGTACTCAGTAATCAACTTGGTGACATTCTCAAGGGAATGCTTACTCTGAATCAGAGGGTAGATTCTATCTTGACAATATATGTTCACAACCCTATGGACATGACATACCCAAGATACCCAGGTGTTGATCTTCTATAGACCTCACTGATTGGTAAGTCAAAGCAGCCATATCCATAGTCTGTGTTCATAATCATCTCAAGATTGAGAACACGTACCTTATACAAGTTATGAGTTCCTATTGACTGTTGACAGCCTTAAGCGTCAATAGGAAAGCTCAGGTCCGTCAATGCACTATAAGCACTAGCATATCAACTAAGAGCTACACTCTAGTGATTGAGATTAATCACTCCATCCAATGGTAGTTAATTATGCTACAGTGTAGACCTGATGAGGTATCCAGTCTCATCATCCACTGTGACATATTCTAAGTATCAAAGAATAGTAATTCGTATCTCACTTGTGTGTATCTCATACACACACGAATTGCTTACTATGATACCTAAGGATAAAACAATCATCTCATGAAAGAAACATATACAATGAAATGTAAAGCTGATATCCATATATTATAATGCTAATGTCTCATACATAAAGTAATGGTTTGAGGGCACAAACCCAACAAATTCAACATCATCAGTTTGGCACTTTCTGTAGGAAACGACAATTTTTCCTCCAAACAAATCTCTTAGCTGATAGTCATGCCTCCAAAGAAGAATAAGAAGACTGCTCAACTAACAGATCAGGTGGATTCGCCGGTAGCGCAACAGCGGCTCCCATGACTCCAGAGCAGATCACTACGTCTCTTGGACAACTTATGGAGGGTCAATGTCAAGCCCATCTGCAGATCGAGGCTCTACTAGCCCGACAGAATAAGCCCCCGCAGACTACGAAACAGCTCGGGAACGATGAGCATAGTCAAGTCCCTGCACGGGCCCGACGACACGCCTGAACTGCACCAGCATCCCCCCAGGCTGTGGGATAGTCTGGGAATGATGAGCATAGCCGGGGTCCTATACGAACCCGGCAATGTGCCTGGGCTAACCCAAACCGCACGGGGGATGCCAGAGAAATCATTAATGATAGGCGCGCGGCCAGAGGAGAGGGACAAGAGCGATTGACCCTGATGTTGTCAATATCAAGATATAAAAGTATACTTTACTTTTCTAAAGATTTGCAGTGTAGAAGTAAAGGTCGAACCCACAGAGATTGAAATACTACAGTGCTTTAATTTTAAAACCTAAATTTAATTAATTAAGAAAACGGAATTGGATTTGAATTTTAATTAAACTAATAACAATAAAAATAAATCTAAATTACGAAAGCAATTAAAAAGTGTTTTTATCAATATGTTTAAAGGAACCTAGGATTGCAAATCCACCACTAGCTTCATAATAGGAATATTTATGAATTACTTTAGCCTATTAAGTTGGATGATAATGGGGAATTGTAGCTACAAGCCCAATTCCTCCGTCAAGAAAATAATTATGGTTCAAGCACCAACATAATCCATCTTCGGTTAGCACGAATTATCCCACACTAAATTAGGGTTGTGGCATAATCCGTCTAATCTAGGCATGGACTATTCGGATACTTGATAGCACAATTCAATTTAAGCACCATTATATGTAAACAATCTATACAAGCACATCAAATATAGATCATTGAGCACATCACAGTTAAAATAGATCTAAGACAAGAATAAACTTTGAAAGTAATGATTTAATCAATAGAAGTACGATTTATTTATAAAAATCCTCTAAATATGTAACTGTCATCCATACATAATAAAACTAAAATAAAAACATAAATAAAACCCTATTACTTGGCTAGGGTTTCATTGAAACCCTAGATCTAGAGTTTAGTTGTCCATGGAAGTGGTAGATGGCAAGTAGTTGATGGAGGAGGCCATGGAAATCCTTGGTCTTCTTCTTCTTCTCCTTGCTTCCCTCCCTTCAATGGCTGAATGTGTGGTTGTATATTGGTTGTGTATTAATTTTCCAACCCTTTTATTCAAGTAAAATATGGTATATATAGATTTACAACAAGTTTTTGGAAGCTTTCCTAACCCAAAACGCACTAAAACTGCTGTATTTAGCTTTCCAGACGTAATTAGGCAGTTTCGTTCGCGTAGGAATCATTAGTATACTGAAATACGCAAGTTCCATTTTTACACATGTCGCGCGCGGGGGCCACGCGAGCGCGATGTTGGAACCTCGCGCGAGCGGATCGCGCGCGCGATGTGTTTTTTTTCAGCTTCTTTTTGCTTGCTTTTTCACCCCATTTGGCTTGGTATACTTGATTTCTTCCAACACCTGTCAGAAAATAAAAAATAAAGTAAAAATATACAAAAACAGGATAAAAATGTACTAACAAATGTGAATTAAGGCGTATAAATAGGCTCTGTTCTCTCCCGATCACACCCCCAAACCTACATTTTGCTAGTCCTCGAGCAAAACTAAACTACTAATAACATACTACTCCATTTTTGCATGGATCACGATTGCATTTAGCATATGCAAGAAGCCTTTTAAACCCCTAGGTGTCCTTAGTCGGACGAGTGAAGTCTCGTGAGGGTTCTCATCAACAAGTCACCCACAACCATCTTTATTAACTTATCAATTTAAAAACTTTTATTAAAAATAAAGAACATGATATTCAATACTCCTTCATCATATAGCAAAGATTTGAAATAGAATAACGAACATAAAGAAACATAATGAAACATCCACCTAAATCATGAAAAACAATCTCAAGCACATGCATCGTATAAATCAATAGAGTTTCTCATAAAATTTGCACGTGTGTGATGTGGTAGTCAAATGAACACGAGTATGTCATGAACATGGAATATACTTCGGATAACCATTTAACTATGTCTCGACTACGAATCTCACAATGTCAATTACACTCTAAAATGAAACACTCAGAAACAGGTGTAATTTTTCTAAAATATGTGAGTAAAGGAAATATGTTTTCAAAACGAGAAATGCTCACATATGACTCAAAAAAGATGCATGACACGAAAGAACGGTAGTCTCATGGATAGGATGCCAATAATCAAGAAAAATTAGTCATTACCATGTTTTAATCCCTCTCCCATCATTTTCATATCCAAACCATGTTTCTTAGGATCAAATAGGACTTTTCAAAGGTTGTAATGTGGCTCAGACAATGGAAAAGGATAGAAAGGATTCATTAGGTAGTTTTAGAATGGCATTGTAAGGCATGTTCGATTTCTTTCATTCATCTCTTCTACCAACTTCATCTTTTCATTCTCTTCTTTTCATATATTTTCTTCTTTTTTTTTTATCAACCTTATATGTTTTTCCTTCTCTTTCTTTTGTTTTTTTTTCAATATGTTCAATCTTTTTCCTTTTTTTTTTCTTGCATGTCGGATGACTATTCATTGATTTCTAAGCAACCACCCCAATAGCATCTTGTCTTCTTCTTCTCAATCACACATCGCCTTAACACGACTAAAAGTTGATCAATCTTTCAGGGGTGAACTCCAAGTTGGCCAAATTGGAGCAAAAACAGGATAATGGTAATTAAAAAAAAATAGCATTTTAATGGCTCAAAGGGCGAACTAAGGAAATTTATCATTTATCGGTCGGCAGTAAACAAAGAGGGCCTAAAATTATGTCCTATGGTTATATGGTTCTTCAATGTTTACGACAAAAGATTATTTAGCATGGTAACAAATATTTTAACTTGACTATCAACCAAAACAAGAATAATGAGACTAAACAACGAGTTAATGCGCTATTTCAAGTGAAACTCGACAAACACAAGATGTATTTATAACCCTCTAAAAAGAAAAGATAGGCTCAAAAGCTCACCGGGTCTAGTCTCCACATTATGTTATCTAGAAATCCGAATCATATTATAATTCACATCAAACATGTATTCAAGTGACTACGTGCAGTGCATAAGTTTATGTGCAAAACTATGATATAAAAACTACGATTCAAATGATACATGACCTAAAACGTCTCAATATGACTTTAGCAAATATTTAATCACATCTTTTCATGTTTATCATTCTATAACAATCATAGTTACATAACAATCAAGAAGTATCAAATTAAGATTGCAAAAACGTCGGTAACATCGTTTATTTAAGCACAAGAATTGAAAATTTTCTTAAAAAATTGAAGTATAATGTGCATGCGTGTGCATACCCCCAAACCTAAACCTTTCATTGTCCCCAATGAAACAATAAAACGAAAGAAAAGGGAGTATGTAAAGAAGGAACGGTAATACCTCGATCTCGGCACTCACAAACAGGTGAACACAATGGAATATGTCAATAAATTTCAATGTTACCTGTTACTTCTTGATAAAAGATGAACACAGAAAATAATAAAAGCAGCTAAAAGAACTATAACTAAACTACACGAAATTAAATAAATTATAAGAATTAACAATACTATGCAGACAACACGAAAATAAACTATAAAAGGAAATAAAAGATAACCAGAACTTATGAAAATAACAAACAACTCGATCTAAAAGTATGGAAGAAACAAAAATAGAAAAGTAAAACCTATCAGAGCAGGTGTGGAGGACTGATAGAGAAAACAAAAGAAAATATCATAAAAATGGGGTATCGCGCGAGCGGCCGTCGCGCACGCGACTCCTAATTTTTTTTTTAATCAGTCGCTCGAGCGAGATACCTCGCGCGCGCGAAACAAGGCACGAGGAGAACCCGAGAGCTCATAAAAATAATAACCAAAAATTTCACTAAGGCACATTCTCGCACAGGCGGGCCGCGCGAGCGACGTCTCACGCGAGCGACGTCTCGCGCGAGCGAGCGGCGCGCGCGAGAATGATATTTTTTTCTCAGTTCACTTATTTTATGTATATAAATTAAGCATAACTTTACTCCAACCCCCAACCTGTCCAGAAAACTCAAAAAATGACCAAAACGACCCAAAAACATGCAAAAATAAGATAAACAAACGAAATAAAGCTTGGGTTGCCTCCCAAGAAGCGCTATCTTTTACGTCTTTAGCTAGACCATTCTAGCTCAAGACTCAAGGAGGTCGTAAATCAGAGTTTATACCCTTTAGGGCATTAGGGAGATGTCGGTGGAAAGCAGAAACAAGGTCGTTATGCATTAATTCATTCGACGAATCTCCCTTATCATGTTCAATTCGATTTCTAACCTTTCGAGTAAATTCGTCATTAGGGTCCAGGTTATTCAAATCCATCTACTTATTTTCCACTATATTATTCTCCTCACTCATATTTATTTCTTTACTAAGTTCAATGGTTCTTCTAACCTCACTACCTTCCATATATTGGAAATCATCGTCTTTAGGAGGTTGATCAACAGCGTTAAAAACGTTTAGTTTGAGGTTCATGTTCCCGAACAACACTTTCATTACCCCCGTTCGACAATTGACACGAGCATTAGCCGTGGCTAAGAACGGACGACCTAGAATGATCGGGGTGTGTTTCCTAGCATCTAGCACAGGTTTAGTATCAAGGACCATAAAATCAACGGGATAAAAACATTGATCAACTTTAACTAAGATGTCCTCGACGATTCCTCTAGGTATTTTAATAGAACGATCCGCTAATTGTATGGTAGCGGCCGTAGGTTTAAGTTCACCTAGTCCTAGTTGTTTATAGACGTGGTAAGGTAAGAGATTAACACTTGCACCTAAGTCAAGGAGAGCCCTATGGATGATAGTGTCACCTATGACACATGAAATCGTCGGCGTACCAGGATCCTTATACTTTGGAGGTGAGTGTTGAAAAATAGAACTTATTTTTACCGTGAGAAAGACCTTTTTAGGAGTATGACTACGCAATTTACGTTTTTGAGTGCATAGGTCTTTAAGACATTTAGCGTAAGCGGGAATTTGTTTTATAGCATCGAGGAATGGAATATTGATTTTTACTTGTTTAAATACCTCGAGTATATCTTCTGTTTTTGACCCTTTCTTAGACAAATGTGACGGTCCCTCAACATTAGGTAGAAAAGGTAACTTTGGAACATAGTTGGTTGGGACCGATTCTTTTTCATTTCTTCTTTGATTCACGTCCTCACCCCTCTCTTTATTCGAGTTAACATTTTCATTTCTCTCACTCGTATCCGGAATTTCAACAACTTCCTCTTCTCTAGTAGTCGTCCTAGTCGAAACAGCGTTCACGCTCTCACTTGACCTCCCTTTTTTGTATTGTCCCTTAGGGTTTTGAACAGTTTGCGCAGGCAACGTCCCCTCATTTCTACGACTCACTACAGTAGCTAGTTGTCCCATTTGGGATTCAAGCTTCGCAATGGATTGTGTATAAGAGTGCACTATTTGTGCTTGTGCTTGGACTTGCGTTTCTATGTTTTTAAGGGATGCCAACACCGTAGCCTCAAAAGCGTTATCCCTTGGAGGGTTAGGATTAGGAGGTGGGTGTTGGTATTGACTTTGTTGATATTGAGGTCGATATGTATTAGGAAAATTGTTCGACATAGGATTATAATTATTTCGTGGGAATTGTTGCATAGAATTAACGTGTTGCTCAACAAATTCCGGATATTGAGATGCAGAAGGACATGCAAAGATATTATGTGACGGTTCAGAACATAATGCACAAACTTCTGAAGAAGGTGGATTGGACCTAATTCCCATCCTCATAAGTTGGTCAAGTTTTCTATTTAATTCTTGTATTTCAATTGATTGACTTGACTCAAACTTTACCTCTCGCTTAGGTCGAAGGTACCCCTCAGAACGTACCGACACCGCCTGATGCATCGAATTCTCACTCAAAGTTTCAAATATTTTCCAGGCCTCGTCGGCGCTTTTGTGTAGGAAGGTACCAGCACAAACGGCATCAACAGTGTTACGGACAGAGGGAATAAGTCCCTCATAAAAGACCTGTACCAACTACCACTTAGGAACCTGATGATGTGGACACGAACGTAATAATTCTTTAAATTTTTCCCACGTGTCGTAAAGTGTTTCCCCATCTTGCATCACAAAATTTGTAATCGATTTTCTTATTTGATTAGTTCTTGTGATTGGGAAAAACTTTTGTAAAAATGCAGTATATAATGCTTCCCATGTTTTTATAGTGTTTGGCTCCAAAGATTGGAGCCAATATTTAGCTTTATCTTTTAAAGAGAATGGAAAGAGCCGCAATTTTAATTCATCATCAGTGAAATTTTGGATTTTTAAAGTAGAACATATATCTTGGAAATCTCCTAAGTGCTGATAAGGATCTTCATTTATACGGCCATGGAATGATGGAAGTAGCGAGATGGTAGACGACTTTATCTCAAAGTGAGATGCTGTCGCCTCCGGTAATTCGATACCAGCCTATGGCGTGTAAGTCGTAGGAATAAAATAATCTTTAAGCGGAGGAGGTGGAGGTATATTAGGATTATTTAAATTATTTCCGTTATTTCCGTCAGCCATTTTAATCGATTCGATTTTAAAAATTCGAGTTTTCCTTAACCGTCTAAGGGTACTTTGAATTTCGGCCTGAAATAGAGACGATGGTTCTGGAGTCGATTCGTCGTCTATTTTCCACTGAGTTCTCGGAGCTTGGGTTGAAGACTTACTAACTCTAAGGGTACGTTCAAGTTCAGGATCAAAATTTTGTAATTCAGGTTTACTAGAACGTGTACCAAACATAAACTAAAAACAAAAACAAATAGCAATCACGCAACTAAGATAACAAGCACTCAACTACTGTGATGCATGAATATTATCCTGTAATGCAATGACCGCGTCAAGCCCAGCGCCCCCGGTTTCCTAGCTAATGCAATGCAATTAACCCTAAACTAATGCAAATAGTGCGTCACAGCGCCCTGACTTACAGTGGTTTAAAGCGAGTTTCACAAGAAGCAATTTACTTGAATTTTTTTTTATTGATTTGGGTAAGCTCCTTTGGTGTGATTAGCTAATCCACTCGGAAACGTTAGAATTTTGACGACTCGAGAAACTACAAATAAAATAAAAAGTTAGTAACTCAAAATAAAAATGAAAAATAAAAAAAAGAAAACCTAATCTAATATTTACGAATTAACTAAACTAAGATTTTAAAACTAAAAGGTAGTAATTTGCAATCCCCGGCAACGGTGCCAAAAATTGATGTTGTCAATATCAAGATATAAAAGTATACTTTACTTTTCTAAAGATTTGCAGTGTAGAAGTAAAGGTCGAACCCACAGAGATTGAAATACTACAGTGCTTTAATTTTAAAACCTAAATTTAATTAATTAAGAAAACGGAATTGGATTTGAATTTTAATTAAACTAATAACAATAAAAATAAATCTAAATTACGAAAGCAATTAAAAAGTGTTTTTATCAATATGTTTAAAGGAACCTAGGATTGCAAATCCACCACTAGCTTCATAATAGGAATATTTATGAATTACTTTAGCCTATTAAGTTGGATGATAATGGGGAATTGTAGCTACAAGCCCAATTCCTCCGTCAAGAAAATAATTATGGTTCAAGGACCAACATAATCCATCTTCGGTTAGCACGAATTATCCCATACTAAACTAGGGTTGTGGCATAATCCGTCTAATCTAGGCATGGACTATTCGGATACTTGATAGCACAATTCAATTTAAGCACCATTATATGTAAACAATCTATACAAGCACATCAAATATAGATCATTGAGCACATCACAGTTAAAATAGATCTAAGACAAGAATAAACTTTGAAAGTAATGATTTAATCAATAGAAGTACGATTTATTTATAAAAATCCTCTAAATATGTAACTGTCATCCATACATAATAAAACTAAAATAAAAACATAAATAAAACCCTATTACTTGGCTAGGGTTTCATTGAAATCCTAGATCTAGAGTTTAGTTGTCCATGGAAGTGGTAGATGGCAAGTAATTGATGGAGGAGGCCATGGAAATCCTTGGTCTTCTTCTTCTTCTCCTTGCTTCCCTCCCTTCAATGGCTGAAAGTGTGGTTGTATATTGGTTGTGTATTAATTGTCCAGTAAAATATGGTATATATAGATTTACAACAAGTTTTTGGAAGCTTTCCTAACCCAAAACGCACTAAAACTGCTGCATTTAGCTTTCCAGACGTAATTAGGCAATTTCGTTCGCGTAGGAATCATTAGTATATTGAAATACGCAAGTTCCATTTTTACACATGTCGCGCGCGCGAGCCGCGCGAGCGCGATGATGGAACCTCGCGCGAGCGGATCGCGCGCGCGATGTGTTTTTTTTCAGCTTCTTTTTGCTTGCTTTTTCACCCCATGTAGCTTGGTATACTTGATTTCTTCCAACACCTGTCAGAAAATAGAAAATTAAGTAAAAATATACAAAAACAGGATAAAAAGGTACTAACAAATGTGAATTAAGGCGTATAAATAGGCTTTGTTCTCTCCCGATCAGACCCAGTAATCAGCCTAGGACTGCCCGGCCAGGAGCCGAAGCGACCTTAGGCACATGATTAACCAAAGTCAAAGTCGAGTCTTATCCTTAAGGACAGCGCACTTTGAAGAAGAAGTCTCTCCCTCCGACCCGACTTACCATACTGATACCAGACGAGGCACCGGTCGGGAGGACGTGGAAGCTCGCAACAATGACTTGGAAAAACTGATCTAGAAATTAAGCCAAAAACCAACTCATAATTATACAAATACAGAGATTGAGTCACCATTCACCGACCGGGTCACAGGGTTTGCCATCCTATGCAAATTCAAGTAGCCTCATCTCGACTCTTATGACGGATTGGGAAGTCCAGTCAACCATGTCCAGATTTACAAAGCTTAGATGGCACTAGCGACTAACACCAATGAACTGCCCTGCCTGGCCTTTCCCAGCACTCTCAAGGGGCTAATCGCACAATGGTTCCACTCGCTTATGCCCCAATCGATTAGTGACTTTAAGGAACTCAGCAGGCTTTTCATCATCTAGTTCGTGGGTATGCTTCGCCGACTATAGCCAGACATCTAGCTGCTAAATGTCAAGCAGCGAAACGGAGAATCCTTGAAGGACTATATCGACTGGTTCAACCTGTAAAAGCTTTAGATTTAGGACGTGAATGAGATGGTCGTAATCACAGCCTTCAGCTCGGGGGTTCAGAACACCAAGGTCACCACGTCGTTCCACCGTCAGCGACCGAAAACCTTGGTTGAACTCTCGAAGAGGGTCAGGAAATACATCGACACTAAGGAGTTCTTGAATTCCAAATGTTCAAGCTTCGCTAACGAAGAATCCCCAAAAGTTAAACGAAAATAGGAGACCTTTGAAAAGAGCTCGGGAAAGAAACAAAAATAGGATCAGCAATGAAGTGGTCAGGATCAGACCTCGATCACCTTCATGCCGCTTTCCCGGCCCATCCAAGAGGTCATGGTTGTTGCTGAGGCTCAGAGGCTGCTTAAGAAGCCCACCAAGTTGAAGAGCCCGCCCGAGAAGAAGAATCAGGACAAGTATTGTCGGTACCATAATGACCACGACCACAATACCGAGGACTGCTGTAGACACCCTATTTTGGTTCATCCATTCGACAAAAGGAACCCGCCTCAAGAATAACCCGATGATCGGAATCAGGATTTGTGGAATGTCGATTTTTATAAAGTAGAACTCTGAGAAGCACCGTGTTCTTCAAGATACGTTAGAATAACCTTTAAGAAGACTTAGGTATGTTAGAAACTCAAATTAGAGACAAATATCCAATTTAGGGAAGCTTTTTCACATAAAATGATGAAAAATTACATTTTACCAAGCAAAATCTAGACCTTAGAGTGGGAACCTGAGAACATCCTTTAAAAATAGTCCTAAAATAGGCTAAATTAGTGACCCAAGCCTTCACATTGACCAAAAACCACTTTGGAAAATTTTCAACCCTTTTTACACCTCACAGGTTTGCTCCTGCTTGGAGTCAGCCTCACTCTTTTGACCATAACTCAAAATCTAGAAGCTCTTTTTGAATGAGTCCAAAAACATCTTAAACCTTTCCAACGGTATATCACAAACCCAAAAAGAATAGCTGAGGTGAGAGAATGAAGTCTAGGAAGTATGGATTGAAAACATAACTTCTGAGCTGAGAGCCATGGTGGCTCTCAACTGAGTGCCACACAGTACTCTTGGACTGCTGCATGGCACTCCTGAGTGCCACTGTGGCTCTCAGATATTTTAAATGCATTTTGGACCCAAAACGCCCAAAAATGTGAAAATTTGTGTCTTTTTTGTCCCACATCGCTTAGTTATGAAGTTTTTCACCTAAATCTCCAACTATAAAAGGGGGTCCCAAAAATCCTAAGAACTAGAGAGCTCAAGGAAACCCCCTTGGAGGATTCCGAAGCACTCAAAGTTCTTTAGAAAGTTTAATCTTTTAGTTTTTTAGGGTTCTTGGAGTCCACGGTGCCGGCGAAGCTTGCAGAAGCATTATGAGGGAAGTTATTGAAGTAAGCTCCTTCTTCTTCCTTGTTTTTGCTTTATTTTCCTATTTTGATATTTATTTTCTTAGATCTAGGATGAATTTCTTGTCTGTCCTTCGCATTCTTCATTTTTATTGCTTTTAATCTTTAAAGTTCTAGGGTAGTTGTATTTGTTTGTGATATCCATTAAAGTAGAGTTATCCCAGGCAGAGCTACCCCCAAATGTTGTGGTAGCCGGAGCTGTGGGGTTGGTATCCAATCCATGGATATCCGACCCCGGAGATAACAAAGCCTTAATCGGATCTACGAGTCTAGAATCAGGGCATTCATATAGGAATAATATTGTAGTTCATACTAGTTGGGATAGTAGGTTATCCATGTTTATATTCATGCATGGTAGTTATTACCCATGTTTTATCCATGCACATGCATACACTTGCACACTATCCTCATATAGAATAGTAGGTTATCCATACTAGGAATAACACTTAATTAGGCTTACACATGCACCCTACTACACATAGTAGTCATGTTTGGACATACATATATGTCATCCATGCCTAGAATAGTAGGATATTCTTAGATTATCCTATATATTAAGCTGTTATTGTCCTAACTATGGTCAACTAGGGATAATTGGGAATGTTATGCTATCCCAGGTAAGTTCCTACACTCCATTTTATTTACTGCTTTCTTAGGATCACCTAGGAGCATGCATAGGTGGATAAACACATGGATTAAATTCCTTACATGATTACTTGGGCTTAGATATCATGTTTTTCTAGGGTTTTAAGTGCGATTTTCATGTTTAATTTAATTTTATTTGCTCTCGCATGCATAGGGGAGCGTAGTAATACGTTTGGTCCCCGACTTACCGTTTTAGCACGTGTATTGCATGTAATTGCTTAGTTTCTTGCATGATTTTCCTTAATTAGTTGTTTATAACTTGAATTAGGTTTGCATTAGAAATAAATAAAATGGTCCACATAATGTCTGGTCAAATACCTTGAAAGCTGAGTAGTGGCCCATCTCACGATGGGGCGAGAGGGGGTGTTTTAGCACGATCTAGCTCCTTTCTCTCTCGTACCTTAACCCCCGAACTGAGTTCTTTGGTGACGATAGGGCGGTACTATCTATCCATTGGACTTGATAGATTTAGTTTTCATGGTTTCCTTTATCAAACCAAGTGGTGACTCTATTGTGAGGATCTCTTCGGATTTAGCCTTATGGGATAAAACATGGATTACTCACTCGTGTAGCCTCGGATATGGATCATGGGCATCGATTGTTGCCTTGGGTTTGATAAAAAGCCCCATGGAATCCAAAATACAAGTAATCCAAATCGGTCGAATCGGATTAAGGCTAATGAAGGGTGGTGAACCTCACTCGTGGTTGTTGACATGAGATTTGAAATGGGATCATTCAAGCGGGCTTAATCCTTCTAGGTCCCTAATGATGAGAATCAAGGAAGCACTTAATGGGCTGAATTGGGCTGACTATAAATGGAGAATCCAAGAAGATCAAGGTGGCATTTTTTTGGGTTGATCTTATTAATTGGGCATAAATTTGAAGAAGATAGGGCTGATTATATTTCCTAATCATATTTATGCATGTGGAAGAATAATGGGCTGAATATAACTTCCAAGATATGGCTATTTATGTTTTATAGTTGGTAGTTGGGAGTTTGTTCACGTTTCTATGTGTTTTTAATGAGTTAAACTACTTTTTTGTATAAGTCTATGTTAAAAAACGTGGTAGCTTTATTTCCTATGGTTGGGAGGATGTTCCAACTACTTGCATTTATTTCCTATGGTTGGAGGGTTGTTCCAACAACTTGCATTTATCCCTATGGTTGGAGGGTTGTTCCAATCCTATATATACTCTTTTGTATGGGCAGATTTATATATATGGATTAACACAATTCTGAAGTTGAGCTTTGCTCCTCCCCCTTGTTCTTCACAGAACACAATTTTTGACTTATCAATCAGCCTTTCGTATCTGATTGTGGCGTCTTCACACACCATGACTTATCAATCAGCCTTCCGCATCTGATTGTGGCGTCTTCACTAATCTTTGGAATACCCGTGGTTTACGTCTCTTTATAGGCGTTGGGCCACGGGTTCACTATCACAACAATCTGATTTTAGCTTTTCTGGGTAAACATGTCAATTTTGTTGTTAGGTCTCAATACAAGTTATTGAGGTTCGCATCATTTGGTATCAAAGCTCAGGCTCTAAAATCAGATTATCTATCCATTTTGTTTTTGTGTCTTTGTTTGTGTCATCGTGTTCTTAAAAAAAATATTCTGATCGTTGTGTTCTTCATATCTTGTTCTTGTTCGTGTTCGTATTCTTGTTGTATTGTGTCGTGCACAAAGTTACCAAAAAAAAAAGTATGATTTTTTTTTCTTGTGTTGAGTCGTGCACTTCAAAAAAAAAAAAATTATCATGCATTTCCTTTGCATGGATTTGAGGACGAATCCTTTGAAGAGAGGGAGAATGATGAGAATCAAGGAAGCACTTAATGGGCTGAATTGGGCTGATTATAAATGGAGAATCCAAGAAGATCAAGGTGGCATTTTTTTGGGTTGATCTTATTAATTGGGCATAAATTTGAAGAAGATAGGGCTGATTATATTTCCTAATCATATTTATGCATGTGGAAGAATAATGGGCTGAATATAACTTCCAAGATATGGCTATTTATGTTTTATAGTTGGTAGTTGGGAGTTTGTTCATGTTTCCATGAGTTTTTAATGAGTTAAACTACTTTTTTGTATAAGTCTATGTTAAAAAACGTGGTAGCTTTATTTCCTATGGTTGGGAGGATGTTCCAACTACTTGCATTTATTTCCTATGGTTGGAGGGTTGTTCCAACAACTTGCATTTATCCCTATGGTTGGACGGTTGTTCCAATCCTATATATACTCTTTTGTATGGGTAGATTTATATAATGGATTAAACACAATTATGAAGTTGAGCTTTGCTCCTCCCCCTTGTTCTTCACATAACACAATTTTTGACTTATCAATCAGCCTTTTGTATCTGATTGTGGCGTCTTCACACACCATGACATATCAATCAGCCTTCCGCATCTGATTGTGGCATCTTCACTAATCTTTGGAATACCCGTGGTTTGCGTCTCTTTATAGGTGTTGGGTCACGGGTTCACTATCACAACAATCTGATTTTAGCTTTTCTGGGTAAACATGTCAATTTTGTTGTTGGGTCTCAATACAAGTTATTGAGGTTCGCATCACCTAAGCTTGGTTTGGGTACCCATAATTGATGACTCTACTGGGGACTGAATTAAGAGGGTTAGACTCCAAAACTTTCAAAATTCTTTGACTTTATATTATGAGGATCGCACGTGCATTAGTTTTAGGAAATTTGGGAGGACCAAAGTTGAGGGTCTGCAGCTTGTCAGATCCTCTCTGCAGAGGACTTTCTTGCCCTAGCACGTACCTAACGGTATAAAAAGTAGTCCACACACCACACCAAATCCTGTAATGGGAGGTATATAGGACTCTCACTGGGGGACCCTTTTTAACTCTATCCACCCTGATGCATAGAGGAACCATAGAGCCAATCCTTTAGGGCTTGACCTAATATGACAATGTGCGCATACACACTTTACTTGCCCTTTGGGATTATGTGGCATGATAAGAAAGCCTATACGACATGTGGTACATAGACCTGTCTAATGCCCAAGGCATTCTATCTATATGAAATGCTCGCCACATGATATGAGGATGGTTTGCTTATATGTTATACTGGGAATATATATCACGAGTTTGTAGGACAATGAGTCAAAACCTTGTTTGTGTCCTATTTGCTAGAGTAAGCCCTAATTAGACCTAGGTTATCATAAACCCTATCATACATGAAATTCTAGACATGGAATGGCTAGTGTGACATTGGTTATGGTGGTCAATGGGATGAGAAGGAATACTCAATGATGCGACTAGGACTTATATGGCTACATGTTGATAAAGTAGTTACTGGATTTGTTCTCTTCACATTAGCATACATAAGCATACATAACATTGAGGGAACCTAAAAAAAAGATAATGAAAAGTAACGATTTCTTAAAACGGGCATGTGTGGGTATGCAGACTGTCTAAAGATAGCTTTAAGGAAAACTGTGAGCATACCTTCTTGGGTTCGTCCCCCTGGTTTAAGAAGATTTGTTTGAACTACTAATATTGGGCTACCTATGGCTGAGGAACAAGAGAGAATAGAACAAATAGAGAATACCATGGCCCATCAGGGGCAACAGTTGTAGCTTCTAATAGACCATTTTGGGGCAAGCTACCATGAACCCGCAGGGCCTGCCTACTATTGATCCACTCATACCACCTCCACTTCCTCCGTTTATTGTATCTAAGAACCCTGTTGATCCAAATCCTGTCAAGGAGGAAGATTGGTTCGATGATGGTGTACGTGGAGATTCCAAAAAGATAATGCAGGATAAGTTGGACTGTTTAGAGAGCGTGATGAGGAAATCCCATGGTGTGTGATGATTACCTGTTATATCTAGAGGGCTTCTTTGAGCCTGCAAAGATCAAATACTCTACGAAGTTTAAGATACCTGACCTAGAAAAGTTTGACGGAACCGGGAACCCTAAAAGCCACTTGAAAATGTATGTCACCGCCTTAAGACCTGTAGGATTGGGGAATGAGCACTTGGCCCAGTTGTTCTCTCGTTACCTATCTGGAGGAGCCTTACAATGTTTACCAGCTCTTGAGTCCTCCAAGACCTGTGAATGGGAGCACATTATGAATGAGTTTGTGAAGCAATATGCCTACAATACCGAGCTTAATGTCACCATCTGAGACCTCCAAACCACTAGGCAATACAACCGAGAATCTTTTGCCATATTTTTGGTCCGTTAGAGGAAGAAGGCTACCAAAATGGAAAATAGGCCAACTGAAAAAGAACAAGCCCACATGATCGTAAAGAACCTATAGCCCACTATAATGAGCGCATGTGTTTCATGCCTATTACCACTTTCGAGCAGCTGTTTGGTGTAGGGACTAAGATAGAGGTTGCCTTGAGAGATGGAAAGATTAAAAAAGACGAAAATAACCCAAGGAAGAGAAACATCGGAGGCAACTACTCAAACAACCATACCACACCTGATATGACAACCCTGACCAAAGTGCCAACCGATCCTACACAAGAAACAACCACCATTCCGAACCCAAAAAAAAAAAATTCATCACCCTCAGCCTACCACTATTCTATATTAACCTGCCTCACCCAAAAGGGCCACCTCAAACCCTTAGACCCGAGACCTTTACCCGACCATCTCCCACCTAATCATGACCCCTCTAAATACTGTGCCTTTTACCAAGTACATGGCCATGATGCCAACCGTTGCATTCGACTCCGCCATAAGATCCAGGACCTCCTTGATAATGGGGTCATCACACCCCCACCTCTACTAAATATCACCCGCAACCCATTGCCAAATCACCATGTCGTTCCCCTACCACAAAACATAAACCTCCTTTGCTTTACCCCAATCTCCTATAACCCGACCATATATATCACCTCCATAACCGAACCCGAACCTATGGTTGTCCTCCCGGAGGAATTTAGGATTTGTTTTTTGAGTGATGATGAAGAGTATTAGGTGGATGAAGACCCCGAAATGGAGGACCTATTCTACTTAGAGAAGTTGGACCTTAGCTTAGAAGAGGTGAAATGGTGGGATGTGAAGCCTTCCGATGATTCTATATGGGATGGTATTGAGATCAACAAAGGAGTTCTGGAGTGTATATGGGGGAGAAAGAGATGTGCAACACTTGACTAGGGCAGGCAGGCACTTCAAACCACCACATCTAGAAGGAGATCACCCAGGGAGAAAAGCAGATAAAGAAAAGGGAAAAGCAATTGGTATACTGCAAGAAGAGGATGAAGTACTCAAGCAGCTTAAGAAAATACAGGCCAACATATCCATTTGGAGCTTGCTTATGGCTTCCACTAACCACAGACAGGCAATCCTTGAAGCTCTAAACCGTCATGATGTGCCTATTGATACTACTCCTGAATAGTTGGTAGCCCTGATCAAACCCATGGTATAGACCACAATTATATCCTTCACTGATGAGAACCTTCCTCTCGAGGGACCTTGTCATAATAGGCTGCTCCACATTACCGTTCAGACTTTGGGAATGAGGGTTTTGATTATTCTAGTTGATAATGGTTCCGCGCTCAACGTCTATCCTATGCAAACCTTACAAGCCTTAGGTATTTCGATGAACAAGCTGCGAATCTCAGACCAGTCCGTCCGTGCTTATGATAAAACTCAGAGGATGGTAATTGGGGTGTTGAATTTGCAAATCACTATTGGGCCCGTGAGCGGGAATGTAGAGTTCTAACTGATTGACATAGGGGCTTCCTTTAACTTGCTGTTGGGAAGACCGTGGTTACATGATATGTGGTTGTACCTTCAACCCTTCACCAAAAGATCAAGATGGTAGTGGAGAATCAGATAAAAGTTCTGTTTGGGGATTTTGGGATTCTTGCTACTCAAGATGGAGTTGTGTTGGAAATACAGTTGCCTGAGTTAGATCCTACTCTTGGTGGATTCGAGCTCGATAAAATTAATGGTTTGGGAATGAAAGAGTTGTTAGGAAAGATTGCACCGTACCTTGATGATTATGCAAATCCCATGATAGCTCCTATTATGATGAGATAAAGTTCTTCCTGGACATGGGCTTAGGTCGTAGGTAGCAAGGTATAGACAGTTTTCCAAATTTTGTGGGGCAGAAGAACAAGAACGGTCTGGGGTATACACCAATAAAGTAGAAAGCTAGAAAGGCCAAAGGCACTGGACCTCTCAAGAAGACTGTCAATGGTTCTTTTGTCAAAGAAGGTGAGAATTTTTACTACTGTGGCTTTCCAGAGCCTTGGTATGAGCAGGATACAAAGAAGAGGGTCCCTGATTTTGAGATCTTCTTTGACTGTGAGCCATTGGGAAAGGTGCAGTGGTACAAGGTTATAGAAGAGGGACAAGCTACAAAGACCATTCAAGCAAATTGGGCTGAGAACATTGACCAAGGATCTATGAAGTTGCTATTGGGGGATAGACGTAAGGATGAGGAAGACTTAGACCAAGAGCTGATGGAAATGCAAGAGAAGGGGATAGACATCTCCAAATTCATCATGGAAGCCAAGAGAGAGCTCAAGAATTGGAAGTATGAGGGAGCACTTCCCCCGAAAGGGGACTTTCTAAAGTTTTTGAGTATGTAACCGGATCCGCACCTATTAGTGGACCGAAAGTTGTTTTTCATTCTATCTTTGAGTCTATTACTAGGGGTAAGAAGTCTGATGAGTTCGATGTCAAGTCTGCTATTGAGTTTGTCAAGAACTTCTAAGCTATTAATAAAATGAACTCCGATTCCGCTTACTTCGACGTGTCTAATTTTGAATGCATAGATCCTAATGAAAATGATGGAATTCCCACTCATTTAAAAAGACTAATTAAAAAAGATGAAAATGAATCAGCTCAAATAGTAGTGGAAGATACTTGGTCAATAAACTTAGGAACTGAGAAGGATCCCCAAGAGGTCCAAATCGGTTTAACACTTAATCAATGTGAAAGCCAAGAATTGACTGCTTTACTTAAAGAGTTTAAAGACATTTTTGCTTGGTCCTATGAGGACATGCCTGGAATCGACCGTGAAATTATCCAGCACAAAATTCCACTTTTTCCTAAATCCAAACTTGTAAAGCAAAAACTGAGGCGAATGAGACCTGACTTGGCACTCAAAATTAAAGAAAAGTGGAGAAACAGTTGCAAGCCACTTTCCTAATCGTAACTAAGTATTTGTTGTGGGTGGATATAGTACATGTGCTTAAGAAAGATGGTAGAGTGCGTGTGTGCATAGACTTTCAAGATCTAAACAAAGCTAGCCTTAAAGACGACATCTCACTCCCGTATATAGATGTTCTAGTTAATAATACCACCGGGCACGCACTATTGTCATTCATGGGTGGGTTTTTGGGATACAATCAGATACTTATGGCACCAGAGGATAGAGAAAATACCACCTTTGTCACACACTGGGGTACATTCTGCTATGGAGTAATGCCGTTTGGATTAAAGAATGCTGGGGCCACGTACCAAAGGGCTGCTACTACACTGTTGCATGATATGATTCACAAGGAAGTAGAAGTGTATGTAGATGATATGATAATAAAAACAAAGGAGAGAGAAGATCACTTAAGAGCCCTGAGGAAATTCTTTAAAAGGTTGATGGAGTTTAGGATGAGGATGAATCCAAAGAAGTGTGTGTTCGGGGTGACAGTAGGGAAGCTATTAGGATTCTTAATCACCAAGAGAGGCATAGAAGTAGACCTTGTTAAGATCAAGGTAATTCTGGAAATGAAACCACCTAGGTTAGAGAAGGAGGTAAGGAGATTTCTGGGAAAAATCCAATTCATAAGCCGTTTCATTTCAAAGTAAACCACCACCTGCGAGCCGTTGTTCAAACTATTAAAGAAAGAAGAGAAATTTGAGTGGGGTGAACCCTATCAGAAAGCCTTTGAGAAGATCCAAACCTACCTGTAGAAGCCACCTATTTTATCACTGCCTATCAAAGGCGAACCCTTACTTTTGTACCTGTCAGTGATCGAGGATGCCATGGGATGTATGCTAGCTCAAGAGGATGATGAGGGCCATGTAGAGAAAGCCATATACTACCTGAGTAAGAGGAAGGCCGGATATGAACTCAAATACACACCATTTGAGAAAACCTGTCGGGCCTTAGTTTGGGCTTCCTGCTGACTTAGGCACTATATATTATCTTTCCCTGCCCAGATGGACCCGCTAAAGTACCTGTTTGAAAAGCTTGCACTAATAGGAATGATTACCCATTAGACTCTGATGCTCACAGAATTTGATTTAAAGTACATCGTAAGGAAATCCGTCAAAGGGAGAGCGATAGCAGAATTCTTAGCTGACCTAGCGATAGATGGGGATGATGCCAAAGAATTCCCATTCCCTGATGAGGATCTCATGACTATTAGTCAAGGGACATGGAAAGTGTACTTTGACGGAGCCATTAACCAGAAGGGATGTGGAGTTGGGATAGTTTTAGTATCTCCGGATGGTGCTCATGTGCCATTCGCTGTCAAGCTAACTTTATAGTCACTAATAATGTTAGTGAATATGAGGCTTGCACAATTGGACTAGAGATGGCCCTAGGAGTAGGGGCAAAGGGGTTGAAGTGTTTGGGGATTCCAATTTGATAATTTTACAAGCTAGAGGGGACTAGAAAGTGAAGGAGGAGAAGTTGAAACCCTATCATGAGTACTTTGAGAGTTTGCAGGCAAAGTTCGCAGAAATCACATTCTTCTACCTACCTCGGGACGAGAACCAATTCACAAATGCTTTAGCCACCCTAGCACCGATGATTGAAATACCTGTTGGAATGACCATGAGACCCTTGATCATAGAAAGAAGAGAGAACCCATCCTACTATTGTGTTACTAACCTAGAGGACGAAGAGGAGTTACCTTGGTATAGTGATATCTGGAAATTTGTAAATGAGCAAAAATACCCTGAGGGAGCCACAGAAAAAGATAAGAGAACAATAAGGAGATTATCAGCCCAATTTATCATACATGGAAGGGAATTGTACCGAAGATCACACATAGAAAAGAACCTCATGTGTTTAGATAAAATTAAAGCTAAAAGGAAGAGGAAATTCACGCAGGGGTATGTGGCCCTCATATGAATGGGCACATGTTAGCAAAGAAAATAGTGAGGAAGGGATACGACTGGTCCACCATGGAACATGACTATTGTAAGTACGTAAGGAGATGTCGCCGTTGTCAAATCCATGCAAATCTTATGCACACCGCACCATCAGAACTCTATAACCTCACTACACCTTGGCCATTCTCAATATGGGGGATAGATATAATTGGAAAAGTTGTACCGAAGTCATCGAATGGGAACATATACATTATAGTAGCTATTGATTACTTTACCAATGGGTAAAAGCGACATCCTATACGAAGTTAGAAGCTAAAGACGTGGCTAGATTTATCAAGCATAATATCATATGTCGGTATGGGTCCCCCGTGAGATCATATCTGATAATGGGTTGCATTTCAAAGCTGAGGTACTAGCACTATTGGAAGAGTATAAGATCGCCCACCATAAGTCGTCACCCTATAGACCACAGACTAATGGGGTAGTAGAAGCCGCAACTAAGAATGTGAATGCAATAATACATAAGATGGCAGACACATATAAAGATTGGCATGAGAAGTTACCGTTCGCCTTATGGGGATAGGACATCCACTGGAGCCACACTATACTCATTGGTGTATGGGATGGACTCTGTGCTGCCAATAGAACTAGAAATACCACCCTTAAGGGTAATGGCCGAATGTGAGGTAAAGGAATCCCAATGGTTGAGAGAGAGGTACGAAGAGCTAGCATTGATAGATGAGAAACGATTAGAAGCACTGAACCACGTTCGAGAATATCAATAGAGTATAGCTAGGGCTTATAATAAGAAGGTTCGCTCGAGGAAGATGCTGAGGGTGACCTGGTCTTGAAAGAATTGAGTGCGCTAGTATTAGATCCAAGAGGGAAGTTTAAGCCCAATTGGGTCGAACCCTACCTAGTTGAGACCATTCTTAAAAGGGGAGTAGCCTACTTAACAGACATGGACGGCCTTGAATTCAAAGAACCTATTAATCTCGATCGCCTCAAGAAGTATTATGCTTAGCCCACTCAGGCACATCTCACCCAAACTACATAAATGGACCTGATTCCCTCTAGGGGATACGTAGGCAGCCTGGAAACAGGTTTGGTCCAAGTCCTTAAGCCATTCCCATTCGTTTGTTACACTAGGGGCAAGCCCTTCCCAATCTTGATTTTCTTTACCTGTCCCTATACTAGGGGCAACCCCCGTCTTAAAGCCTAACCCTTCTTTTAAAAGGGCTAGCCCCATCTTTGAACCAAACATTAATGTGAATTTCAAGGGAAAGATTCAGGCATGCACTCAAAAGATTAAAATAAAACGGTTTTGAATCGATAAGTTAAGCATGATTAGATTGGCATAATAAAGAATAAGTGAAAAGCTAAAAGTAGACTAAATAAGGAGAATCCTCAAGACCAAGTTTATTAATTGAAGTCTTATTCCACTACCAAAAGCTAAAAAATGAAAAGAAGAATCTATGCTATTCTAAAGACTGGTCTCAAAAGCAGGAGTTAGGGTCTTCCTCATTTCCTTGGTCATTTTCTGTTTTGCCTCTTCTCTTTCTGTATGGCCTTGATTATATCTTTTGATGGAGCAAAGGAGAAGGATTCCTTGTTGTGTTCTATAGATTGGAGCAGTTCCCAATGCTTCTTAAAATAAGGGAGTCCGAGGCTTTATGAGCAACTTTCTTAAGAATCTCGAGAGGATGGATAAGAACTTCTTGAAGGTGATTGAATTGACGAAGAATTTGACTGGGAAGATAAAAGGACCACATATGGAGACCTGGAATGCTGACGCCAAAATTGAGCGTGTAATAAAGGAAGAAGTCTTGATCTCCCATTAGTCAATTTTCTATTGAATATTCCCATGAGTAAAGCCGTGGAACCAGATAGCTCAATCTTGCAGAGATTCATGGAGACGAGCAATTTCCTGAGTATGATAGAAGGTAGAGAAGGTGGATAAATGCTTAGGAGGACCCATGAGTTTAGTTCTTTCAAGAAGCCATACCTGCAGCAAGATCATAAACCCATGGAAGCTTTCTACGGAGCTTACATAAGCCTTGTCTAGTCCAGTTATAGTTTTAGCTAAGCATATCATCATTGGATTCTTTCCTTTGCTTACCTCTAAGGCTACGTTGATAAGCTTCATATCTGCCATGGTAGTACCATCATTGAGAAGGAAGTAGGCAATCATACACAAAGCAAGAACACCCCTTTTTTGTTCACGAGCAATGGTAGGATCATCTGAGGAGAAGAGCTTGATGAGGGGAAAAAATATGACATGACCCCCTATAATGAGATCATTGCATTCGGGAAAAGTTAGCCCGCTTAAGGAAGACAATAAGGGAGAATACCTGGAATGATAAGAAGGAAACACGAGTTCGGATTCACTGTCATAGCCTAGCATAACGGAGAATCGTTTAAGGGTTGGGCATAGCTCCTCATAATTGAATTAGAAAACATGATAATTAGGATCCCAAAAAGAGATCGTAGCTTCCATAAATTTTCTTTAAGGCCTCAGGTGATGAAGAGAGAATAGGTTATCCAAACCAAAAGGTTGGAAGTAAACGCAATTAAGACCGCAGAATGCATCCATCCATTTGAAGAGAGCATAAACCATGATAGTTGGCATTGAAAAGAGGTATTTGGGATGAATATGAATAAAAAAGGGGGAGTTTTTAGGGCTTATATAGAGTATCAAGTTGAATTTGGGAAGAATTGGGAGTCCAAAGTCAGAAAGAAATCCAAAAATTTCCAAAAATAGTCAAAAGTTGCAAAACAGTCAGAGAGCCATGGTGGTAGTCATGTGAGTGCCGCATGGCACTCTTGAGTATCGCATGGGCCCTCTGAGTGCTGCATGGCACCCTTAAGTGCCACAATTCCCCACCTTCACCCCTCCTTTGAGTAGACGCATCCTTGTGCGTTTCGTTGGTTTTAGGCCTCCGTGTTGAGTTCGAACGAATGTTTTTGTTCATTCAAAGTCCCTTTATGTGTGTGAGCAGTCCTACTGTGTGTTTTAAATCATTCATTTCTAATGAAAGAGTCATAAGAGTCTTAGATGGTCCCCCAAGGGAGTATGCCACTCTTATAATTCAAGCGAGAGTTCAAATGAAAATGCAAAAAAGAAATCCATGAGTACAATCATAAATCAGAAACAGTCATCCATAGCATGGAAAATGAAGCCTAAAAGCTAGTCTCGAGGGCGTCTCTTGCTTGCATTTGCCCTTCTTGGCTGAACTCGTGGAAGTTCTTCCTCTTCCTCTTCGTCCTCTTTAATGATGACATGACGATGAGAAGTAGAATGCCTTATCGGCTCTGGCATGTGCCTAGAGGGAGGTTGGTGTGATGAGGATTCCCTTAATCACCTCTCCAACTCTACTATACGACTCTACCTAGCATAGATTTATTTGAGCATGTTAAGTTGCTTACGAGATCACATTCGAACTCAAAGAATTTGAACGGAGCTGACGGGGTTTGTGCTGCCCTAGTAGTCTTGTGAAAGCATGATTTTCTGCACTTGCGGACCATTTGGAAGAAGCATAATGATTGTGTCAAAAGAGGGAAATCACCTTTGCCCCTAGTCTTGGACCATTCTCATATTTCTACTTTTAGCATTGTGTTGTGATAGTGTTTAAAACTCCTGCTTGCATTGCTTGTGGGATGCTTATGGAGACTTTTCAAATCTTTATTCATCATCTTAAACCCACACATTTGAGATCATTATTGACTCATTCGATGAGGACAGACTCAACAAACATAGGGTGATTGAATCATACTCTGAACTGATGTGCTTTCGTCGTGAATACATGTATCAACTTACCTTTTTCAGTTATTCATTATTTTACAATTTTAGTGCTTTGCTAATAAATCTAAACTTCGAAAACTTCTCCTTTTCGATTTAGCTGATTCTTTGCCTATCTAGAGTGTGCTTCAAATTAGTGCTTTACCTTATAGAATAAAAGACACTCTATTTCAGTCCATTCAAAACAAACTCAAATACTTAAGAACTTGCCTTTATCATAGAGGGATTTTGGCAAAGAAAGTTTGTTCCTATTTTGAAAGAGACTCAGGGGCTTGCTTCAAAGATAAAATAGGGCTTTTAGTAAATGAAGTTTGCCCCTAGTCTTAAGGGCAAACGGGCTCGCCCCAAGGGCCTTGAGAACATGTTGGTACAGGATGCTTGCAATGCATTTACTCCCGATCTGGAGGTAATCATCATGAATGTGATGGACTGAAGGGAGATGTCCCAATGCTGATCGGCAAACTTTGTTTGCCCCTAGTTCGGCAATACATATGTGGTCCTAGGAAAATGCAAGTTTGCTCCTAGTTTTAAAATAACATAACCATATGCGCAAAGGAATTAACTTATCCCCGAATAGGAATCAGGTCCATGATAATATGGCCAAGGCCTGAAAGAGCACACCATATTATGACGGTGGTGGTGACCAAACCAGATAGGTTGCCTACGTATCCCCAGTGGGAATCAGGTCGAACGTAGTTCAAGTACTCTGGAGGTCTTGAAAGAATTAGGCTTTAAGAATTGGTGGGCTTTTCGAGCCATGTTGCCATTTGGGTCTAGGGAGTGCATGTCACTTGTGGTAGCCCTTGTGTAGCATGATGAACTACTTTTTCCTTTATTCTCTTTTCTCTTTTCTTTTCTTCTTTTTTTTATTTGACAGTTGATTCTTTAACCATTTCACTAGCCAGTTAATCTTTACAACTCTCATCATGTTTTATTCATACTCTATCATATTCACAAAGCAATATCAGCCCTCTAAATCACTCTTTATTTTTCTCAAAGATATCTTTGCATTGTTTTATGCCCTCTTAGCCATTGAGCCTCTCACAAAATTATGAGCTTAATTGATACTTTCAAATCTCTCTTTTCATTTCCAATTTCTTTAGAACAACACAAAGTCTTGAGATAGTTCATGTGCCAATGATCTACTTTGAAGTGCTCAAGAATTCTCAATCTTATCTATTCTCTGCCTTTTCTTTTCTCTTTCCTTTCCTTTCTCTTCCTTACTATCTCTTATTCTCTCCATGATTTTGACTGGCTTGGATTAGGATTTTTGAAATCAACATGCATCTTATTTTTGCTCTAACTTTTGCCTAGGTGCCCTTTCGGGTTTTCATCCTAGCGAGCTCCTTTTTCTTTTTTCTTTTCTTTTTCTTTTTCTATTCTTCTCTTTTTCAGAAGAAGAAGTTCATTTAAAATGTCTGGCTACCATCATGGACAAAGTTTATGGCTATGGACTGGTTGGGCTCATCTTTTAGGGGATGGCAAGCAAGGTACACAAAGTCCCAAGTTCATCTTTTCAAGATTGAGCAAGAGCATCTTTAAATTCTTAAAGTTAAGCTAATCAATTCTCTAATCCTCCTTGGATTTGGCATAGAATTTGCTTTGATCAATTGGGGATCCTTTTCAATGCAAAGATTTATTAACAGAGTGTTTCCATGATTATTTGAAAAAGTAATTTTTTTCTTTCTTCTTTCCCTTTTTCTTGGCTTAATGATCCATACATTCACGACTTGGCACACTGAATCAAGCAGAAAGGGATTTTATTCAACTAATAGCAGATTACACTGCCTAACTCGATTAACTCGATAAAGACTTGACTATAATACTCGATGGAAGACTGAAAATACAACTTGAAATTGACACTTGACTCCAACTTAACACGACTAGATCATGGAATAGACTTGATTTGGTCTCAATTGGAGTGTCACGGATGATTTTCAATTTATTTGATTTCCAACAACATCCACATTCGCTTCAACAGCAGTATTCACAAACATTATCACCTCACTAGCACCATTTGAACCTTCGGATTTGCCACCCGTGTTTGTGAAAACATTATCCGTCCCTATGACCAATTTCTCAGTTAAGTGGCCCTTCTTCCAATCATTAGGCTCCACAAACTAATCAACCTCAACATAATCCTTTTCATTATCTTTTCTCTTCTAACTAATCTCACGCTTGCACTATTAACCCAAACTGTTCTGGGTTTGATGCTATCTCGCCTACAGTCATGTTTCATTTTTAATCAATTTTGATTGATTTCAAAAGAATTTTCATTTTGTTATTATTTTCACATTTTCTTTTGCAAGTGCTTAGTAAAATGTTCATGAATGGTTCATATGTCACACGGATGCAATGCATGTGTGTGTGTGCCTATTCTATATCCAAAAAGAAGAAAAAATTATAACCCTGACACATAAGGCACATAAGCACATAAAATCCTCATTCATGTCAAGTGTGCCAATTTTTCTTTTCATTATGATCCTCATTACCCCTTCAAAGATTGAATTTTTTTAAAATTTTCGAAATTCATTTGAATACCATTTCTCTAGATGATGGGATCTATCAAATTCTCAGGAATTTTAGATTTTTCCTTTGAAGGCAAAAAAAACATTTCTCAACAAAAGATGATTGGGTTGAAACTTTGCTTTGAAATTCATTTGAAAAAAGCATTTCTTTAGTTGGCAAAACTTTTCAAACATAACTCCCGAGAATTTTGGGTTCTTTCTTCGAAGATGAGAATGTGAAAATATACCTCAACAAAGGTTGACTTGGAATCTTAAAAAACTGAACTCCAAAGATTTTTGAAAGAGCGATTGAAAACTTTAAAAAAAGATGGCAAAAATTTATTTTGCTTTCAAAGATGGAATGAAAATTTTTTGGGTAGAAAGATCACATGATCGGATTATCACTGTACTTTTCATGAATTTGGATACATACAAGGTCAATGGTGCTTAGCTAAACATGATATAAGAAATGTAATCTTATAATCAAGATTCGGCATGTTCTCAAATGTCATAGGACATGAAGAGGAATTGCTCAAAAGTGATTAAGTGGTTCCAGATATTTCATCAAGCAAGTATCGTCATCATCTCAAGTAATTCCTTTCGGGCATACAAAACTCCTTAGCATATAATCCTAATCAAGAATTAATTTCCTAACTTTGAAAGGTTCTACAGAAGCTATCATGCAAAGGCCGGGTTTTGGTCAAATCAGGGACCCTTGACACACATCTGATAAGATGCTTCATATACCAACACATGGTACGAGATCAAGGGTGATTACACAGTCCCATGATAACTTGACCGAACGGGTTACCCCAAGTCTCCAAGGTCATAGTTCGGTACAATCGACTGGCTAAACATGCAAGTATAATGCAACATGCACACAAAAATTAATTAATTCGATTAAAAGGATGCTTTCAAGTCTAATCCTCGAGTGAACACAAAATCAGAAATTTCTGGTCTGCGAAACCAGAGATTCTGGGTTCAATCCCCAGATTGTGGATAACGCAATTTTCATACCCCAGCTTTTAATTTTTAAAACAAAATTTTTAATTTCAAAGACGAAGAGTCGCCACTTAATTTTTTAAAAGGAAAATTAAGAAACCGTTTTAAAGCAAACTAATCTTTTAAGAAACCAGAGATTTCTAGGTCCGGGGATTATGGAATGAGACAAGGAGCGCGTCGGACTAAACCCCCCCCCCTCTCATCCTATCTCGCAATAGGCCTCTACTTAACATCCTTTTAATCGAATTAATAATCTAAGCATGTCCTCAACTAATACATATGTATAAATATACATTACAAAAGCATGTCTAAAGGGTGTAAGATTGCAAGTGATAAAATATCATTCAAAAACCACATGATTCAAGTAGTAGGTAATATGATATGCAAATAGGGAACTATAGAACTTACCCAGGATCCGACCACGAATATTAAACGTGCGGTGGATTCAAATAAAATAAAACCTAGGAAAAAGAGTCTCTAATCACATATACACATAAGGCAAGATCCTAATTCTAAGGTGTCGCGCATGAGGTCATAAAATCAATAAAATCAAGGAATTAAATAAACTAGAGAAAGGGTTGAGAAATTGTACCTCAAAGGCGCTACAAAACAAAGGTTAGTCCACATACTTTAAAAAGAATGTATAGTATCAAATAATTATTCCTAAACGTCTAGCTTAATTCTATCAAGTAGAAGAAATAACACAATTATGAATTCTAATACCAATCTACATGGATGAATGTGTATGATTACATAGATGTGAACAAGAATGAGTTATTGGATTATTCTTTGATTTAGATCATTTAGCCTCTGTATTTAAGCTTAACTAATCATTATTAACACATGGTTTAAGCCCTAGGTCATGGAAAGATCATTTGGACCATTGTTTGCAAGATACATCAAAATTGTGACAGAATTATGAAAATTGCTGAGAGCAGGTCAGAACTTCAATAAAATAAAAAGCATGCTTCCCATTGTTTGATCTTGATGATTTTTGGACACAAGGTACCTCTGTGAGTCTAGTTTTTAACCCAAAAAGAAAATCAAGGTTTGAACGGTTATATCTCCGAGGATTGGCAAACACTAGATGTCACTCAGGGACTTACAACTCTCCGTCCAGAATTTTTGTATGATTTTCTAAAAATAGTAAAAACTCAGAAATGCTTGGGGTCTTTTTAGGGTAGCTTCTTAACACATTAAACTACTTAGAAAAATTTAGTTTGGGTCAAGAGAGCTTGATTAAGGTTCTAATTTACTTATTTCAAAAGAGTGTTACTGTTCTGAAACTCTGGACAGATTATAGTTGTTTCACAAAACCCTTGACCAAACCACTCTAAGCATTAAACTTTCTTAAAACAAAAATTACAGTGGTAGAACTTTGAGTTATAGACACTTTGCCGTTGGTTTCATTCAGTTCCAACGGTTCGATGTTCAACTAAAAATCTATGATCAAAAACAGATTGTGAACTCACTGCATCATTTATCAAATACAACTTTGTTAATTAATTCCATCCATGAGCCATGGGATTTGGCTTGAACCACACTACCTCTCCTACCATTTGATGGTCATGGGAGACTAACCACATTCATATCTTAGAAGTCTCAAAGAAATATGGAAAAATTCCATGAGACCTAAACATAACAAACCTAAACCATGAAAATAGGTTTAGATTTATTAATCAAGTGTACTAATATCAACTTCAATCTTTTTGTAAATCATGAGCTTATAAAAGGAATTAAAGGATTTCAAGTCTAAGGATTCAAGTAAGACATTGAGGGTCTTATGAATCTCAAAGATCAAAAGGAAGAAAAAAAAGGAAATTCAAAGACTCTATGTATATTTGTGATTGGAATATAATTAAGACTAATTAACTTAAAGTTTTACCTCCAAAATATCCTTAACTTTGTGATTTTGAAGAACTTCCAAAGACTAATCGCGCTTTCCAGTTTTTTAACTCTTCTAAAGCTCACTTCTAATTGTGTTTAGAGAAGAAATTTTGAAAGTTTTAGGACATGGAGAACTAATATAACCTCTAGATTCAAAGAAAATTTCAACCCCCTTGCAAGAGGATATTCATCCTCTATTTATAGATAAATTTGAAGGGGTATTTAAGTCATTTAAGAGCAGAAAACCCTAATTCAGACTGTCCTTTATTAGTACAAAATGTGCTATATTACAGCTGGCTGTTACAAAATCGCGGCACTCAATGGAGATGGAAGCGACACTTACTGAGTGACGGTATGGCACTTACTGAATGCCGGCGCGGTATTCACTGAATGCCGTAACGACACTCAATGAATGCCGCGGACAACTCCATGGACTGTCGTCTTTTCAGGCTTTCCAATTTTAGCGGCACTTGAAGCTTTTTAGCGGCAGTTAATGGCTACCAGTACGGTTCTCACTGAATGCCATTTCAGCAGTCAGGGAGTGCCGCGGCGGTAACCCGTGATTGTTGCGTATGGGCCCAGGTGCTGTTTTGCCTCTAATTTTCTTTTTTCTTTCCTTTCTGCTTTTTTGTTTAAGTTGGAGAAGAGCTCAAATCATCTTTGGAAGTCCTAGATTAGTTTGGACATTGTCATCATTGGATTTGGAGGTAATACTCCCCTTCATTCGACGTTTGGTCAAAATTAGGGTGTCTACATTATAGTGATTAATAAACTGGTCTGAGCCAATAATAAAGAGCCTAGGAGGTCCCACTCTTAGCTCTGCCAGGATGTTCGAAAAGGCAGAAGAGGATGACGTCACGACAGGTTCGATGGATCGAAATAGTTTTGATCGATTGAAGTCAACGCATGTTCGATCGATCGAACGTAGTTCAATTGATCGAAGATTCGATCGATCGAAGTTACTTCGATCGGTCGAAGGTTAAAGTCGGTTTTGGAAATCTATAAATAGGGCAGCTGCGTATAGGGTTTGATGATCGTCGTTTTTCTATATGAAAGCTGCAGAACCTGTTTAGGGCTTCCAAAACTTTCCTATCCTCTTTATTAGAGATCCCACCATCTCTAGCCCATCCGAGAAGCATCCCCAGGAGCCATAAGGGTGAAGACAACCTAGTGGAGGCTGTTGTATCACCAAGGTTGAAGATCCAGAATTAGGTTCAAGACCTGAGGTATAATTCTTCTCCTTCTTGTTAGTACGCATCTATAGAATTGACTAGTAGTAGATCCTGGGCTACTAATAAAGTTTTTGAAACTTAACCTTTCCGCTGTGCGTTTAATAAACCTAATTTTTCCATCAGTTAGGAGGAGGGACATCTGGTATACCGAAGTGATCTTGGAGGCATGCTTGCCTTAGGACCCTCTCTCCCAAGTACCAAGAGGCGGCATAAGGGCCCATGAATAGGATGCACTGCTTTGATAATTAAATCACTGATGCATAGGGAGCCTTAGTAGCACGAGGAATTCTAACCCAAGGATCCCACGTCACTGAGTCCCTAGTAAGACGAGTTAAGAATTCGCGGCATTTCCTAAGATCGTGAGCTCCAACTTTTACATCCACCTTCTCCTTCACCCATTTAAGGCCTCTTGGAAACAGACTAGCACTCAAATCCATAGGCTTAGGAGCAAGCATCCCAAGATACTCAAAGCTCCATAACTGTCAAGCAAGAAGAGAGAGAAAGCCATTGGAAAAAGAAAGAAAAGAAAAGAAAGAAAGGAAAAAAGTATGAAATGAGAAATGAGTTGAGTGATACCTCCTAAGCCCTCCAAAAGCCTCCAATCGAAGGTGAGCACATCTGAGAAATTTCTCCCATTTGCTTGTAGAGAATAGCTAAGCTATCGCCGCCCCAATCGAATGTATGGATTCGGTCGACGTTAGCCAAGCTCCCTAAGATTGATAGATGAATCTGATCTACTTTGGTGCTAAAGAGGGAACAACTAGAATATACATGATAAAAGCTCGCGTAACTTGGTCAGTGGTGAGTTGATTGTATCTTTGGAAGGTCTTGAGAAATCAAGTGTAAGGAACCGCATCACTCACCACTCTAGGGGGATATATTCCCAACAACTTAATCACCCTTTACCTAGAAGTTTTTAATGTAGGGTCTATGATAATGGGATCTCCTCCTACCCGAAGCCCGGAAATCATAGAAAAGTTGTTCGGGGTCATTGTCATCTCCTCGAAGGGAAGATGGAAGGTATTGGTGGGGTCCCAACACCTTTTCGCTAGGCTAAAGAGGTGTACCAAGTTGTTGGAGCTATTCACCAAGAATTTCACATACTCGCCAAAGTCGGCGTCTTGTACCTTGGTTTTCACGGCATTCAGGAGTCTCTTGTACCATTCATAGCTATGTGTAAGACACTTGTGCCCCTTTAAAGTCATCTTCTTTACCTAGAATGTCAAGAAGGAAGTAATTGATGAGTCGGGCATTTCAACGAACACCTTGTGTTCATAATTCAAAAATCCTTGTTTTAAGAATGGTGGCTTTTGATTTTACCCATGGAATGGAATCAACCTCAAGAAAAACATATTAGAGCATGCTGTAGACACCCCAATTTTGACCAAACGTCAAATCCAGGGATTGGTTACCTCTCAAAGACTGATGATGATGATATCCGTGACATTCGAGGATTTTTCCAAGAAATTCAAAATCTTCAAGAAAAAATTAGAAAATAATAAAAATGATAAAGGGAGAGGATTCAGGCATTCGGGAGGGAAACCCGAACGATGAAGAACGTGTGAGAAACCCAGTCTGGAAATCCATTTTATTTTAAAGAAAGAGGGAGTTTTTCTTGAAAAAGGAAGAACAAAATAAATAAAAAGATTTTTGAAAAAGAGAAAATACAAAAAGAAATAGTATATTCAAAAATATACCATGCACATGGGGGGTCTTAATGCAAATATATACATACATAAAATAAAAATTTTTGTTTACACCAACATATTTTTGAAAAATCAAAAAGAGGGACAAAATTCAGTTAGCCCCGGCACGCGGAAAACGCGGCGGCACTCACTGAGTGCCGCGCCGGCACTCACTGTTTGCCGCCCGACACTCAGCGAGTGCCGCCCGGCACTCAGTGAGTGCCGCCGGCACCCAGCGAGTGCCGCTGGCTGTAACAGACTGCATCTTCTCACATGTTCTAGAAGAAAACCTTGCACATGGGTTTCCACCCGAATTTACCCATCTATCCCTGGAATAATGGCCTATATAAACAAACCTTCTCTTCCATTTTGGGGGACTTGAACTTGAAAATCAAGAGATAGATATATACAAGAATCATATAGATTTTGAGAGAGAGAGAGAAGAAGAATTTCTTGAAGAACTTGAAGAATTTGAAGAATTTTGGGAAATCTTAGAAGGTCTTCACAAGAAGTTGAAGAAATACTTGAGGTCCTAGAGGTAACCTCTTAATCCTTGATAGAATTAGGACTATTCAATCACAAGTTCATAGTTCTAAGAACTTTTTCACATTTTCAAAACCTCTCTTCTTATCCCATTTCATCACACACCACCAAGAACTTGTGATTGAATCTCATGACATTTCATCAATTTGGATGTAATTAGCTTTGGGTTTAAGACAAATTTGACTTTAAAGAGTTTGTATCTTTTAAGTAATCCTTGATTTTCCTTATTTCTATTTCATTAAAAAGGTGCATGAGATCTTCCATATCTTATTAAACCTCTTTGAGTTTGATTATTTAATTTCCTATGATCTTGTGATCTATATGAAAATTAGAATGAATCATAGTCTTAATCTACATATAATTAGTGAGATGCAAGTCTTAATCCATGACTTGAACCTCTTCATTGAGAAATCTTATGGAATCCTTACTATATTCCAATGAGGTTTAAGTAGATTTTAACTTCATTTAGTCTCCAATGACCATCAAATGGTAGGAGAAAATGTGTTAATCCAAGTCTACTCCCATGGTTTGGATTAACCCTTCTCTTAGGTTTTAAGAAGTCTTCCATACTTCATCTAGAACCTATGAGCATGTATGTCTCTAACTCCAATGACCATCAAATGGTAGGAGTGATAAGTTGAATTCAAACTTGGGTCCATAGGTTTGAGTTCTTTATTTGAGGATTTTGTGAAATTCATTTCAATACTTCATCAAGATCCATAAGTGTAATATGCCTCATAGTCTTCAATGACCATCAAATGGTAGAAGAAGTAGTTTGGTTTGAGCCCCAACTTCATGTTCTAATAGTTGAGGCCAATCAATAAACTTGAACTAGCAAAATGAAACAGTGGGTTCATAAACTGTTTTTGATCAAGGATTTTTAGTTTGAAATCCGACCGTTGGAATCAAATGAAACCAACGGGAAAATGTTCATAACACATTGTTTTACCACTGTGATTTTTGTTTTAGCAAGATCTTGTGATTAGAAGGGTTTGATCATGGTTTTTGTGAGCTAATCATAATCTGTCCAGAGTTCTAGAATACTTTCAGAATAATAAGTCCGTTTTGAAATCAATAAATCAGAACCTTAATTAAGTTTTTGGGGTCTCAAATAATTTTTTATAGGTACCTTAATGTGTTAGGAAGGGACCCTAAAAAGATCTAAGTATTTCTCATTTTTTTACTATTTTTAGAAAATCATACAAGATCTCTGGACAGAGAGTTGCAGAATCCTGAGTGAGGTCTAGTATTTTCAGTATTCCCAAAGATCTAACCGTTGAAACCTTGATTTTCTTTTTGGGTTAGAAACTAGACGCACAGAGGCATAACATATCCAAAAATCAGTAAGATCCAACCGTTGAAAGTATTTTATTTCCATTTTTGAACGTCGGTTCTGCTCTCTGTAAATCACAAAAAACTGCTACTGTTTTTGTCTAATCTTATTTATTTCAACTCAAATGGTCTCTTAATGTCTTGGGACTCAAACCATGTTTTGAATAATGATAATTTAGATTAAACCCAGAGGCTTAGGGATCCAAATTAGTGAATAAATTCATGTCTCATCCTTGTTCATAATCATTCATTCATTCATGTACATTGATGCTTATAGTTAGAACTAGTTCTTGGATGAAGTTGGACTTAGTTGAATTTAATTGAACATGACCTATGATTAATTACCTTTTGATATTATATCTTGTCTAAGGCATGTGTACTAACCTTTGTTTTGTAGCGCTTTGAGGTACAATTTCTCAACCCTTCTCTAGTTTAATCTATTTTATTGATTTTAATTGATTTTTCGACCCCATGTGCGACACCTTAGCTTAGGTTTTGCCTTATGTGTATATATGTGTTAGAGACCTTTCTTAGGTTTATTTTTGCATGCATTGCACGTTTGATATTCGCGGCCGGATCCCGGGTATGTTTTCTAGTTCTCTATTGCATATCATGTCGTTTGCTAGTTGAATTATGTGACTTATGAATGATATTTTATCGTTAGCAATTTTGCACCCTTTCAACATGCTTGTGTTATGTATACCTATATATGTATTAATTGAGGGCATGCTTAGATTAACAACTTGATCAAAAAGGATGTTGAGTAGAGGCCTATCGTGAGATAGGATGAAAGGGGGTGTTTTAGTCCGCCGGGCTCCTTCCCCTTTCATTCCATAATCCCCGGACCCAGTTTATCTTTGGTTTCGCAAAAGATCAGTTTGCTTTTAAAATGGTTTCTTAATTTTTCCTTTTAAAAATTAAGTGGCGACTCTTTGAAAATTGAAAATATTTGTTTTAAAAGTGGGTAAAATTTGAAAACCTGCGATATCCACACATGCATGAATTCATTATTGAGCTTTAATTTGGTAGTATTGAGCTTTAATTTGGTAGTACATTGCATTTGGAAAGAAGAAAATGTGTTTATAAAAAAGAAAAGTTTTGAAAATACCTCTTATTCCCTAGCTTTGAAGGATAAATGTTGATGTGGATCTCTTATGAGTTGCTTAGGAGGGAAATTCTTGGAGGAAGGTTTGTAAGAGCGTCTTCCCTCCCAGAGATTGAGAGGAAGAGTCCCCACTCTCAATGTTGAACGATGAACCCGAAGAGGAGGAAGAGGACATTGATGAGTTTGAGTGATGAAATGGTGATTTGGTGATATTTGGAGTTGATTTTAAATGAGTGAATGTTTGATTTTCAAAAGTTTAAATGAGATGTTGATTTTGAAATATCAATGTGAGGATAAACGAACTTGGATTTAGAGGTTGAGAATAGTGAGAAAATGGAGAAAAAGGAACAACTTTAGAGAGAAGGTGAGTAAATTTTGAAATGGATAACAAATGAAAGGAGAAAAGGCCTAAAAAAGGGCAATGTCGGAGTGTCGGGCGGCACTATCCCAGTGCCACCATGGCACTCAGCCTAGTTTTCCCAGATTTTTGTATTTATACCCCTGTAATGCCTCATTTGGTCTTTGGACCCCATTTTGGCTCCGATTTGACCGTTTTAATGCATTTTCGATCAATTTTTCATGATGTCAAGTACTTGGAAACATTCATAGAATATCATTTGTATGGACATGAATCCCTAACAGAGACTTAGTCTCATTTTGCATGACATTGGTTGCTATAAATCCCATAATGTCGTATTCCTCCGTTCAACTAAGTTTTAAATCAAGCATATTGAGCCTTGAAGGCTCCAGAAGTAATTTTCCAAGCAGAATAGTGTCGCATATATTCCCCAGCAGAGTATTTAACATCATCGCAATAATCTCCTGCATTATTGCACTAGTTGAATCGAATGAACTTTGAATCCCGCATGGTCCTTGTGGTTCATCTTGAATGGACTCCACGAGTACCTCTTCCCCAGCAGAATTACATCGCATTGCATCATATCCCATGGTTTGCCATAGCCTCCACGAATTTAAGTTCCCCAGTAGAGTTGTCCTTCTCACTTGGCTCGAAGAGCTACGCTCGAAGATGTCGATAATCGCATTAATAGTCGCAATTGTGAATGCCTGTGATGTTCGCCATAACTGGCTCGTCACCACGTGTCTTAGGTCCAGTTTACCTTAAGTGGCTCTACTGACCTCCTTTTTTATACCTAGCTTGAAGAGCTGCATACGGAGATGCTGTGGAGCCCTCAAGATGAGGCAAACCCAAAGCGCTTGTGATGTTTGCTTGCAACTATGGCTCATCACTGTCTTAGGTTCAATTTGCCTTAAGTGGCTCTGCTCTGGAGACCTCCTTGTCTCCACCTAGCTCGAAGAATTATGCACGGAGATGTCGTGAAGCCCTCAAAATGAGGCAAACCTATTGAGAAGCCCTCAAGACGAGGCAAATCTGTTATAAAGTCCTCTAGATTGAGGCAAAATCTTGGCAAAGTCTAGATTGAGGCAATTCCGTTGTTAAAGTCCTTTAGATTGAGGCAATTTTGTTATTGTAGTCCTCTAAATTGAGGCACATCTCATCATCCGCGATAGGACACCCCCGTTGAATTGTCCGCGAAAGGAACTCCCTGTTAAATCATCCACAGTAGGACACCCCTGTTGAATCATCCACGATAGGACACACCATTAAATTCGCGATAGGACACCCTATTGTGATCATCTGTGGTTCCAGATGGAATATTCTCCAATTATCTTGCATATTAGCATTCGTTTGAGTCTCATATCATTCACTGCGTTTTACATGAATTATTGCTTGCATGTGGTATGCTCATTTGAACTACGGTTGGTCTAATTTCCTATGAGGGAATACGTATGCAGCTTTTTCGGGTGCGACCACTTGATTTTTGAGATTTTCTTTGTGTGTTTGCATGTTTTGATTTTCTCGATTTTCTTCTTGAAGTCTTCCAGACACACTAAAAGGCTGTCAGGCATGCTTTGACATTCCCTTATGACGTGTGTTGCTTACAAAGCTTTGTCAAAGAGGGGCAAACTGTAGACACCCTATTTTGGTTCGTCCGTTCGACAAAAGGAACCCCACCTCATAAATAGCCCGATGATCGGAATTAGGATTTTTGGAATGTTAATTTTTATAAAGTAGAACTCCGAGACACATCGTGGTCTCGAAGATACATTAAAATAACCTTTAATAAGACTTTGGTACATTAGAAACTCAAATAAGAGACAAAAACCGAATTTAGGGGAGTTTTTTTCACATAAAATGACAAAAAATCATCTTTTACTGAGCAAAATCGGGACCTCGGGGTGGGATCTTGAGAACTGACTTTACAAAATAGTCCTAAAATAGGCTAAATTAGTGACCCAAGCCATCACATTAACCAAAAACAATTTAGGAAATTTTTTAACCCTTTTGAACCTCAGAGGTTTGCTCCTTCTCGGAGTCAGCCTCACTCTTTTGACCATAAGTCAAAATCTACAAACTATTTTTGAATGATACCAAAAACATCTTAAACTACACTTCCATACCTTTCCAGCGGTATATCACAAGCCCAAAAAAGGATAGCCAAGGTGAGAGAATAAAGTCGTGGAAGTCTGGAGTGAAAACACAACTTCTGGGCTAAGAGCCATGGTGGCTCTTAGCTTCCCGAGTGCCACTATGGCTCTCAGATATTTTAGATGCATTCTGGACCCTTGATTTAACCCCAATCTATGTGAAAATGCCCAAAAATGTGAAAATTTGTGTTTTTTTTGTCCCGCATCGCGTAGCTATGAAGTTTTTCACCCAAATCTCCAACTATAAAAGGGGGTCCTCCCTTCCCCATTTAACACACCTGAAAATCCTGAGAACTAGAGAGCTCAAGGAAACCCCCTTGGAGGATTCTGAAGCACTCAAGTTCTTTTGAAAGTTTAATCTTTTAGTTTTTTAGGGTTCTTGGAGTCTACGGTGCCAGTTAAACCTGGTGAAGCCCTACAGAAGTATTCTGAGGGAAGTTCTTAAGGTAAGCTCCTTCTTCTTCCTTGTTTTTGCTTTATTTTCCTATTTGGATCTTTATTTTCTTAGATCTAGGTTGAATTTCTTGTCTGTTCTTCGCGTTCTTCATTTTTATTGCTTTTGATCTTTAAAGTTCTAGGGTAGTTGTATTTCCTTATTTGTGGTATCCATTAAAGTAGAGTTATCCTAGACAGAGATACCCCCAAAGAAATGTGGGATTGGTTTTCAATCCATGGATATCCGACCCCGGAGATAACAAAGCCTTAATCAGATCTACGAGTCTAGAATTAGGGCATTCATATAGGAATAATGTTGTAGTTCATACTAGTTGGGATAGTCGGTTATCCATGTTTATATTCATGGATGATAGTTATTACTCATGTTTTATCCATTCACATGTATACATTTGCACACTATCCTCACGTCGAATAGTAGGTTATCGATACTAGGGATAACACTTAATTAGACTTACACATGCACCCTACTACACATAGTAGTCATGTTTGGACACACATATATGCCATCCATGCCTAGAATAGTAGGATATTCTTAGATTATCCTATATATTATGCTATTATTGTCCTAACCATGGTCAATTAGGGATAATTGGGAATGCTATGCTATCCTGGGTAAGTTCCTACACTCCCTTTTATTTACTGCTTTCTTAGGATCAACTAGGAGCATGCATAGGTGGATAAAACACATATTTAAATTCCTTACATGATTACTTGTGCTTAGATATCATGTTTTTCTAGGGTTTTGAGTGCGATTTTCACGTTTAGTTTAATTTTATTTGCTCTCGCATGCATAGGGGAGCGTAGTAATACGTTTAGTCCCCGACTTACTATTTTAGCACGTGCATTGGATATAATTGCTTAGTTCTTGCATGATTTTCTTTAATTAGTTGTTTATAACTTGAATTAGGATTGCATTAAAAATAAATGAAATGGTCCACATAATGTCTAGTCAAACACCTTAAAAGCTGAGTAGAGGCCCATCTCACGATGGGGCGAGAGGGGGTGTTTTAGCACGATCTAGCTCCTTCCTCTCTCTTACCTTAACCCCTGAATTGAGTTCTTTGGTGACGATGGGGTGGTGCTCTCTATCCATTGGACTTGATAGATTTAGTTGTCTTAGTTTTCTTTATCAAACTAAGTGGCGATTTTATTAGTGAGGATCTCTCCGGATTTAGCCTTGTGGGATAAAACATGAATTACTCACTTGTGTAGCCTCGGATATGGATCATGGGCATCGATTGTTGCCTTGTTGGATAAAAAGCCCCATATAATTCAAAATACAAGTAATCCAAATCGGTCAGATTGGATAAAGGCTATTGAAGGGTGGTGAACCTCACTCAAGCTGGCTTAATCCTTCTAAGCCCCTAAGTGTGGTTTGAGTACCAACAATTGCTTCAAGCTCAAAATTGCTATTGAGAAGCTCATTAAGTAGGGTCATCTAGCAGAGTTTGTCACCATAGATAGTTGATCGCGACAAGATACCCGGGCTCCTGAGCAGCAGCAACCCCTCTGCCATATCAACGTGGTCTCCGGAGGAACATCTGGCAGAGGAGACTCACAGTCGGCAAGGAAGATGCATGCTTGGGCATCCTGAGCGGATGTCCTGCAAGTCCAACTAGCCAACTCCCCACCCACTGATATCTTGACTTTATCATCCGATGATTTTTGGGACCTGCATTACCCCCATGACGATCTACAGGTGGTAACGCTCTCTATATCCAATTATATGGTAGTGCTCGTGGACACGGGTAGCTTCCCTGACATATTGTTTGCCTTAGCCTTTGTTTAGTTCGGGATATCAAGGGACTGGCTCCGACCAGTGGTCACTCCCTTGGTAGGATTAAATGGATCTAGCACACAACCGCTCGGGATGATCGAGCTACTAGTTTTAATGGGGACCTGCCAAATGCAGACCTTCGTGCGCGCAAGCTTTATTGTGGTGGAGGCCCCATCCGCTTACAATGTCATCTTTGGGAGACCAACAATCACTAATGCTAGAGCGATTGTGTCAAATTACAGCCTGATCATCAAGTTCCCGACCCCGTCGGGACCAAGAAGTTTAAGGGGAGATCAGGCCACTGCCTAGTGTTGCTGAAGAAAAAATAGGTTTAAAATATTTTTAAACGTGCAGCAGAACGATTAAGCTTCAAAACATTGAATTAGTAGCCCGGATCTACTACTCGTTAACTATATAGACGTGTATAAGAGGGGACAAGAATTATACCTTAGTGTCTTGAACCCAATTCTGAAATCTTTGACTTCCTGTAGCCTCCACTAGATGGTCTTCACTCTTATGACTCCTACGGATGCTCCCAGAGAGACTAGGGTTGGTGGGAACCGTAATAGAGAGGATGGAGTAGGTTTGGGAATCCTATAACAGATTCTGCAGCTTCTGGTTTATAAAATCGATGAACTATCTTTTCTGGATGCAGCTACCCTATTTATAGATTCCCAAAACTGACCTAACATTTAAGCGATCGAACTGGCTTCGATCGATCGAACTGTCGATCTACTTTCGATTGATCGAACCTGCCTTGAATTCAATCAATTGAGACTCCTTCAATCGATTAAACTTGTCTTGACAAGAACCTCATGTGCCTTTCCAAGCATCCTAGTGGAGGTAAGAGTGGGACCTCCTAGGCTCTTTATTGTTGGCTCAGACCAGTTGTCAATTCCCATGACCAACTCTTTGATCAGCAAATTAACCAACTGGTTAGTTAACGTTCACTCCACTATAAAACGATAACTGAACTCCAACGCAAAAGAACAAATCCAAAGCGATAACTAGACTTGTATGGTATACTAATGTCCTTCTACCATCAGCATTCATAATCACATTCAAGTAGTCAGATAACTGTTACTGTCAACCTGAATCATGATTACTTCTTGTGTTCCTTGAGTCCTATTCACCTCTCATGATTACCAAACATGTTGATAACCACTTATCAACAAGACTGTAGTTCTCAGTAATCAACTTGGTGACATTCTCAAGCGATTGCTTACTCTTTAACAGAGGGTAGATTCTATCTTTACAATACATGTTCACAACCCTGTGAACATGACATACCCAAGATACCCATGTGTTGATCTTTTATAGACCTCACTGATTGGTAATTCAAAGCAGTTATATCCATAGTATGTGTTCATAATTGTATCAAGATTGAGAACACGTACCTTATACAAGTTATGAGTTCCTATCAACTATTGACAGTCTTGAGTGTCAATAGGAAAGCTCAGGTCCATTAATGCACTATAAGCACTTGCATATTAACTAAGAGTCATACTCCAGTGATTGAGATTCATCACTCCATCCAATGGTAGTTAATCATGCTACAGTGTAAACCTGATGAGGTATCCAGTCTCATCATCCACTGTGACAAGTTCTAAGTATCAAATGATAGTAATTCGTATCTCACTTGTATGTATCTCATACACACATGAATTTCTTACTATGATACTTAAGGATTAATAATCATCTCATGAAAGAAACATACACAATGAAACATAAAACTGACATCTATATATTAAAATGTCAATGTCTCATACAAACAGTAATGGTTTGAGGGCACAAACCCAACAAACTCCCACTTGCACTCATAACCATTCAGGACTACATCTAAGACCTAGACTATCTAGATGACGATCAAAGACCTTCTGTAGCAAGGCCTTTGTAAACAGATCTGCAAGATTGTCAAAGGTGGCAATCTTGCTGACAGTCACATCTCCACATTGAACTATATCTCGGATTAGATGATATTTTTGCTCTATATACTTTTGCTTTCCGTGGTTCCTTGGCTCCTTGGAATGAACCACTACCCCACTATTATCACAGTATAGCGTAATAGGTGACAACGACGCTGGTACTACCCCGAGTTCCATAAGGAACTTCTTGAGTCAAACATCTTCCTTTGCGGCTTCATATGCAGCCACGTACTCAGCTTCTGTAGTTGAGTCTGTAGTGCATTTCTACTTTATGCTCTTCCAACTGACAGCACCACCTCCCAATGTAAAGAGATGCCCAGATGTCGAATTCCTCGAATCTTTATCTGACATAAAGTCCGAGTCAGTGTATCCTACTGGAATTAACTCATCACTTCCGTACATAAGGATGTAATCTTTAGTCCTTCTCAAGTACTTAAGAATGTTCTTAACAGCTGTCCAGTGCTCTGGACCTGGATTCAATTGATATCTACTAACCATGCCAATGGCAAAGTAGATATCTGGTCTAGTGCACAACATCGCATACATGAGACTTTCCATTGCCGAAGCATTGGGAACTCCTACCATGCGATTCCTCTCCTCCTGTGTCTTTGGACACTGGTCCTTGGAGAACGCTAAACTATGCCTGAAAGGTAATAAACCTTTCTTTGAATTATCCATTAAAAATCTAGTTAGCACCTGTAGACACCCCATTTTGTCGGCTATCAGATTTAGGAGACCCATAGCTTGGTGGTTCACAATGATCGTAAAAGACTCAAAAGGACTCCTGGAAGTCAGCTCTATCTCTCAGAATGCTCAGAATGACCAAAATGCCCCTAAAAGCCCGAAAACTCCCAGATTTGGTCCCAAAGTTCTAAAAACATGCTATGTCATAAGAAAAGCAATAAAATGAGTTTCTAAGAGAAATCGGGTGAAATCGTCAGCTCCCAGAGACTCCCGGAAGTCCCGGAAATTCCCGAAAAGTCCCCGTTGACCGGTTTGACTAGGTTTGACCAAGGTTTGACCAGGTTTGACCAAGTTTGACCAAGTTTGACCAAAATTGTCCAAATTCACCAGAATCATTAGAAAAGTATTAAAATAAGTTTTAAAAGAGAATCGAGCGAAAACGTCGGCTCCTGGGAGCTCCCAGAGGTTCCCAGAACTTCCCGGGAATCCCAGGTTTGACCAGTTTGACCAAGATTTGACTTTGGAATCGGGGCACCGAAATAATTTTCAAATATTTTTCATGGATACTAGAGGTCAATAGCTTTCCAACGGTATATCGCACATAATTTCTGGATTTAAAACGAATTTATTATGAATTTCCAAAGGCGAAAAAGGCGATCAAATCGGCTTTTATCGCTAATACCGCAAAACTTTTCAAAGTGACCTATCCCCAAACTTTTTTTTTATGTAAAGTAGACTCCATTACCTTTCCAACGGTATATCACAACCTCGATTTGGAGTTCATATGCATTTTCTGTGAATTTCGGACAAGATAGGGCCTTTTCGCGAATACCGGAACTTCGGGGGACCTAAACAGCATTATCCAAACGAAGGGAGGAGCAGTGCCGCCGCGGCACTGGCCCAGTACCGCCGCGGCAGTGGCCCAGTGCCGCCGCGGCACTCCCCTCCAGAACAGTCTATTTTTGTAATTAAGTTTGTGGTCCCATTTTGATTAATTAAAAGCCAAAACGACATAGTTTTATGATTTCAGATGTTTGGAGCCAATGGGAGTACTTTCTAAATCCCAAAAACACCCCAAGTTGGCCTATATAAACACCCCATTACTCCTCATTTAGGGGGAGTCAAATACAAGTTTAGAGAAAGTTTGGGAGAGAAAGTGTAGAGATAAGGTTAGAGTGGAGAGAAAAGAAGCTTTCTTCTTTGATTTTTCAAAACAAAAGTGAGTTCTAACTTTGTTTTTACTTCATTACTTCCATTTACTTCAACATTCAATACTCCCAACCACCATTTTAGTGAGCATTCAAGAGTGTGGAAGCTTCTTCCATGTCTAGTGTCATTACATATGAGTGATACACCAATCTACAAGTCTCATGCTTCATGAATATCATCTATTGATTATCATCTACTTGCTTGTTCATTTATTGTTCATCTCTTCTCATCCCATTTCTTTTTATTTTCTTTATTTACTTACTAGTTCATCATCATCTAAGTGATGACATGAAGTTTGGGGTGAGTGAATCCTCATGGATAGTAGCTCTTGACCTCAAAAACATGTTTGATAGATGATGACCATAACCTCAATACTTCCAAGGTATTCTTGGAATGTATTGAAGTTATGTCCAAAAACAAAATAAATCTCTCCAACAATCTTGGAGGTTCTTAAATGATGAGTTTGATGTAGGTATTCTAAGTGGCTATGATCCTCATTGAATGTTGAAAACATGTTTTCAAAACATCTATTTCAAAACCCCTCTCAATCCCTCTCATTTGGTTTCAAGAAACAAAACTTTGTTTTCTCCAAAATCTTCAAAACAATGAGTCAAAACAGTGAGTGAGTTGAGTTCAAAGATTTTTCTAGAACACAATACTCAACATATGGATACAAGGCCACTTGGAAAGTCTTCCTAACTCATTGGAGAACACCCATGATTTTTGGTTTGACTTGGAAGTACTTGGAAATGGTCCATTTGGGTCCCAACATTCCTTCCAAACATTCTGTTTTTTGCTGTCACAGCAGCTAGGTCAACTTACGACCTCTTTTCCAGAAAACTTTTCCAAAAGGGGGGGTCCTAAATTATTTTTCCCTTAAAATTAAATGTCTTAGGAAACTTTCTGTATAAAATGGGCCTCTAGATCATTCTTTTTCATTTTCTAAGATTTTCTAACATTTCAGTCGACAGTACGAACTCTGTTTCTGAGTGACCTCTATTGTTTATATAATTTCTCTCAATCTGTGATAGCTATTCGAGATTGGCCTTTTGGGTTGTGTTCTAGACACAATAAGGAACATCTCCATAAAAAATCATGCATTGAAAACATTCCTAACCCCTCTTTTCAAATTCCAAAAGATCATGCTACTGTTCTGTCCACTATTCACAGCAAGCATACTTTAACTTGCATTCTTTGATTTGATGCTTATATGCATTCCAAATTAGTTCATATCTTAGGAAGTAGTTCATACTACATTTGTACACATCCCATGTTAATTTCATTCATTCATTCATACACATTTTAGACTTCTAAGTCATTCTAGAAATCCATGTACACAAAACACACTACAACCTTTGCACATTTTAGATACATACATTGCATTCATGCAAGATTTGGGGTTTTTGTAACTCTTAATCCAAGAAGATTATAAGGAATGAACTTGATCACATATTCATACTTCCCCTTTGATCTAATCATCCTTTCTCATCCGTCCCGGGGATTGAGAGATCTTCTTTTCTCAAAGATTAACATGCATCATTCTAAGCCTTGCTAAGCATATTTTGATTTCTTTGATTATTTGTTCCAAGAACAATTCATGTCCCCTTTAGATTAGGAAAACTTGATTAATTGATATGTGATTAGACGATTTTTCCTAGGTTTGTTTGTGTGATCTTCCACTTTACATTGCATGATATTTGATTTAGATCTTATGAATGATATTTTATCTTTAGATCTTCCATTTTCAAGTTTCTTATGTAATGTAATATACTATCATAGTATTAATTGCCGAACCATACATAGTATAAGATGATTATTTGGATGCTAATTGAGGCCCGTCGAAAGACGGGGCGAGTTGAGGGTGTTTTAGTCGCGACAAAGGCTCCTTCCTCTCTCGTACCAAAACCCCGAACCAAGTTCTTTGGTTATGAAGGGCCGGTGCCCTTATCCGCTTGGGTGAGTCAAAATTAGGTTTCTTGGTTCCTTAAAGACCAAGTGGCGACTCTGTATCTGTTTTCAACAGACCTATTTTCTTTCTTTGATTCAAATCAATTTCAAAACAATCTCAAACAAGAGCAGTGGTCCGAAGCCCGGTATCCACAGCACCTTATCGATAGAACCAGCTTGAGATAATCCCATTATCTTTCGCTTTCAATCCCGAAAGAGCTTTATCCCAAGAATATAGCTCGCCTCTCCTAGATCCTTCATATCAAAAGTACTAGTTAGCCAAACCTTAACTGTTGTCAACGCCGCTATGCCATTCCCAATGAGTAGAATGTCGTCAACATAAAGCACAAGTAAATCCACCACTTTCCCTTCACACTTCTTGTATACACAAAGTTCATCCAGATTCTGTATAAAACCAAACGATTTTACCGCTTGGTCAAAACTAATGTTCCAACTTCTGGAGCCTGCTTAAGCCCATAAGTATACTTTTGCAACTTGTATACCAAGTTCCCTTTCCCACAAGCTATGAACCCTTCTGGTTGTTGCATATAGATGTCCTCCTCAAGATTGCCATTCAAGAATGAAGTCTTGACATCCATCTGCCAGATCTCATATTCTAGGCATGCAGCAATGGATAAGAGTATCTTGATGGACTTGAGCATGGCTATCGGCGAGAAGGTTTTCTCATAGTCAATGCCCTCCCTTTGAGTATAACCTTTCGCTACAAGCCTTGCCTTAAAGGTCTCAACCTTTCCATCAGATCCTCTTTTCCTCTTGTAGACCCACTTACAAACAATGGGTTTAATATTGGCTGGAAGTTCTACAAGATCCCAGACCTGATTGGAATCCATAGATTCCAATTTAGCCTTCATAGCTTTAACCCAATGAGCTGAGTCTACATCAGCCATTGCCTCTTTATACGTGGTAGGATCATATTCAGATTCTATGGAGATAGCTTCAAAAACTTCTCCTAAGAACATGTATCTATCAGGCTGGCTAATAATCCTGCCACTACGACGAGGCACTTTCTGTTCTCTTGGATCATAGAAATACCATCCATAAGTACCCTTTGGATACCCTACAAAATAGCATACTTCTGATCTAGAATCCAACTTGCTCATCTTTCCTTTCAGCACATGTGCCGGACACCCCCATATCTAGAGATGTTGCAAAGAAGGCTTGCGCCCAATCTACATCTCTCGTGGTGTCCTAGGATAGATTTGCTTGGTACTAGATTTAGTATGTACGTAGCGGTTTCCAAGGCATAAGCCCAAAGGAATAATGGCAACTCGAAATAACTCATCATTGGCCTAGTCATGTCTGAAATAGTCCGATTCTTTCTTTTTGCTACACCGTTCTACTGAGGCATACCAACTGTAGTCAACTGTGACAGAATCCCATTATGTATGAGGTGATCAATAAACTCATTAGAGAGGTATTCGCCACCTCGATCAGATTGAATGGCCTTGATATGTGTGCCCAATTGCTTCTCCACTTCAGCCCTAAACTCTTTGAACTTTTCAAAGGCTTCATACTTGTGGTGCATTAGGTACACATATCTATACCTTGAGTGGTCATCAGTAAATGTTATGAAATACTTATAACCATCCCGTGCTCTAATATTTATTGGTCCATACACATCAGTATGAACTAATTCCAACAATGCATTGGTTCTATTGCCCTTTGCGGGAAATGGCCTTTTGGTCATCTTACCCTCTAAACAAGACTCGTATACTTCCATTGGTTTGAGAACCAAATCACCTAAGAACCCTTCTTTGACTAGTCTACCAATCCTATTTAGATTGATATGGCCAAGCCTTATATGCCAAAGCGTTGTTGGATTAGTGGAAGGTTCCTTTCTTTTAGATGATACAATTACCACTGAGTTATTAAGTTCCATACAAGAGTCTTTACAAATATTTGGAGTGATGACATACAAGCCATTTAATTTAACACCAGAACAAATAAAAGAGCCATTTATTTTAATCACAACTTCAGTTCCAAAATGAAAAGAATAACCATTATTCGATAAATTAGAAACTGAAATTAAAAGTACGTCTCATTAAAGGGACGTAAAGTTCATCTGATAAAATTAAAACATTATTGTCTGAAAATTCTAAAGCTACTAGTCCTACTACAACCGCAGAAATGGTTGCGCTAGATCCTAGAGTCAGCACGATTTCCCGATCACTGCATTTCCTGGTTAATCTGAACCCCTGCAATGAATAACAAATATGGTTAGTCGCACCAGAATTAATGTACCAAGTGTTTGAAGTATCCGTTATAAAATTTACTTTAATCACATATGATTCAATCATACCTTGAACACTTGTAGCCCATAATTGTGGACAATTCCTCTTCCAGTGGCCCTTCTCACTGCATTAGAAACACTTTCCTTTGCCTTGGCCACCCACCTTTCCCTTACCCTTAGATTTTGCAATCTTAGGGACTGGTCCAACACTTGGACCAATAGTGCTAGCTTTCTTCTTCCCTTTCTTTCCTTACGGTGTAGAATGGGAGGAGGAATGTCTTTCTGAACGTTCATAATGTTGCCCCCAGGTTTGATCACCCCTTCCACTGCCAGTAAAGAACTCAATAATTCACTCATTGAAAAATTCATTTGATTCATGCTATAGTTAAGTTTAAATTAAGCAACTGAAGGCGACAGTGAATTGAAGATCATATCAACTTGGGTCAATGCATCGATATTGGCACCTAGGGTCTCCAGCTCATTTAAATAACTAATCATTTTTAAAACATGTTCTTTGACTGGAGTCCCTTTTGACATCTTGGCACTCATTATCTTCTACATAGCTACCTGCCTGTCAGGCCTACCATGCTCTCCAAACATCTTTTTTAGGGATTTGATAATGTCACTAGCAGAATTATTCAACTGGAATTGATGTTGCAACACACCAGCCATTGAGGTCAGAATATAGCAATGGGCCATTCCATTCGACTTCTTCCACTTGTCGAACTCGAGTCAGGTAGCTGTCGAAGCATTTACTATGGGTTCCTCAGGGCATGGGGTGGTGAGGACATATATGTGATCCTCTACATTTAATACGATGTCAAGGTTTCATTTCTATTTAATGTAATTATTTCCAGTTAACTTGCTCTGAGTGAGCATAGTGGCAAGTGGACTAAATGCAGATCCAGACATCATGATTTACTGAAAAAATCAAAAGACAAAATAAATATGGATATCAGAATTTGACAGTTTGAAATAAAAGAATCCTTAAAAAAAACTTTTATTTTAAAACAAAGTCGCTGGAATATTGAAACGAAAGAATAAAGCCTCCGTGTGGTGGTCAATATTCGATCCTTCAATTAATCATGACTTGTCCGCTATGCAACTCTTGCAAAACAAGTTATGACTCTCGAACCAATTTAATCTCTAAGTTTCTGAATAATGCCCCATGTGGGATCCCTTATCCATAGCTTAACTAGTGTGCACCATTAACTAGGATCCAATTACAACCCCCTCAAGTAGTGTCTCCGTGTGGTGGTCACCCTCTAACACGCCTGATTGATCATATCCATAGGAAGTTCACATCTAGTAACCAATGAGTAGTGTACCCTCCATATAGAATGATCACCCATGGTGAGGTCACACATAATGCACTACTCATCTTACAATGAACCGTTAATGGAAGATCGTGGGTGTTATAAATAAGACCCTCTCCCACTAGATTTGATAGTAAGGGATTTTGCTTTTGAAAAAAATTTGTTTCTACATATTACCCATAAACATCCAATGTTTATTAATGCATTGAAACGATTTTTGAATTTTATTTTAGAAAACTTTTTTTACGTGCGTGCAAGTAGTAACAATATAATTAAATGCCGATCACAAACCAAGCACATAAAATAAAAACTAAAATGAAGCAAAGGCAATATGCCTCTATCTCCCATGGTTCTATCTTTATAGAACCTCCTTCTTGGCTTGATCGCCTCCGACTCCATCTTCATGGACAATGGCTTGCTCTTCCATCTTCATGGATATCCTAATTCTATTACATTGGACCTATGCTTCTTTCGAAGCTTACAATTTATCTAGAAAAAGAAATCGCAACAAAAGAATAAAAGGCTAGGTAAACCGGTGTAACTTTCCTTTTCGTAGGATTGAAGTCACAGCACCCTTTACACATGCCTTAAAACCAAACCAAAATTAAATATAGTATACACCAACTCAAACATTCAAAATAGAATTTAAAGGACTTGGTACCATGGAAGATAGTGGACTAATCTTGCTGCAAAAGGGTTAGTCGTACGCACAACCACACATATATAACAAATATATATAACTATTAGAACCCTTAATTGATTTACATATTACATAAACTCGTTACGAACTGAATTAGAACTTAAAATAGCATCTTTGTTCTCTATCACACTTCGATCGGTTGACAAAGTTTCAATCGTTCGAACCTTCGATCGATTGAACACAGTTCAATCGATTGAACTTTTAGTTTCACAGAATGATTTGAAAAATTTACAAAAAAATTTAAAATTAAAGTACATAATTTTAAAAACCTTTTTAGCTTTGAACATAACACCTGGACAGAGAATCTATCTCGTTTAATCGAACCCACTTCAATCGATTGAACAAAACAACATTTGATCAATCGAAAACAGTTTGATCGCTTGAGTACAAAGAGGTTCAATCGATCGAACATACTTTGATCGATCGACCCCACCATGCATCCAATGCAATCACAGATTTGTATTCTGTTGTAGAAAAAGATTTGTGACGATGCAGTTTCGAAAACAGTTCTAAAATCAACATGTAAATCAAAACTAGTGTTCCAAAATGCATCTATAGATCCAAACAAGCATGGCTCTGATACCAATTGAAGGAAAAATAGGTTTAAAATATTTTTAAACGCGCAGCGGAATGATTAAGTTTCAAAACTTTGAATTAGTAGCCTGGATCTACTACTCGTTAACTCTATGATGCGTATAAGAGGGGACAAGAATTATACCTTGGTGTGTTGAACCCAATTCTATAATCTTTGACTTCCAACAGCCTCCACTAGATGGTTTTCACTCTTATGACTCCTATGGATGCTCTCGGAGAGACTAGGGTTGGTGGGAACCCTAATAGAGAAGATGGAGTAGGTTTGGGAATCCTACAATAGTTTCTGCAGCTTCTAGTTTATAAAAATGACGAACTATCTTTTCTGGACACAGTTGCCCTATTTATAGATTCCTAGAACTGACCTAATGTTCAAGCGATCAAACTGGCTTTGATCGATTGAACCACTTTCGATTGATCGAACCTGCCTTGACTTCAATCGATCGACACTCCTTCGATTGACGCTCAATCGATCAAACTTGTCTTGACAAGATCCTCATGTGCCTTTCCAAGCATCCTAGCGGAGCTAAGAGTGGGACATTATGGACACGCGCCCGCTCGAGGTCCTGACATCTTCCCTCGATAGTGTCCCAGGACGGATCCCAAGGAGTACACTTCATTGAAAACTAGACCCTCTTTACGTGGTCCTAGAGACAAAGAGTCACTACCTAATTTTTATTGGGAATTAGGAAACCCAAGTTTGACTCGCTCAAAATTAAATAAGGTTACTCGCCCTTCATTACTAGAAACTAGGTTTGGAGTTCTTGGTATGAGAGGGGAAAGAGTCCAAGCAGGACTAAAGCACCCCCTCCTCACCATACCGAATGGTAGGCCTTGATTCAAATATTCTTGTTCTTAATTCATAATTGATGTTGTTTCCTCAAACATACTAGATAATATATACATGTCAAAAGGGAACATCTAATTAAAATCATTTCAAGAGATTAAATCAAGTAGAAGTCGGATGCACATGCAATACAAGAGAGAGGTATACTTACAGTGGTTAGTCCCACCCAGGACCGATGCAAATAAAGGAAACATTTCATGATATGCAAAAGAGAACAAGAAGACATACTGTAGCACCCAGAATTTTCTAGAAATTCCACGTAGGAATATAAGATTAGTGACATCACTGTGGTACGGTTACAGAAGGTCCATTAGGGTGACCCTAATTAGGAATCCTTACAAGGTCCTATAGTGATCGTCTTGACAACGACGACGGCGTTAGTAATAATCTAGTGCCTAATAGAATAGACATAACCTCGAATGTATTAGAGTGGTCATAGCCTCGACGTTACATTTCATTTATAATTCATAGACGGACTTACACCTAGGCCCGTACACAGCCCTATAAGTATATACTTCTGTTACTGTATTCATTTTCATAGTTTTGCAACTAACCAGAATACTGGCGTACATCCTAATGCATTTTACATGAGAATGGGACCCACACCACCCCTTGATAGTCATGTGGACCCTACCCATATCTACCCTTGGACACATACACATACATGTGCACCTTGTGCATGCATTACACACAACCAAACCCCCTCACCATGCCTCTATAAAAGTACACCCTCTCACCTCCATTACACCTTCATAATCTGCAATTACCCCCCCACAAATCTGTTAAAGACAGTTTGTATAAGAGAGAGAGCTTGAGAGCTCAACAAAACACACCCCACACCCCCGATTTGTATACACCACACTCATACCTCTACATTATACACCCACAGTCCACTTCCTCTCTGCAAACACACACACACACACACACACACACACACACACACATACACACATTATGTACACACACTCACACATAAATAGAAGGAGGAGGAGGAGAGACGCAAATGAGAGAGAAGAAGAGGATTAGAGAAGATAAAGAGAGATTGAGATAATCTAAGGTAAACCCAACACCCCATTTCTATTCTGGACACTTGCATGTCCTGTAGGTACCCCCAAGACCCTTGCATGCAAGCCAAATAAAGCCCAAGGCTTTGTATGAGCTCAATTTTTGAAGGCTCACCAAACTGCCTTTTGATTACATCAAACAGACCCTTATGGTCCTAGGAACACCCCTTAAGATCAGTTATTTATTTGGTATAAGTTTAGACGTGCATGCATGCCATTATTCTACTTATAGGCCGGAAGAATAATGGACTGGTAGGTGCCCAAATCGAATGAACCCAGTCTTGAGCTCCTAGTATGTTGTAGAGGGAGAAGAACCGATCATTTTGGCATTGGAATTAGCAAATTCCATGAAGAGGAGAGTGAGATTTAGGCCAAGGAAGTTTTCCGGCGAGGTCGCGGTTTGCCGGCGACGGCCTGGGCTGGCCGGAGAAGAAAAGGAAGCGGGTTATAACACCCGAGTCTTGGGTCGGGTCGGGTTTGTGTTTGGATGGGTTGGTTTGAGTGAGTAAATGGGTAGACAGGTCGGGTGGATAAAACTCGTGGACCATTTAAGTAGCTGTAGACACCCCAATTTTGACCGAACTATTAAACTTAGGGGGATTTATCTCTAGAAATCAATGATGAATAATGTCCCGACGATTTTCTTCAAGTTCATCGCTTCGACTTCTGAAAAGCTTCAAGCTCCCAAAACTTGCTCCTAATATCCCTAGATTTGGTCAATCATTGACCATCTGTCTCGAGCTCACTAGATCATGGGTTACTTTCTAAAAAAATGGAATAGATTAAATAATAATAATAATAATGATATTTTCTAAAAATAACATTGTTTCTCATATTTTTATATTCAAAAAGAAAAAAAGAAAAAAGATACTGTTTGGTGACTCATATGATTAATTTAGATTTAAAATGAAAAATGTGTCTATACATACATATATATATATATATATATAAGAAAAGGAAAATAATAAAAGAAAGTATCCCATGTGATTTAGAGAGTTAGAGATTACTTGGCATATTCCTAATCCAAAGTAAATACCAAAAAGCCCTTTGTTGGACACTAATCTCCCATGTGCTTTGAAGATGCTCTAGAATGTTCCTTTATTCTAGCCAACTTAAATGCCTTTCAAGTTTCTTGGAATTACATAGAAGTGCCATGGAGAGTTAGAGATGCCATAGAATATTCCTAACCCACCCCAAATTGACCTATCTACCCTTATCTTAGCCCCTAAGATAATGAAAGTCTATAAAAAAAAAACTCATTTTTCTCTCAATTTAGGGGGGGGGGGGGGGGGGGGCACTTGAATTGTATAGAGAAATATTGGGAGAGCTTTAGAGGAAAGAAATATAGAGAGAGAAACTCTGCCAATTATTTTACCCAAATCCCACCAAAACTCTACCCAACCATCAAATTACCATTGAAGGAGCTTGAAGCTTGAGGAAGAAGAAGAGGAAAAGCTTGAGGAATTCAACATCTCTACAAGTTTTGAGAAGATCTAGAGGTAAAACTTTCAAATATATATATATAATAATTCAATCACAAATTCCTAGTTCTAGGATCTTTACACATTTTCAAAACATCTCTTCCTACCCCATTTCATCACACACACACATAGAATTTGTGATTGAATCTCATGGTAGTTCATTAGTTTGGATCTAAATAAGCCTTGGGTTTAGAAGTATGAGTTGGTTTTAAAGAATTTGTTCTCTTGAATTTTCTTAAGTGAACCTTGATTATTATTATTTTTTTTTTCCTATTTTCCCTTTTTTAGATTCATAAGATTTTATATAGCTTATTGAGTCTCTTTGAGTTTAATCCTCTAATTCCCTATGATCTTATGATTTATATGGGGATTAAAGTGGATCATGATCATCTCTACATGTAGTTTGTTGAAATTAAGTCTTAACTCATGGTTTGAAATCTCCTCACTAAAAATCTTATGGAATTCATGCTATATTCCATAGAGGTTTATGTATTTGGGATTTCATTTTGTCTCCAAGGACCATTAACTTGGTAGGAGAAATAGTAATATGACTCTATATTCTTCAAGGACCATACATTTGAGAGAAGAATTGAATGTAGATCTTTATTTAAAATAAGTAGAACCTTAAGATTCTCTTGCTAGATCTCCAATTATGTGATCTATGATAGGAATCCAGCAAGGTTAAATCTAGTGGTTTCTTCCTATTTCATCATTTGTCTCATTAATCATTATCAAACTTGATTCTAGTCCTTTCTAGGATCATGGATCAAGTTGGTTTTAAACTATGAACATCAACTTAACAAAGGTGCAGTGAATCCATAAACCAATTGTGATCAAAGATTTTTTATAGAGTCATGATTTATTGGAAATGGATGAGACCAATTGGAGAATGTTTATAACCCATCTAAGTACCTCTGTGATTTTTGTTTTGATGAAACTCCATGCCTAAGATGGTTTGGTCTTATGATTTCAAAACATGCAACTCTCTGTCCAAAATTTCAGAACAGTAAGTCCATTTTGAAATTAATAAATTAGAACTTTAACGGAGTTTCCCGAGTCTCTAATAATTTTTTATAAGTACCTTAATGTGTTAGGGAGATACCCTAAAAAGATCTAAGTGTTTCTCATTCATTTACTATTTTTAGAAAATCGTACAAGATCTCTGGACAGAGAGTTGCAGATTCCTGAGATGTCTAGTGTTTTCCATATTCCCAGAGATCTAACCGTTCAAACCTTTATTTTCTTTTTGGGTTATAAACTAGACTCACAGAGGCATATCATATCCAAAAATCATTAAGATCGAACCGTTGGAAGTATGGTTTTTTTATTTTTTAAGATCTGGTCTGCTCTCTGTAATTCATAAAAAACTGCTACTGTTTTTGTCTAATCTTATTTATTTCAACTCAAATGGTTCCCTAATGTCTTGGGACCCAAATCATATTTTGAATAATGATAATTTAGCTTAAATCCAGAGGTTAAGTGATCCAAATTAGTGAATAAATCCATGTTTTATTCTTGTTCACATTCATTCATTCATGTACATTAATGCTTATGATTAGAACTAGCTATTGGATAAAATTGGATTTCATGCTTGTCAGATCTAAGCTAGAGAATTAGGATTGATTGTTTAATATCATATTATTATGTGAAACATGTGGACTAATTCTTGTTTTGTAGCGCATTTGAGGTACAATTTCTCATCTCTTCTCTAGTTTATTCCATTTGTTGATTTCATTGATTTTCGACTCCATGCGCGACACCTTAGACTAGGTCTTGCCTTATGTGTTTATATGCGTTAGAGACCTTTTCTTAGATTTATTTTATATGTATGAATTGCATGTTTAAATTCGCAGCTGGATCCCGGGTAAGTTTCCTAGTTCCCTATTTGCACATCATCTTGCTTGCTATTTGAACTATGTGGCTTATGAATGATATTTTATTATTAGCAATCTTGCACCCTTTTCAACATGCTTGTGTAATGTATTATTTATATATATGTATTAGTTAAGGGCACATGTAGATTATTAATTGGATTAAAAAGGGTGATGAGTAGAGGCCTATCACGAGATAGGATGAAAGGGAGTGTTTTAGTCCGCCGGGCTCCTTCCCCTTTGATTCCATAATCCCCGGACCCAGATTATCTTTGGTTTCGCAAAAGATCAGTTTGCTTTCAAAATGGTTTTTTAATTTTCCTACAAAAATTAAGTGGCGATTCTTCGTGTATTTGAATTTGAATTTTGAAAATGTTTTGAAAAAAACAAAAGTGGGCCCAAATGCCGGCATCCACAGTAGCACGATGTCGTTTTGACGTCGGGCTGACTTTGGGTCGGGTTCGGGTAAGCGGGGTGGTCTGGTCTGTGTCTATAGTTGGGTCCGGGTTTGGGTTAAGTCTGGTATGGGTTTGGGTTAACGGGTAGGTTTAGTTTGTTAGTGAGTTTGGTTTCGGGTTTGGGTTAGATCCAAACCCGGATGGGTTTATAGATTGGGTTAGTTTGTGAGTGAGTATGGGTCTCGAGTTCGGGTTGGTTCAACCCGAATGGGTTTTTGGCGTGGGTTTGCGTGAGTGTGTAAATGGATACTCCGTTTAGGACAGGGTCGGGTCGGTTATGACCCGATGGGTTGTCAGGTTGGATCCCTTTGAGTCTATATTTGGGTTACCCATTTGAGTTTGGGTCGGTTCGGGTTGACTCGGCGGGTCTGAGATTATTATTATTATTATTATTATTATTATTATTATTATTATTATGATTATGATTATAATTATTATTAGTTTTAACTGGTTTTAATAATTATAAATGGTTTATAATTATACCATTAATGTTTTATTTTTTTATTTTATATTATGGAATATTATTCTTAAGGGTTAATTTCAAAAACACCCCCTCAACTATGACCCATTTTTAACTCGCCCCCCTAAACTATTTTACCCGACGGGTTGACCCCCTTAAGTATTTGTACTTGACACATTGCCCCCTTCCGTTAGCCTGCCGTCTAAAATACTAACATATTTCAAAAATTTTGATCCATTGTGACGATAATACCCCTCCAAAAACACCCCCTCAACTATTTTTTCCGACAAATTGACCCCCTCTATTTGTCTTACTTGACAAGTTGACCCCCTCCGTTTGTCTGCAATAGAAAATGGGCATGTGCCCATCACGTGAGAGTAAAAGTGGACACATTTACCCTTTGTGCCCAAAATGAGTCTGATCTCTCTCTACCCTATTTCTCACTCTCCTCTTTCCCTCTCTCTCTCATTTCCTTGCCCCACACCACCACGACAACCACCAGCCACCATCGGACACCACCAATCACCACTACACCATCCAATCATTACCACCCATACCCAAAATCATCACTAAATCACCATCGGACACCACCAATCACCACTGCACCATCCAATGATCACCCAATGACCACCACACCATCCAGTCACTACCATTGCCCCACCCGTTGACCACCCAATCACCACCACCCACACCCAAAATCATCACCAAATCACCACCGCACCATCCAATCATTACCAGCCATACCAAAATCATCATCCAATCACCACCACCCATACCCAAAATCACTGTTGAATTGGAGCATCCAACCCAAAACCAATTGGCAATGGGTGGAGTAGCCCCTTGAACTTATATATTAAGTAGCTAGGCTATAAGTCCCCGATGTGGGACAGACAATCTCAACACGCCCCCGCACGTGTGGCATGAAACACGTGGATTACTGAGATATGGTGACGTAGAGCACACATGGACAAATTGGGCCCAACGATAACCTGCTTTGATACCATGTTGAATTGGAGCATCCAACCCAAAACCAATTGGCAATGGGTGGAGTAGCTCCTTGAACTTATATATTGAGTAGCTAGGTTATAAGTCCCCGATGTGGGACAGACAATCTCAACAATCACCACCACCGAACACCGAATTTTGCGATTCTTTATCTCTTCTCCGAATTTTCTCTCAAATGATAGTCATAAACCCCACTTCTAGAGCACTTTAGACCAAGGGTAATAAACCCCACTTCTATCTCTTCTCTGAATTTTCTCTCAAATGATAGTGGTGAGCGGTGATGGGTGTGTGTGTGTGTGTGTGTGTGTATGTGTGTGTGTGTGTGTGAGAGAGAGAGAGAGAGAGAGAGAGAGAGAGAGAGAGAAAATGGGGTGAAGTTGTTCACTTTTTTAGATCAGGGGGTGTACTCGAAAACGGGTAATAGTTGAGGGGGTGTTTTTGCAATTCAGACCAAGGGTATATGCGACATTTTATATCATCCGTCAATGGCGTTTGAGACTAAATAAATTTTGATAGTTTAGGGGGTGAAGTTGTTCACTTTTTTAAATCAGGGGGTGTACTCAAATTGGGTCATAGTTGAGGGGGTGTTTTTGCAATTAACCCTATTCCTTAATATAATGTATATCATTATTGATACACCCAAAATTAGCCCATGCCCGAGCGGTTTTATTCTGCAACTACTGAAAAGCATCATCCCGAGCGGTTTGGTCCACCTGATGCCTTTCGAGCGGTTCATCCACGACCCGGCCAACAGGTCGGGAAGACCGCACAGGCACATCCCACCGCAGGAACAGCTCATCCGGGCCCACAGGCATGATCCCGAGCATTCCGGGCAGTTTCCTACTCAAGCTAGAAGACTAATGGAAAGTGCAAACTATTTCCTAATCCAATTAGGAAACCCCCACAACTAATGTCAATCAATCCTAATACAATTAGGAAAATTACTTGATTGGTGTCAATCACGTACTAATTGGATTATATTTCCTTATCCATGTACGAGTATGTCTCTTACATCTATAAAAGAGACCTCTCACCCCCCATTGAAGGGGCCGACTCTTCAGTCTACATAGCACCTCTATAGCATTCATCAACATGCCCGGCCGGCCTACGGTAGCTCCAAACTTGTTGGTTCACCACAGGCCCCGGGCTCTTTTATAGTATAGTGAACGTGCACTGACACAACCGTGGACGTAGGTTCCATCATTAACAGGGCCGAACCACATACAAAAAGACCTGTCTCTCACTCTCTCTCCCCTTAATCTGCTCTACTTTACTCTTACCAATTTTTAACATCATCAGCTTGGCGCCGTCTGTGGGAAGCGACAAGTCTTCTCATCAACAAATCTCTTGACTGATCGTCATGCCACCGAAGAAGGGTAAGAAGGCTGATCAGCAGTCCAACCGGGATGTTCCTTCGGCCCCGGCACCGGCTGCGATAGTCATGACATCTGAGCAGATCACCGAGACCCTCACACAACTCTTGGAGGGCCATCGTCAAATCCAACAACAGATCAAAGCCCTGCTGGCCCAGCCAAGCCGTCCTCCAGTGGCTGGGAAACGACCCGAGAACATTGCGCACGGTCGGAAACCGATCTTAACCAGATGACATGCTCGAGCCAACCCGTCCCTAGTTGAGGATGCCAGAGACATCTACTGTAGGCGTACTGCCCAAGAGGAAAGGCAGGAGCATATGGCCCGGGAATCAGTCCAGGGTCACTTGGTCAAGAGTCGAGTTGTCCCTAGGCACACGAAGAACCGGAGTCATAGCCAAGCCCGATCGCAGAGGACAGTACACCTCCATGAAGAAGAAGCCTCTTCCACCGACCCGACCAATCCCTCAGATACCGGTCGGGAAGGAGTGGAAGCCCGAATCAAGGACTTGCAGAAGCAGATTGACGGAGTGGCCAAAAAGCTTGGTCAGAACCCAACTCAGAATCATGCCAATACCGAGACAGAGTCACCATTCTCTAGCCAGATCATGAGGTTTGCCATCCTGCACAAATTTAAGCAGCCTCGCCTAGATCCCTATAACGGCTCGGGAAGCCCGGTCGACCACGTCCGGACCTACAAGGCTCAGATGGCCCTAGCCACCAACTCCGATGAACTACACTGCCTAGCTTTCCCCAGCACTTTGCAAGGCCCGCCCGTGCAATGGTTCTACTCCTTGGAGCCCCAATCGGTCCGATGTTTCACTCAACTCAACAAGCAGTGCATTAACCAGTTCATCGGTATGCATGAACGGCCAAAGCCTGACATGCAGCTACTGACAGTCATACAAAGGGATAATGAGACCCTCAAGGAATTTACTGACCAGTTTAATCAAGAGAAGCTCGGCATCTATGATCTTGATGAAACCGCCGCTATTATAGCCTTCTGCTCAGGAGTTCAACACACCAAGTGCGCCACGTAGTTTCACAGAAATCGACCGATAACCTTGGTTGAACTCGCAGAGATGGTTGGAAAATACATTGACACTGAAGAATTTCTAAATATCAAAGACCCTGAGAAAGAAAGCAACGAGTCTTCCAGAAGTAAGCGAAAGCAAGATCAGCCCGGGAGTTCTAACAGTTCTTCCAGCTCACAGCAGGCAGAGTCCGGCAGTCCCGACCAAATCTCCAGCTCACAGCGGCCTGAGTCCGGCAGTCCCGATCGGACCTCCAGCTCACAATAGGCAGGGTTCGGCAGTCCCGACCCGACCTCCAGTTCACATCGGTCAGGATCAAGCAGTTCCGACTTTGCCTCCAGCACAAAGAAATCAGGAGCCCGACGATCCTAACCTGACTCCCTATCTCCATCGGTCTAGATGAGCCCGACTACAGTGGAACTTGCCTGATCACCGCATGAGGCTCCACCGATTGTCAGAGATCCCTTGCAAAGACCTCGAGCCTAACTCCGAGGCATACAAAGACCTCGGGCCTAACCCTGAGGCATGCAAAGACCTCGGGCCTAACCCCGAGGCACAAGCTTCGCTTAGGTCCAACCGACGATGGGGGAAAACCCCCTAGGTGGCTGATGATGGCAAGTTTCAAAAGGCCCTGTAACCACCATGTTCCAGGTCAGTTACCTACAGTCATAGCCTCTGTAAGACCCTCATCTTAGCGAAAGCTTGGGGGGCAAGACGGCGCAATGAACTAAATAGGCAATCACACCGGGTATCTATAGGCCTCGCGGATAACCAAGTCAAAATCTTGGACAACCCGAGCACCTACAGTTTTCAGAGGCATTATTTCCACTTAGGTCCAAACCGACGATAGAGGTGACTAAAATCTCTTAGGTTGGCTCATGATAGAGGAGCAAAAAGGACCCTACAGCGACACATTCTAGGTCAGCTCCACCAACATGGTCAAGCTTTTCTCCCAACAGTCTTGACGAAGGCTGGCTGGGCGGAAGACAACCATCCTGGGAGTTAACATAAAAGAACCCTAAAGCAATACGCTTTAGGTCGGGTTTTCCAACATGGTCAAATTCTTCTACCCACAACCTTGACGAAGGTTTACGAGTAGAAGATAACCATCCTGGGAGCTAACTCAAGCAAAAAGACTCTGAATTAGGCCGGGTCTCAACTTCTGGTCAGTTCCCGAGCACTTAAAGGTTCCGAGCTAGGTTGGGTCTCAACTCTCAGCTAGTTCCTGAGGACTCACCAGGCTCAGAAGCCCCAAGGCAGCATCCCCGAGCACTCAAGCTGGAATCAGGAAGATTTCCAAACTTGCCCCGATTTAACATCCAGCCAACCTTGGAAATGATGGGCAACTATACACCCAAAATTAGCCCATGCCCGAGCGGTTCTATTCTGCAACTACTGACAAGCATCATCCCAAGCGGTTTGGTCCACCTGATGCCTCCCGAGCGGTTCATCCATGACCCGGCCAACAGGTCGGGAAGACCGCACAGGCACATCCCACTGCGGGAACAACTCATCCGGGCCCACATGCATGATCCCGAGCATTCCGGGCAGTTTCCTACTCAAGCTAGAAGACTAATGAAAAGTGCAAACTATTTCCTAATCCAATTAGGAAACCCCCACAACTAATGTCAATCAATCCTAATACAATTAGGAAAATTACTTGATTGGTGTCAATCACGTCCTACTTGGATTATATTTCCTTATCCATGTACGAGTATGTCTCTTACATCTATAAAAGAGACCTCTCACCCCCCATTGAAGGGGTCGACTCTTCAGTCTACACATCACCTCTATAGCATTCATCAACATGCCCGGCCGGCCTATGGTAGCTCCAAACTTGTTGGTTCACCACAGGCCCCCGGGTCTTTTACAGTATAGTGAACGTGCACAGACACAGCCGTGGACGTAGGTTCCATCATTAACAGGGCCGAACCACATACAAAAAAACCAGTCTCTCACTCTCTCCCCTTAATCTGCTCTACTTTACTCTTACTAATTTTTAGCATCATCAATTATTATGTTTTATACATATTACATATTTATTATATGGTTAATATAAATAATAAATATCAGTTTTAAATAGTATTTAAATAGTTAATAAATACCTATATGTATTTATAAATTCTAAAAAATAAGGGGAATGTCCCTAATGCTATTTTATGATATCTCAGAGTTATAAAGCTATAATACTATATATTAGTATTTTTTATAATTAATAAAGAGCTATTTTATGAGTATAATAACTACTATAAATACCTAACGAGCTCCAAAAATTATGAGAAAAATACATATAGTGTATTTTAACGTATATTATTTATTAAAAATATTTCAAAGTATTGATTTCTAAGTATAGTCATATTTATGTATTTAAATTACTTTTCGGGTATTTTCTAGTACTTATAATCTTCAATAATTCATAATAAATCATCCGTAACTCCGAAAAATACGCGATCAGTTCCTAGAGTATTAGAATAATGCCTAGAACTTTTCCTTAAAGTTTGGTGATCTTTCGACTCAGTCAAAAATACAGTTTGTCTTTAGGGCCTACGTTAGTGTAAGAAGCCCCGCCTTTTACTTCGTAAAACGCGACGGACTCGGATTTGAGTCTATTCAATGGCGTTGGACTTAGAATGACACGTAGATCACTACCTTAAGGTTTATAACCTCATTCGGTAAAATTACTTTCTTTCATTTATTGTTGTAGAACTTGACGTTTATCTGCTTTCTGAGGATCGACGACTCGAGGTGAGTTTCCTAACCTCACTCTAATCCTAATAAGATTAATATAAGATGTTTAAAAGCTACCTGTATGATGTTTTGTATAAGTAATATATTGATTTATGATGCTACATGTATTCCGATAATTGTATGGCTATGCACAACATGTTATGGTAGTGCTATCCCATACGTGAGAATGTTAAGGTTTTATCTATATGATTATTGGTATCAAATCCATGTTACGTGATCCATGTTTTATATGTTATATCTCTGTTGCTAACTGTTAAATGCACGCTTTACGATGTTGTTAACTGGAATACATAGCGCATGCCATGTTAATAATAAAGAGGAATAAAAGTAGATTTGCATGTGAGTATTGATAGTGGATACACGTGCATTTCATGACATGTGTCAGTATGCGTTGTGTTAGAAAAATATGTGTTTGAGGAGAATGTGAATGAGATGAGGTATGTGAATGTGAAAGAGATGTGATTGCTGGATCCGATGGATCAATGGCTGACGAGCCAGGTGGACGTGGACGGTTAGGGTTCCTAGCGTGCCTCTCACCGTTGAAGACATCCGGTGATGCGCATATGTGGTTGAAGACATCCCATGTATCGTTGAAGACGTCCGGCTAGTGCTCTAATATACTTCTCAGTCATGTAGACGACCGGTGAGAGTATACACATGGTTGAAGATGTCCCATGTGCCAATTCCATTGTTTACAGATAGCGTGCGCCGTGAAGACATCCGGCGGCCTATCAAGGGATGAGTATGAATCAGCTGTTATAGCATGTTATCATCCTTGATGTATCGAGTGTTGTCAAGTGGATGAGAAAGAGAAAGTGAATGATGAGATTGAATTGATGAGTAAAATGGTTTTGTTTGAAGTGATTTGGTTTGGAAAATTTTGGTTTTAAAATGAAATGGTTTTGAAAAGTATCTATTTTGAAAAGAAAGTGTCTTTGAAAAGAGTTGGGAGTAAGTCACATCGGTCATGCATTTGCACGCACGAGGATAGAATAAGGAGAATGTATTCTATAATGTTATGTTTATCTGTCTACCAGTCTGGTTGAGACTTTTGCTATGCCTATAGTGAGAATGCGTCTTTTGATAAGAAATTAACCATATCTTAAGATACTAAACTATGACGTGAGTGAGTAATATTTGTATCTATTGATTAGTATGCGGTTGAGACTCTCACTTAGCCTTGTTCCAAGGCTGACGGTATGTTACGCCCTGGGTATTCCTATGCCCAGAGTGTTGCAGGTTGGAGATAGATAGAAGAGTTCAGGATTCCTTGCCACCGAGCAAAGGAGGATAAAGCCTTGCTAAAGATCTGATAGATAGTTTCTCATGTTTTTTTAAGCTCATGTAAATAGTTTAGTATGGTCTCTTATATTAAGATTAAAGTTATTGTAACGCTTGTTTAATTTTCGCTGCTGTATTTATACTCTGCAAGTTTAGGTCATGCTTATGCTTTAGCATTTCCCTTATGATTGCATGGTGTAGAGTTAGAAGGACAGGACGGTTAACAAACTAGTCACGTGTCCACGGACCCATAAAGGAAATTTTAATTTTCCCTATTTTTGGCTTACTCCAGGGTGTGACAGGGTTTTTATGGTATCAGATCCTAGGTTTAGGCATTTACCGTTCGTCCCATGCACTGTAAGTTATAAACCATTAGATCTTATTTCTCACCTATGAAGATACTAACCTTATGATAGTTTATATTGAACAGGTTATCATGGAACCCTTTTATGTCTAAGATGGATTTGGAGGACATTGGGTATACCCAGATCGTATAGAGCCTGCTGACCCAGTATTGTACCAGCAGAGGATTCGACAGAGTGCCCAACGACATTTGGATGATAATATGTGGCATGATGTACATGTGTTGGGAATTAAAGATCCAGAGATCCTACAAAGGGAGGCACATTACCGAGAAAGCACCCTTAGACTTGTTCATCATGAAGCAGCTGAGATGACTCAGGACCGCTATACCCTCCGAGTCATGACTTTTCGAGTTAAGTTGACACCCCCACCAGGACCCGTAGAACCACCTCTTGCTATGCCACCCCCAGCACCAGAGGAGTCCATAGCTGATGCACCCTTAACCGCTAAGTCAGTCATGGGGACTGATAGGGAGGAGGATGATGATGGAGTGGCTCTGGTAAAGGACATCAATCCGGTGGAGGATGCTGATTCCATAGTCAATGTTGACCCAACTGAGAATGTGGGTGAGAAACCACCTAAGAGAGACATAGCTGAGAAGGGAGGGCCAAAGGTCAAGGATCAGGATGATTGAAGAACTTTTGGATAGGAATTCCCAGGCCCTAGAGCCCTATTATAATAGGACTAGTAGTCCATCTTTTGTGTACATAGCTGTAGTACTCAGGCATGTAACACATAGTAGTAGTAACGTGTATGCCTTTTCATGTATATGTTTTTGGCACTGTTCCCTACTATGTACATATTTAGCGTACTTACTCTCTAATGTAAATGTTTTTGTAACTATGCTGCACTATGTAAATACTCGAAGCTATCTATAAAGATTATCTTTATCCTGGCTTATATATTTTCACATGGATGTACTACTTGTTTATAATTAGTTTTATTCATCCCAGTAACTTATTTAAGGTTATATACTCTTAGTCTATAAGAATGACTAATAGATCCCTGTAACGCGTCGAACCATACAAATCACAAGTGTAAAATATAGAATTAGGAACTAGTGTAGTTCCAGGGAGTCAGACCCCGGAACATTTGGTAATAACTCAAGGTTTAGAAAGAATTAAGAAGGGTACCCCTTATCACTATGAAATTTTAAGATATTTCTTTAATTAGAATCAGAACTAAGTTAGTTTTCTGTGTTGGGCAGGCTAGCATGGAACACCAGGTAGAGTATGATGCTGTGGATGGACAGTACAAAGTCACCTTGGAGAGACAGGTTGCTTCTCGAAGATTTGGTCATGTTAACGCCACCATCAGGGATAGAGTTCGCCAGAGTATAAGGAAGTGGACACGATGTTTCTCCCATGAGAAACCTGTTCCAGAATTTGCATATCATAGAGTATTAGCACCGTGGTTACTATCTGCTGAGATGGAGGAGATTTCTCATGCCCTTGGAGACCTTGCGATCCATGACCAGGACGAGCCTCAAGAGGACAGTACATTTTGTTACACCCGCAGGTTTTGATAATGACTCAGATGACGACCCAGAGGAAGACCTGATAGTAGAGCCTGAGATGATAGAAGACCCTGATTGGCCCCTTAGAGCCAGCTTGGGATGCATTTATAGGTATCCCTCTGATCGACTTTCTGCCGTCCAGTGACCTAGGAGAGGTTACCACAGACTCTGATGTCGAGAGAGATGGAGATTGGATCCCTAGTTAGTACATCTTATTTTGCTAAATGTTGTAGTTCCACTTTCTTTATTGTAATCCAGATTAGTAGAACTGGTATTCGTACTACTGTTATACCCTTTTTATCTTTTGATCAGTAATAGTCTTCTTGCGACTTAACTTAAATATAATTGTATGGATGAGACAAATTCTTGCTTTTAATTAATTGCTAATCTTACATCTTATACGTTTATTACTAATAAGAATATAGGATTGACCATTGGTCGATAGATTTTTAGGCATTGACGAACTTCCTGAGATGAATCTCGGAACAGTCATCTAGCCCAGAGTCTAGAAAGGCCAAGGGTAGGAATGCCTTACCCTTGATCCTAGTAGTAGTTGCGACAACCGTTATATGTTAAGAATCTCCGTTGAATTGATGAACCGTTACTATTACTTATTACGTGATCAGATGAGATAAGATAAGGTATTGACCTATTAGGTATCAACTCGTAGGTATAACCCTTGTTAACATGCACCATGGTTAGGAGAAACCGAAATGCTCAGAATCCACCCAACGAACCAACGGAGGTGATACCTCTAGCAGTGGATCTAACAGGATTGATAGGAGCTCTTGTCCGACGTGTAGAACAAGCAAGTGATCACCTATACTGCATCATCAATAATGGAAATGCTCGTCAGACATGAGATAAACTGCTTGGGAGATTCCGTGCACTTCAACTAGGAACTTTTACTGGAATGACAGAAGCATGGGAAGCTGAGCAATGGCTTCGTGATATGGAATGAATGTTTCAAGCCCTTGAATGCAACGAGATGGAGAAAAGACGCTTGGCTATTTTTCAGTTAACGTATTCGGCAGCAGACTGGTGGGAATCTATTGAAGCTACGATAGACGAAGGTGTTGCAAGAAGAATGACATGGGACGCATTCAAGACTAGATTCTTAGCAAAGTATTTCCCAAGGATGGAAAGGAATAGGAAGAAAAAGGAATTCATAGAACTAGTTCAAGGCAATATGACAGTACAAGAATACACTGCGAAATTTGAAAAACTATCACGATTTGCACCTTTCATGGTGGATACTCAGCAAAATAAGACATTGCAATATTATGAAGGACTTAACCCAGACATTAAAGTAGTACCAGCAGTATGCCTCGATCAACCATTCGAAGATATGGTTGAATTAGCCACACACCTGGAGAATATAGCTCTGAACCGCAAGAGGCAAGAGAGCAACCGACAATGAGAAGAAGATAACTGGTTCCAAGCAACCAACCCAGGAGGAAGTCGAAGAGGCAATCAAGTGTCACAGATAACCACTCGAATGCAGTCCACGATCACTAAAGGAAACATCGGACACAACAGGACTCATCACAAGAGACAGAGAAATAATGAAAAGAAAGTTAGTCAAACTACAATTCAGACACATACGAAGCAACGTGACATCTGTTACAACTGCGGGATACCTGGACACCACTCCAAAGAATGCACAGCACTGAAACAACTCACAAGACAATAGGTGCAGTGTTTCAATTATGGAAAGACTGGGCATGTACGCAAAGATTGCCCTGAACAAGGAGTTTAGAACAATGCTCCACCACCACAAAGATCTAGAAAGAGAGCTTGCAGATCAGTGAATCAATCCCAATACTGAACAGAATGGAAGACTGAAGGTACCATACTCAATGCCAGAACTTTGAGTCTTATATGGTGATTGTATTGCAGGATGTTTGGGACATACGAAAGAAATTAGGAGAAGGACTTGATGAATCAATTGATGGAAACCTCACAACCCTAGAATATGAGATGAGATTAGAACCTTGTACTTTTTTTAAGACCTAGCAATCTTTAGATTTCGAGGACAAAATCCTCAAATAAGGTGGGTAGAGATGTAGCACCCAGAATTTTCTAGAAATTCCACGTAGGAATATAATATTAGTGACATCACCGTGGTACGGTTACAGAAGGCCCATTAGGGTGACCCTAATTATGAATCCTTACAAGGTCCTATAGTAATCGTCTTGACAACGACGACGACGTTAGTAATAACCTAGTGCCTAATAGAATAGACGTAATCTCGAATGTATTAGAGTGGTCATAGCCTCGACGTTACATTTCGTTTAGAATTCATAGACGGACTTGCACCTAGGCCCGCACACAGCCCTGTAAGTATATACTTCTACTAACGTATTCATTTTCACAGTTTTGCAACTAACCAGGATACTGGCGTACATCCCAATGCGTATTACCTGAGAATGGGACCCACACCACCCCTTGACAGTCATATGGACCCTACCCATATCTACCCTTGGACACATACACATACATGTGCACCTTGTGCACGCATTACACACAACCAAACCCCCGCACTATTCCTCTATAAAAGCACACCCTCTCACCTCCATTACACCCTCATAATCTGCAATCACCCCCACAAATCTGTCGAAGACAGTTTGTATAAGAGAGAGAGCTTGAGAACTCAACAAAACACACCCCACACCCCTGATTTGTATGAACCACACTCACACCTCTACATTGTACACCCACAGTCCACTTCCTCTCTGCAAACACACACACACATTGTGTACACACACTCGCACAAAAATAGAAGGAGGAGGAGGAGAGACGTAGACGAGAGAGAAGAAGAAGATCGGAGAAGATAAAGAGAGATTGAGACAATCTAAGGTAAACACAACACCCCATTTCTATTCTAGACACTTGCATGTCCTGTAGGTACCCCCAAGAACCTTATATGCAAGCCAAACAAAGCCCAAGGCTTTGTGTGAGCTCGATTTTTGAAGGCTCACCAAACTGTCTTTTGATTACATCAAACAGACCCTTATGGTCCCAAGAACACTCCCTAAGATCAGTTCTTTATTTGGTATAAGTTTAGACGTGCATGCATGCCGTTATTCTTCTTATAGGCCGAAAGAATAATGGACTGGTAGGCACCCAAATCGAATGAACCCAGTCTTGAGCTCCTAGTATGTTGTAGAGGGAGAAGAACCGGTCATTTTGGCGTTGGAATTAGCAAATTCCATGGAGAGGAGAGTGAGATTTAGGCCAGGGAAGTTTTTTGGCGAGGTCGCCGTTCGCCGGCGACAACCTGGGCTGGCCGGAAAAGAAAAGGAAACGGGTTATAACACCCGGGTCTTGGGTCGGGTCGGGTTTGTGTTTGGATGGGTTTGTTTGAGTGAGTAAATGGGTAGACGGGTCGGGTGGATAAAACCCGTGGACCATTTAAGTAGCACGACGTTGTTTTGATGTCGGGCTGACTTTGGGTCGGGTTCGGGTAAGTGGGGCGGTCTGGTCTGTGTCTATAGTTGGGTCCGGGTTTGGGTTAAGTCTGGTTTGGGTTTGGGTTAACGAGTAGGTTTAGTTTGTTAGTGAGTTTGGTTTCGGGTTTGGGTTAGATCCAAACCCGGATGGGTTTATGGATTGGGTTAGTTTGTGAGTGAGTATGGGTCTCGAGTTTGGGTTGGTTCAACCCGAATGGGTTTTTGGCGTGGGTTTGCGTGAGTGTGTAAATGGATACTCCGTTTAGGAGAGGGTCGGGTCGGTTATGACCCGATGGGTTGTCAAGTTGGATCCCTTTGAGTCTATATTTGGGTTACCCATTTGAGTTTGGGTCGGTTCGGGTTGACCCGGCGGGTCTGAGATGATTATTATTATTATTATGATTGTAATTATTAATAGTTTTAATTGGTTTTAATAATTATAAATGGTTTATAATTATACCATTAATGTTTTTTTATAGTATGGAATATTATTCTTAATATTATGTATATCATTATTATATTTTATATATATTACATATTTATTATATGGTTAATATAAATAATAAATATCAGTTTTAAATAGTATTTAAATAGTTAATAAATACCTATATGTATTTATAAATTCTGAAAAATTAGGAGAATGTCCCCAATGCTATTTTATGATATCTCAAGAGTTATAAAGCTATATTACTATATATTAGTATTTTTAATAATTAATAAGGAGCTATTTTATGAGTATAATAATTACTATAAATACCACACGAGCTCCGAAAATTATGAGAAAAATACCTATAGTGTATTTTAACGTATATTATTCATTAAAAATATTTCAGAGTACTGATTTTTCAGTATAGTCATTTTATGTATTTAAATTACTTTTCGGGTATTTTCTATAACTTATAATCTTCAATAATTCATAATAAATCATTCGTAACTCCGAAAAATACGCGGTCAGTTCCTAGAGTCTTAAAATATTGCCTAGAACTTTCTCTTAAAGTTTGGTGACCTTTCGACTCAGTCAAAAATATAATTTTTCTTTAGGACCTACGTTAGTGTAAGAAGCCCCGCCTTTTACTTCGTAAAACGTGACGGACTCGGATTTGAGTCTAGTCAATGGCATTGGACTTAGAATGATACGTAGATCACTACCTTGAGGTTTATAACCTCATTTGGTAAAATTACTTTCTTTCGTTTATTGTTGTAGAACTTGACGATTATCTGCTTTCTGAGGATCGGCGACTCGAGGTGAGTTTTCTAACCTCACTCTAATCCTAATAAGATTAATATAAGATGTTTAAAAGCTACTTGTATGATGTTTTGTATAAGTAATATGTTGATTTATGATGCTACATGTATTTTGATAATTGTATGGCTATTTACAACATGTTGTGGTAGTGCTATCGCATACGTGAGCATGTTAAGAGTTTGATCTATATGATTATTGGTATCAAATCCATGTTACGTGATCCATGTTTTATATGTTATATCTCTGTTGCTAACTGTTAAATGCATGCTTTACGATGTTGTTGACTGGAATAGATAACGCAAGCCATGTTAATAAGAAAGAGGAATAAAAGTAGATTTGCGTGTAAGTATTGATAGTGGATACACGTGTATTTCATGACATGTGTCAGTATGCGTTGTGTGAGAAAAATAAGTGTTTGATGAGAATGTGAATGAGATGAGGTCTATGAATGTGAAAGAGATGTGATTGCTAGATCCGATGGATCAACGGCTGACGAGCCGGGTGGATGTGGATGGTTAGGGTTCCTAGCGCGCCTCTCGCCATTGAAGACGTCTAGTGATGCACATACGTGGTTGAAGACGTCTGATGTATCGTTGAAGACGTCCGACTAGTGCTCTAATATACTTGTTAGACGTGTAGACGACCGATGAGAGTATACACATGGTTGAAGACGTCCCATGTGCCAGTTCCATTGTTTACAGATAGCGTGTTATAGCATGTTATCATCCTTGATGTATCGAGTGTTGTCAAGTGGATGAGAAAGAGAAAGTGAATGATGAGATTGAATTGATGAGTAAAATGGTTTTGTTCGAAGTGATTTGGTTTGAAAGTTTTGGTTTTAAAATGAAATGGTTTTGAAAAGTATCTGTTTTGAAAAGCAAGTGTCTTTGAAAATAGTTGGGAGTAAGTCATATCGGTCATGCATTTGCAAGCACGAGGATAAAATAAGGAGAATGTATTCTATAATGTTATGTTTATCTGTCTACCTGTCTGGTTGAGACTTTTGCTATGCCTATGGTGAGAATGCGTCGTTTGATAAGAAATTAACCATATCTTAATATACTAAACTATAACGTGAGTGAGTAATATTTGTATCTATTGATTAGTATGCGGTTGAGACTCTCACTCAGCCTTGTTCCAAGGCTGACAGCATGTTACGCCCTGGGCATTCCTATGCCCAGAGTGTTGCAGGTTGGAGATAGATAGAAGAGTTCAGGATGTCGTGCCACGGAGCAAAGGAGGATAAGGCCTTGCTGAAGATCTGATAGATAGTTTCTCATGTTTTTTAAGCTCATGTAAATAGTTTAGTATGGTCTCTTATATTAAGATTGAAGTTATTGTAACGATTGTTTAATTTTCGCTGCTGTATTTATACTCTGACAAGTTTAGGTCATGCTTATGCTTTAGCATTTCCCTTATGATTGCATGGTATGGAGTTAGAAGGATAGGACAGTTAACAAACTAGTCACGTGTCCACGAACCCATAAAGGAAATTTTAATTTTCCCTATTTTTGGCTTACTCTGGGGCATGACACATACATTGGGTTGACTAAAGCGGAGTCACAAAAGCAAAAAGAAACGGAAACCTGTAATGCAATCATGTAACAATCCTAGATAAGATGTCTGACAAATAATCATATAAACGGAGACTATCCTAAATGATTTGTGTCGTTGAAAACAAAGTTGTAAACCTAGAACAATTCTAGGAGAAAGGATAGAGAAGGTACACGATACATGGGCACTAAGCCACACGTAGACGAGGTAAGATCACAAATCGAAGTCCGGATCCACGACATTCAATTCTCTGCACTAAGACACCAAAGAATACCCAAGCATTGCAAAAATACAAGCAAACAAATGACATACATGAAAAGCAAGTAGAAAAATGTCATCAATGATGTGAACCTCAATAACTTGTATTGAGACCCAACAACAATATTGACATGTTTTACCCAGAAAAGCTGAAATCAGATTGTAGTTGATGGAACCTTGACCCATTGCTTATATGGAAGCAAGAACCTTGGTATGTGAAGACGCCACAATCAGATGCGGAAGGCTGATTGATAAGTCATGGTGTGTGAAGACGCCACAATCAGATGCAGAAGGCTGATTGATAAGTCAAAAATTGTGTTCTGTGAAGAACAAGGGGGAGGAGCAAAGCTCAACTTCAGAATTGTGTTAATCCATATATATAAATCTTCCCATACAAAAGAGTATATATAGGATTGGAACAACCCTCCAACCATAAGGATAAATGCAAGTTGTTGGAACAACCCTCTAACCATAGGAAATAAAGCTACCATTTTTTTAACATAGACTAATACAAAAAGTAGTTTAACTCATTAATACAACTTAGAAACATGAATAAACTCACAACTACCAACTATAAAACATAAATAGCTATATCTTAGAAGTTATATTTAGCACTTGGAAGTTACATTCATCCTATATCTCCACATGCATGAAATAAGTTGACAAAAACTTTATTTCCCATTAGGCCACACTTAGGAATCTTGAAATCAGCCCAAAAATGCCTCCTTGATATTATTAGATTATCCATTTTGGAAACGGCCCAATTCAAACCATCAAGTGCTTCCTTGATTCTCATCAATCAATCAAATTTCCAGATTCAGCAAACTCTAATGAATCCTATCAAAAGTGGTCTTAAAAATGAGCTGGGTTAAAACCCTTTTACAGAAAGTTAGATATATGTCTTAGGGAACTTCTCCAAAAAGTAGAACCTCTTTGCCATTTTTGAAGTGAGAGAAATAAGAGTTTTGGGAACAGTGGATTAGGACTGTCCACTGTTCTTGTAAAAATCATAATTAATTCTACAAAAATCATGTGAAGCTCTATTTGGTGTCAAAAGAAAGATATTTCACTGTAGTTTTCGAAAAAAATAATCCCATGGACATGTCATGATCATAAGGTTTCTGAAAAAGTGTTTTAAACAGACTCTGTTATTATGGAAGTTTGGTATCATTTGACAAAAAAATGCAAAATAAAATAGAAGCATAATCGAAATTCTTGAATCATGTTAATTAAGTAGATTTAAACTTTTGATCTCTCATCCAATTATCCTAGATGATTTCTAAACCAAGTTTTATTCATCAATTGTTGTTGAGTGATCAAGGTATGACCATTTTGTATACATAATCATAACTGTAGTTAAATCTATAAAATTCCAGAATAGTAGTATCAACTTCAAACGCTTAGAAAACGATCTTGACTCGATCGTATGCTCATGATTTTACATCGGCATATAGATATATGAGTTAGGAATCATCCGCAAAAAGCGAAACATCGATAACTATTATAGATTTTCTAAAATTCAAGCACAAAGAGACTATGTTCAAATCTGTCAACTGATTTTTCAACAATTTCTAAAAATAGCATATGGATCCTAGAAGCTCTCAAAACGAACCAGATGAAAGCTAATTCATCAAAGTTTAGCCAGAAAATTTGAAATCCATCAAACTATGGATATTGATGGACCAAATCTTATGGAAAAAACTAATCTGTTTTGCTGAATTTTCATATAGTTTATTTTAAAGTGTGAGAAAAACATCTTAGATGTTGGTTGAAGCTTATTTGAGAGATCAAATTCATAGATCAACTTAATTATCATGATTTCCAATCAATTTAGCCCTCAAGTTCTATGAAGAACTTTAGATCATGGATCAAAGGGACTTAAAAATATCCTATTGGAGATGAATTTCAATAGGAATTCTAGGTAATAGAAATAATCAATAGATGGGTATGAACATAGGAATCATCCCTCTCATAGATCATATTTCTAAACCATCATAGAATTCAAAATAGATACATATATATAATCATGTATACATGGATTTAAATTAAAATATAAGAATGAAATTAACATTGAAAATCAAAGTGAAAAACAATCTCTAATTATGAATTATCAATGAAAATCTAAAGAGATTTGGATCTAGCTATGTGAGTGTGTGAAGAACAAGAGATGAAGAAGATGAGTGTTCTACAAATAAAATAAAACTAAGCTAGGTCCAAATCTTATAGATCTATATATATAAAATAGGAAATAGAGATGAATTATAGTGTTTACCTCTTGGAGGATTCTCAATTATATAACCAAAGTTGAATTGAAGATCTTCTTCTTCAAGTGTTTTTCAAGCTCTTCAAGCATTCATCCATAGAAGTTGAGGGAGGTAATTGATGTTCAAATCATGATCTAATTACCCTAAGATTAGTTTTCTAAACTTCAATTCATAATTCTCTCTCTCTAGAATTCTCTCTTAATTGAAAGTATATTCAAAGTGTTCTTGTATCTCTATTGTATATTCAAAGCTTCTCTTAAGATACTCTAAGTATGATTTAAGATCTTTTCAAGATGATCCAAGATGATCTCATATGAGATGCATGAGATCTTATATAGAGTTTTAAAGACTTAGCTCTTAAGTTACAGGGTTAAAACAGGATTTTTAGAGAGCAGAAAAGGGTTAAAATGGTCATTTCTGTGCCTAAACACAATTTCCAGGCAATTTCCTCACAGTGGGAGCCTTCTAGAAGAGTCTGGAATCAGAAAAACCCGATGGAGAACACTCCCTATAGGTGGCGGTTATGGTGGGACCCACCACCTCACAACCCAAAACTGCCATCTCCTTTTTTGGTTCCCCTCGTTGCCCACAAGCCTTCTTTCAAATTTTAAGTGCACTACATTTCCAGATTTTCGTAAAAATACTTTTTGGTGTCCAAAATTGTCTATTTACATACCGTTGGAAAGCTGTTAGGCTCAATTTTAGTATAAAAATATTCCCAGAGGTTTTGAAATAGAAATTGAAGTCCAATTGAAGCCCAAAAGTCCTCCAGAACTGTCGTCGTCTTTTGAAATCAAAAGACGTCTTTTTCAAAATTGCTTTCGAATGTGCGTCGATTTGAACTTTTCTTTAAAATTGAATCTCTGGATACCTAGAATATTGTGTTTAGAACACTTAATGTTCATATAACCCTAAGTGAATATGAATTCTGAGAGGCAATTTTGAGAAAACTGGGATTTATCCATGGAAAAGGGCTTTTCTGAGCTTGAAGTCACTTTCCGAAGTTCGATCTTTCAATTGTGTGGAATCCAGTACCTTCCATGGGGTACTTTTCATCATCGAATCCTCCAAGATGTTGTCCACCCTAAATCCTATCAGTGTGGTCAAAATTGGGTATCTACAGTTTGCCCCTCTTTGGCAGAGCTTGTCGTGAACTGCAAGTGAGTGCCAAAGCTAGAAGGCACCCAATAACCATATTGAGAGGTTTTAGGAAAAACAAAAATCCACAAAAATCAACAAATTCAAAATCCGAGAAAATCAAGAAATTACAAAATGTAAGAATGCAATGCTATGCTGGGTAGAGGCTGCTAAATCTAAGTCGCTGCTGGTCATGCTCCACTGGAGCTGCCTACGTATCCTTTCCAGGAATTAGACCAGGCGTAGTTTAAGCGTGCAAGGAGACGAAGAACACACAAACAACAATACAGATGTAATGCTCCTATCCTAGGATGTTGTTGCAGTATGAAAACGTGAATGTGCAAGTGCTAGAGGAATCATCCTCAAGGGTTCTAGATGCAAAATCTAATGCAAGGGATGCGACGGCTCTCTCTCACATATGGAAACTTTTGACAAAATCTCTATTATTTGATTCAGGTTTCTTAATGAAGAGGGTTCTAGACAAGTCTTATTCTCAACATGTCTGATGATAATTTGTTAAACTTGACTTAGTCCTAAACATGATATGATCTTAAACTCGACCTATCCTTAAACTCACATCAATCTTAAACTTTGATATGATCTTAAACTCGATACAATCTTAAATTTGGCATGATCTTAACCTCGATATGATTTAAACTCGATCTAAAACTCAACACGATCTTTAAACTCGATCTAAAACTCGACATGATTTTAAACTCGATCCAATCTTAAACTCGATTCTGTCTTAAACTTGACCTAATCTTAAACTCGATTCTGTCTTAAACTTGATCTAAAACTTGACATGATCTATCACTCGATCTAATCTTAAACTCTGTCTTAAACTTGACCTGATCTTAAACTTGATCTAATCTTAAACTCAATCTAATCTTAACCTTGATTCTGTCTTAAACTTGACTTAATCTTAAACTCGATCTAAAACTTGACATGATCTAAAACTCGATCTAATCTTAAAATCGATTCTTGAGAGTCCTAAACACTTTGACGATTGATGAAAGTCCTTTGCTGGGGAGATTGCTAAAATTCTGAGAGATGTGAAAAGCTTCTATTTTGGAGGCTCTGTTGATCTGAAGTTGACGATGGTGCTTCGACCAGCTCAAATATTCTTGCAAATACATCTGGTTTATTCTGACCCTATTCTGAATTCTGATCCATCTTCTATAAATCCTTTCTGGATGTAATTCTCGAGTGACAGTAGACCCAAATGTCCACACACAATCAACCCAAATCTACGAGACTTCACTGTAAATCATCATTTCTTGGCTTATTTTCAAGCTGTGGTTCCCTCAATTCTCAACGTCTAGGGACTTTTCTTCAACCAAAATTCAATTTCCCAAGGGTCCTTCAGACTAGTTCCAACAAGTTTCAGGCACTCTTAAGGCTTATATATCATGATCGGACCAATCTGGGGTCGAAACAAGAGTTCCCAATGTCGGAATTCTGATTCACAATTGAAAGGTACTCAAAAGATCTGATGATCTTGATGAGCTTCACAAGTCTTCAACCAATTCTAGTAGATATTCATGCAATTTCAACAACGGCTCAGCTCATCATCCAAGGCCGGTATTCTGATTAGCATTTTTCATTAACCACTCAACACCTCATCTTGACTAGGATTAACTGATGCAATAACAATGTTTGGAACTTCTGCTTGTTTCCACCTTTGGGTGCTCTTAAAGTTTTGAAAATTTATTTTATATCACTCTGGACCCACACACTTGAGATCACAGATTAGACGACGATAGGTTTGACCATGACAGAGATTGATAGACATTGACACATGAAGTTGACATTCTTGACACTGAAGTAGAAGTTTGGAGGAGACAACTCAATTTTCCTTAATCTTAATGCGCGTTTGTCATGTTTAACGTATCTCTTTGCTTTCATGTGTACTTCTCATCTTATAGTGATAATACTTAGTTGATATGGATCTCAATCAATCCTTTGCTTTCTCTAAAATGTGCTTTGAATTAGTGCCTTAGCTTATATAATAAGAGACAATTCATTTCAAATGTTTTCAAAGATATACTTGATGATTTAGGATTCACTTATGATATGAGAGGGGGTACAGGAAAACAATGTTTGCCCTTAGTTGATGGTGATAAATGGAGGTTAAGGCAAACGAAGTTTGCCCCTAGTGTGGTAGTGGTATCTTAAGGCTCTGGGCAAACTTGAAAGCTTTGCCCCTAGTTTACAAGGTTCAGGGACTGAGAGCCAGGGAAGCTCGTCTACTTATCCCCAAGTGGGAATCAGGTCCAAAGTAGTTCAGCTGAGGTTTGAAGGAAGGTATTTGAAGTGTGGCTGAATTTTTCAGGAGTAGTGACCGAACCGAGTAGGTTGCCTATGTATCTCCAAGTGGGAATCAAGTCAAGCGTAGTTCCTCAAATGCTGGAGGTTTTGAAAGAGTAAGGATTCAAGAATTGGGGGTCTTTTCAAGCCATGTCATTAGATAGATTTTCTGAAGTGGGTCACGTGTGGTAGCGTTGAAAGAAACTAAACTACCTCTCCTTTTTTTTTTTTTCCTGTTTCTTTTCTCTTTATGTTTTTGACGGTTGATTCTTTTCACCTTTTCACTAGCCAGTCAATTTAACATTTCTCATCATACATCATACATGTTTTCAGAACAAGTAGCCCTTCAAATCTTTTGGGCTTATTCAAAGAGATTATAATTCAAAGCTTTGGGACAATTCATGTTCTCAATTTCTCGATCTTCTTCATTCTCTTTGTTTCTTCTTTTCTTTCTTTTTCTCTAAAGTTTTGACTGGCTAGGATCAAGTTCTTGAAAACAACACCAAAATTTTGTTTTCTTTTTATGCTCTAACTTTTGCCTAGGCGCCCTTTCGGGTTTTCATCCTAGCGAGCTTTTTTTTTCTTCTTTTTCTTTTCATGCTTTAACTTTTGCCTAGGCGCCCTTTCGGGTTTTCATCCTAGCGAGCTTCTTTTTTTTGTTGAGAAAAGTAGTTCATTTGAAGTGTTTGGCTACCATCAAGGATGGAGTGTACATGGCTCGCAGTTTAGACAGGTTTGCACGGCTTATTTTTTCTGGGCTAGAGATTTTGGAATGGGAAGATCAGGGATTTAAGCTAATCCTGAGTTACTATCAAGTATATCTTTTCAAGATTTAAGCTACAGCATCTCAAGATTCTTAAAGTGAAACTAATCAATTCTTAGCTTTTTTTGGCGTTAGCACAAAATCAACTTTGATCCTTTCAGGATTCTTTACAATGCACAAAATTATCAGCAGTGTGTTTTTCACAATAATCAGAGAAATGGCCCTTTTCAGTTTAGAGATTCATTCATTCATGACAAGGCGCATTAGATCAAGAAAATGAAGACTTTACTTCATCACTAGAAAGATAAGGATTACAGTACTCGACATAGACTCAAACACGACTTGACGATAGACAGACTTGACAACAAGACTTAAAATTGACTTGACTAGATTTCAAGTGGAGTGTCACTGTGATTTACTTATTACATATTTTTTTAACATCCATTCGGCTTCAATAGCAACAATTCCAAACACCATCACATCACTACCTCCTTTTAGGCTTTCTGAAGTTCTTCATTCCTCAATAAAGGCTCAAATTCTTTGGCTAATTCTTCAGGCCCATACTCATTGTCTTCAAGGCACCCATTCTATTTCTTGGTAGATTGCATCATCTCCCCCAAGACCAGGCAAAATTATATGGGACACTGGCAGCCCTAATGTTGAGATGTAAATTGCTGGGTTATAGTGTGCAGACCCTATCTCAAGAGAATTGATATTTTGCGGTGGTGGGGGAGCGATGACACCTTTTTCAATCAGGTTTTGAATTTCATGCCTGAGCCTTTAACATCTATTTGTGCTATGCCCACGTTCTTGGTGAAAATCACAGTACAAATGGGTTCTGAATTTTGGCGGAAGTGGATCTGGCTTTGACCTGGGGTTTTAATTTCTCCAAGTACCCTTTTTCTAGCATCCTCTCAAGTGCAGCGCTCAAGGACATTCCTAATTCAGAAATTCCCTTTTCTCTCTTGACTGTCCCTGGTTCTAACTTCCCCTTACAACTCTGGTATTCTTCTTTGGTGATTGTGGTGCCAATGCATCGCTATCAGGTAATGGATGATTGTTTGAATAAAGAGGCCCTTTGAACTTTTTCGAAGGCCTTGCATTGGGTGTATCAAATAATCCCTCCTTATCAAGCTTGTGGTCATCAATTCTTCTGCTTTTGCGGGTCACATTCTCTAGTAAACCACTCTTGGTGAGCTTGTCAAGGATTTCCTGTTGTATGCCTAGATTAGCCAATCTTTCAAACCACTCATTATCATCACAAGGTGCAAGAGGTGGAGTCGGAGGCGTTGTGTCAGCCAATTGCTTTATCACACCCATTATTTTCACAAGCAGCTCACTGATTTGGCTGACAAAAGATTCCATAGCAGTCATCCTAGCATCCATATCGGCTTCATGTGTCATTTTTCTAACCCTGACTGATTCGGCTGATCTTACCCCAAACTCTGATATGATCAAACGACTGCTCGGAGCTCTGACCCAGGAAGGAGCACAACTCTTTGGTCCTATCTTCTTTTTTCTTATTTATTAGGGATTTTCAAATAATCAGGGGTCTTTATTGTAAAATAATTTTTCAAAGAATGGTATTTTACAAAAGTGGATTTACAAAGATGGAAAATCTTTTCTTTTTCAAAAACATTTTCTTAAAATTGAAGAAATCTTTTTCAAAATTCTAAGGACAACAAATCTTTTCTTTTCAAAAGTATGTTAGAGGTGTCGCACTCGTGACCGTATATGCCATGCTCATGTAGTGTATGCAATGCAGATGAAATGCAATCTAATCTAAATGCAATGCACCTGAATCTAGCTTAGACCTAGCATATCAGCACATAAGCACATATGATTCCTTGAGTATGCTAATTACCTTACCAATCCAATCATTATCCAAGGATTTTTAGCTTTGAAATTCTTTGATGACTCAGGTTTACAAAATTGAATTTTTCATGAATGTCTTGAAAGAAAGGGGGAGATCTGTAAATCTGAAAAATATTTTTGAAGCATCAATGCTTGTGGTGTGAAATCATGATTCTTGAAAATTGAGGTAGGAAATTTTGAAATTCTGGATTTGAATCATCAAAGTTGGAATCATTATTTCTTTTTGAAAATCAAGGTAGGAATTTTTAAATTTTCTAAAATCTGAGAGGATGTTTTAAAATTGAATCATCAAAGTAGGAATTTTGAAATTCTCTATAATCTAGGGAGAATTTTTGGAAGGATTTTGCAAAATTGAATTTCAAAGCAAATTTTCAAAAAGGGATATTCCCAGAATTTTCAAAAGACTCGGGTTTTTCAAAGAAGTGTTTGTATTTAAAAAAAAAATCGTCCTCGAATAATGATTGGATGTTCGGATAAAGACCATACTACTCTAGAGGAATCTACCATACAAGGTTTGATGATGCCTTCACATACACGTCCTTATCATCCATATAATCCCTTATGGGCAAACGCAAATAATTCATCACATTGTCCTAATCAAAGATGATAAACAAGATCCTAATTGAAGGGTTCTATAGAAGCTATATGCAAAGCCAGGTTTTAGTCTCAAAAAGGGTCCATTAGCAAGCCAAGGGCACTATATACCGCAAGCGGTACAAGACTAACGGTGACCACATGCTACCAAAACTCTTGACGAATAGAGGAAAGAGGGCCCTCTACCCTCAAGGCAATGGTCTCAAGTAGTCGCAGTGAAAGAACATTGCAAGTGCAAATGCAGGCAGAAACAACACGATTATCGAATTAATAACAAGGATATTCATTGGCTCAAGTCAAACCCTTGAAGAACAAGAAACCATTGGTTTCATGTTCAAGTCCCCAGCAGAGTTGCCAGATTGTGGACACGCGCCCGCTCGAGGTCCTGACATCTTCCCTCGATAGTGTCCCGGGACGGATCACAAGGAGTACACTTCATGGAAAACTAGAACCTCCTCACTCGGTCCTAGAGACAAAGAGTCGCCACCTAATTTTTATCGGGAATTAGGAAACCCAAGTTTGACTCGCCCAAAATTGAATAAGGTTACTCGCCCTTCATTACCAGAAACTAGGTTTGGGGGGTCTTGTTATGAGAGGGGAAGGAGCCCAAGCAGGACTAAAGCATCCCCTCCTCGCCCTACCGAATGGTAGGCCTTGATTCAAATATCCTTGTTCTTAATTCATAATTGGTGTTGTTTCCTCAAACATACTAGATAATATATACATGTCAAAAGGGAACATCTAATGAAAATCATTTCAAGAGATTAAATCAAGTAGAAGTCAGATGCACATGCAATACAAGAGAGAGGTATACTTACAGTGGTTAGTCCCACCCGGGACCGATGCAAATAAAGGAAACATGTCATGATATGCAAAAGGGAACAAGAAAACTTACATTGGATTGACTCAAGTGGAGTCGCAAAAGAAAAAAGAAACGGAAAAGTGTAATGCAATCATGCAACAATCCTAGATAAGATGTCTCTAACAAATAATCATATAAACAGAGACTATCCTAAAGGATTTGTGTCATTGAAAACAAAGTTGTAAACCTAATAGATAGTTTCTCATGTTTTTTTTAAGCTCATGTAAATAGTTTAGTATGGTCTCTTATATTAAGATTGAAGTTATTGTAACGCTTGTTTAATTTTCGCTGCTGTATTTATACTCTGACAAGTTTAGGTCATGCTTATGCTTTAGCATTTCCCTTATGATTGCATGGTGTGGAGTTAGAAGGACAAGACGGTTAACAAACTAGTCATGTGTCCACGAACCCATAAAGGAAATTTTAATTTTCCCTATTTTTGGCTTACTCCGGGGCGTAACACATACATTAGGTTGACTCAAGCGGAGTCGCAAAAGCAAAAAGAAACGGAAGCGTGTAATGCAATCATGCAACAATCCTAGATAAGTTGTCTGACAAATAATCATATAAACGGAGACTATCCTAAAGGATTTGTGTCGTTGAAAACAAAGTTGTAAACCTAGAACAATTCTAGGAGAAAGGATAGAGAAGGTACACGATACATGGGCACTAAGCCACACGTAGACGAGGTAAGATCACAAATCGAAGTCCGGATCCACGGCATTCAATTTTCTGCACTAAGACACCAAAGAATACCCAAGCATTGCACAATACAAGCAAACAAATGACATACATGAAAAGCAAGTAGAAAAATGTCATTAATCAAATTTCCAGATTTAGCAAACTCTAATAAATCCTATCAAAAATGGTCTTAAAAATGAGTTGGGTTAAAAATCTTTTACAGAAAGTTAGATAAATGTCTTAGCGAACTTCTCCAAAAAGTAGAACCTCTTTACCATTTTTGAAGTGAGAGATATAAGAGTTTTGGGAACAGTGGATCAGGACTGTCCACTGTTCTGGTAAAAATCATAATTAATTCTACAAAAATCATGTGAAGCTCTATTTGGTGTCAAAAGAAAGCTATTTCACTATAGTTTTTGAAACAAAATATATCCCATGGACATGTCATGATCATAAGGTTTCTGAAAAAGTGTTTTAAACAGACTCTGTTATTCTTGAAGTTTGGTATCATTTGATAAAATAATGCAAAATAAAATAGAAGCATAATAGAAATTCATGAATCATGTTAATTAAGTAGATTTAAACTTTTGGTCTCTCATCCAATTATCCTAGATGATTTCTAAACCAAGTTTTATTCATCAATTGTTATTGAGTGATCAAGGTAGGACCATTTTGTATAGATAATCATAACTGTAGTTAAATCTAGAAATTCCAGAATAGTAGTATCAACTTCAAACGCTTAGAAAACAATCTTAACTCGATCGTATGCTCATGATTTTACATCGACATATAGATATATGAGTTAGGAATCATCCCCAAAAAGCAGAACATCGATAACTATTATAGATTTTCTAAAATTCAAGCACAAAGAGACTATGTTCAAATCTGTCAACCGATTTCTCAACAATTTCTAAAAATAGCATATTCATCCTAAAAGCTCTCAAAATGGACCGGATGAAAGCTAATTCATCAAAGTTTACCCAGAAAATTTGAAATCCATCAAACTATGGATTTTGATCGACAAAATCTTATGAACAAAACCAATCTGTTTTGCTGAATTTTCATCTAGTTAATTTCAAAGTGTGAGAAAAACATCTTAGATGTTGGTTGAAGCTTGTTTGAGAGATCAAATTCATAGATCAACTTAATTATCATGATTTCCAATCAATTTAGCTCTTAAGTTCTATGAAGAACTTTAGATCATGGATCGAAGGGACTTACAAATATCCTATTGGAGATGAATTTCAATAGGAATTCTAGGTAATAGAAATAATCAATAGATGGGAATGAACATAGGAATCATCCCTCTCATAGATCATACTTCTAAATCATCATAGAATTCAAAATAGATACATATATATAATCATGTATACATGGATTTAAATTAAAACATCAGAATGAAATCAACATTGAAAATCAAAGTGAAAAACAATATGAATTATCAATGAAAATCAAAAGAGATTTGGATCTAGCTATATGAGTGTGTGAAGAACAAAAAATGAAGAAGATGAGTGTTCTATAAATAAAATAAAGCTAAGCTAGGTCCAAATCTTATAGATCTATATATATATAAAATAGGAATTAGAGATGAATTATAGTGTTCACCTCTTGGAGGATTCTCAATTATATAACCAAAGTTGAATTGAAGATCTTCTTCTTCAAGTGTTCTTCAAGCTCTTCAAGCATTCATCCATGGAAGTTGAGGGAGGTAATTGATGTTCAAATCATGATCTAATTACCGTAAGATTATTTTTCTAAACTTCAGTTCATAATTCTCTCTTAATTGAATGTATATTCAAAGTGTACTTGTATCTCTCTTGTATATTCAAAGCTTCTCTTAAGATACTCTAAGTATGATTCATGATCTTTTCAAGATGATCCAAGATGATCTCATATGAGATGCATGAGATCTTATATAGAGTTTTGAAGACTTAGCTCTTAAGTTACAGGGTTAAAACAGGATTTTTAGAGAGCAGAAAAGTGTAAAAATGGTCATTTCGGTGCCTTAACGCAATTTCCAGGCAATTTCCTCGCAGTGGGAGCCTTCTCGAAGAGTCTGGAATTAGAAAAATCCAATGGAAAACACTCCCTATAGGTGGCAGTTATGGTGGGACCCGCCACCTCACAACCCAAAACTGCCATCTCCATTTTTGGTTCCCCTGGTTGCCCACAAGCCCTGTTTCAAATTTCAAGTGCACTGCTTTTCCAATTTTTTGTAAAAATACTTCTTGGTGTCCAAAATTGCCCGTTTAGGTACCGTTGGAAATCTGTCAGGCTGAATTTCAGTGTAAAAATATTCCTAGAGGTTTTGAAATAGAAATTGAAGTCTAATTGAAGCCTGGATGTCCTCCGGAACTTTCGTCGTCTTTTGAAATCAAACGACGTCTTCTTCGAAATTGCTTTCGAATGTGCATCGATTTCGAACTTTTATTTAAAATTGAATCTCTGGATACCTAGAATACTGCATTTAGAACACTTTATGTTCATATAACCCTGAGTGAATATGAATTCTGAGAGACGATTTTGAGAAAAGTTCTCGTGTCAGGAACTACTAATTACAACATATTACAAGTTTAGGAGGAGAACACATAAACCAACTCCAAATCTCTCCCATCTCCCCCAATGCACGTCATTTCCTCTCCGAGTATTGCTCCGAACCTGCGGTGGTTGTTATTTACCACAACAGAAAAGGAAAACGATTTTCTTAAGCATTATGCTTAGTGAATAAATAACATGCATTGGATATTGTGAACATGTATAATGCAACAATATAAGCATGTAAGCATACATAATCGCAGAATTCATGGGTTAATTGTTCATTCAGACTGGAAGACCACTTTCTTGGCTGCTCGGTCACTTCTATTCCTTGGACTTCCGTATTTATCAGATTCTTCCTCTTCTCCTTCCTTATTATGCCCAACAATGAACCATTACTTCCAATTATTCATTGACCACTTTAACAGATAAGCACTTAGCCACATTACACATGATAAATTCATACCAAATTAACATAGAATTCTAGTATTTAGCATGAATTCAACCACAACCTCAAGAATTGTCATTTCCTAACAATCAATTGAAGCACAAGACATGCACCAAACCAAATCTTAAGTTAGAAACTCACTTCTCCAAGATTTTACCCCAAATAAGCTAGAAATGTGGAATTTTTTTTTAACAATTCTTGCTCAATTCTCTCTTCGAAGTAATTTCTACATGAATTCGACAATTGCGTGTCATCAATTAGTGTAAGCTATCAAAAATATGATGATTATAACATAAATTAACGATATAGAAATGATCGTCTTACCTCCACGAGTCCAAATATGGCTTTGGTTCACGAATCGGACGACGAACGACGACGAAATGGTGGAATTACAGCATCGGTGATGGTTTATCCGAGCTCTATCCTTCTTTTCCTTTTAATTTCTATAAATTTTAGTTTGGAGAGTCTTTTTCCTCTTGACACACACTCATGCATATACATGAGGTGTCTTAACCTCATTTTTTCCCATTTTTCGTTTACACCCCAGAACTCTTAAGTTCTCATTATGAAATCCCCCAAACATTACATTAACTACCCAATTATCTAAGTGGGTGTTTGTATAAGTCCCGTATGGGTCCCAAATATTTTGTGAAGTTATTATTGCACCTACTAATTATGAATCTTTTCAATATTGCCCTTATTTGGGTACCCAACTAATACCAAACGCTAACACATATAGTAGTATGATATAAAGGCATCCTTAAGCAAATATCCATGTAATCATATAAATACACTTAACATATAAAAATGCAAATTTATTTTATTCAAGCCCTTCACTGGGTCCCACTTCATTACCTCTCCCACCTCATTGGGGATTTTCCAATTATGTCCTTCCCTGAACACTTTTCACGGGCGAGTCCTAAGCCTCCCCTTAATCTATTTTATACACTAATTATATTAATTAATGCATATAAAAATTATAATTAACCCTTTTCCCAGGTACGAGTGTTACATGCCGGATGCATACAAAGAGTTGTATTTGTAAAAGATTGTTGAACCAAAGAGTCGAGAGTAAAGATTAAACTTATGGTTCAAGGCAAAGTATTCGAGTCAGTATGGATTGGGCTATAGTCACAAAGCGATCAATTGATTGTTGTCAGTTGTGTTTCAAAGGTCTAAGTTCTATCATCGAACGTTACCTAAACAATCGCATTACCAGAAGATTAGAATAACCGAGACTTATAGACATGTTTTGATTAAAGAAGAGAAAATAGAACATTTTACTTTCTTAACAGATTAACCAATGCTTTTTGAGCCCGTTCAGTGTAGAAGGTTTACTCACTCAGCTTGCAGTAAAGCTGATGACTTTCATGTCCTTGACAATCAAATGTCCAGATCTCGTAAAGGCAGGTTACCCGGACGAGGAGTATGCCGAAGAAGGCTATGGGTTTGCGAGCTAGCTATCGGAAGTGAAGACTTTTGTTTTTGTATCTTTTGTTTAGTTGAGGCACTGGATGCCAATCTTTTTATTATTAAGTTGTAAGACTCTACGAGATATTGTTATCTTTCTTTTCTTTTTATGTGAGTTGTAATAATGAATTTAAGACTCTGATGATGTTTAATATTATGTAACCTAGAACCCCCATGCTTATTATTATTATTATTACTGTTTCAATTATTGTTTATTGCTATTATCTTGGTTCTTTCTTGTATTGACAAGCATGAGATCCTTAAACCAGTTATGTATCTACGGACCCATAATGAAAATTTTAAATTTTCCCTATTTTTGGCTTACTCCGGGGCATGACAGGGATTTTTGGTATCAGAGTGGTTGGTTTAGTCATGCTCGTTGTTTATCTTACACATTTTTTAGCCTTAAAATACCTTGCACTAGTACTGACTATAAGATAGTTTCATTTTCAGGACAACATGGAGCCAGTTTTCATTGAGGATGTCTTTGGAGGATACTTCTTGTTTCCCGACCACCTTCAGCTCGCTAACCCAGAGCTACATCTTCAGAGGGTTAGATCACATGCACAACATTTGGTTGAGGATGACTTTTGGAGAGCTATACACATTGATGGTGTTCAGGACATGGAGAGAGTATGTGCTGAGGCTCTACACCGAGTACTCACTCTCTTATGAGTCAATCAGCTGATGGAGGCTATACTACGAGACATTCCACACTATCAAGAGTTTTTGCCCGAGTCACACATATGCCACCAGTTTATGCTGCTTAGCTGCCACCACTAGTATATTCAATACCTCCAACACTAGTCATACCTAAGCTAAAGCAGGTCAATGATGATGACATTGATGTCGACCTGGAGGGAGGACCTTATGGAGGAGGGTGATGGAGATGAGGATGAGCTTGAGGATGACTCTGATGATGAGTCTGAGGATGAGGGGGATCATGATGATGATCAGAAGGATGAGCCTAAAAGTGGTAAGGATGGACTTGATGGCGACCATGAGGATGAGCAGGAGGGAGAGTTGGAGGATGACCCCAATGAGGATGACGATGAGGATAATGGTTAAGATGTGGAGGTCATGCTTATGGATGATGCCGACGGTGAAGAGATTGAGGTGATTCATATACCTCAGGGTTTTTTTGCAAGACCTGTCCCACCGCAATAGGTTATTGATGGAGGATGGTTATCGACAGACGAGCAGGAGCTAGATGTTCAGCCAGGGGCTGACCCGCACTTTTATATAGTTAACAAGTTTGATTTATGGCTTGACTGGGTGCCACCAGAGGAGGTTGATGCTCTAACGGATGAGTTGCCTCCTTTTGAGTCAAATGTAGAGGATTTTTGGGATCGAATCCCTAGGATCTAGATTCTCTTTTATTTTGTTGATCAGGGCATGTAGCCCACTTTCTTTTGTGTACACATTGTACATGTTTTTTTTATGGTAGTGGTATATGTGTGAGTGTGAATGTGATGTAAATAACCTTACCATACCATGCTGTAAATGTTTTTGGCCGTACATATATCAGCAACATGCCTTTACCTATTATCATCCCTGAGTGTTTGATCCTCTAGATAAATGTGTGGGTTGATTTGAGTGTTATTTACCTTACCTTGTGATTGTCTTATTCTACTTTAAGGACTAGTGAGTAACGTTGGGTTACTTGTGTAGGTTGACGTTATGGCCGATGGAACGAGGAATGCAAGGAATCGACGAGAAAGGGCCCCCGTCCATGAGAATATGGATCCTATGGGAGCATTTAAAGCTTTTCTACAATGCCTAGAATATATTGACAACAATCATTATGGAAACTGCAACAACAATAATAACAACAAACACCACCAGTGGGCTAACCATCAAGCTACACCTCTGCCGTTGATCTCACATTCAAGATACTTGAAAGATTTAGAGCTCTGCGCACCGATGTGTTTGATGGAACTGGCGAAGCTTGGCAAGCTGAGAAGGGCTGAGGAATATGGACCGCATTTTTGAGAGGATGAGGTAGGACGAAGAGGAGAAACGTTGTTTAGCTAGATTCCAGCTCACTTGTGCTATTGACGATTGGTGGGAGTCCGAGAAAGCAATTATAGGAGTTAAAGCGTCGGAGAGGTTGACATGGATTGCATTCAGGGAGAAGTTATTAGAGAAGTACTTCGCTGAGGAGGAGAAGGATCAAAAAGAGAGAGAGTTTATGGACTTGACCCAGGGCAATATGTCGATATACGAGTACTCTACGTAATTTGAGAGGTTATCTCATTTTTCCCAGCATCAGATAGATACTCTGCAGAAGAAGATCAAGAGGTACCATAGAGGGTTGAATCCTCATTTTTGCCACATAATGTTGGGACATCTGGCTATGATGTTCAAAGCATTAGCGAGATTGGTATCTGGGTTGGAGAAAGATGGATGTCAAGGACCTAAGCAATCGGTTACCTGACCCCCTATGAGAGGAAAGTTCACACGAAGACCCCTAGGCCGCTTTTAAGGAACAAAGAGGACCTGGAATGGAGAGAAGAAGGCTCAGACGACTTATCCTCGTAACCAACTAGCCTCACCACAAAGATAACCTACTGCTACCGGAGGAAAGCCAGGGAATTGCTACAACTATGGGACACTAGGGCATCTTGCCAAAGACTATCCACGCCCAAAGAAGAATCTTCGCACTGACATCGTCTGCTACAATTGTGGCAAACCAAGGCATGTTGCTAGAGATTGTTGAGGACCTCTAGGTATTATGGCGCAACAACTCAAACTAAACTTAACATGATCATTCCTGAAGAAGCTGGCTATGAAGAAGAGGAAGCACCGCAGAATATGAAAGGTACTCTCCTATTACATGATCTTCAAATTAGAGTTTTGTTTGATACGGGAGCTATGAATTTGTTTATTGCCTTTAGACTTGTTCAGAAGATGGGATTAGAAACCTAGATGCCTAAGGATGCTCTTAATGCTGTTTTGTCCCTAGGAGTGTCGGTTAAGTTGAGTAAGGTGTGCAAGGACTGCACTTTAACCTTAGATGATTGAATCCTTTCGACTAATTTGATCATGTTGACAATGAAGGAATTCGACATAATTTTGGGAATCGACTGGCTTATGAGGTATCGTGTAAAGCTAGACTGTGCTAGTAAGTCGATTTTGTTCTCTGTACCAGGGAGTGTGCCTTTTTATTTTCAGTGCAACCCCTTTGATGATGCTGAAGACACCTCAATTTTGACCGACCATCGGGGGATGGTTACCTCTAGACCGATGATGACAATGACTGGTGGAATTCAAAGACTTTCAAATGATTCAAGTTCTTCAGAAGATTCTTCAAACTAAGTTTCCAAAATTGAGAGAAAGAGGGAAATCAAGTGATTCGAAGAAACCCACATATAAAATACGTATGAGAAAGAAACAGTCCGAAAGTCAATTAATTATATATATATATATATATATTAGAATTTTGCAAAAAAATGAAGGAGAAGAAAAAGAATTTTAAAAAAGAAAAGGCTTTTGAAGGAAAAAGAAAGAAAGAAAGAAAAAAGAGACAGAAGAAGAAAATATAGTAGAATACTAGCATAATTTACTAAAATATATTAGTATAAGTGTGAAAGTATATACTTTGTTTATATATTTGAAAATATTTGAAAATAAAATAAAAAGGGAGACAACTCAGTGAGTGCCGCTCACTGTAACAGCCTATTTTTCTCAAATACGTATGGAATATTCTTGCATATGAGTTTTTCACCCGAAATTACCCAATTGCCCCTCAGATTGTGGCCTATATAAGGAGGCCTTCACCTCCATTACAAGGATCCTTCTTCTTCTCCCTCAATTCCATTCTTTCATCTTGCAAGATATATAGAAAACTAGAGAGATTTAAGAGAGAAAACAAGAAATTTTGAAGAATTCAAGAGTTTACCTTAAAGAATTTGAAGAAGAAGTTGAAATTGGAAGATCTTCATCAACAAATCAAGAAGTTCTTAAGGTTATAGAGGTAACCTTCTAATTCTATCTAGAATTAAGCTAGATTCAATCACAAACTCCTAGATTTAGGACTTTACACATTTTTAAAACCTCTCTTCTTACCCCATTTCATCACACACCACAAAGAGTTTGTGATTGAATTTTCAAGTGTTATTTTCATTAGTTTGGATCTAGACATAGCATTGGGTTTAAAACAAAAACAAATTATAAAAACATTTTACTTGGATTTCATGTGAACCTTGATTTTACTTCCTTTTGCCTCTATTTTCTCTTCAAAATCCATGAGATCATTTATATCTCATTGGGGTCTCCTTTGGTATTGATCTATTAGTCTCCCATAATCTCATGATTTATGTGAGAATTAAAATCGGTCCTAGTTACATCCATATGATTTTGTTGGGTCCAAGTTTTGAACCATAACTTGAGTCCTTCAAGCTGAGTCTCATAGAGTTATTTCTATATTCTATGAGGTTCATATGCTTTTGAAGTCATGTCTTAGTCCCCAAGGACCATTACCTTATGAGGGGAACTAATAAAAATGGATCTATACTTCTCAAGGAACATGCATTTGGGAGAGGAATTATGTGTGGTTTTGGTTTAGTTAAGATTTTGAATACCAATTCTACAATGGTGCAGTGAACTCATGAACTCAATGAGATCAAGAATTTTTAATTTAATCATGGTCCATGAGAATTGAATGAGACCAAGTAGAGAATGTTCATAATTCATATATGTATCATTAGGATCTTTGCCTTGGTGAAAATTTATAATTAGGACGGTTTGATCTTATGATTTGTGAATAAGTTGTTCTCTGTCCAAAAGTTTCATAACAGTAAGTTCGTATTAGAATGGGTAAATCAGAGCTTTAATCAAGATTTCTTGACCTCAAATAAATTTTTCTAAGTAGTTTAATGTGTTAGGAAGATACCCTAAAAAGACCAATGCGTTTTTGGTTTATTACTATTTTTAGAAAATCATACAAAAACTCTGGACAGAGAGTTGAAACTTTCTGAGTGGTGTCTGGTTATGACCCTATTCCTAGAGATTTAACCGTTGGATCTTCAATTTTCTTTTTAGGTTAGAAACTAGACTCATAGAGTCATGACATACTCAAAAATCATTAAGATCCAACCATTCGAAGTATTTTATCTCTATTTTTGAAAGTCTGGTCTGCTCTCAGTAATTCTTATAATTCTGTCACACTTTTGATAAAACTTGAATAACTCTAATCTAATGGACTCCTAATGTCCTAAGATCTGAACCATGTCTTTAATAATGCCAATTAAGTTTAAATCTAGAGACTAGATGGTCCAAACTAATGAATATCTTATCACTCATGCTCATGCATTCATTCATTCATTCATATTGATACTCATAAGTAGGACTCATTTTTGGTCTAAGTTGCACTTAATTGAACCCAATTGAACATGTCTAGGGGTTCCTTATGATCATGTTGGGGCTATGGCATCTCTATATGGACATTGCATTGGCTCCTAGTTGAGACTTGTATATCTATAGAGGTGCTATGGTTCCAACTAGTTAAAAGGAATTCATAGTTATGCAAATTCCTCCTTTACTTGATAGATTTAAGCTAGAAGTTTAGGATCGATTATTTGATATCTTATTTGAAGCATGTAGACTAATCTTTATTTTGTAGCACTTTTGAGGTACGATTTCTCAAAACTTTCTCTAGCCTATTTTACTTGTTGATTTTATTGTTTATTTTACTCCATGCACGACACCTTAGATTAGGTTTTGCCTTATGTGTATATGTGACTAGAGACCTTTTCTTAGGATTTCTATTTTGTATTCATTGCACGTTTCCCATATTGCGGCTGGATCCTGGGTAAGTTTTCTAGTTCCCTATTTGTATATCATCTTGCTTGCTACTTGAATGATGTGATTCATGAATGATATTTTATCAATAGCAATCTTGCACCCCTTTCGACATGCTTTTGTAATGTATATATCTATATACGTATTGATGATGCTGGAAATTGGTAACATAGGTTTAAAGAGAGACACAAGAGATTCTATGTGGTTCGACCCTGTTAATGAGGTGACCTACGTCCACGGTTGCGTCAGTGCGCTTTCACTAGCAGATCCCCGGTGGCGTTTGGTGAGCCAACAGAGTGGGTGGCACTACCAAGCCCTGACCGGATGTATGCGTATAAGTGTTTATAGGCCCATTTTGGGTGGTCATAGCCAGCGAGCTCAGGACTGGTGGGCCATACGTGCCTCCTTCGGATTTCCTAGGTCAGAGAATGAGTAGTCTTGGTCGGGAACTCCTGACATAAGTTTAAGTTCGCCTTCTGTTACCCCATCAAACCATCAGAGTGAGGGCAGAATCCCTGTCCATGTGTCCGATAGTGAGTAAGACCAGGAGGCCCCCATTGCCTTCGACTCTCAAGGCTGGGGCGATGAGACACTAGGGGAGCCTGACCCCGAGGTGATGTTTGCCTGTGAGTCAACCCCTTTTTATTTTGTGTTCCCAGGACCTCGTCTAAATTAGGGATAGGTATGCTCTTCCTGATGGTTGATCCTTAGCCATGAACCTCGGCGGAGCACATCTCTACCAGCCTGGCTTTGTCAGCCTATACGAGGATGTACTTATGGCTGGCCTTCATCTTCCACTGTACCCTATCGCCCGAGACGTCCTGATCTACCTCGGGATTGCTCTCGGGTAGTTAGCTCCTAATGGGTAGAGATTCTTGATGGGGTCCATCTCTTTGTGGCCCCAGGTCTTCGGATATGAACTCACCCTCCAGGAGTTTTTATTGGCCAACCGACAGTTCCCTGTGTACTGGGAGGTCAAGTTCTTTTCTTTTTCTGCTCGGTAGGGTAGGAAGATCATTGTCAACTGCCCAAGTAACAACAAGGGGTAGAAGAACAAGTTCTTCTAGGTATCCACCCTTCGTCTCTGCGATCAGGCCCCAGGGAACCAGTTGAGGACTTCCTGGGCGGGGGAGTTGAGGGGTAAGACCGCCCGGTATGCTTCTTTGTGTTTTTCTTTACTTCAGGAGGTTGTCAATCAGCTAACTATTTTCATGTTTTTGTTTGCAGCTAGGTCGACCAAACCTCCAAGGATCCCCAAGGTGTGCCAGGCCAGGATCTTAGGTTTGGCGGAACTGCCTACCAACATTTGGAACGTGCTATCACAGACGGGTGATTTTGTCGGGTCGTACTCTCCGGAAGTGCCCATTCAAGCTCCCACTTTTTCTCCAATCATCCTTGGTGAGTGCTTAGGTTGACTGCCCTTCTTGTTATGCTTTCGCTCTCTTCCATGGCTACTGACCATATATTTTTCTTGGAAAAAATGGCCCCAAAGAGGAATTTGAAGCAGTTGAGGGAAAGGCAGGCCACTGCTGCTACTGCCTCCCGGTTGGCGGTGGCACAGGGAAAAAGGCCTGCCACAGAGGCTTCGGGTGATGAACGTCCCCTTAGGCGGATCCGTCGTGGGACGGCCAACCGTCCGGAACCCATGGGGATGTCAGCTCCCTATGTGGTAGCTGTGGAGGAAATAATTCCTCGGACGGATGTGCCATCTGGGTAAATGATTGGGGGACCCGTCGAAGTCAGGAAGAGGGCAAAGTCTGCCGATCTGGAGGCTTCCTGAGCCCATGCGGTGGCGGCGGAGGCTTGAGCGAAGGCCGCAACCAAGGTGACGGTGGCAGGATCCACGGAGGAAGCGTTTGACGATGGCTTCTTCCAAGGTTATGAAGATCTGAAGTGGCAACTTGCCCCGGATCACCCCGAATGGGACATTTCGTCCTACGAGGGGATTTATTCAGATTACTGGGACGTTGGTCCCCCTGCTGCCGGAGACTCACCTGCCTTTGCTGGAACTACTAAGGAGCCTGCCCCGGGCGGTAGCTTGGGACTGGGAGGAGGAGCTGCCCCGGAAGGAGAGACTAGGGAGATCGAAGACGTGGTCGAGGTGGATAACTAGGGTCCCCGGCCTGTCTTTTTTTTTTTTTGGGGGGGGGGAGGCTACTACAATTTCCCCCCAGGCTGTACAAACTGTTTTTTTTAATTAATGAAAAGATCCTTCAGACCAGCCTTTCCATCAATTGTTTACTGTCTTACACTTGAATGCCTGTGACTGACCGGTTGTGAATCCTGTAGGAACCTTGCCTTAGCAAAAGTTAGGACTGTAACCGGTAGAGAACACTTGGTCTTTTGAGGACAAGTTATGGGGGTCCCGCTCGGGTATAGTACAGGTTTGTGACTATTTACTACCCAAGTAGTTTCTCTGGGTACTATAGGTACTTAGGAATGTTAGGTGTCCTAGGATTCCAAGTCCTGTTAGTGCCCGGTGTGATTTCCTATTTAGCCTGGTATTCCCCTGCCCCCAAGCATTTGCTAAGGCAGGCGTATAGAGGGAGTGGCCGTAGGAAACCGACCTAGAATGTGGGTGGTTGCAGGGTCCTTTGAGGCTTGCTATCATCAGCCACCTAGGGGGTGTTGCCCCCATCGTCGGTCAGACCTAAGCAAAGCCTGTGCCTCGTGTTATGGACCAAAGGTCATTTGGATGTCTGGGGTCTTACCCCGAGGTCTTTTGGATGCCTGGGGTCTTACCCCGAGGTCTTTTGGATGGGCAAATACAAAGAAGAGTTATTTGGCGGAAAAAGAAACTTTTATTATTTATATGAATAGAATTGCTCGGGCAGAGCTACATGGTTCCTAGCCAACATTACTATCATGCTTTACTGGAAATACTTGCAGAGATGCTGAACATTCTAAGGGTGAGAGAGGTCGTTCCCGTCCAGAGTTTGTAACCAGTAAGTCCCTAGTCGGTTGACTTGGGTAACCTTGTACGGTCCTTCCCAGTTTGGTCCTAATTTACCATGGCTCAGGACTCTGGTAGACTGGTTTACCGCCTTTAGAACGAGATCCCCGACCTAGAAACTCCGTTGCTTGAGTTTGCTATTAAAGTACTGGGAGACTCTCTATTTGTAAGCTGCCACCTTTAGATATGCCCGGTCTCTCTTTGCTTCTACCAAGTCAAGCTCTGCTCTGAGGGCTTCCTCATTGCTCTGTTCACTGAAATTCCCCACCTGGTACGTAGGTAACCTGAGCTCCATGGGGACTACCGCTTCCATGCCATAGGTTAGTGAGAATGGTGTCTTGCCTGTTGCCGCTCGAGGGGTGGTGTGGTAGGCCCACAGTAGGGTCGATAATTCCTCTGCCCATACGCCCTTGGCATTTTCAAGCCTTATTTTGATTGATTGCAGAATAGTCCGGTTCTTCACCTCGGCTTGGCCATTGGCTTAAGGGTTCTCGGGAGACGAGTTGTGATTTGATATCCCATAGCCCGAGCAGAATTGCCTGAAGACTGGGGTGTTGAACTGCCGGCCATTTTCACTGACCAGTACGTGGGAAATGCCGAACCTACAGAGGATGTTTTTCTCAACGAAGCTTTCCATCTTTTTTTCGGTGATTGTGGCTAAGGGCTCGACCTCTGCCCACTTGGTGAAGTAGTCCACGATGATAACAGCGAATTTAACTTGCCCTTTTCCCATCGGGAGGGGACCGACGATGTCGATGCCCCACTGAGCGAACGACCATGAGCTGAGAATTGGTGTCTGAAGCTCTCCCAGTCGGTTGATCATCAGGGAGTATCTCTGGCACTTGTCGTATTGTTTGACATACTCCTGGGAATCCCGGGCCATCGTCGGCCAGTAGTAGCCCTGCAATAGTGCTTTTCGCGAAAGTGCCCGAGCTCCAACATGGTTACCACAAACACCATCATGGGTTTCATGCAATATTGATTGGACTTGTGTGGGGTGGACACAGTGGAGATATGGGATAGAGAACCCCCTTTTGTAGAGGATGCCATCAATAATGTGATATATGGACGCCCGATACTTTATCCGGCGGGCTTCTTCCCTTTCGATCGACAGCGAGCCGGTTGTGAGAAATTTTGTGATCAGATCCATCCAATCGGGGCCTATGGTAATCGGATCGACCTCCATGCCTTCCAAGTTGAGCACACTTGGCTCAGGTAAGTGTTCAAACCTTATTCCGGGCAAGTCTAACTCGGGGGACGAGGCAAGGCGGGCTAACTGATCAGCTCTAGTATTCTCTTCCTTGGGGATCTGTATTACGGAGAAGCCTTCTAATTTCTTCGATAGACAAGGGTCAAGTAAGCTACCATGTTGTCTTCCTGAGCTTCATATTCCTGGGTAACTTGATTGACTACGTGATGAGAACATGGCGGCTAGCACAAGGTGGAATGCGGACCCGAACCACGTGCCAATTGGTCCGGTTACAAGGGCGCGAGCAAAGCGGTTCAAGGACAATCTCAATGGGCTGGTTCAATAAATTTGGGTTGAGACTAATTTGAGTGGCCCAAAGGAGGATACTAGTGATCCACAAGGCTGGGTGTCCATGATTCAAGCTCTAGAATAAATTATAGGCTTGCATGCCAACTTAAGAACTTTTTCATATTTGTTAGTTTGTTTTTTTATTTTAGTTTTGGAGTGAATTATATTGGGCTATAATATTCCGTAGGTTTAAAAGGGCCCAACTTTAAGGCTCAGCTATTTTAACAGTTTTAGGGTTTGTAATATTCAGTTTTTGATCATTAATAATATTGTGAGAGTTTTCTCTTTGGTTCTTTGAAGAACTATTCGAACTTATCAGATTTACTCTGTGGCGTTCATACCTTGACTTATCAATCGAGTTTTCCATCCTTGATTGTGGCGTCTCCATCCTTTATACCAAGGTTCGCATCTGTTATAGGTGTTGGGTCGCGGTTTCCATTGAATCTGACAGTAGAACGGTCCGAGACATTAATCGTGTTACGGGTTTCGTCACAGTATTGGCGGGGTTCGTATCAGTTGGTATCAGAGCACAGTTCTAGTCTCAGGTTTATCATATCTTTTTCGTTTCTGTTCTTATTCGTTTCTTCTGGTTCTGTTCGTATTCGTTTTTGTTTCTCTTCGTTTTCTTATTCGTTATCGTTTTTGAACCGTATAAAAAAAAAAAAAAAAAAATCTTGTTCGATTACGATCTGGAATTTTGTGTTTAGGGTTTGCGAATCTGATCTGTGATTTGCTCTTGTTACTTCGTGTTTGTTCATTCTCGTGATCGTTGTTATTGTGGTTTTTTTTTCTTCTTGGAATTAGGGTTTCTGAATCAGATACGTGAACTGTGAAGTCTGCCTGATTATTCAAGAAAAAAAAAATACAAAAAAAAAAAAAAAAGAAAAAAAAAAGAGAAAAAAAAAAAAAAAAAAAGAAAGAAAAGAAAAGAAGAGAAGAAGAGATCTGTAGGGGAGGAAAAAAAAAAAAAAAAAAAAAAAAAAAAAAAAATAGTACAAAAACTCGGCTTAAAATTTTATTTTTGTTTTGCGATATTTGGGGTCTAAGGAGTCTGAATCTGACCTTACTCCATAGTGTGAAAAAAAATTTCCGAAAATTCCATTTTTTGTGCTTTTGGAAACCTAGCCATCCGCGTTCGTTTTTTTTTCGTCGTGCTTTCAGCTTCCAAATTTGATTGGTCTAGTTTGGGTGTGGATTGTTACTGAGAAATTCTGGTCATTGTTTGAACAGTTTCATAAGAACCGAGTGAGAATTACTACGAGTGGAAAAAGGCAAGAGTGGTGAGCACATAAGAGGGTAAAAGCCAAATTGATTTTCAGTTTAAACACTAGTGAACTTGAGTGATACATCCTAGTTGAGTGAAACACGTGAGCGAGAGTTGTGAGGTCCTATATATATTTTTTTATCTAATCTTTGTTTTGCAGCGAAATATGGCCCATAAAGACAAAAACATTGCCGGGGAGGTTTCGGGAGAGACTGATCAGAAACTACTATTGGAGGCATTAATGGGTGAAATGAGGAGGGTATTGAGGACAGAGATGGATCAAGTCCATGAACGGTTAGATAGAGTAGAGAATGCACGTGTGGAGCAGCCACAAAACAATGCTCCTCATGGACGTAGAAGAGAGAGAGTTCAACCGAGGGGAGTGAGAGTTGAAGAAGAGGAGTATTTTTGGGAAGACTTTGACGAAGAAAATGATCAGGAGTCAATAGATAATCATAGGAGATATGGTGGTCGGGGTAGAGAAGTTAGGTTTAGAGAAGCTAGGAACCGGGAAGATAATAATTTGGGTAGTATTAAGATGAAGATTCCTTCGTTTCAAGGGAAGAATGATCCGGAAGCCTATCTAGAATGGGAGAAGAAAGTAGAATTAGTATTTGATTGCCACCATTACTCTGAGGCTAAGAAGGTAAAACTTGCTGCCATTGAATTTTCTGATTATGCTATCATTTGGTGGGATCAATTGGTGTTGAATAGGAGAAGAAATAGGGAGCGTCCAATAGAGACGTGGGAGGATATGAAAACTGTGATGAGGAAGCGGTTCGTTCCAAGCTATTATTACCGAGAGTTGTACAACAAGTTGCAAAGTTTGAGGCAAGGTAATAGGAGTGTGGAAGAATATTATAAGGAGATGGAAGTAGCTATGATTCGAGCGAATGTAGAGGAAGATCGAGAGGCTACAATGGCTAGATTCTTAGTTGGGTTGAATCGGGAAATTGCCAATGCAGTGGAATTGCAACACTATGTTGAGTTGGAGGATATGGTACACATGGCTATTAAAATTGAGAATCAACTCAAGAGGAGGGGCAGCAGCACACGTCCAAGCCAAAATCCAAGCCAAAATTCCAATACATCCGCTTGGAAACCAAATAATTGGAAAAGAGATGAGAAGCAGCCTTTGGTGAAGCCAAAAACTGAGCAAAAACAAGAAGTGACCAGCCATGGAAATCAAGGTAAATCTGATTCTTCTACTTCTAGAAATCGTGACATTAAGTGTTTTAAATGCCAAGGCAGGGGACATATAGCAAGTCAATGTCCAAATAAGCGGGTTATGGTGATGCGAGACAATGGTGAGATTGAAACCGAAGATGAAGATGACAATGAATCTGTGCCACCATTGGAGGATGCCGATGTTGAAGAGTACGCTGCCCAAGGGGATTTGTTAGTGGCAAGGAGAGCTCTAAATATGCAAGTTAAAGAAGATGATGAGGTGCAACGGGAGAACATTTTTCATACGAGATGTCATGTCAAAGATAAGGTGTGTAGTATGATCATCGATGGGGGGAGTTGCACTAATGTTGCTAGCACAACTTTGGTGGAGAAATTAGGGCTGCCAACAATCAAGCATCCACGGCCTTATAAATTGCAATGGCTCAATGATAGTGGAGAAGTAAGGGTGACTAAACAAGTAATAGTTCCTTTTCGTATTGGGAGATATGAAGATGAAGTTTTGAGTGATGTGGTTCCGATGCAAGCTGGACACTTGTTGTTAGGGAGGCCATGGCAATTTGATCGACGTGTTAAGCATGATGGTTTCACAAATAAATACTCGTTCGTGCTTAATCAAAGGACAATCACCTTAGTGCCTTTGACACCGAAGCAAGTTTATGAAGATCAAGTGAGGTTGCAAAGGGAGAGTGATCAAAAGAAAGAGAGTGAACAAAAGAAAAGGAGTGAGAAAAATGAGAGGGAAAAAGAAAAGAAAAATGCAGCCATTGAGGGAAAATTAGAGGGAAACCAAAAAAAGAATTTTTATGCAAAAGCGAGTGAGATCAAACGAGCGTTGTTTTCAAATCAGCCTATGATTGTACTTTTGTACAAAGAGGCATTTTTAAACACTAACCAAATTGACTCATCTTTGCCTAGTTCTGTTGTTTCTCTTTTGCAGGAGTTTGGTGATATCTTTCCCGAGGAGGTTCCACATGGTTTACCCCCTATTCGAGGGATTGAACATCAAATTGATTTCGTGCCCGGTGCTACCATTCCAAACCGACCAGCCTATAGAAGCAATCCTGAGGAGACAAAGGAGCTACAAAAGCAGGTTAGTGAGTTGATGGAAAAGGGGTACGTAAGAGAAAGTATGAGTCCATGCGCCGTTCCGGTGATTTTGGTTCCTAAGAAGGATGGGACGTGGAGAATGTGCGTTGATTGCCGAGCCGTCAACAACATAACGGTAAAGTATCGACACCCTATTCCTCGCTTAGATGATATGTTAGATGAGTTGCATGGTTCTTGTATATTTTCTAAGATTGATTTGAAAAGTGGGTATCATCAAATTAGAATGAAAGAAGGTGATGAATGGAAAACTGCATTTAAAACAAAATATGGGTTGTATGAATGGTTAGTTATGCCTTTTGGATTAACTAATGCTCCTAGTACTTTTATGAGATTGATGAACCATGTTTTGCGTGCTTTCATTGGAAAATTTGTAGTTGTTTATTTTGATGATATCCTGATTTATAGCAAAAACTTGGAAGAGCATTTGAAGCATTTAAAACTTGTGTTAGATGTGCTTAGAAATGAAAAGTTGTTTGCTAACCTAAAGAAGTGCACTTTTTGCACCGATAAGCTTGTGTTTCTTGGTTTTGTTGTGTGTGCACAAGGAATACAGGTTGATGAAGAAAAGATTCGTGCTATCCAAGAATGGCCAAGCCCATCTAGTGTAAGTAATGTGCGAAGTTTTCATGGACTTGCTAGTTTTTACAGGAGGTTCGTGAAAGACTTCAGTAATATAGCTGCACCGATAACCGAAGTCATCAAGAAAAATATTGGGTTCAAATGGGGGGAAGAGCAAGAGAAGGCATTTCAATTACTCAAGGAGAAGTTAACTCATGCACCTTTACTTGCTTTACCTAACTTTACAAAAACTTTTGAAATTGAATGTGATGCTTCAGGTTTAGGTATTGGCGCCGTGCATGCAAGAAGGGAGACCGATTGCATATTTTAGTGAAAAGTTAAGTGGGGCTGCCTTGAACTATCCCACGTATGACAAAGAGATGTATGCATTGGTTCGAGCTTTGGAGACATGGCAGCATTATTTGTGTCCTAAAGAGTTTGTGATTCACACCGATCATGAGTCTTTAAAGCACCTTAAAGTCCAACACAAGTTGAACAAGAGGCATGCACGATGGGTTGAATTCATTGAGACGTTTCCATACGTCATTCGATATAAACAAGGTAAGGAGAACATCGTTGCCGATGCACTTTCTCGAAGGTACATTCTAATCTCCACTCTTGATGCTAAGATTCTTAGTTTTGAGCATATTAAAGAATTATATCCTTTAGACCTAGATTTTAGGGAAGAGTTTGAATCTTGTGCAAAAATTGCCCATAATAAATTCTATAGGCATGAGGGGTTTTTATTTCGAGAAAATAAATTGTGCATTCCAAATTGTTCTGTGAGAGAGTTGCTTGTGAGGGAGTCACATGGGGGAGGGTTAATGGGACATTTTGGGGTAGTTAAAACATTAGCCGTTTTGCAAGAACACTTCTATTGGCCACGCATGAAACAAGATGTTGAGAGGATTTGTGGTAGATGTGTCACATGTAGGCGAGCGAAATCTAGAGTACAACCCCATGGCTTATACACACCGCTTCCAATTCCTAGTGAACCATGGATTGATATTTCAATGGATTTTGTGTTAGGTTTACCTAGGACTAAACACGGTCGAGACTCAATTTTTGTGGTTGTGGATAGATTTTCCAAGATGGCACATTTTATTCCATGTCACAAAACTGATGATGCTTCACATGTTGCTGATTTGTTCTTTAAGGAGATTGTGAGATTACATGGTATGCCTAGAACCATTGTTTCAGATAGAGATGTTAAGTTCTTGAGTTACTTTTGGAAGACCTTGTGGTGTAAGTTGGGGACTAAGTTATTATTTTCTACTACTTGTCATCCACAAACTGATGGTCAAACCGAAGTAGTAAATAGGACTTTATCTACTTTGTTAAGGGCTATTATTAAAAAGAACATCAAAACATGGGAAGAATGTTTACCACATGTTGAGTTTGCTTATAATCGTACTATCCATTCTGCTACTAAATTTTCACCCTTTGAAATTGTGTATGGTTTTAATCCTTTAACTCCTTTGGATTTATCTCCTTTACCTGTTACTGAGCATGTTAATTTAGATGGCAAAAAGAAAGCAGATTTTGTTAAGCAGATTCATGAGAAAGCAAGGCTCAATATTGAGCGAAGAACGGAACAATATGCGACGCAAGCTAACAAAGGGCGACGTAATATCATCTTTGAACCCGGAGATTGGGTTTGGGTACACATGCGAAAAGAAAGATTTCCTGCACAGAGGCGTTCTAAATTGCTTCCCCGAGGCGATGGTCCTTTTCAAGTTCTTGAGCGCATCAATGATAATGCCTACAAGCTAGAGTTGCCTGGTGAGTATAATGTTAGTACTACTTTTAATGTTGCTGATTTATCTCCTTTTGATGTAGGTGATGATTTGAGGACAAATCCTTTTCAAGAGGAGGGGAATGATGAGAACATGGCGGCTAGCACAAGGTGGAATGCGGACCCGAACCACGTGCCAATTGGTCCGGTTACAAGGGCGCGAGCAAAGCGGTTCAAGGACAATCTCAATGGGCTGGTTCAACAAATTTGGGTTGAGACTAATTTGAGTGGCCCAAAGGAGGATACTAGTGATCCACAAGGCTGGGTGTCCATGATTCAAGCTCTAGAATAAATTATAGGCTTGCATGCCAACTTAAGAACTTTTTCATATTTGTTAGTTTGTTTTTTTATTTTAGTTTTGGAGTGAATTATATTGGGCTATAATATTCCGTAGGTTTAAAAGGGCCCAACTTTAAGGCTCAGCTATTTTAACAGTTTTAGGGTTTGTAATATTCAGTTTTTGATCATTAATAATATTGTGAGAGTTTTCTCTTTGGTTCTTTGAAGAACTATTCGAACTTATCAGATTTACTCTGTGGCGTTCATACCTTGACTTATCAATCGAGTTTTCCATCCTTGATTGTGGCGTCTCCATCCTTTATACCAAGGTTCGCATCTGTTATAGGTGTTGGGTCGCGGTTTCCATTGAATCTGACAGTAGAACGGTCCGAGACATTAATCGTGTTACGGGTTTCGTCACAGTATTGGCGGGGTTCGTATCACTACGAGTTGGGAGTCATTGTACCCCTAGACTTGCCGTGCACCCATCGATGTGGCTAGTTGCAATCCAACCAATCGGGCTTCATACTCGGCCTCATTGTTGGAGGCCCAAAACCCGAACCATAATGCGTACTCGAGTTGGATTCTATCGGGAGTGGTCAGGATGACCCCTACCCCACTACCTTGCTTGTTAGAGGACCCGTCTACATAAAGTATCCAGGTTGGGATGTCTTTTTGCAGCCCGGGTGGTAGATAGGTCGGTCGTCCTCTTCCACCGGGTCTTTTGGGCATGTGAACTCCATGAAAAAATCCGCTACGGCCTGTCTCTTGATCGCTATGCGGGGTCTATAGGTTACTTCAAATTCTTTTAACTCCAAGGCCCACTTGACAACCCTTCTGGACATTTCAGGCCTGCTCAGGATCCGGCAGAACGGCTGATCTGTGAGGACCACGATAGCGTGGGCCTGGAAATACGGGCAAAGTCTCTAGGTAGACATGATGAGGGTGAAGGCGAGCTTTTCTATGCTAGAATATCTGCTTTTGCACCTTGAAGTGCCTGACTGGTGTAGTAGACCGGGAATTGCATCCTGTGTTCTTGTCGGATGAGATCCGATCTGACCACTGAAGGTGACACTACCAAGTATAAGAACAATTCCTTGTTTGGCACGGGTGTTGAGAGTAAAGGGGGCGATGCCAAGTACTTCTTGAGCCCCTGGAATGCCTCCTCGCACTCTTTCGACCACTGAAAGGCCTTGCGGAGGATTTTAAAAAATGACAGGCAACGGTCGGTAGCTTGGGAGACGAACCTGTTTAATACGACGACTCGCCTGGCCAAGCTCTGAACTTCCTTGGTTGATCTGGGTGACCACATGTTCATAATGGCTTGGATTTTGTCAGGGTTTGCTTCAATACCCAGTCTGCTCACTAGGTGTCCCAAAAACTTCCTAGACGAGACGCCAAATGTGTATTTGGCCGGGTTCAATCTCATCCTAAACTTCCTCAAATTGCTGAAGACGCCGACCAGATGCTCGAGATGGTCGAACTCATCTCGGCTTTTAACCAAAAGATCATCGACGTAGACTTCCATGGACTTCCTGATCAAATCCTTGAACATGTGATTGACCAGGTGTTGATAGGTTGCCCCGGCATTTTTGAGACCAAAATGCATCACTTTGTAGTAGTACGTTCCTTGATCTATGATGAAGGAAGTCTTCTCCTCATCCCAGGATACATGCAGATTTGATTGTACGTCGAATATGCATCCATGAACGAGAGAAGTGCATGATTGGTTGTGGAATCCATAAGGAGGTCTATCATGGGTAATGGATAGCAGTCCTTGGGGCAGGCCTTGTTCAGATAAGTGAAATCTATACATATTCTCCACTTCCCATTGCTTTTATTGACTAGTACCACATTTGCTAACCAGTCGGGATAGTGGACCTCCCGGATGGAATTGGCTTTCAGGAGCTTCTCGACTTTTTCACGTACTGCCCCCTGTCTCTCGGGTGCCATACCCCGCCTCTTCTGTTTGACCAACCGGGAATCCAGGTTGGTATTGAGATGGTGAGACATGACCCGGGGATCTATCCCAGGCATGTCCTCATGGCTCCGGGCGAAGACATCCCAGCTTTGCCGCAAGAACTGAACCAGCTCCTCCTTGAGGCCTGGCTCTAAGAGAGTGCTAATCCTGACGGTCCGGTTAGGAAGCCGAGGATCCAACACCACCTATTCTAGCTCTTCCATTAGACCCACTCCATCACTTTTGTCTCTAGGGTCCATCTCCTGAATGTTTAGCATTTCCGTAATGGCTTCCCAGCACAAGGAGCTGACATAGCAACTCTGAACGATGGCTTGGTCTCCTTGTAGGCTCCCGGGTCCTTAAGGGGTCGAGAATTTAACCATCAGGCTGTACGTTGACACTATTGCCTTGGCCTTGTTGAGAGTTGGCATCCCAAGGATGACATTGTACGCAGATGGAGCTTCCATGCCACAAAGCTTGCCAGTACAGATGCCTCCTGGGGGGTAGGCTTCCACAAGGATCGGGAGCTCAATGGTACCAAGCGGTTGAGTGCTGGACCTGTTGAAACCTACCAAGGGAGTGGCCACTGGTCAGAGCCGGTCCCTGGATATCCCGAGCTGATCGAATGCTGAGACGAACATAATGTCGGAGGAGCTGCCCGTGTCCACCAACACCTTTTTAATCACATAGTTTGCTATAGAGAGCGTCACCACCAGCGGATCATCATGAGGGCAGTGCAGGTCTAGCATGTCCTCGGATGAGAACAGCAACACGTCGATTGGGGGAGAGCGGGTGGATTGGACATGCTAGACATTCGATCGGGATGCCTTAGCATGCCTCTTCCTGGCCGACTACGAGTCCCCTCCGCCCGAAGTTCCTTCGGAGATTACATTGATTTGCCCGAGGAGTCGTGGCTGCTTGGGGTCCCGGGTGTCTTGCCGAGGTCATCTATGTGCCACTACGAACTCGGCTAGATGGCTCTGCTCAATCAGCTATTCAATGGCAATCTTGAGCTTAAAGCAATCCTCTATGTTATGTCCGTAATTATGTCCGTAATCTTTGTGGAAGCGGCAGAACTTATCCCTGTTTCTCTTACTGGGCGGGCTTTTCAGCTTTACCAGCTGCTGGAGGAGCCGTCAAGTCTCGGCGACGGCCATACCCTCATGAATAGGCCGAGAAAGGGGTGTGAACTTGATTGGGAGCTGATCCCGACCACCTTAGGCTGATTTTGTTTTATCTTCTTTCCCGATCCCTTCTCTGAGGCATCGCGCTTTCGCTTTGATCCCGAGGACTCATCTTTTGCCAAACTAGCACACTTGGCCTTGAGGAATTCCTCGGTGTTGATGTACTTTTCGACCTTCTCCGAGAGCTCCACCAGGGTTACTGGTCGGTCGTGGTGAAACGATGTAGGAACCTTGGTGTGTTGAACACCCAAGCAGAAGGCTATGATTGTGGCCATTTCATTTAGGTTGAAGATCTGGAGCCTCTGCTGATTGAAATGGTCCACGTACTCCCTTAGGGACTCCCCCTTTCGGTGCTTGATGGTTAGCAGCTGGGTGTTCGGTTGTGACCGATCGCGCATCCCCATAAATTGGCTGATGAAGAGCTTGCTCAATGTCTTGAAGTCACCAACTGTTCGGGGTTTCAGAGCATAGAACCACTGCGCGGTTGGCCCTTTAAGAGTGCCGGGGAAGGCCAGGCATAGTAACTCGTTGACCATGGTGACTAGCACCATCTGAGCCTTGTAAGTGGGGACATGGTCCACTGGGCTTGAGATGTGGCATTTTGAAATTTCCGCGGGATGGGGAATGCGGTGACCCGAGCGGTGTAGGGCGACTCGGTCTCTGTATTGGTATGTTTGTGGCACTGCTTGCGGTTCAGTTACTTGATCTATTTTTGCAAGTCCTGGATTTGAGCCTTCACTCCTCCCCGTTCGGTCTTCCTTTCTATGTCCGAGTGGTAGGTCGGATCAGATGACGAGGCGTCTTCTTCGAAGTGTGTTGCCCTTGGGGATAGGGCCCGGCTCCGGCTATGGGTAATCGTGTGCCTGAGATCTCCCGGCTCGTGGCCGGAGCCGGGGGGTCCTCGGCCAAATCCCGGGCTGTATGTCCTAGCCCCTCCTTTCAGGCAACACGCCTACTGTTGATGATGTCTCTGGCGTCTCCCGCCCGGTGCGGGTTAGCCCGGGCAAGTCGTCGGGTTCGCTTAGGCACCTGGCTACGTTCGTCATATCCGCGCCGTCTCCAACCCGACGGAGATGCAGGCGCAGTATGGGTATGTTGTCTGACCCGTAGGGGCCTTCGGTTGGGCGTGCCTTTCCCGGGCTGCTCATCAATTTGGGAGAGCTCGTCCTGCCGGGCCAGCAGCTCCTCAATCTGCTGCTGGGTTTGCCGCTGGCCCTCTAGGAGTTGTACAGCGTCGCGGTGACCTGCTCGGAGGTCATAGAGGTGGCTGATCCCGTTAGAGCAGTGGTATTCTTACTTTTCTTTGGAGGCATGTTGATCAGTCAAAGATTTGTTTTCGAAGAAAAGCAGTCACAATTCCCACAGACGGTGCCAAACTGATGATGCCGGAAATTGGTAAGAGAGGTTTAAAGAGAGACACAAGAGATTCTATGTGGTTCGGCAACGTTAATGAGGTGACCTACGACCACGGTTGCATAAGTGCGCTTTCACTAGCAGATCACCGGTGGCATTTGGTGAGCCAACAGAGTGGGCGGCACTACCAAGCCCCGACCGAGTGCTTGCGTATAAGTGTTTATGTGCTATTCTTTAGGTTTAGAATGCAATCCTTGTAAAGAGGGTAGGCGGGCTCTTTTATAGATGCAAGAGTCCATCTATACATGACAAGTATTCAGATTAGGAAGCCTAATCTGATTACAACTGATTTTCATAAATTTAGGAGAGTTTCCTAAGTGGTTTAGGAAATTGCTTATTCTTTCCAACAGTCTTCTGACCAGATTAGGAAACCATGGAAGGGCTTGGTCACGTTGAACTTCAAGGAGAACAACCGCACTATACGCTCGGGCTGTGGGCCCATATCGGGCGATCATAGCCAGCGAGCTCGGGACTGGTGGGCCATACGTGCCTCCTCTAAATTTTCTAGGGTCTTCCCTGCTGACGCGGTGGTTTGACCTTTAACTGGGTATTTCTGGACATATCACGTATTATTTGAGGGTGATACACCCAAAATTGGCTCTATCCTACAACCGAGCTAGTTGGGAATTTCTTATTGATTTGTTAGATGTGACATGTTTTCCCCCTAATCTTATGAAATGGATTATTGCCTGTGTTACTACCCCTAGATACTCTATCAACTTTAATGGAGAATCAGTGGGTTACTTTGATGGTGCCAGAGGGCTAAGGCAAGGTGATCCTATTTCACCCTATCTTTTTGTGATTATTATGGATGCCTTAAGTCAGCTTTTGCATCACAACATTCAAAGGGGAACTTTTACTTACCATTGGAAATGTGACAAATTAAGGATTTCACATCTCTGCTTTGCGGACGATCTTCTCATTTTCCTTAATGGGGATGTGGACTCAGCTATCATGGTAAAACAAACTCTTAACCAGTTTTTTGATCTTACTGGTCTACAAGCCAATAACTCTAAAAGCTGCATTTTTTTCTCTAATGTTGAAGAAGACAAGATTGAAGATATTCTGAGTACTCTTCATTTTGAAAAAGGAAATCTTCCCATCAAATATCTTGGAGTTCCTTTAATCTCTTCAAAACTTAAAAAACAAGATTGTGATGGCTTGGTTTATAAAATTTGTGCTAGGATAAATTCTTGGAAATCTAAATTCTTATCTTATGCAGGAAGAGCCCAACTAATTAGCTCTGTTTTAACAGGAATTCAGGTCTACTGGTCTAGTATGTTTATGCTTCCCAAAGGTGTCCTCAAGCAAATCTCTCAAGCATTGTCTAGATTTCTCTGGTCTGGTAAAACAGATAAATATTCAGGAGCTAAGGTTGCTTGGGATAAAGTATGCAGACCAAAAAAGGAAGGAGGACTGGGTTTCAAAGATATCTTCTTGGTTAACAAAGTCTTAAATTTGAAGCATATTGGAAATCTATTGGACCCATCCAATATATCTCTATGGAATAAATGGGTCCACCAGTACATGCTGAAAAATAAGAGTTTTTGGCAGTCCAAGATTCCATCCCAATGCTCTTGGTATTGGAGAAAGTTATTAAAACTTAGAGAAGTGGCTAAACCTTTACTAATTCATCACATTGGTAATGGTGACCACACTTCCCTTTGGTTTGATAATTGGCTTCCTATAGGCCCTTTGTTGGATAAATATTCTGAAAGAATTGTCTATGATGCTGCTATTCATGTCAATGCTAAAGTTAGCAGCATAGTCAGGGGGCTGGAATGGAATTGGCCTAGTTCGAATTCCATAGAGCTTAACGAAGTTAGAAATATTTTGTCCAATTTCTACCCCCCTAATAATAATAGCATGGATACTGTTAAGTGGACTACATCCCCTAAGGGTGTTTTCAATACTTTTCTTGTCTGGGACCATTTGAGGGTACATGCTAATGTGGTCCCATGGTACGATTCTGTTTGGTTGTCAGGGTGTATTCCCCGACAAATTTTTGTTCTATGGCTTGCTGCTCAGAACCGGTTAGCTACACATGATAGAATCTATAGCTTCACTCCTGGACCCTTAGTTTGTTTGCTTTGCCAGGCTAATATGGAAACTCATGACCATTTGTTCTTTGAATGTCCTTACTCTTCTCTTATATGGCAGGAGTTAATGACAAGGTGTGGCATAAATTGGCAAAGTCAAAGCTGGATTGCTACACTGGAGTGGATGGCTCAAAGATTTAGAAGGAAATCAATCCAACAGGTGCTCCCCAAGATATGCCTTGGAGTGGCTGTCTATAGTTTATGGAAAGAGAGAAATAACAGAACATTCAAGAAGATTTTCAATCCTCCAAGTATACTGCTGAAGCAAATTATTTCTCAAATTAATGCACAAATCAGGGTGAAGTGGAAGTATCTTGTTAACATTGATCGTTATCTCTGTAATTGGAATTAGATACATTATGAAGCCATGGTTGGCATACATTAATTTTGGGCATTTTCGTTCTGTCCATGGTTTTCACTTTGGTTACCTTTTGGTTTTCTGTGTAGCCTGTTGGGCACGTTTTGACTTGTTGTTTTGAATATTTTATGCTTCATGTCCTCATGAATTGAACTCATTGTTTATCCTGGGGTATGCCCCTTGTACTTTTTGTACATCATTTTTTGGAATATATTTACCATTTTTCCGAAAAAAAAAAAAAAAAAACTCAGTAGCCAGTCCATGTCCCGGTCAAATCATGCACAACTCCTCAGACAAGTATCAGCCCGAGCAGTCTAGTCTACCCTAGACTCACCATCCCGATCGGTTCATTCACGACCAGACCAATAGGTTAGGAAGACCACACTGGCACGGTCCGTACAGGTGCAGGCCAGCTGGGCTCACATCACATGCCCCAGAATATTCCAGGCAGTTTCCTACTCAAGATAGAAGACTTATGGAAAGTGGACATTGTTTCCTAATCCAATTATGAAACCCCCACAATTAATGCCAATCAAGCTCAATTGGATTATATTTCCTTATCCATGTATGAGTAGGTCTCTTGCATCTATAAAAGAGACCACTCACCCCCTTTAAAGGGACCGACTTTTCAGTCTCTATAGCACCTCTATAGCAGTCACCAACGTGCCCGACCGACCTACGGTAGCTCCAAACTATTGTTGGTTCACCACAGGTCCCCGGCTTTTTACTGTATAGTGAACGTGCTCAGACACATATGTGGATGTAGGTTCCTTCATTAACAGGGCCGAACCACATACAAAAAACCAGTTTCTCACTCTCCCTCCCCTTAAATTGCTATAATTATCTTTAACCAAATTTTGGCATCATCAGCTTGGCGCCGTCTGTGGGAACGACAAGTTCTTCATCAACAAATCTCTTGGCTGATAGCCATGCCCCCAAAGAAGGGTGAGAAGACTGCACAGCAGGCCAATCGGGATGTTTTTCCGGCCCCGGTGTCGGCTATGGCATCATGATATCTGAGCAGCTTACCGCGACCCTCGCACAACTCTTGGAGGGCCAGCATCAAATCCAGCAACAGATCGAAGCCCTACTGGTCCAACAAAGCATTCCTCCAGTGCCCGGGAAATGACCCAGGACCGCTGCGTACGGTCAGGAACCGATCTTGAATAGACAACGTGCCCGAGCCAACCTATCCCATGTTGAGGATACCAGAGACATCAACTGATACGAACCCCGCCAATACTGTGACGAAACCCGTAACACGATTAATGTCTCGGACCGTTCTACTGTCAGATTCAATGGAAACCGCGACCCAACACCTATAACAGATGCGAACCTTGGTATAAAGGATGGAAACGCCACAATCAAGGATGGAAAACTCGATTGATAAGTCAAGGTATGAACGCCACAGAGTAAATCTGATAAGTTCGAATAGTTCTTCAAAGAACCAAAGAGAAAACTCTCACAATATTATTAATGATCAAAAACTGAATATTACAAACCCTAAAACTGTTTAAATAGCTGAGGCTTAAAGTTGGGCCCTTTTAAGCCTACGAAATATTATGGTCCAATATAATTCATCCCAAAACTAAAATAAAAGGAAACTAATGAATATAAAAAAATCCCTAAGTTGGCATGCAAGCCTATAATTTATTCTAGAGCTTGAATCATGGACACCCAGCCTTGTGGATCACTAGTATCCTCCTTTGGGCCACTCAGATTAGTCTCAACCCAAATTTGTTGAACCAGCCCATTGAGATTGTCCTTGAACCGCTTTGCTCGCGCCCTTGTAACCGGACCAATTGGCACGTGGTTCGGGTCCGCATTCCACCTTGTGCTAGCCGCCATGTTCTCATCATTCCCCTCCTCTTGAAAAGGATTTGTCCTCAAATCATCACCTACATCAAAAGGAGATAAATCAGCAACATTAAAAGTAGTACTAACATTATACTCACCAGGCAACTCTAGTTTGTAGGCATTATCATTGATGCGCTCAAGAACTTGAAAAGGACCATCGCCTCGGGGAAGCAATTTAGAACGCCTCTGTGCAGGAAATCTTTCTTTTCGCATGTGTACCCAAACCCAATCTCCGGGTTCAAAGATGATATTACGTCGCCCTTTGTTAGCTTGCGTCGCATATTGCTCCGTTCTTCGCTCAATATTGAGCCTTGCTTTCTCATGAATCTGCTTAACAAAATCTGCTTTCTTTTTGCCATCTAAATTAACATGCTCAGTAACAGGTAAAGGAGATAAATCCAAAGGAGTTAAAGGATTAAAACCATACACAATTTCAAAGGGTGAAAATTTAGTAGCAGAATGGATAGTACGATTATAAGCAAACTCAACATGTGGTAAACATTCTTCCCATGTTTTGATGTTCTTTTTAATAATAGCCCTTAACAAAGTAGATAAAGTCCTATTTACTACTTCGGTTTGACCATCAGTTTGTGGATGACAAGTAGTAGAAAATAATAACTTAGTCCCCAACTTACACCACAAGGTCTTCCAAAAGTAACTCAAGAACTTAACATCTCTATCTGAAACAATGGTTCTAGGCATACCATGTAATCTCACAATCTCCTTAAAGAACAAATCAGCAACATGTGAAGCATCATCAGTTTTGTGACATGGAATAAAATGTGCCATCTTGGAAAATCTATCCACAACCACAAAAATTGAGTCTCGACCGTGTTTAGTCCTAGGTAAACCTAACACAAAATCCATTGAAATATCAATCCATGGTTCACTAGGAATTGGAAGCGGTGTGTATAAGCCATGGGGTTGTACTCTAGATTTCGCTCGCCTACATGTGACACATCTACCACAAATCCTCTCAACATCTTGTTTCATGCGTGGCCAATAGAAGTGTTCTTGCAAAACGGCTAATGTTTTAACTACCCCAAAATGTCCCATTAACCCTCCCCCATGTGACTCCCTCACAAGCAACTCTCTCACAGAACAATTTGGAATGCACAATTTATTTTCTCGAAATAAAAACCCCTCATGCATATAGAATTTATTATGGGCAATTTTTGCACAAGATTCAAACTCTTCCCTAAAATCTAGGTCTAAAGGATATAATTCTTTAATATGCTCAAAACCAAGAATCTTAGCATCAAGAGTGGAGATTAGAATGTACCTTCGAGAAAGTGCATCGGCAACGATGTTCTCCTTACCTTGTTTATATCGAATGACGTATGGAAACGTCTCAATGAATTCAACCCATCGTGCATGCCTCTTGTTCAACTTGTGTTGGACTTTAAGGTGCTTTAAAGACTCATGATCGGTGTGAATCACAAACTCTTTAGGCCACAAATAATGCTGCCATGTCTCCAAAGCTCGAACCAATGCATACATCTCTTTGTCATACGTGGGATAGTTCAAGGCAGCCCCACTTAACTTCTCACTAAAATATGCAATCGGTCTCCCTTCTTGCATAAGCACGGCGCCAATACCTAAACCTGAAGCATCACATTCAATTTCAAAAGTTTTTGTAAAGTTAGGTAAAGCAAGTAAAGGTGCATGAGTTAACTTCTCCTTGAGTAATTGAAATGCCTTCTCTTGCTCTTCCCCCCATTTGAACCCAATATTTTTCTTGATGACTTCGGTTATCGGTGCAGCTATATTACTGAAGTCTTTCACGAACCTCCTGTAAAAACTAGCAAGTCCATGAAAACTTCGCACATTACTTACACTAGATGGGCTTGGCCATTCTTGGATAGCACGAATCTTTTCTTCATCAACCTGTATTCCTTGTGCACACACAACAAAACCAAGAAACACAAGCTTATCGGTGCAAAAAGTGCACTTCTTTAGGTTAGCAAACAACTTTTCATTTCTAAGCACATCTAACACAAGTTTTAAATGCTTCAAATGCTCTTCCAAGTTTTTGCTATAAATCAGGATATCATCAAAATAAACAACTACAAATTTTCCAATGAAAGCACGCAAAACATGGTTCATCAATCTCATAAAAGTACTAGGAGCATTAGTTAATCCAAAAGGCATAACTAACCATTCATACAAACCATATTTTGTTTTAAATGCAGTTTTCCATTCATCACCTTCTTTCATTCTAATTTGATGATACCCACTTTTCAAATCAATCTTAGAAAATATACAAGAACCATGCAACTCATCTAACATATCATCTAAGCGAGGAATAGGGTGTCGATACTTTACCGTTATGTTGTTGACGGCTCGGCAATCAACGCACATTCTCCACGTCCCATCCTTCTTAGGAACCAAAATCACCGGAACGGCGCATGGACTCATACTTTCTCTTACGTACCCCTTTTCCATCAACTCACTAACCTGCTTTTGTAGCTCCTTTGTCTCCTCAGGATTGCTTCTATAGGCTGGTCGGTTTGGAATGGTAGCACCGGGCACGAAATCAATTTGATGTTCAATCCCTCGAATAGGGGGTAAACCATGTGGAACCTCCTCGGGAAAGATATCACCAAACTCCTGCAAAAGAGAAACAACAGAACTAGGCAAAGATGAGTCAATTTGGTTAGTGTTTAAAAATGCCTCTTTGTACAAAAGTACAATCATAGGCTGATTTGAAAACAACGCTCGTTTGATCTCACTCGCTTTTGCATAAAAATTCTTTTTTTGGTTTCCCTCTAATTTTCCCTCAATGGCTGCATTTTTCTTTTCTTTTTCTCTCTCATTTTTCTCACTCTTTCTCTTTTGTTCACTCTCCCTTTGCAACCTCACTTGATCTTCATAAACTTGCTTCAGTGTCAAAGGCACTAAGGTGATTGTCCTTTGATTAAGCACGAACGAGTATTTATTTGTGAAACCATCATGCTTAACACGTCGATCAAATTGCCATGGCCTCCCTAACAACAAGTGTCCAGCTTGCATCGGAACCACATCACTCAAAACTTCATCTTCATATTTCCCAATACGAAAAGAAACTAACACCTGTTTAGTTACCCTTACTTCACCACTATCATTGAGCCATTGCAATTTATAAGGTCGTGGATGCTTGATTGTTGGCAGCCCTAATTTCTCCACCAAAGTTGTGCTAGCAACGTTAGTACAACTCCCCCCATCTATGATCACACTACACACCTTATCTTTGACATGACATCTCGTATGAAAGATGTTCTCCCGTTGTGCCTCATCATCTTCCTTAACCTGCATATTTAGAGCTCTCCTTGCCACTAACAAATCCCCTTGGGCAGCGTACTCTTCATCATCGGCATCCTCCAATGGTGGCACAGATTCGTTGTCATCTTCATCTTCGGTTTCAATCTCACCATTATCTCGTAACACCATAACTCTCTTGTTCGGACATTGGCTAGCTATATGTCCCCTACCTTGGCACTTAAAACACTTAATATCACGGTTCCGAGAAGTAGACGAATCGGATTTACCTTGATTTCCATGGCTGGCCACCTCTTGTTTTTGCTCAGTTTTTGGCTTCACCAAAGGCTGCTTCTCATCTCTTTTCCAATTATTTGGTTTCCAAGCGGATGTATTGGAATTTTGGCTTGGATTTTGGCTTGGACGTGTGCTGCTGCCCCTCCTCTTGAGTTGATTCTCAATTTTAATAGCCATGTGTACCATATCCTCCAACTCAACATAGTGTTGCAATTCCACTGCATTGGCAATTTCCCGATTCAACCCAACTAAGAATCTAGCCATTGTAGCCTCTCGATCTTCCTCTACATTCGCTCGAATCATAGCAACTTCCATCTCCTTATAATATTCTTCCACACTCCTATTACCTTGCCTCAAACTTTGCAACTTGTTGTACAACTCTCGGTAATAATAGCTTGGAACGAACCGCTTCCTCATCACAGTTTTCATATCCTCCCATGTCTCTATTGGACGCTCCCTATTTCTTCTCCTATTCAACACCAATTGATCCCACCAAATGATAGCATAATCAGAAAATTCAATGGCAGCAAGTTTTACCTTCTTAACCTCAGAGTAATGGTGGCAATCAAATACTAATTCTACCTTCTTCTCCCATTCTAGATAGGCTTCCGGATCATTCTTCCCTTGAAACGAAGGAATCTTCATCTTAATACTACCCAAATTATTATCTTCCCGGTTCCTAGCTTCTCTAAACCTAACTTCTCTACCCCGACCACCATATCTCCTATGATTATCTATTGATTCCTGATCATTTTCTTCGTCAAAGTCTCCCCAAAAATACTCCTCTTCTTCAACTCTCACTCCCCTCGGTTGAACTCTCTCTCTTCTACGTCCATGAGGAGCATTGTTTTGTGGCTGCTCCACACGTGCATTCTCTACTCTATCTAACCGTTCATGAACTTGATCCATCTCTGTCCTCAATACCCTCCTCATTTCACCCATTAATGCCTCCAATAGTAGTTTCTGATCAGTCTCTCCCGAAACCTCCCCGGCAATGTTTTTGTCTTTATGGGCCATATTTCGCTGCAAAACAAAGATTAGATAAAAAAATATATATAGGACCTCACAACTCTCGCTCACGTGTTTCACTCAACTAGGATGTATCACTCAAGTTCACTCGTGTTTAAACTGAAAATCAATTTGGCTTTTACCCTCTTATGTGCTCACCACTCTTGCCTTTTTCCACTCGTAGTAATTCTCACTCGGTTCTTATGAAACTGTTCAAACAATGACCAGAATTTCTCAGTAACAATCCACACCCAAACTAGACCAATCAAATTTGGAAGCTGAAAGCACGACGAAAAAAAAAACGAACGCGGATGGCTAGGTTTCCAAAAGCACAAAAAATGGAATTTTCGGAAATTTTTTTTCACACTATGGAGTAAGGTCAGATTCGGACTCCTTAGACCCCAAATATCGCAAAATAAAAATAAAATTTTAAGCTGAGTTTTTGTATTTTTTTTTTCCTCCCCTACAGATCTCTTCTTTTCTCTTCTTTTCTTTTCTTTTTTTTTTTTTTTTTTTCTCTTTTTTTTTTTTCTCTTTTTTTTTTTTTTCTTTTTTAGTATTTTTTTTTCTTGAATAATCAGGCAGACTTCACAGTTCACGTATCTGATTCAGAAACCCTAATTCCAAGAAGAAAAAAAAAAACCACAATAACAACGATCACGAGAATGAACAAACACGAAGTAACAAGAGCAAATCACAGATCAGATTCGCAAACCCTAAACACAAAATTCCAGATCGTAATCGAACACCTTTTTTTTTTTTTTTTTTTTTTTTTTTTGATACGGTTCAAAAACGAGAACGAATAAGAAAACGAAGAGAAACAAAAACGAATACGAACAGAACCAGAAGAAACGAATAAGAACAGAACGAAAAAGATATGATAAACCTGAGACTAGAACTGTGCTCTGATACCAACTGATACGAACCCCGCCAATACTGTGACGAAACCCGTAACACGATTAATGTCTCGGACCGTTCTACTGTCAGATTCAATGGAAACCGCGACCCAACACCTATAACAGATGCGAACCTTGGTATAAAGGATGGAAACGCCACAATCAAGGATGGAAAACTCGATTGATAAGTCAAGGTATGAACGCCACAGAGTAAATCTGATAAGTTCGAATAGTTCTTCAAAGAACCAAAGAGAAAACTCTCACAATATTATTAATGATCAAAAACTGAATATTACAAACCCTAAAACTGTTTAAATAACTGAGGCTTAAAGTTGGGCCCTTTTAAGCCTACGAAATATTATGGTCCAATATAATTCATCCCAAAACTAAAATAAAAGGAAACTAATGAATATAAAAAAATCCCTAAGTTGGCATGCAAGCCTATAATTTATTCTAGAGCTTGAATCATGGACACCCAGCCTTGTGGATCACTAGTATCCTCCTTTGGGCCACTCAGATTAGTCTCAACCCAAATTTGTTGAACCAGCCCATTGAGATTGTCCTTGAACCGCTTTGCTCGCGCCCTTGTAACCGGACCAATTGGCACGTGGTTCGGGTCCGCATTCCACCTTGTGCTAGCCGCCATGTTCTCATCATCAACAGTATGCGTGCTACCCGAGAGGAAGGGCAGGAGCATATGGCCCAAGAACAAGTCTAGGGTCACTCAGTCTAGGGTCACTCAGTCAAGAGCCGAGGTGTCCTTAGGCACATGATGAACCGGAGTCATAGCCGAGCCCGATCCCAGGGGACAATACACTGCCACGAGAAGGAAGCCTCTTCCACTAGCCCGACCGACATCCTGGATCCTGGTCGGGAAGGTATGATGGCACATATCAAGGACTTACAGAAACAAATTGATGGAGTGGCCAGAAGGTTGGGCCAAAACCCTACTTAGAATCACGCCAATACCGAGACGGAGTCACCATTCTCTAGCCAGATCACGAGGTTTTCCATCTCGCGCAAATTTAAGCAGCCTCGCCAAAATCCCTATAACGACTCGGGAAGCCCAGTTAACCACGTCCGGACCTACAAGGCTCAGATGGCCCTAGTCACCAACTTCAATGAACTACATTGCCTAGCCTTCCCCAGCACTTTGAAAGGCCCGACCGTGCAATGGTTCTACTCCTTGGAGCCCCGATCGGTCCGCAGCTTCAAGCAACTCAGCAAGCAGTTCAGCAAGCAGTTCAGCAACCAGTTCATTGTTATGCATGAACGACCAAAGCTTGACATGCAGCTACTCACAGTCATACAAAGGAATAATGAGACCCTCAAGGAATTCACCGAACGGTTTAATCAAGAGAAATTAGAATCTATGATCTTGATGAAACTGTCGCTATTATAGCCTTCTACTCGGGAGTTCAACACACCAAATGCGCTGCGTCGTTTCACAGAAACCGACCAAAAACCTCAGTTGAACTCACTGAGAGGGTTGGAGAATACATTGGAACTAAAGAATTTTTAAAGACCAAAGACCCCGGGCACGTAAGCAATGAGTCTTCTAGAAGTAAGCAAAAGCGAGATCAGCCCGAGAGTTCTGACAGTTCTTCCAGTTCACAGTAGTCAGGGTTTGGCAGTCTCAACCTGACCTCCAACTTACAGTAGGCAGGGTCCGGCAGTCCTGACCCGACCTCTAGTTTACAACGGTCTGAGCCAGGCAGCCCCGACCCGACCTCTAGTTCGCAGCATTCAGGATCCAATAATCCCGATCTTGAATCCAGCTCAGAGTAATCAGGAGTCCGGTGATCCCGGCCTGACCTCCTGTCTCTAACAGTCTCGACTAATCCAACTATAGTGGTACTTGCTCGATCATCGCATGAGGTTCTGCAGACTATCAAAGAGCTCTTAAAAAGACCTCAGGCCACACCCGTAGCACATCAAAAGACCTCGGGCTCAGAACCCAGGCACAAAAGACCTCGGGCTCTGAACCTAGGCATAAAAGACCTTGGGCTCCGAACCAAGGCAATAAAGACCTCAGGATCGCACCCGAGGCAAAAGACCTCGGGGTCACGTCCAGGGCATCGGCTTCGCTTAGGTCCAACCTACGATGGGGCAAATCCCCCTAGGTGGCTGATGATGGCAAGCTTCAAAAGACCCTATAACTACCCATGTTCTAGGTCGGTTACCTACAATCACAAGACCCTCGTCTTAGCGAAAGCTTGGGGGCAGAGAGGCACAATGGACTAAACAGGCACTCACACCGGGTACTTACAGGCCTTGCGGTAACTAAGTCCAACTCTTAGACAACCCGGGCACCTATAGTACTCAGAGGCAATAACTCCACTTTGATCCAAACCGACGATAGAGATGACTAGAATCTCTTAAGTTAGCCGACGATAGAGGAGCAAAAAGACCCTAAAGCAACGTGATTTAGGTCGGCTCCATAAACATGGTCAAACTCTTCTCCTAACAGTCTTGACGAAGGCTAACCGGGCGAAAGATAACCATCCTGGGGAGTTAACATAAAAGGACCCTAAAGCAATACGCTTTAGGTCGGCTTTTCCAACATGGTCAAATTCTTTTGCCCACAACCTTAACAAAGGTTTATAGGTTGAAGATAACCATCCTGGGAGCTAACTCAAGCAAAAGACTCTAAATTAGGCTGAGTCTCAACTCTTGGCCAATTCCTGAGCACTTAAAGACTCTGAGCTAGGCTAAGTCTCAACTCTTAACCTGTTCCCGAGGACTTATAAGACTCAGAAGCTCCAAGGCAGCTTCCCCGAGCACTCAGACAGTGGCAAGTGGCATCAAACTGATTTCCAAAGTTGCCCCGATATAGCATCCAGCCAACCTTGGAAATGGGGGTAGCTAATACACCCAAAATTGGCTCTATCCTAAAACTGAGAAGTTCAACTCAGCAGCCCGTCCATGTCTCAATCAAATCATGCACAACTACTCGGATAAGCATCAGCCCAAGCGGTCTAGTCTACCCGAGACTTACCATCCCGAGCGGTTCATTCGCAACCAGACCAACAGGTTGGGAAGACCACACTGGCACGGTCCGTAGAGGTACAGGCCAGTTGGGCCAACAACACATGCCCCAGAATATTCCAGGCAGTTTTTTACTCAAGATAAAAGACTTATGGAAAGTGGACACTATTTCCTATTCCAATTAGGAAACCCCCAAAATTAATGCCAATCAAGCTCAATTGGATTATATTTCCTTATCCATATATGAGTAGGTCTCTTGCATCTATAAAAGAGACCACTCACCCCCCTTCAAAGGGACCTACTTTTCAGTCTCTACAGCACCTCTATAGTAGTCACCAACGTGCCCGGCCAACCTACGGTAGCTCCAAACTATTGTTGGTTCACCACAGGTCCCTGGCTTTTTACAGTGTAGTGAACGTGCTTAGACACACACGTTGATGTAGGTTCCTTCATTAACAGGGCCGAACCACATACAAAAAACCAGCCTCTCACTCTCTCCCCTTAAATTGCTTTAATTTACTTTAACTAAATTTTGGCATCATCAGCTTGCCGCCGCCTGTGGGAATAACAAGTTCTTCATCAACAAATCTCTTGGCAGATATCCATGCCTTCGAAGAAGGGTGAGAAGACTGAACAGCAGGCTAATCGAGATGTTCCACAGGCCCTAACACCGGCTACAACAGTCATGAAATCTGAGCAGATCACCACGACCCTCGCACAACTCTTGGAGGGCCAGCGTCAAATCCAACAACAGATCGAAGCCTTGCTGGCCCAGCAAGGCAGTCCTCTAGTGGCCGAGAAACGACCCGAGAATGCTGTGTATGGTCGGGAACCGATCTTGAACAAACAACGTGCCCGACCCAACCTGTCCCATGTTGAGGATGCCAGAGACATCAATAGTAGGCGTACTGCCTAAGAGGAAAGGCAAGATTATATGGCTCGAGAACCAGTCCAGGGTCACTCGATCAAGAGCCAAGGTATCCTAAGGCACATGATGAATCAGAGTCATAGCCGAGCCTGATCCCAGGGGACAACACACCACCATGAGAAGGAAGCCTCTTCCACTAACCTGACCTATGTCCCAGATCTCGGTCGGAAAGGTGTGATGGCACATATCAAGGACTTGCAGAAACAAATTGATGGAGTGGCCAGAAGGTTGGGCCAAAACCCTACTCAGAATCATGCCAATACCGAGACAGAGTCACCATTCTCTAGCTAGATCACGAGGTTTTCCATCCCGCACAAATTTAAGCAGCCTCGCCTAGATCCCTATAACTGCTCGGGAAGCCCGGTCGACCACGTCCGGACCTACAAGGCTTAGATGGCCCTAGTCACCAACTTTGATGATCTACATTGCCTAGCCTTCCCTAGCACTTTGAAAGGCCCAGCTATGCAATGGTTCTGCTCCTTGGAGCCCTGATTGGTTCGTAGTTTCAAGCAACTCAGCAAGCAGTTCATCAACCAGTTCATTGGTATGCATGAACGGCCAAAGCTTGACATGCAGCTACACTTGTATTTTCCTGGAACCACTTCGAAGCCCCAATACTAGGGACAAACTTCGTTTACTATCTGAAGAACCCAAATATTTTAAACCCATCTCTGGATCTCCTGGCTGTTAAAATAAGTACTGTAAAAGAACAAATGAAAATTCATGGTATAGAATGATTAAAACTTTAGGCAAGACTCAAAGCAAAGTAAAGAGCCAAGAAAAGACATTAAAAGGAAAATTTTCATAACTTAAAAGATTAATTGGAAGAGTGAACACTTTGATTAAACATGTCAGAACATCTCCTAAAGACAAGAACACTCTTTGAGAAGAGAAATGAGAAAAATCACATTCAAAAGTGTAAAAGGATAGGCAGGACTTGTCTGAAATTTTATAAAATAAAGCTTTGTCTTATTGCTTTACTTTTATCCATGTATGTCTACAAAGTCTGTCCTTGGATTAGAGTTTGGATGTGAAGAAGGTACTCAGTAGTAGGCACAATCAAAGCAGGGACCCTTCGGAAAGGAGCTGATACTCTATCATAACAAGCCTCAATGAAAGCCTTCACAATGGAAGGGCGCATGATCGAACCCCTTGTGAAATCAGCAGTAATAGCCTCAATAATATCCTAAAGAAGCCCATACTAACGAACCACCCGGCTAGGAATATAGAAAGTGGTAGCATGCATGCCAGGCAGCCAGATACCAGATCGCTCGAAAAGCCATATGGTGACAGAAAGTTAAGAACACTACAAGTAGATCTAATAGAAGTCACTAGTAGAAAGGCCTCGGAGCCAACCAAGCCAAGCATCGGCAGAATGGAATAGGCGGTGAACCTCCGTATGGCTGTAGGGAAGTGACTCGTGAAGGTGTGAGGAGTGTATGAAGAGATCAAGGCGCTCCATGATCCAAACCTGTAAGAGGAAGGGTGCCCCCGAAGATAACATAGCCCTGGTAGTGCGGGCACAGTCTAAACCAATCAAGGTTTCACCAAGAATCAGAATAACGACACTCTTCATCTCTCGTAGACCGCAAGCAACGGGAATGAGAACATCAGAAGATGACTGAAAGAGGAAGTAAGAAATCATGGCTATCGATAAAGAACTATGCCCAATGACTTGATACCCACCGTCGTAAGGATCCCCATTAGAGAGTAGACAAAAGAAAGGCGTTCAAAGTTCATTTTTTAGTCTTGAACAAAAGAGCCTGCTACATTTCAAGATGTGTAAAGGAGAGCAGCGAGGTCCTGGACATACCCGGCCTGCGCTAGAGGAACTATCAGATCCGCAGAAGGATTAGTGTGCAAAGTGGCGCTAAACTCCTCAAACAAGAGGCAGAACTCCTGAGAGCCAAATCAAAAGACGTGGAGAGAGAGAGATCCCAACTCCGAATGGCAGCTTGGAGCAAACCTTTGTTTAGAATCATCTGTCAGAAAGAGAAGTGGTCATTTAGTCTGAAACACTCAAAATTGAGCCTGTCAATGCCAGAGAGAGTATCCATCCATGGGAAGAGGATTTGGGAGCTAATGAGGGCCATTTGAGAAGGGGAAGAATGAAAATAGAGTGCCTTTACGGAGTTAAAAAGAAAGAATGCTTTAAATAAGAGCAGATCTGCCCAGAACACAAGATGACACTCGGTAAAGTAGAACGACACTCGGATAAGTGCTAATCGGCAGTCCGTAAATGCCGTTGCAGCATTCACTGACGGTCATAGCGGCATTCACTGACTGCTGTAATGGCCTAACCGAGTGCCGCTTGGAGTTTTATTTTGGCCAGGATGTGTTTGTAATGTTTTCAGCCCACCTGTAAATAAAAAATTGAATAAAAACAATAAAACGTAAGCATCATGCAGCACGTGCAACAAGACCAAGCTATGGTCACAATCATTCATTCATTCACATGGATAAGCGATAGAAGCATAACAATGCTCATAAGATCACAGAAAAACAAAAAGGGTTAAAATGAAATAAAAGGACCAAGCCATGGTCACACATATGATGAGCAATAGTAAGAAGCAGAAAAAGTAGTAAGCAATCGCAATAAAGTGATACAGATGCCTATCCTATCTTGGCTATCCAGAAACCATCATAATAATGAGTGAGTATATATGCATATAGTCATCCAAGTACATGAACCTCCCAAAAACACTCATAAATAGAAAAGAGAGAGAAGAAGGGCTAAGTCAACCCCAGCCCCGGCCTCGAGCCCGACGCATAATGCGTCTGAGGGGCTCCTCCTCTGACTCTGTCCCACTCGCTCCTCCTCTGCCTCCGCCTCTACCTCCATCTCTGTTGCCACTAGTACCCCCACTGTTGCCTCCACAACGTCCAACGCTGCTACTCATCGGGGCATCGCTAAAGCTAATGCCGAACTCCTGTTCCCCTATATACTGGGCCAAAGCCCCAGCCTGCTCCTCCTGAACAGAGAAAACAAATCGAATCACCAAGTGGTATTTAAAAGCTGAAATGCCAAAAGTGAGTATAAGTAAAAAGGAGCATTTATTTTCACCAGAGTTCTCGTGTGAGCCTTAGCAATCACCTGTCCCCCGTCAGCCTGAATAAAAGAAAGAAGAGTTAGAATGTCAAAATGAGAATGCAAAATTTAAACCAAAAGGCAAGTTTTAGAGATTACCCTCCACTTTCGACCATAGATCCACTCTCTCACGCTCATGAGTAAGCCCTCCTCCGCATAGTTCCGCGGAACATGATCGTATTGGAGTGGAATGGTGGGAGCACCTGCCTGAAATCGAGGGACTGTGGTCGTGCCTTGCTTACCATAAGAGATCGTCCTAAGGCTCCAATCCCAAGACAGAAGAGCTGGAGCCCGAACTGCAGTAGGAACTGGCTACAAAGAAGAAAAATGAATTCAGTAAGAAGGTGTACATGCATGGTTAAGAATTAAAAGGAAGGATAAAAGAAACTCACCCGAGTCACTTCCATCAGAGGGAATTTTGGCATTAGCTTGGCAGCCCGAAAAGCTGCATACCTGTCTAGAGGCTCCACGAAACCCTGAATAGAGGATCTAGCCAAGGCAATCTTGAGTATGGACCTTGGAGGGTCCCCAAAGCCCTCATAGACTCAAGTGGGGGACGCGGCACGAAGAATGATTCGGCTGCAATGACTGTCTAGTCACGATCTCCCCTAGATACCACTACCGACCCTCCGGACCCTCCAATAAAATCCTCTGTGGGTCGTACCCAGCCGACTACCGTATCCCCTTGGAAGCATCGGGAAGCACATCAAGCCAAGGCTGCCATCGGAGGTGCGGCTCTCGTAGATTTGTCAGGAAATTCCTAAACAAGATGAAATCATGAGCCCTGGTCTTCCGCCCCACTCGCTCCTTCGCCCACTTCAGCCCCTGAGGTATGATGAGTGCGTTCGCTGGTTGTGTCTTAGGCGACATCATGTGTAGATACTCGTGGACCAAATCTGCAAGAAAACAAAAAAAGAAGAAGAACATAAGTCTCAGTTTACATAAACAAAGGAGTTTAAAGAATTCAAGGTTTATTTCAAAATAAGAATTTATAAAAGCAAGCGATATACCTCCCACACCCTCCAGAAGCCGCCGGTGGAGGCTGGCCGGTCTCGAGAAATGTCCCCCATGTGCTTGTATAGGATGGCCAATCTTGTACCAGCCTAGTCATACTGATAAATCTGCCCCATGACCTCTAGTGACCCTACCAGTGCCCTAGAAATCCGGTCCCCCCTTGTGCTCAGCAGAGAGCACACGAGCAGGTACATGAGGAAGCCTTGGGTCATCTGCTCGTCTGTGAACCCCTGTCGTCCTCTGAATGTATCCATGAACCACTTAGCCATGACCGAGGTCTTCTCGGGAATGACTCCTAGTAAAGTCAGTACCCGGTCCTACTTCGTCACTGTATCGAGGTAGCGGAGGCACTCCCCCCCAAAGGGGATCCCAATGATCATGGAGAAGTCCAGCGGGGTCATCGTCATCTCCCTGAACAAAAAATGGAATGTGTTGGTGGTATCCCACCACCGCTCAGAGAGAGCATGAATTTGTCTCAGATCATTGGAGCTCTTCATCAAAAGCTTGACGAAGTCCCCAAAACCCACATCATTGATGAAACCCTTCACGGTCTCGCTCAGCTCCTCGTACCTTGCAGAGCCATGAGCTAGGCTGTGGTGCCCCTTTAGCATGTCGGGCTAAAGCTGCAAAATTGCAAGATTAAAATATCAGTAAGTGAATGAAGGAAAGAAGGAAAGAAAATAAAGAAATAAAGAGCAATGAAAATAAAAATATATAAAAAAGGAGTGATAATAAAAGATGAATGAATAAGCGAAAGGGTGAAGACGAAAACATTCAAAGTACTTAAAGGGATTTCACAAAGTTTAAAATTTGTTTTCTTGATAAAACATAAATATTCTAATAAATTTTGAGCGAGTGAAAGGGCGTTCATAACATTTGGAAAATTCACAAGCATAATAGTCATTATTCATGAGGAAAGTTTGAAATTTTGGTTAACATGCATCGCCTTCAAAAGTCTTTGAGAAAAGTTGAAGGAAAAATAACAAAAGTGATACAGGTGAAACATTTGGAAAATTCACAGGCATAGCATTCATTTCCATATGAAGTTTTGTCTCTACATTCATAAAGTTCATAGGGAATAAGATAAAGAATACAAAAAAAAAAATTTTGAATGAGCATTGAATAAAGCATTTGAAATGCTCAAGAGCGTTACAAGCACAGCATCTGCATTCATAAATAAGGCATGTGAAGTTGTTTTGATTGTACATTGCATTCATAAGTTTCATAAGGAAAAGCAATCATAAGAAAAGGAAATCAGGGAGGAGTGTGTACCTCGCACTTGAACGCGTGAGCAGACAAGTGAGCATCCGGGTCCCAGAGCAAGAACGTAGGATTGGGGTAGGGAGTGGCCGTGTACTTGGCCTTCTTCTTGCTCCACGAGCCGCTAGCCATAACCTAGCAAGGAAGAGAGAGTAAACTGAGAATTAAACCTTGGAATAAATCAAGAAAACAACAAAAATAAAAGGGTTTTTGAGATTTTGATCGAGAGGAACTGACCTGTAGATCCTTTAGGTCAATACGTGAAAAGCAAGGAAAATCTCCAGAGGATTTTGGACTAGAGAGATTATGAGAGTGGAATGGAAAATGGGTTGAAACCACGTATAAGCAAACTATCGCTTAAACGCAGCACTTGATTTTGTGTCCGACAGTTGATAGAGTGCCGCGCGGCACTAGCTGAATGCTGCACTGGCACTCCACAAGTGCCGCACGGTAGTCACGGACTGCCACATTTTTTAGCATGTGCCGCGTTTGATGCGGTTAGAAGATATTTTGTTTTCCCCCTAAAATTCAAAATTGGGTCCCAAAAATTGGATTTAAACCCCCAAAATTTGAACTCATTATGATTTTTGGCCCCCAAAGATGATTCTCAGGACAAAATTAGTCCCCAAATTTTGAAAATTGAAAATAATTTGAGTCTGTTGACTCCAAATTTTAAAAATTTAAGTCTGTTCGACTCCAGGTTTTGAAAATTAAAATGAATTTGAGTCTGTTCGACTCCAGGTTTTGAAATTAAAATGAATTTGAGTCTGTTCAACTCCAGGTTTTGAAATTAAAATGAATTTGAGTCTGTTCAACTCCAAGTTTTGAAATTAAAATGAATTTGAGTCTGTTTGACTCCAAATTTTAAAAATTGAAATGAATTTGAGTCTGTACGACTCCAGGTTTTGAAAAATTGAAATGAATTTGAGTCTGCTCGACTCCTGGTTTTGAAAATTGAAATGAATTTGAGTCTGTTTGACTCCAATTTTTGAAATTAGAGTGAATTTGAGTCTATTTGACTCCAAATTTTGAAAATTGAAATGAATTTGTATCTCTTCGACTCCAGGTTTTATCTGAATATGATTAACTCCTAAAATTTTGGGAATATAATAGATTTATATTCTCGATCCTTGCAACAGATTTGCGTCAGTCCTGCTTTTTGGGAATATAATAGATTTATATTCTCGACCCTCGTAACGGATTTGCATTTGCCCCGCTTTTGGGAATATAACAGATTTATATTCTCGGTCCTCGTAACGGATTTGCGTAGGCCCTGCTTTTGGGAATATAACAGATTTATATTCTCGACCCTCATAACAGATTTGCATAGGCCCCATTTTTGGGAATATAACATATTTATATTCTCAGTCCTCGCAACAGATTTGTGTCAACCAAGCCTTCAAGAAATTTCCCTCTGATTGTCGCTTCATACCTTATATAATAAAATGCATGGCATAGAGCAAATATGTCCGATAAGACCAAACGGCTGCAAACTTTCAGAGCAAACTCGCATTGACACCGGGGTTTAAGTCACGAAGCGCCGTCCAGTCAATTGCATTCGTCCTTTGGTCGGAACGGCCCGCGTATCAAAATTGACATGAGCATCAAGTAGCATAGAGGTAGACTCTAGACTAAATAATCCTTTAAAGGAAAATTACTATTTTTTTCTTTGGTTGTTTTTATCTCTTGGGATTCATGAGACTTTCAATGTCTCATTTGAATCCTTTGGTTTGAAGTCTCTTGGTCTTTTTATGAGAAGGTTAGGATTGATAATTAGTATGTTTGGTTGATAAGTTCTAATCCATCTCCATGGTTTGATCTTGTTATTCAAGGACTCTATGAAGTTCTTCATGCTACATTGAAGTCTGTCAAGTGTGAGAGTCTTTAGTCTCCCATGACCATCAAATAGTAGGAGGAATAGTTTAACTAAGGCCTGTAATGGCTTTGTAGTTAAAAATAGTAAATGAAAGATGAACTAGACAAAAGATGCATTGAGTTCATCGACTACTTTAAATCAAAGATTTTTAGTTAAACATCGAACCGTTGGAACTAAATGAAACCAACGGGAAAGTGTCTATGACTCAAAGTTCTACCTCTACAATTTTTGTTTTAATAAGATTCTATGGTTAAGAGTGGTTTGGTCATGGGTTTTGGGAACAATCTGTCCAGAGTTTTAGAACAGCAGTACCCTTTTGAAATGATTAAATCATAACCCTAATCGAGTGTTGATGACCCTAAATAATTTTTTTATGAATTTTAATGTGTTAATAAGACCCCCTAAATATATTAGAGCCATTTAGAGTTTTTTTTTTACTATTTTTAGAAAATCATTCAAAATTTCTGAACAGAGAGTTGGAAATTCCTGAGTGATGTCTAGTATTTGTTTGATTCCCAGAGATCTAACCGTTGGTACTTTGATTTTCTTTTTGGGTTAGATATTAGATTCATAAAGGCACCTTGTGACCAAAAATCATCAAGATTGAACAATTGGAAGTATGCTTTCCAAATTCTTAAAGTCCGGGTCTGCTCTCTGGAATTTCTAGAATATTGTGATAGATTTAGTAAACTTTGTAAATAATAGCTCAAATGATATTTTCATGAGTTAAGGCTTCAACCATGCTTGATAATGATTAGTTAAGATTGAATTCAAATTTTAAGTGATACAAATTAAGGAGTACTTTAGTAATTTGCTCTTGTTCATGTGTACATTCATCCATGTGGTTTGACGCTTTTAATTAGGATTCGTTTGCTTTAGATTTCGTTTGCTTTAGATTTAATTACATTTGATAGGTTTAAGCTAGAAGTTTAGGATCATCATCTAACTTTATATCTTGTATATCATGTGTACTAACCCTTGTTTTGTAGCGCCGATGAGGTATGGTCCTTCGACTCTTCCTTAATTTAATTATTCCTTAATTTTATCGATTTTCCGACCTTATGTGTGACACATTGGAATTGAAAGTTACTTTATGTGTATATATGTGCATTAGAGACCCCTTTTATTAGGATTTCAACTTTTGTATGCATTGCATGTTTAAATATCCGCGGCTGGACCCCGGGTATTTTCTCTAGTTCTCTATTTTGCATATCATATCGCTTGCTAAATGAACTACTTGGTTTTGAATAATATTTTCTCGTTAGAAATTTTACACCATTTTGACATGCTTGTGCAATGTATATTTATACCTATGTATTAGTTGAGGGCATGCTTGGATTAATAGTTTGATTAAAAGGATGTTAAGTAGAGGCCTATCGCGAGATCAGATGAGAGAGGGTGTTTTAGTCCGTCGGACTCCTTCCTCTCTCATTCCATAATCCCCAGACCTAGTTTATTTTTGGTTTCGTAAAAGATAAGCTAGTCTTAAAATGGTTTCTTAATTTTCCTTTTAAGAAATTAAGTGGCGACTCTTTATGTTTTGAAATTGAAAATGTTTTAAATAAAAAAGCTGTGGGTAATAAAAAAATTCGATATCCACAATTATTACCAAATATTATTTAAATATTTTGCTACTAAATAAGTGTAATATTTACAATAGCAAATGGGACAGCCATTATATGTCCGCTACGCAACTCTTGCAAAACAGGTCATGACTCCGAACCCTTTTGATCTCTATGTTTTTGAATAATTCCCTGTGTGGGATCTCTTATTCATAGCTTAGCTAGTGTGTACCATTAACTAGAATCCAATGACAACCGCCTTAAATAGTGCCTCCGTATGGTGGTCACCCTTTAACACGTTTAATTAATCATATCCATAGGAAGTTCACATCTAGTAACTAATGAATAACGTATCCTTCCAATGGAATGATTACCCATGGCTAGGTGACACAAAATACTTTACTCATTGTACAATTAATCATTAATGAAAGATCGTGGGAGTTTATTAATAAGTCCCTCTCTTAGTATATTTGATAATTACTAATATTGCTTTTGGAAAAATGTTTCTCCACATTGCCCATAAAAATCTAATGTTTACTGGTTGGTACAAAAATATCATGTCAAAGTCAAACTTCCACTTTAGCAAGGAAACACTAGATCATCCAGAATGGGCGCCTGCTACTCAACCATCCTGAGTTGCTCGGCCAAGACCGCCCGGTCTAGGCCCATAGCTCAATTTACAATGCAGATTGTCCCACAGTGGGCGCAACCCGGTTACGTGCCATGACTTGCTCTACAAGATTCTGGACGATTGCCTAACCAATTAGGGGACTAATGGAAAGTGCAAGTTGTTTCCTAATCCACTTAGGAAACTCCCACGATCTGTGTAAATCAGTTGTAATCAGATTAGGCTTCCTAATCTATGTCACTTACCTTGTACGAGTAGGTCTCTTGCATCTATAAAAGAGAACACTCACTTCCGCTAAAGAGGATCGCATTCTTATCTCAGAAGAAACATAATGTATATCTCATATGCATATATCCGGCTAGTTTTTCGAGTAGTGCCATCTTCCTTGTTGGTTTACCAAGAAGCCGTCGGTGATTTGTTAGTACAAGTGCTCCGACACACGCGTGGACGTAGGTCTCTTAGTTAATAGGGCCAAACCACATGCAAACTTTCTTTGCCGTCATCTTCTTGTTCTTACTCTCATACCAATTTTTGGCATCATCAGTTTGGTGCCGTCTGTAGGAAAGACAGCTTTGTCCAAAAACAAATCTGTGACTCATCAACATGCCGTCGAAGAAGGGTAAGAAGACCGCTACTCCTACAGGGCAGGCAGATTCATAAGCCGGGCAACCGGCTGCTTCCATGATCTTCGGGTAGATCACCGCGGCTCTTGCACAACTCTTAGACGGCCAGTGGAAAACTCAGCAGCAGATCGAAGCACTGCTGGCCTAACCGGATAAGCTCTCTCAAATCGAGGGTCAGCCCGGGAACAGAGCGTGCAATAGTGCGCTCGTACGGGTCCGACAGCGTGCCCACACTACACTCATATCCCCACCGACTTTAGGGCGGTCGATGAGCGTAGCCAGGCTTACAAGAAGACCTCAACATGTCCGGACCAACCTGTGCCAGGCGAGCTATGCCAGAGAGATCATCAACAGCAGACGTACTGCCAGTAGGGAGGGGTAAGAACAAACAGCCCGGGAGTTGGCCAAAGAACCCCCGGCCAAGAGCTGTGGCGATCTTAGGCACACAATTACCCGGAGTCAAATCTAGGTCCCATCCCTAAGGACAACACACTTCGAGGAACAGGCCTCGTTATTTGACCTGACATACAGCTCAGTTACGGAGCGGAAGACCGATCAGAAAGATGTCAAGGCCCAAATCGAGAACCTACAAAAACAAATCGAGAAATTGAGCCGCAAGCTGGGCCATGACCACATGAACACTGAAACCGAGTCACCCTTTACCGTGCGGATCACCAAATTTCCCATCCCGCAGAAATTTAAACCACTACATCTTGATTTTTGTGACAGTTCAGGGAGCCTGGTGGATCATGTCCGGACGTATACGGCTTAGATGGCGTTGGTCACCACCGTTGATGAACAGATGCTTGGTTTTTCACAGCACCCTCAAGAGGCCAGTCATACAGTAGTTCAATGCTCTCAAACCTTGAACGATCGATGATTCCAAGGCATTCAGTAAGCCATTCATCGGCCAGTTTGTGGGGATGCTTGATAGATCACAACCCGACACCCAATTGATGGCCGTCAACAAGCGTAAGGGAGAATCCCTAAATGATTCACCACCTGAACGAAACGGTCACTATCACAACCTTCTACCCAGGAGTTTAGCACACCAAAGTTGCTACATTGTTCCACCATGACCGACCGACAACCCTGGTTGAGCTCTCTGAGAGGGTTAGGAAGTACATCAACACGAAAGAATTCCTAAAGTCTAAGGGTGCGAGCTTCATGGGAGACGAGTCCCCAAAATCCAAACGCAAGTGTGAGATTCTGAGAAGGGGTCGGAAAAGAAGCCGAAGCAAGATCAGCAGAGAGGTAGTCGGGATCAGGCCCCAATGGCCTTCACACCTCTTTCCCAACCTATTCATGAAGTTATGGCCGCTGCTGAGGCCCAAAGGCTACTCAAACAACCGATGAAGCTGAAAAGCTAGCCAGAGAAGAGGAACCGGGACAAGTTTTGTTGGTACCACAAAGATAACAGTCATGATTCAAATGACTGCTTTAAGTTGAAGATTTCCATTGAAAAGTTTATCGAGCAGGGTCACCTCGCCGAGTTTGTCACTGCAGATAAATGACTCCGGCAAGATGCCCGAGCTCTCGAGCAACCAGAACCCCTCGGTCAAATCATCGTGATCTGTTGAGGAACATCGGGCGGAGGGGTTTTACAGTCGACTAGGAAGAGGCATGCACGGGCATCTAGAGCGGATGTCCTACATGTCTGGCCGATCAGTTCTCCACCGATCGATGTACTGACGTTCTCATCCGATGATGCAACAGACCTGCACTGCCCCCATAACGATCCACTGGTACTGACGCTCTATACAGCCTATTACATGGTAAGGATGGTGTTAGTGGACACAGGCATCTCTGCAGATATTCTATTCACCTCAGCCTTTGATCAGTTTGGGGTATCAAGGGATCAGCTTTGACCAGTGGCCACTCCCTTGGTAGGGTTCAATGGATCTAGCACACAACCGTTCGGTATGATCGAGCTTCCTGTTCTAATGGGAACCTACCCCCAACAGGTTTCCGTACTTGTGAACTTTCTAGTTGTGGAGGCTCCATCCACATACAACGTCATCTTTGGGAGGCCAACGCTCAATAAGGCCAAGGCAGTTTTGTCAACATACAGCTTAACGATCAAGTTCCAACCCCCCAGGGTCCCAGAAGCTTGAGTGGAGATCAAGCAATTGCTTAGAGCTGTTATGTCAGCTCTCTGCACAGAGAGGCAGTTACAGAGGCTTTGAACATTCAATAGATGAACCCGAGGGACATGAAGAACGAAGTAGGCCCAGTAGAAGAGTTGGAACAAGTGGTGTTGGACACCCAACTCTCTGAGCGGTCCGTCAGTATTGGCACTCTCTTGGAGCCAAGCTTCAGGGGAAAATTGACACAGTTCCTGAGAGAGAGCCAAGACGTCTTCACTTGATGCTACAAGGATATGCCTAGAATTGACCTCGGGTCATGTCCCATCGAATCAACACCGATCTAAATTGCTACAAGAGGGGTATGGCTGCGGAGAGGCAGAAAGTGGTGCATGAAGAGATTGAAAAAATCCTCAAATCACGGTCTGTTTGAGAAGTGCAATATCTAGACTGGCTAGCCAATGTAGTGCTAGTCAAGAAGATAAATGGGAAGTGGAGGATGTGTGTAGTTTTCACCGACCTGAACAAAGCTTGTCCCAAGAACTGCTATCCGCTACCCATGATAGACCTGCTGTTGGACTCCACGGCTAGTCACTCACTCTTCTCTTTTATGTATGCGTACTCGGGGTACAATCAAATCAGCATGTACTCCAGGGACGAAGAGAAGACCTCTTTCATTACCGACCAGGGGACGTACTACTACAAGGTGATGCCCTTCGGCCTCAAAAATGCTAAGGCAACTTATCAACGCCTGGTCAACCATATGTTCAAAGATTTGATCAGGAAGTTGATGGAGGTTTACGTTGACAACCTCTTGGTCAAAACACGAGATGAGTTCGACCATCTCGAGCACCTAGCTAGGGCCTTTAGCATCTTAAGAAAATGTTAGATGAGGTTAAACCCGGCCAAGTACACATTTAGAGTCTCATCTGGGAAATTCTTGGGATACTTAGTGAGCAGACGGGGAATTGAAGCGAACCCCAAAAAAATATAGGCTATTATCAATATGCGGTCACCCAGGTCAACCAAAGAAGTATAGAGTCTGGCCGTGCGGGTGGCCGCATTGAATAGATTCATTTCCCGAGCTATCGACCAGTGTCTTCCATTTTCCAAAATCCTCTATAAAGCCTTTTAGTGGTCAGAGGAGTGCGAGGAGGCGTTTTAGGAACTCAAGAAGTACTTGACGTCGTCCCCTCTGCTCTTAACACCCGTACCAAAGGAGGAGTTGTTCTTATACTTAGCAGTGTCACCCTCTGCGGTAAGCTCGGCACTCATCCAAGAAGAGCATGGGATACAATTCCCGATTTACTACACTAGCTGAGTGCTCTAAGGCGCAGAAAGTCGGTACTCCAGCATTGAAAAGCTTGCCTTTGCCCTGGTCACCTCTCCTTGGAGACCCTGCTCGTACTTTTAGGCCTATGTCATTATGTTCCTCACGGATCAACCTCTCCGTTGGGTCCTGGGTATGTCCGAGACATCTGGAAGACTCACTAAGTGGGCGTTGGAGTTGGAAGAATTCAAAGTGGTCTATTGTCCCCCGACGGTAATCAAGGGATAGGCAGTGGCAATCTTTCTCATGGAATTCATGTACCGAGAGGACCCAGTTGAAGATCTCGACCCGTCAAAACTGCCGCCCGGCCTACAGCCTGATACCCCGACCTGGGTACTTTATATGGATGGGTCTTCCAACAAGTAGGGTAGCAGGGCAGGGATCTTCCTTACCACACCCGATGGGATCTAGCTAGAATATGCACTAGGTTTGGATTCTAGGCCTCAAATAACAAGGTCGAGTATGAAGCTTTGTTGGTTGGGCTACAATTAGCTAACTCGATCGACGCGCAGTAAATCTAGGGGTACAGCGACTCCCAGCTCATGGTCAATCAAGTCAATCAGGAGTACGAAGCTTGGGAAGAGAAGATGATCGCCTGCCTAGCCCTCATCCCCACAGTCTTGTAGAAACTTAAGGGGTTATCCATCACACAAATCATGAGAGAGGAAAATACAAGGGCCAATCAGCTAGCTGGATAGATTTGATCATGATGTTCCTCACAACTGGTAGCTTACCAGACGAAAAAGATGAAGCCCGACGGGTAAATTACCAGACGGTAAGATACTGTCTTATGGACGGTATCCTCTACAAAAGGGGGTTCTCTATCCCGTATCTCCGGTGTGTTCACCCTACTTAGGTCTAAGGAATATTGCAAGAAATCCATGAAGGAGTATGTGGGAGCCATATTGGAGGCCGGACACTCTACCGAAAGGCCTTGCTGTAAGGTTAATACTGGCCAACAATGGCCTAGGATTCTCAAGGATATGTCAAGCGGTGTGACATGTGTTAGATACTCACCCATGATTAATCGCTTAGGATAATTCTAAACCCCAATTCTTAGCCCCTGGCTGTTTGCCCAGTGGGGCATTGACATAGTCGGACCTCTTCCCATGGCTAAAGGCCAGGTCAAATTCGTCGTTATTGCTGTGGACTATTTCACTAAGTGGGTAGAAGTCGAGCCCTTGGCAACATTCACTGAGAGAACGATTGAGAGTTTTGTTGAGAAAAACATCCTCAACCGATTTGGCATCCCTCGGGTCCTAATCAGCAACAACGGCAGGCAGTTCGACACCCCAGTATTCAGGCAGTTCTGCTTGGGCTATAGTATATCAAACCACTACTCTTCTCTCGAGCACTCTCAAGCCAATGGCCAAGCTGAGGTGACAAATTGGACAATTTTACAGTCTATTAAATCAAGACTTAAAAATGATAAAGGGCTTTGGGTAGAGGAATTACCGACCCTTCTGAGGGCTTACCGCATCACTCCCCGAGTAGTAAGGGAGAAACACCATTCTCGCTTACCTACGTCTTTAAGGCAATGGTACCAATAGAGTTCGGACCACCAATTTACCGAGTAGCATATTTTAGTGAGAAAGGCAACGAGAAAGCTCTTAGAGGGGAGCTTAACTTAATAGAAGAGAGAAGGGACCGGGCATATCTGAAGGTAGCGGCCTATAAGCAGCGGGTCTCTTGGTATTTCAACAACAAAGTCAAGCACCGCAGTTTCCAGGCAGGAAACTTGGTCCTTAAGGCCGTGAACCAGTCTACCAAAGTCCTGGGCCACAGAAAATTGGGGCCAAATTGGGAAGGACCCTACAGGATAATCCGGGTCAACCGGCCCAGGACTTACTGGTTATAGACTCTGGACAGACATGAGCTATCTAACCCTTGGAACATACAGCATCTCCGCAAGTATTTTCAATGAAGCATAGAACAGTATCAGTTAGGAACTTTGTAGCTCTTCCCAAGTAATTTTATTTATGTATATATCAAATTACAATTCTCTTTTGCCAAACAATTCTTTATCACGCATTCTATTGCACCAAAAAGACCTTGGAACTACACCCAAGGAACAAAAAGACCTTGGGAATACACCCGAGGCACCACGAGACCTCAGGATTACACCCGAGGCACACAAGAACTCAGGATTACACCTGAGGCAAAAGCTTAACTTAGGCCCCGAACCTACGATGGGGGGCAGGCCTTCCCTAGGTGGCTAATGATAGTAAGCTCAAAAAGACCCTACAAATGCCAACTTTCTAGGTTGGTTCCCTACGATTACTCTCTCTCCCAACACCTGCCTTAGCAAAAGCTTGGGGGGTAGGGGAATATTGGACTAACAGGAAATCACACCGAGCACTAACAAGACTCTTGGAATTCCAAAACATTCCAAAGTACCTACAGTGCTCAGAGAAACCGTCTGGATAGTAACATGATCAAAATCCTACACTATATCGGACGGGGCCTTGAAGGTCCATAGAAGACCAAGTGTTCCCCATCGGTCATAACTTTTGCTAAGGCAGGGTTTTGGCAAGACAAACAAACCGGTCGGGCACGGCCAATTACAAAATAACAAAAACAGGCATACAAGTACAAAAATGCAAAATAGTTGGTGCAAAAGGCAGCCTCATAGGGCCTTTTCATTAAAATTAAATATATGTACAATTCCTGGGGGGCAAATGTAGTAACCTCCCAAAAAACAAATATAACAAAAAAAATACAAGTTCAGAAGCTAAGGGTCGTCCACAACGACCACCTCCTCGGTCTCTCCATCCTCTTCTCCTGGGGCAGTGTCCCCGCCCAGAGCAACATCTTCAGTAGGTCTGGCCTCAGCAGCAGAACCTTCGACAATAGAGGGACCCACATCCCAGTATCCCGAGTCCATCCCTTTATAAGATGAGATGTCCCACTCGGGATGGTCTCAAGCCAACCTTCTTTTCACATCCTCATAGCCTTGAAAGATGTCATCGTCGAAGGGCTCCTCAGTAGATCCAGTCGCCGCCGTCTTAGCTAGAGCCTTCTCCTGAGCCTCCGCTGTAGCTAGGTTGGCCCAGGAAGCCTCTAGATCTGCTAAGGCGACGACCAACTCCACCAGTGCTGCACCCAGGCCCAGAGCAGAGCCCTTGCCCTTATCCTTCTCCACGGCCAAGGCAGTCTCCTTAGCCTCCAAGGCTGCCTGCTCCTTTGACAGGGTAGCTTCAGCAACGGTGGCCCTCCCAACCAGGGAGGGTAGGAAGGACTCAGTTCTAGAGTAAACAAATGAAGAGTCGGGCGATGAGGCTACTTACAAAGTGGAAAAGGCTGTACAGCCACCCCTAGAAAGCCTGGGGAGACATGTTAGCACACATCTCCAGCTGGCTCGGAAGAAGGCTTAGCCTGACCCTTTCTCAAATTTTTGCCGACTCTCCTAGTGGCATCCCGGACAGTGGGTCCACCCCGAGAGCGGTCTCCTCCACCACCACCACTCGGGTGACTGATATCTCCCCCGATTCCTGGTGAGCCGCCGTCCCATGTCAAATCCATCTAAGCGGATGGTCACTACACTAGACCTCGACAGCCAGTCTTTTCCTCCTTGTCGCTATCCGAATGGTAGTGCTGGCCTGCCTAGCCCTCAACACCTCCGGATCTCTCCTAGGACCCATTTCTCCAAATGGAAAAAGAAGGGTAGGGGGTCAGCAACTGAAAAGCAACAAATGAGTAACCAAAGTAAGGAAATTCACTAGGTCGGGGAATACTCACCGGGAATGATCGGAGGAAAAATGGGGGCTTAAATGGGCTGATCTGGATCGTAAGTATATTCCATACGTTTGTAGGCAGGCTCGCCAAGTGCCAGATCCTGTTCTGGCACTCCTCGAGGATGTACGGTGGGTCAACTGATCCTACTATGAAACAAAGCATAAAGCAATCAGTCTCATGATTATAGTAAAAGCAAAGGAAAGCAAAAAAAAGAAATGACAGAATGGGCTTACTCCTCAGCTCCCCTGCCTAGGAAGTCCTTAGTTTGATTCCTGGGGCTTCCTTATAGAGCTCGGGGATGGACACTTGGAAGAACTTGTTCTTCTACCCCTTGCTGTTGCTCGGGTATTGATAATGATTTTTCTCCCCTGCCAGATCTCTAGAGAAAAGAATCTGACCTCCCCATTGTTGACACCAAATTTTAACCACATTGATAGGATTTAGGGTGGACAATGTCTTGGAGGATTCGATGATGAAAAGTACCCTGTGGAATGTACTAATTTCACACAATCAAAGTTCAAACTTCGAAAAGTAACTTCAAGCACAGAAAAGTCCCTTTTCCATACATAAATCCTGATTTTATCAAAAACGTCTCTCAGAATTCATATTCACTCAGGGTTATATGAACATGAAGTGTTCTAAACATAGTATTCTACGTATCCAGAGATTCAATTTAAAAAAAAAATTCAAAATTGATGCACATTGAAAAGCAAATTTGAAAAAGAAGTTGTTTGATTTAAAAAAGACGACAAAAGTTTTGGAAGACTTTCGGACTTCAATTGAACTTCAATTTTCATTTCAAAACCACCTAGAATATTTTTATACTGAAATTCAACTCAACAACTTTCCAACAGCACGTGAACAGATGATTTCAGACACCAAAAAACATTTTTACATAATTCTGGAAACGTAGTGAAAGTATTATTTGAAACAGGGCATAAGGGCAACTAGGGGAACAAGAATTGTAAGTTGTGGGTCCCACAAAGGGGGTGCGGGTCCCACCTAAGCTGCTACCTCATATGTGACCCCTTTATCGAGCTTTTTGAGTTCCAAACCCTTCCAACGGCTTCCCACTGTGAGGAAATTGCCTGGAAACTACGTTTATGCACCAAAATGGCCATTTGAGCAATTTTTTAAGCCTTAGAATCTCTATTTTAACCCTGAAACTTAAGAGTTAAGTTTTCAAAACTCGATATATAGATCCATATGAGATCATCATTGGGATACAAGGACGTACACACATGAGAGAGGTACATACAAGTAACTATACTTGCAAGATATAAGAATATACTTAGAATTCAAGAGAGATTTCTAGAGAGATGAAGTGAAATATGATGAAAAATTTCCTAAACTAATCTCAAGATAATTAGATTAGATGAATTGGACTTCAATTGCCTCCCTTACCTTCCATGGATGAGTGCTTGAAGAACTTGAAGAATACTTGAAGAAAAAGATCCTTTAAATTAACATTGATTGCATAATTGAGAATCTTCCAAGAGGCAGACATCATAATTCATCTCTAAATCCTACTTTTATATGTAGATCTACAAGACTTGGATCTATCTTAGTTTTGTTTTATTTGTTAGAACACTCATATTCTTCCTCTCTTGTTCTTTGCATACTAGCTAGATCCAAGTCTCTTTTGATTTTGTTGATAATTCTTAATTAGAGATTGGTTTTCAATTTTGATTTCATTCTTTTATTTTAGTTTAGATCCATGCATACATCATTATATATATGTATCTATTTTGAATTCTATGATGGTTTAGAAGTATGATCTATGAGAAGGACGATTCTTATGTTCAAACCTATCTATTGATTATTCTTATTACCTAGAATTCTTGTTGAATTTCATCTCCAATAGGATATTTGTAAGTCCTTTTGATCCATGATCCAAAGTTCTTCACAAAACTTGAGGGCTAATTTGATTGGAATCATGATAATTAAGTTGATCTATGAGTTTGATCTCTCTAATAAGCTTCAATCATCACTTAAGATGTTTTTCTCACACTTTAAAAATGAATTAGTCAAAATTTAGCAAAACAGGTTGGTTGACAGTCTCTAATAAGCTTTCATTCGATCCGTTTTGAGAACCCTTAGGATCCATATGCTATTTTTAGAAATTGTTGAGAAATCGGTTGACAGATTCGAACATACTCTCTTTGTATTTGAATTTCAAAAAATCTAATAGTTATCAATGATCTGCTTTTAGGGATGATTCCTAACTCATGTATCTATATGCCGATGTAAAATCCTGAGCATACGATCGAGTTAAGATCATTTTCTAAGCATTTGAAGTTGATACAACTATTATAGAATTTTCTAAGTTTAACTACAATCATGATTATGTCTACAAAATGGTCATACCTTGATCACTCAATAACAATTAATGAATAAAACTTGTTTTATAAATCATCTAGGATAAATTGATGAGAGATCAAAAGCTTAGAATAACTTAACATGATTCATGAACTTCTAATATGTTTTATATTCCTTTGTTAAATGATACAAAATTTCTAGAATAATAGAGTCTGTTTAAAATAACTTTTCAAAAACCTTAAGATCATCGCCTGTCCATGGGATTATTTTTTTCATAAACTATAATGAAATAGCTTTCTTTTTACACCAAATAGAGCTTCACATGATCTTTGTAGAATTAATTATGATGTTTACAAGAACAGTGAATATTTTTAGTCCACTGTTCCCAAAACTCTTATTTCTCAAACTTCAAAAATGGTAACGAGGTCCTACTTTTTGGAAAAGTCTCCTAAAACATGTATCTAACTTTTTATAAAAGCGTTTTATCCCAGCTCATGTTTAAGACCACTTTTTATAGGATTCATTAGAGGTTGCTGAATATGGAAATTTGATTGATGACATCTTCTTCTTGCTTTTCATGTATATCATTTGTTTGCTTGTATTTTTGCAATGCTTGGGTATTTCTTGATGTCTTAGTGAAAAGAATTGAATGTCGTGGATCTGAACTTTGATTTGTGAGCTTGCCTCGTCTACATATGGCTTAGTACCCATGTATCGTGTACTATCTCTATCCTGTCTCTTAGAATTTTTTTAGGTTTACAACTTTGTTTTCAATGACACAATTCCTTTAGGATAGTCTCTGTTTATGTGCTTATATGTTAGAGACATCTTATCTAGGATTCTTGCATGATTGTATTGTACGTTTCCTTTCTTTTGCTTTTTGTGACTCTGCTTGAGTCAACCCAATGTAAGTCTTCTCGTTCCCTTTTGCATATGATGACATGTTTCCTTTACGTTCATTGGTCCCGAGCGGAACTAACCATTGTAAGGATACCTCTCCCTTGTATTGCATGTGCATCCGGCTTCTACTTGATTTAATCTCTTGACATGATTTCCCTTAGATGTTCCCTTTTAATATGTATATATTATCTAGTATGTTTGAGGAAATAACACCAATTATGAATTAAGAACAAGGATATTTGAATCAAGGCCTACCATTCGATAGGGCGAGGAGTGGTGCTTAAGTCCTGCTTGGACTCTGACCCTCGAACCTAGTTTTTGGTAATGAAGGGTGAGTGACCTTATTCACTTTTGGGCGAGTCAAACTTGGGCCTCCTAATTCCCGATAAAAATTAGGTAGCAACTCTTTGTCTCTAGAATCGTGTGACAAAGTTCTATCTTCCCTGAAGTGTGCTCCTTGGATCCGTCATGGGACACTATCGAGGGAAATGCTAGGACCCCCCTCTCAACATGAATCGGTCCCACAATCTGGCGACTCTAGTAGGGATTTGAACATAAAACCGATGGCTTCTTGTTCTTCGAGGGTTTGACTTGAGCCAATGAATATCCTTGTTATTAATTCGATAATCGTATTATTTATGCCTACATTTGCACTTGCATTGTTCTTTCACCGCGAATGCGTGAGACCATTGCCTTATGGGTGGAGGGCCCTCTTTCCTCCATTTCTCAAGAAACATTGGTAGCATATAGTCATCGTTAGCTTTATCCTGCGTGTGGTATATGGAGCCCATGTGTGAACGATACGCCCTCGGGGAGGCGGTTACCCACACCGTTGAGCTTGCTAATGGACCTTTTATGAGACTAAAACCCGGCCTTTTGCATGTAGTTTCTGTAGAACCAATCAATTAGGATCTTGGTTATCATCTTTGATTAGGACAAATGTGATGAATTATTTGCGTTTGCCCGTAAAGGATTATGTGGATGATGAGGACGTGTATGTGAAGGCATCATCAAACCTAGTATGGTAGATTCCCTAGAGTAGTATGGTCTTTATCCGAACATCCAATCATTATTTGAGGACAATCTCTTGAGATTTTTTGAAAATACAAGCATTTCTTTGAAAAACCCAAGTCTTTGAAAATTCTGGGAGTATCCCTTTTGAAAATTCTCTTTGAAATTCTGTAGACACCCAATTTTGACCACACTGATAGGATTTAGGGTGGACAACGTCTTGGAGGATTCGATGATGAAAAGTACCCCGTGGAAGGTACTGGATTCCACACAATCAGAAGATCGGACTTCGGAAAGTGACTTCAAGCTCAGAAAAGCCCTTTTCCATGGATAAATCCCGGTTTTGTCAAAATCATCTCTCAGAATTCATATTCTCTCAGGGTTATATGAACATTAAGTGTTCTAAACGCAGTATTCTAGGTATCCAGAGATTCAATTTTAAAGAAAAGTTCGAAATCGACGCACATTTGAAAGCAATTTTGGAAAAGACGTCATTTGATTTCAAAAAAGACGACGAAAGTTCCGGAGGACTTCCGGACTTCAATTGGACTTCAATTCTCATTATAAAACCTCTGGAAATATTTTTATACTGAAATTCAACCTGACAGCTTTCCAACGGTACGTAAACGGACGATTTCGGACACCAAAAAGCATTTTTACAAAAATCTGGAAAAGCAGTGCGCATGAAATTTGAAACAGAGCTTGTGGGTGACCAGAGGGACCCAAATAGTAAGTGGCAGTTTTGGGTATGGGGGTGGCGGGTCCCACCATAACCGCCACTTCCATTTGTGTCCTCCACGGAGCTTTTTGAGTTCCAGACCCTTCTAGAAGCTTCCCACTGCGAGGAAATTGCCTGGAAATTGCGTTTAAGCTCCGAAATGGCCATTTTAACCCTCTTTTAAGCTCTAAAAATCCTGTTTTAACCCTGAAACTTAAGAGCTAAGTCTTCAAAACTCTATATAAGATCTCATACATCTCATATGAGAACACACACACACACACACATCTTAACACACTAGACACTTGGAAGAGATACACTTGAATATACTTGGAGATACAAACACACATAGAAGCACATACAAGAGAGAGAAGTATACTTTGAATATACTTTCAATTTAGGTGAATTCTAGAGAGAGAAAATTATGAATTGAATTTAGATTAACTTAGGCTAATTAGACCACAATTTGAACATCAATTGCCTCCCTCAACTTCCATGGATGAGTGCTTGAAGAACACTTGAATAACACTTGAAGAAGAAGATCTTCAAATCAATTTTGGTCTTGTAATTGAGAATCCTCCAAGAGGTAAACACTATAGTTCATCTCTAATTCCTACTTTGTATATATAGATCTATAAGATTTGGATCTAACTTAGTTCTATTTCTACTTATTAAAACACTCATCTTCTTCCTCTCATGTTCTTCACACACTCACATAGTTAGATCCAAATCTCTTTGATTTTTATTGATAATTTACAATTAGAGATTGTTTTTCACTTTGATTTTCAATTTTGGTTTCATTCTTCAATTTTAGTTTAGATTCATGCATACATGATTATATATATATACATATATCTATTTTGAATTCCATGATGGTTTGGAAATATGATCTATGAGAAGGATGATTTCTATGTTCATACCTATCTCTTGATTATTCCTATTACCTAGAATTCCTATTGAATTTCATCTCCAACATGATATTTATAAGTCCCTTTGATCCTTGATCTAAAAGTTCTTCATAGAACTTGAGGGCTAAATTGATTGGGAATCATGATAATTAAGTTGATCTATGAGTTTGATCTCTCTAATAAGCTTCAACTATCACTAAAATGTTTTCCTCACACTTTAAAATGAACTAGATAAAAATTCAGCAAAGCAGATTGGTTTTGTCCATTAGATTTGGTCCATCAAAACCCATAGTTTGATGGATTTCAAATTTTCTGGGTAAACTTTGATGAATTAGCTTTCATCCGGTCCGTTTTGAGAGCTTTTAGGATTCATATACTATTTTTAGAAATTGTTGAGAAATCGGTTGACAGATTTGAACATCGTCTCTTTGTGCTTGAATTTCAGAAAATCTATAATAGTTATCGACGTTCCGCTTTTTGGGGATGATTCCTAACTCATATATCTATATGCCGATGTAAAATCGTGAGCATACGATCGAGTTAGGATCGTTTTCTAAGCGTTTAAAGTTGATACAACTATTCTGGAATTTTCTAAGTTTAATTACAAATATGATTATGTATACAAAATGGTCATACCTTGATCACTCAACAACAATTGATGAATAAAACTTGGTTTAGAAATCACCTAGGATAAATGGATGAGAGATCAAAAGCTTAAATCAACTTGGTTAACATGATTCATGAACTTCTATTATACTTCTATTATGTTTTGCATTCATTTGTCAAATGATACCAAATTTCCAGAATAACAGAGTCTGTTTAAAACCCTTTTTCAGAAACCTTGTGATTACAGAATGTCCATGGGTTTATTTTTATCATATACTACAATGAAATAGCTTTCTTTTGACACCAAATAGAGCTTCATATGATTTTTGTAGATTTAATTATGATTTTTACAAGAACAATGGACAGTCCTGATCCACTGTTCCCAAAACATTTATTTCTCAAACAATAAAATTGATATTGAGGTCCCACTTTTTGGAGAAGTTCCCTAAGACATGTATCTAACTTTCTGTAAAAGGGTTTTTATCCAGCTCATGTTTAAAACCACTTTTGATAGGATTCATTAGAGGTTGCTGAATCTGGAAATTTGATTGATGACATGTTTTCTTTGTTTATCATGCATATCATTTGTTTGCTTGTATTTTTGCAATGCTTGGGTATTCTTTGGTGTATTAGTGCAGAGAATTAAGTGCCTTGGACCCGGACGTCGATTTGTGGTTTGCCTCGTCTACATGTGGCTTAGTGCCCATGTATCATGTACTATCTCTATCCTTTCTTTTAGAATTTTTCTAGGTTTACAACTTTGATTTCAACGACACATTTCCTTTAGGGTAGTCTCCGTTTATATGATTATTTGTTAGAGACATCTTATCTAGGATTGTTGCATGATTGCATTGCACGTTTCCATTCTTTTTGCTTTCGCGACTCCGCTTGAGTCAACCAATGTAAGTCTTCTCGTTCCCTTTGCATATCATGACATGTTTACTTTATTTGCATCGGTCCCGGGCGGGACTAGCCACTGTGAGTATACTTCTCCCTTGTATTGCATGAGCATCCGCTTTCTACTTGATTTAGTCTCTTGAAATGATTTTCATTAGATGTTTCTTTTTGCCATGTATATATCTATCTAGTATGTTTGAGGAAACAACATCTATTATGAATTAATAACAAGGATATTTGAATCAAGGCCTACCATTCGGTAGGGCGAGGAGGGGGTGCTTTAGTCCTGCTTGGGCTCCTTCCCCTCTCGTACCAAGACCCCCGAACCTTGTTTCTGGTAATGAAGGGCGAGTAACCTTATTCAATTTTGGGCGAGTCAAACTTGGGTTTCCTAATTCCCGATAAAAATTAGGTGGCGACTCTTTGTCTCTAGGATCGCGTGAGGAAGTCCTAGTTTTCCCTGAAGTGTGCTCCTTGGGATCCGTCCCGGGACACTATCGAGGGAGAGCGTCAGGATCCGCTCCTCATTCGCAGTGGTCCACAATCTGGCGACTCTGCTGGGGATTTGAACATGAAACCGATGGTTTCTTGTTCTTCGAGGGTTTGACTTGAACCAATGAATATCCTTGTTATTAATTCAATAATCATGTTGTTTCTGCCTGCATTTGCACTTGCATTGTTCTTTCACCGCGACTGCTTGAGATCATTGCCTTGAAGATAGAGGGTCCTCTTTCCTCTATTTGTCAAGAGTTTTGGTAGCATGTAGTCACCGTTAGCCTTGTACCGCATGCGGTATATAGAGCCTATGTGTGAACGGCACGCCCTCGGGGAGGCGGTCAACCACACCGCTGAGCTTGCTAATGGACCCTTTATGAGACTAAAACCCGGCCTTTGCATATAGTTTCTATAGAACCCTTCAATTAGGATCTTGATTATCATCTTTGATTAGGACAATGTGATGAATTACTTGCGCTTGCCCGTAAGGGATTATGTGGATGATGAGGACGTGTATGCGAAGGCATCATCAAACCTTGTATGGTGGATTCCTCTAGGATAGTATGGTCTTTATCCGAACATCCAATCATTATTTGAGGACAATTTTGAAAATTTTTGAAATTATAAGCACTTCTTTGAAAATCCCAAGTCTTTTGAAAATTCCGGGAATATCCCTTTTGAAAACTCGCTTTGAAATTCACTTTCAAATTCTCCTAGATTTTTAGAGAAATCCAAAATTCCTACTTTGATGATTCAATTTCAAATTCTCCTAGATTTTAGAGAATTTCAAAAAAAAAAAAAATTTTACTTTGGTCTTCAAGAAATCATGATGATTCAATTTCAAAATCTTCCTCTCAGATCTTAGAATTTCAAAATTCCCACCTCAATTTTTAAGAATCATGATTTCTCACCACAAGCATTGATGGTTCAAAAATTCTTTTGAAAATTACAAATCTCCCCATCTCTTTCAAAGATTTTCATGAAAAATTTCAATTTTCAAACCTGAACCATCAAGAATTTCAAAACTCAAAATCCTTGGATAATGATTGGATTAGTAGGGTGATTAGCATACTCAAGGAATCTTATGTGCTTATGTGCTGATGTGCTAGGTCTAAGCTAGATTAAGGTGCATTGCATTTAGATTAGATTGCATTTCATCTGCATTGCATGCACTACACGAGCATTGCATATACGACTCACGAGTGCGACGCCTCTAATATACTTTCAAAAGAAAAGATTTGTTTTCCTCAGAATTTTGAAAGCTTGAAAAGATTTCTTTGATTTTAAGAAAAATGTTTTTGAAAAAGGAAATGATTTTCCATTTATGATTTCCATCTTTGTAAATCCACCTTCTTATATCATTCTTTGAAAAATTCTTTTGCAATAAAGATACCTGATTATTTGAAAATCCCTAAATAAACCAGATAAGAAAAGATAGGACCGAAAAGTTGTACTCCTTTCTGGGTCAGAGCTCCGAACAGCCGTTTGATCAGATCAGGGTTAGAAGAAGGAACAGCCGAGTCGACTAGGGTTGAAGATATGACATACGAAGCGGATATGGAAGCCAGATTGGCCGCAATGCAAGCTGCCTTGGATCGGAGCAGGGAGCAGAATCGAGAACAACTTGACACTATGATGAGAATGATTGAGCAGCTAACTAATCCACCACCACCACCTCCAGAGCATCATGAAGAAGAAGATTTTGGGGAGACAGTTCAACCAAAGGTTCAGCTAGATCAGGAAATTCAGGACAAGTTGGCCAAGATCGACAAACTAGAGAGTGTGATCAGAAAGAGCAAAGGGGTGGATGAGTATTTGTTCGATGTTGAAGGGTTGTGTGACGCTCCAAAAGCCAAACTCCCAGAGAAGTTTAAGATGCCGCATATTGAATTTTTCAATGGAACCGGAAATCCAAAGAGCTATCTGAGGCTTTATGTAGGAACTTTGCAGCCCATGGGCATTGGATCTGACCTCTTCGCTCTATTGTTTCCAAGAGTTTTGAGTGGAGCAGCACTTTCATGGTACTTGACGTTGGAACCAGCCATAACCAGAGATTGGGAGGCATTGGCCAAAGCTTTCGTGGCTCAATATTCATATAACCAGTTGTTTGATGTAACTGCAAGAGATCTAGAAACCACCCGACAAGAGTATAGGGAATCCTTCGCAGGTTTCCTTACTCGTTGGAGAGCTAAAGCTGCACAAATGACTAGCAGGCCAGCGGAAAAAGATCAGGTCCGAATGATCATCAAGAATCTACAGCCCGAATACTTGGAAAGGCTAGAATTTCAGTCCATTGTGAGTTTCGAACAGCTGTTTGATGTGGGAACTTTGATAGAAGATGCCATTAGAGATGGAAAGATCAAGAAAGAAAGCACGAGCAATCGATACAGAAAGACAGAAAGACCAGTCTATCATCAGTCTGCTGACGTCAACACACTATCTCCTCAGCCTTTTCAGAAAGAGCGTCGAAGTATGGCTAATGCAAGAGGAAGTCAAAATCAGAAACAGTCGAGAGAGAAAAGAGAATTTTCCGACTTGGGGATGCCACTAAGCACCGCACTTGAAAGAATGATAGAAAAAGGGTACTTGCAGAAATTGGAACCTAAACCAGAGCCAAATCCACTTCCACCGGGTTTCAAAACAGAGTTCTTTTGTGACTTTCATCAAGGCCGTGGACATAGCACAGATAGATGCTGGAGACTTCGCCATGAAATTGAAGACTTGATTGAAAAAGGGGTCATCTCCCCTCCTCCCTCTCAGCCAAATGTTCAGAAGAATCCTCTCCCTAATCATAAGGGGAACATGCCAAATGTTAACTTTGTAGAAGAAGGATCTCAGATTTATAACCCAAAGATCTACATCACATCCTCGAATCAACCAGCTATGGATGTTCAACTTCCGAAAGACGCTGCAATTTGCATCTTGAGGAATATGGAAGAGGAAGAATGGGTCGAAGAAGCACTGGCTTTTGAAGAAGAAATAGCCAACGGAAATCTTACAATTGAATGGTGGGATCCCAATGCCATCACCGACGACTCGATCTGGTATGAGGAAGAAAAGCCCATAGAAGCAGTCACCGAGAAACAAAGCACTGAGCCGATAGAAGAATTGCTAAAGCCTGTCGAGAACCTTGAAATCAAAGATGACGATCTTATTGCAATGATGGAAGAAGAAGAAGATTGGTGGTATGATGATGAGGATGATTCCGTTAATAATACCATAATCCCCGATGATTCTGTTTGGAAAATCACTGTTGGCACCGAAAAGTTAGCCAAAGAACTTGAGTCTATCTGGATCACCAATGAAGCAAACCACTTGACCCGTTCCGGACGTCATTTCAAGCCTCATGAGTTAGAAAATCGTGGAAAAGAAACATGGAATGAGAAAGAAGTCGTCAAAGCAAAAGAGGCTGGTAAAGGAGCCGTGAGCGAAGAAGAAGATGAAATCCTAAAGCAATTGAAGAAAACACAAGCTTGGATCTCAGTATGGGGATTACTTATGACCTCTCACAAACACAGGCAGGCCATGCTCGATACTCTCAATCGTTTGGATGTTTCTGTCAATACTACTCCCGAAGATCTAGTAAACATGATCTCTTCAAAGCCTTGTAAGCCTGTAATCACATTCACAGATGAAGATTTACCGCCGGAAGGGGCACACCACAACAGAGCTCTCTACATCACTGTACATTGCCTGGGGAATAGAGTACCGGTCTGCTTGGTAGATAATGGGTCAGCCTTGAATGTATGTCCTCTCCAAACAGCTCTCAGAATGGGGTTGTCTATTTCAGAACTCTTGCCATCAACACAAACTGTGAGGGCCTATGATAACACCAAAAGGGCCATTGTGGGAATGATTAAGTTGAAAATTGAAGTCGGGCCATTAAACAAAGAAGCTGATTTCCAAGTGATTGATATTCCGGCTAGCTTTAATCTGCTATTGGGACGTCCGTGGTTACATGTGAATGATGCAGTCGCCTCCACTCTCCACCAGAAAGTCAAGTTCATCTGGAAAGAGGATGTGGTAACAATCTTTGGGGATAGCTGGATCAAAGAAGAAGGGACAAGCCATGGTCCTGTGCTAGAAGTCCAAACACCGGAAGAAGAAAATGAATTAGGAGGATTCAACTTTGTGGGAATGATAAATGAAGGAGCTAAGAAAAAGAAATCCGTTTGGGATCGACTCAGCTATGAGAAGAAACTTCCTGATGCATCTGTCTGGGGCGAAGAAATCACTCCGATCAAGAAAAAGAAGCCGTTCATCACCGGACGCGAATATAGAAAGATGTTCGAGAAGGGAAACCCGGTTGCCAAAGATCTACAAGAAGAAGTGGGACAGAATTGGATCCCTGAAGTCATGCCATTGTACTTTGACCAGTATGCCAATCCTAAAGTGGCTCATATGGTGCGGAAGATGAACTATTTTCCTGGAATGGGACTAGGTCGTCGTCAACAAGGAATAACTGAACCACCGAACTTCCACGAACAGAAAGATAAATCTGGGCTTGGGTATCAATTGACTGAAGAAGATAAGAAGAAGATGACAAAAGGAAAAGGGCCGATGGTTGTTTCTGGGCCAAGAATCCTGAATGGATACTTCGTGAAAGAAGGCGATGACTTTCCCTTCTGTGGGTTCCCTGAACCATGGTATGATCCGGCTACCAAGAACATTAAGCCTGGATTTGAGATTTTCTTCAAACATGAGTTCTCCGACTATGAGGATCCGTTCTTGTATACTCCGCCTATCAAGAAAGAAAGGAAGGACTGGGCTGAGCTGATGACAAGTGATGATTTGAACATGCTAATGGATGAAGAGCTGAACATGCTGATGGATGCCGAAGAAGCACTGGGAAATGTGAAAGAAATCAAGCCAATAGAGGGAGCTCTGAACAATTGGGTGATAGAATCGGAAGTCAACAAATCCCCTCCCCCATTTCCCCGGAAGTCTGTAAAGGCCAATATGAGCCATGATGTTGAGTCTGCTTTTGCTTTTGATGTACCCAAAAATGTTAATGAAATGAACGAGGATTTTGCTTACTCTTCTGTGTCTGATGATCTTGATTTTGAAATTTCTGAGGATTTGCAAAGATTAATTGAAAATGAAAATGAATCTGCATGCAAGATTATTGAAGAAACTTTGCTAATAAACTTGGATAATGAAGATAATCCACAAAATGTTCATATTGGCACCACGCTCACTTCACAAGAAAGCAATGAACTAATCAACTTATTAAAAGAATTTAAAGATGTTTTCGCTTGGTCCTACCAAGATATGCCAGGCATCGATCCAGAGATTGTCCAACACCACATCCCTCTCTTTCCAAATTCAAAACCTGTTAAGCAAAAGTTGAGACGCATGAGACCCGAATGGACTTTGAAGATCAAAGAAGAAGTTGAGAAACAATTGAAAGCTGGATTCCTGATGGTAACCCAATATCCGGAATGGATAGCCAATATAGTTCCTGTGCCAAAGAAGGATGGAAGGATCCGTGTATGTGTTGACTTCAGAGATCTAAACAAGGCTAGTCCTAAGGATGATTTTCCGCTTCCACACATAGATGTTCTGGTAGATAGCACCGCGGGGCATGAGTTGTTATCATTCATGGATGGTTTCTCAGGGTACAATCAGATTTTAATGGCACCCGAAGACAGAGAAAAGACTACATTCACAACTCACTGGGGGACGTATTGCTACCGAGTGATGCCATTTGGGTTAAAGAATGCTGGCGCAACCTATCAGAGAGCTGCTACTACTTTGTTACATGACATGATCCATAAAGAGGTAGAAGTTTATGTGGATGATATGATTGTTAAGTCCAAAGAAAGAAGTGGGCATTTAACAGCACTCGCCAAGTTCTTTGAAAGATTTACAGAATGAGATTGAATCCACAGAAGTGTACTTTTGGAGTTACCACCGGAAAGCTGCTGGGATTTCTCATCACACAGAGAGGAATTGAGGTTGACCCCACAAAGATCAAGGCTATTATGGATATGCCGCCTCCGACAAATGAAAAGGAAGTAAGAGGATTTCTGGGAAGAATCCAATTCATCAGTCGCTTCATATCTAAGCTCACTGCTACTTGCGATCCGCTTTTCAGCTTGTTGAGAAAAGGGAAGAAATTCGAATGGGACAATCAATGTCAAGAAGCTTTTGACAAGATCAAGGCTTATTTATCAAACCCACCGGTTCTTTCACCCCCGAAGTCAGGGAAGCTTTTGCTGTTGTACTTATCCGTGTCAGAGAATGCTATGGGATGCATGTTAGCCCAAGAAGGAGATGAAGGGCGTACAGAGAAAGCCATTTACTACTTAAGTAAAAGGATGACTGGATACGAATTGGAGTATTCTCCGTTAGAAAAGACATGTTGGGCTTTGGTTTGGGCCACTCGTCGTCTGAGGCATTATATGTTGGCCTTCCCTGTTGTTTTAATCTCCCGAATGGATCCTTTGAAGTACCTATTTGAAAAACCAGCATTGACCGGAAGAATCTCCCGATGGACATTGATGCTATCTGAGTTTGACTTGATACATGCTACGAGTAAATCTGTTAAAGGAAGGGCTGTCGCAGAACATTTAGCAGAACATCCGATAAATCTGGAAAACGAAGGAGAGTTCATGTTCCCTGACGAAGGATTGATGGAATTAAAAGAAGATGTGTGGAAAATGTACTTTGATGGAGCTGCAAACCAAAAAGGATATGGAGTAGGAATCATCCTTGTATCCCCTGAAGGAGCACATACCCCATTCTCTATTAAGCTGAAGTACACCTCCACCAACAACACTGCTGAGTATGAAGCTTGTATCTTGGGGCTAGAAGCCGCATTGACTTTGGAGGTAAGGAAACTTGATGTATTCGGGGATTCCAATTTGATCATATCCCAAGTTCGAGGAGATTGGAAAGTCAAGGAAGAGAAGTTAAAACCCTATCATGAGTATCTTGATTCTTTACGAACTCGTTTCTTGCATATCACGTTCTTCTACCTGCCTCGAGAAGAAAATCAGCTAGCAGACTCTTTGGCTACTTTAGCGTCAATGATTGAGATTCCTGTGGGGATAAAGCTAACTCCTTTGATGATTGAACAAAGGGAAAAGCCGTCTTATGAGATGATTGGGGAAATAGAAGAAGCAGAAGAACTTCCGTGGTACACCGACGTGTGGAACTTCATTGAAAATGGGGAATATCCGGAAGGCGCCTCTGAGAAAGACAAGAGAGCCATAAGAAGATTCTCGGCTCAATTCATGATTTGTGGCGGAAATCTATTGAAGAGATCTCACAATGGATTCAACTTGACATGTCTGTATGGAAACAGTGCGAGAAAGATGATGGAGCAAATTCACGAAGGGGTGTGTGGTCCTCATATGAGTGGACACATGTTAGCTAAGAAGATCATCCGACAAGGATATTATTGGACTACTATGGACAAGGACTGCTATGAATATGTCAGAAAATGTCACAAATGTCAGATCCATGCCAATATGAAGCATGTGCCGCCGTCACTGCTATACAACATGACTACCCCTTGGCCATTCTCAGTTTGGGGAATAGATGTTATTGGAGAAGTAACCCCGAAGGCGTCTAATGGGCATCAATACATCCTGGTAGCAATTGATTATTTCACAAAATGGGTGGAAGCAGAGTCTTATGCGACATTGAAGGCTAAAGATGTGGCCAGATTTATCAGAAGAAATATAATCTGCCGATACGGGGTCCCTCATGAGTTGATATCCGATCATGGCAGTCACTTCCAGAAAGAGGTTTTGGATCTACTAGAAGAATACAAGATCATGCACCACATGTCAGCGCCGTATAGGCCACAAACAAATGGGGCAGTTGAAGCAGCTAATAAGAATTTGAAGACGATCCTAAGAAAGATGACTGATACATACCGAGATTGGCATGAGAAGTTACCGTATGCACTGTGGGGATACAGAACATCTATCCGAACATCTACAGGAGCCACTTCTTATTCATTGGCTTACGGAATGGAAGCAATACTCCCAGTTGAAATAGAACTACCATCTTTGAGAGTTGTGGCAGAATCCGAGATTCCAGAATTTGATTGGCTAAGAGATAGATATGAGGAGCTAATGTTACTTGATGAGAAAAGGTTGGCCGCAATTGATCATGTGCATGTGTATCAGAGAAGAATAGCTCGAGCATTCAACAAGAAGGTCCGTCCAAGAAAACTTGAGGAAGGCGACCTTGTGCTTAAAGCCTTAAAAGCACCCGTTTTCGATCCTAGAGGGAAATTCAAGCCAAATTGGGTTGGCCCATACGTCATCAAGAAGCTTCTCTCTGGAGGAGCGGCATACCTGATGGATCTAGATGGAGTTGAGTTCAATCAGCCAATCAACATTGACCGTCTCAAGAGATACTATGCTTAAAAGCCTTTTTCTTTCAAAACCTGTTCTTTCAAAACCTCCAGCATTCGAGGAACTACACTTGACCTGATTCCCACTTGGGGATATGTAGGCAACCTGCTCGGTTCGGTCACTGCTCCTGAAACCCTCAACCATACTTTCTTTCAAGACCTGGCCGAACTACTTTGGATCTGATTCCCACTTGGGGATAAGTAGGCGAGCTTTCCTGGCTCTCGATCCCTGAACCTTGCAAACTAGGGGCAAACTTTCAAGTTTGCCCAAAGCCTCAAGATATCACTGCCACACTAGGGGCAAACTGCGTTTGCCCAAACTTCCATTTATCTCTGTCAACTAGGGGCAAACTGTCGTTTGCCCATACCTCGCTACCTGTCCTCTCTGGATCACTTGGCTATCAGAATTAAAGCACCTAAGTGAAAAATCTGGTAATTCTTGATATTAAGTTGAAAAGTTTTTTTTAGCAATCTAAAGATGTGAATCTAATGTCAAGACTGAAACATTATGTGGAAAATTTTCAAAAGCTTCAAGATTACATGCAAAGCCAACACAATATCCTGCTACAAGATAAAATCTCATTTTCAAAACATGCAAATCCTTAGAAAATTCAAATATCCAAGTCAAAAGACATTGTCGAGAAAGAGGAATCGTCAGAAATTTCCTTTCCCTGTAAAAATCGAGTCCTGTGTGTCAGTGTGCAAAGTGTCAATCAAATCAGTCTCGTGACAAGGGATGCAAAGCGAAACAGAAGGATAGCATAAAGCAGCATCAAGCAAAGTCAAGAGTACAAGCCCATCAAGTCTCAGACAGAATACATCAACATCAGTCTCAGCACAGAAAGCAAGAAAAACAGAAAGATAGTCATGGGTGCATATGATCATCATCAGCGACGACGAGTAGCCCGTGGGTACCAAGCAGGCATATCTGAGGCCGTAGAGCTATCATCATCTTCAATTTGGCGCCTTCGCCTAGACCCACCAGCCCCACCAGAAGGGCCTGCATTCATCCGCTCCAACTGTGATTGAAGCTGCCTAACTTGAGCCACCTGTGGAAGAAAAGAATCAGTATAGGGGTTAGAAAAAGCAATGAGATAAGAAGAAAAGGTCAAGAAATTTACCAGGGCCGCATCACGGTCTATGTAAGTCTGGCACATGCCATCCCACTGCAAAGAGAAGAAAGATATGGTCAGAAAGATCAGAAGAATCAAAGGCACCGCAGCCTGAAAGTGGCCGAGAAACGGCAAACTCCCGTCGTTTTGGGATTGATTATGAGTTGTCTTAGAAAATGGACATTTGAGTCTACTGTCGCTTGAGAATTACATCCAGAAAGGACTTCCAGAAGATGGGTCAGAATGCGAGATGTTCAGAAAGGGTTAGAGTAAGCCTGACGTGTTGCAAGAATGGTTGCGTTGGTCGAAGCACCAATATGAGTCTCAGAAAGAATCAGCAGGGTCTCCAGAATATGTGCTCGCGTCCCAGAAACCTCAGATATCTCCTCAAGCAGAGAGTTTCCAGATATTGTCAAGGTATACAGAATTCGTGCATCTCTCAGAATCATAGGATCTCCCCAGTAGAGAACTTTCAGAATTAAGTTTCTCGCAAGCATCATGTATCCACGGGTTGCCTCCAGATAAAGGGTATCTCTCAGAATTTGAGCATCAAAATCGCCTCCAGAATACAAGGTTTATGCCAAGCATCATGTATCCAGGGTTGCCTCCAGAATGTAGGGTTTCTCTCAGAATCGTGGGTTGCCTCCAGAATGTAGGGTTTCTCTCAGAATCAGAATCGTGGGTCGCCTCCAGAATACAAGGTTTATGCCAAGAATCGTGTATCCGTGGGTTGCTCTCAGAATGTAGGGTTTCTCTCAGAATCGTGGGTTGCCTCCAGAATGTAGGGTTTCTCTCAGAATCAGAATCGTGTATCCAGGGTTGCCTCCAGAATGTAGGGTTTCTCTCAGAATCATGTATTTCTCAGCATCGCATATCAGGGTTGCCTCCAGAATGTAGGGTTTCTCTCAAAATCAGAATCGTGTATCCGTGGGTTGCTCTCAGAAGAAGGGTCATCTCTCAGAATTTGTGTATCTCTCAGAATCCGTGCATCAGAACAGAAGATTTGTCCTCAGAAGAAGGGCCTGTTTCAGAAGAACAGAGGATTTGTCTCCGGCAGAGAGACCTGTTTCAGAAGATTTGTTTCTAGACCTGCCACAGAAGATTTGTCCCCAGAAGAAGGGCCTGTTTCAGAAGAACAGAGGATTTGTCTCCGGCAGAGAGACCTGTTTCAGAAGATTTGTTTCTAGACCTGCCACAGAAGATTTGTCCCCAGAAGAAGGGCCTGTTTCAGAAGAACAGAGGATTTGTCTCCGGCAGAGAGACCTGTTTCAGAAGATTTGTTTCTAGACCTGCCACAGAAGATTTGTCCTCGAAAAAAGGGCCTGTTTCAGAAGAACAGAAGATTTGTCTCCGGCAGAGAGACCTGTTTCAGAAGACTTGTTTCCAGACCTGTTACAGAAGATTTGTCTAGAAGAAGGACCTGTTTCAGAAGAGCAGAAGATTTGTCTCCGGCAGAGAGACCTGTTTCAGAAGATTTGTCCCCAGCAAAAGGACTCTACATCAGCAATCGTCCCCAGCAAAAGGACTCTACATCAGCAATCGTCCCCAGCAGAAGGACTCTACATCAGCAATCGTCCCCAGCAAAAGGACTCTACATCAGCAATCGTCCACAAAAGAAGGACCTGTTTCAGCAATCGTCCCCAGCAGAAGGACTCTACATCAGCAATCGTCCCCAGCAGAAGGACTCTACACCAGCAATCGTCCCCAGCAAAAGGACTCTACATCAGCAAATCGTCCCCAGCAGAAGGACTCTACATCAGCAATCGTCCACAGAAGAAGGACCTATTTCAGCAATCGTCCCCAGCAGAAGGACTCTATTTCAGCAATCGTCCCCAGCAGAAGGACTCTACATCAACAATCGTCCCCAGCAGAAGGACTCTACATCAGTAATCGTCCCCAGCAGAAGGACTCTACACCAGCAATCGTCCAGTTGTTTGACATGACTCAGAATTCATCCAAGATACTTCGCTATTTCAAGAGTCGTCCAGGATACAGATGACGCCTACGAGCCTTAAGATCAGAAGAATAACTTTGACAAAAACCTCGAGAATCATCCAAGATACCTTTAGCATATTCGACTGTGAGAGAGAGTCGTTGCATCCTTTGCATTAGATTTTGCATCTAGGGAACCCTTGAGGATGATTCCTCCAGCACTTTCACATTTCATGTTTTCATATTGCACCAGCATCCTAGGATAGGAGCATTTCATCCGCATTGTTGTTGTTTGTTTGTTTTCCGTCTTCTCGCGCGCTTGAACTACGCCCTGGTCTGATTCCTGGAAAGGATACGTAGGCAGCTCCAGCGGAGCACGACCAGCATCAGCTTCAACTTAGCCGCCTCTACCCAGCATTGCATTGCATTCTTGCATTTGTAATTTCTTGATTTTTTTTTCAGATTTTGAATTTCTTGATTTTGCGAATTTTTTTGTTTTTCCTAAAACCTCTCAGTATGGTTATTTGGGTGCCTTCAAGGCTTTGGCACTCACTTGCCGTTCACGTTGTTCACAACAAGCTCTGCCAAAGAGGGGCAAACTGTAGACACCCAATTTTGACCACACTGATAGGATTTAGGGTGGACAACGTCTTGGAGGATTCGATGATGAAAAGTACCCCGTGGAAGGTACTGGATTCCACACAATCAGAAGATCGGACTTCGGAAAGTGACTTCAAGCTCAGAAAAGCCCTTTTCCATGGATAAATCCCGGTTTTGTCAAAATCATCTCTCAGAATTCATATTCTCTCAGGGTTATATGAACATTAAGTGTTCTAAACGCAGTATTCTAGGTATCCAGAGATTCAATTTTAAAGAAAAGTTCGAAATCGACGCACATTTGAAAGCAATTTTGGAAAAGACGTCATTTGATTTCAAAAAAGACGACGAAAGTTCCGGAGGACTTCCGGACTTCAATTGGACTTCAATTCTCATTATAAAACCTCTGGAAATATTTTTATACTGAAATTCAACCTGACAGCTTTCCAACGGTACGTAAACGGACGATTTCGGACACCAAAAAGCATTTTTACAAAAATCTGGAAAAGCAGTGCGCATGAAATTTGAAACAGAGCTTGTGGGTGACCAGAGGGACCCAAATAGTAAGTGGCGGTTTTGGGTATGGGGGTGGCGGGTCCCACCATAACCGCCACTTCCATTTGTGTCCTCCACGGAGCTTTTTGAGTTCCAGACCCTTCTAGAAGCTTCCCACTGCGAGGAAATTGCCTGGAAATTGCGTTTAAGCTCCGAAATGGCCATTTTAACCCTCTTTTAAGCTCTAAAAATCCTGTTTTAACCCTGAAACTTAAGAGCTAAGTCTTCAAAACTCTATATAAGATCTCATACATCTCATATGAGAACACACACACACACACACACACACATCTTAACACACTAGACACTTGGAAGAGATACACTTGAATATACTTGGAGATACAAACACACATAGAAGCACATACAAGAGAGAGAAGTATACTTTGAATATACTTTCAATTTAGGTGAATTCTAGAGAGAGAAAATTATGAATTGAATTTAGATTAACTTAGGCTAATTAGACCACAATTTGAACATCAATTGCCTCCCTCAACTTCCATGGATGAGTGCTTGAAGAACACTTGAATAACACTTGAAGAAGAAGATCTTCAAATCAATTTTGGTCTTGTAATTGAGAATCCTCCAAGAGGTAAACACTATAGTTCATCTCTAATTCCTACTTTGTATATATAGATCTATAAGATTTGGATCTAACTTAGTTCTATTTCTACTTATTAAAACACTCATCTTCTTCCTCTCATGTTCTTCACACACTCACATAGTTAGATCCAAATCTCTTTGATTTTTATTGATAATTTACAATTAGAGATTGTTTTTCACTTTGATTTTCAATTTTGGTTTCATTCTTCAATTTTAGTTTAGATTCATGCATACATGATTATATATATATACATATATCTATTTTGAATTCCATGATGGTTTGGAAATATGATCTATGAGAAGGATGATTTCTATGTTCATACCTATCTCTTGATTATTCCTATTACCTAGAATTCCTATTGAATTTCATCTCCAACATGATATTTATAAGTCCCTTTGATCCTTGATCTAAAAGTTCTTCATAGAACTTGAGGGCTAAATTGATTGGGAATCATGATAATTAAGTTGATCTATGAGTTTGATCTCTCTAATAAGCTTCAACTATCACTAAAATGTTTTCCTCACACTTTAAAATGAACTAGATAAAAATTCAGCAAAGCAGATTGGTTTTGTCCATTAGATTTGGTCCATCAAAACCCATAGTTTGATGGATTTCAAATTTTCTGGGTAAACTTTGATGAATTAGCTTTCATCCGGTCCGTTTTGAGAGCTTTTAGGATTCATATACTATTTTTAGAAATTGTTGAGAAATCGGTTGACAGATTTGAACATCGTCTCTTTGTGCTTGAATTTCAGAAAATCTATAATAGTTATCGACGTTCCGCTTTTTGGGGATGATTCCTAACTCATATATCTATATGCCGATGTAAAATCGTGAGCATACGATCGAGTTAGGATCGTTTTCTAAGCGTTTAAAGTTGATACAACTATTCTGGAATTTTCTAAGTTTAATTACAAATATGATTATGTATACAAAATGGTCATACCTTGATCACTCAACAACAATTGATGAATAAAACTTGGTTTAGAAATCACCTAGGATAAATGGATGAGAGATCAAAAGCTTAAATCAACTTGGTTAACATGATTCATGAACTTCTATTATACTTCTATTATGTTTTGCATTCATTTGTCAAATGATACCAAATTTCCAGAATAACAGAGTCTGTTTAAAACCCTTTTTCAGAAACCTTGTGATTACAGAATGTCCATGGGTTTATTTTTATCATATACTACAATGAAATAGCTTTCTTTTGACACCAAATAGAGCTTCATATGATTTTTGTAGATTTAATTATGATTTTTACAAGAACAATGGACAGTCCTGATCCACTGTTCCCAAAACATTTATTTCTCAAACAATAAAATTGATATTGAGGTCCCACTTTTTGGAGAAGTTCCCTAAGACATGTATCTAACTTTCTGTAAAAGGGTTTTTATCCAGCTCATGTTTAAAACCACTTTTGATAGGATTCATTAGAGGTTGCTGAATCTGGAAATTTGATTGATGACATGTTTTCTTTGTTTATCATGCATATCATTTGTTTGCTTGTATTTTTGCAATGCTTGGGTATTCTTTGGTGTATTAGTGCAGAGAATTAAGTGCCTTGGACCCGGACGTCGATTTGTGGTTTGCCTCGTCTACATGTGGCTTAGTGCCCATGTATCATGTACTATCTCTATCCTTTCTTTTAGAATTTTTCTAGGTTTACAACTTTGATTTCAACGACACATTTCCTTTAGGGTAGTCTCCGTTTATATGATTATTTGTTAGAGACATCTTATCTAGGATTGTTGCATGATTGCATTGCACGTTTCCATTCTTTTTGCTTTCGCGACTCCGCTTGAGTCAACCAATGTAAGTCTTCTCGTTCCCTTTGCATATCATGACATGTTTACTTTATTTGCATCGGTCCCGGGCGGGACTAGCCACTGTGAGTATACTTCTCCCTTGTATTGCATGAGCATCCGCTTTCTACTTGATTTAGTCTCTTGAAATGATTTTCATTAGATGTTTCTTTTTGCCATGTATATATCTATCTAGTATGTTTGAGGAAACAACATCTATTATGAATTAATAACAAGGATATTTGAATCAAGGCCTACCATTCGGTAGGGCGAGGAGGGGGTGCTTTAGTCCTGCTTGGGCTCCTTCCCCTCTCGTACCAAGACCCCCGAACCTTGTTTCTGGTAATGAAGGGCGAGTAACCTTATTCAATTTTGGGCGAGTCAAACTTGGGTTTCCTAATTCCCGATAAAAATTAGGTGGCGACTCTTTGTCTCTAGGATCGCGTGAGGAAGTCCTAGTTTTCCCTGAAGTGTGCTCCTTGGGATCCGTCCCGGGACACTATCGAGGGAGAGCGTCAGGATCCGCTCCTCATTCGCAGTGGTCCACAAATTCACTTTTACAAAATCCTTCCAAAATTTTCCCTAGATTTTAGAGAATTTAAAAATTCCTACTTTGATGATTCAATTTCAATTTTACTCAGGTTTTAGAAGATTTCAAATTTCCTACTTTGGTTTTTAAAAAATCATGATTTCACACCTTGAATCTGCTCTAAAATTTCAAATTTCCTACCTCAATTTTCAAGAATCATGATTCGCACCACAAGCATTGATGGTTCAAAAATTACAAATCTCCCTCTCAACATTTTTCATGAAAAACTCGATTTTTGTAAACCTGAGCCATCAAGAATTTTAAAGCTAAAAATCCTTGGATAATAATTGGATTAGTAGGGTGATTAGAATACTCAAGGAATCTTATGTGTTTAAATGCTGATATGCTAGGTCTAAGCTAGATTAAGGTGCATTGCATTTTGTTTGCACTGCATACACTACACGAGCATTGCATATATGACTCACGAGTGCCACGCCTCTAATATACTTTTGAAAAGAAAAGATTTATTTTCCTCAGAATTTTTGAAAAAGATTTCCTTGATTTTAGAAAATGTTTTTGAAAAGGAAATGATTTCCATCTTTGATTTTCCATCATTTGTAAATATCATTCTTTGAAAATTCTTTTGCAATAAGGATACTTGATAATTTGAAAATTTTATAATAAAACCAGAAAAGAAGATAGGACCAAAAAGTTGTACTCCTTCCTGGGTCAGAGCTCCGAACAGTCGTTTGATCAGATCAGGGTTTGAAGAAGGAATAGCTGAGTCAACTAAGGTTGAGGATATGGCTTACGAAGCTGATACGAAAGCTAAATTGGCTGTAATATAGACTGTGTTGGATCAGAGTAGAGAACAGAATTGGGAACAACTTGCACCATAATGAGAACGATTGATCAGCTGACTAAGCTCCCACCACCACCGCCTCTAGTGCATCACGAGGAAGAAGACTTTGGGGAGACAGTTCAGCTAAAGGTTTAGCTAGATCAGGAAACTCAGGACAAGTTGGCTAAAATCGACAAGCTAGAGAGTGTGATCAGGAAGAGCAAAGGGGTGACGAGCATCTATTCAACGTATAGGGATTGTGTGATGCTTCAAAAGCCAAACTCCCGGACATGTTTAAGATGTCGTATATTGAATTCTTCAATGGAATTGAAAATCCGAAGAGCCATTTGAGGCTTTATGTAGGAACTTTGCAGCCCATGAGCATTGGGCCTGACTTCTTTGCTCTATTATTTCTAAGGGTTTTGAGTGGGGCAGCACTTTCATGGTACCTAACGCTAGAACCAGCCATAACCAGAGATTGGGAGGAATTAGCTAAAGCTTTCATGGTTCAGTACTCGTACAATCAGTCATTTAATGTAACTGCAAGAGACCTAGAGATCACTAGACAGGAGTATAGGGAATCCTTCACAGGTTTCCTTACTCGTTGGAGGGCTAAAACTGCTCAGATGACTAGTAGGCCGATAGAAAATGTAATACCCTGTATTTTGGTATTTTAATAAGACCCGGTATTTCATTTCTATATTCGTATAAACTTTCTCTTCCTTTTGGTGAATTTTGATACCAATCGATTGACATATTCCCAATCGATTGACACTTTTCTGATACCAATCGATTGATAAGTTATCCCAATCGATTTTCATTCAACCGACTAAAAGTGATGACGTGTCAAACTTTCCAATCGATTGCTATTCATCTCAATCGATTGACATTGTTTCCAATCGATTGACTACAAATATCTGTTGCCAATCGATTGACTGGTGTCTCAATCGATTGACATAAGCTGAGAAATGTTTTCTTCTTTCCTTCAGCTTTAAACGCGTGGCACTCCCTTATGTCTATATATATGTTTCATTTAGTGGCCTTGGGGCTGTTTTTCAGACCTTGAGAGAGGGAGAGGCATACTCTTGAGTTATACATATACATATATCTATATCTATACATATATACACACCCTCACACACACTCACTCCTTCGGTAGCTGGGAGAAGAAGAAGAAAGAAGACAGAAAGAAGAAGAAAGAAGAAAGGAGGAGACAGAGAGGGAAGACAGAGACAGAGAAGAGGAGAGAGAGAGAGAGAGTTTGAAGTTTTCAAACTTAAACACACCCAAACGCACCCTAGGTGAGTTCTAACTCACTTGGTCCCTTTATATGAAGTTTATATAAGCTATTATGATGTTTAGATGGGTTACATGCATGTAGTGCACGTTTATATATGCTGTTTTTACAATCTGCTGGAGAAGACGTAGTTCCAATCGATTGACATAAATCTCAATCGATTGACATCAGTTGCATCCCAATCGATTGAATAGGATTCCAATCGATTGACATTATTCCAATCGATTGACATATTTCTCAATCGATTGACATAACTTTTGTTCCAATCGATTGAACTTTTGTTCCAATCGATTGACATGATCAGTACATGGATTCTTTTGCCCGTTTATTATATAAGAGGTTTAGTTGTTCGATTTCTGATTCGGGATTATTCCATTATGCGATTATGGGGTAGACAGGAGTAATGTGACACCAAAGATTTATGGATAATGAATAAAAAGTAATATGAAGACGTGGGTTGACGTGTTGTTCCTGATATGAGTTCGATATCCGTTTCTTTTAATCAGAGTAGTCAAGCCACATTGGGAATTGTCATGTGTCGATGTTAGAATGGAACGTAAGTAGGTTTGGTAAGTTCCGGGAATGGTACGTGGATGGATGATTGGTCACGATATGCTCTTAAAAGCGGTGAACCGGACCATGGTTCTTAAAAGCGGTGAGCTGGACCAAGAAGTCTTAAGATAGACTGGATGATCTATGATATGCTCTTAAAAGCGGTGAACAGGACCATTGTTCTTAAAAGCGGTGAGCTGGGATCACTAGTAGATGACGTTGAGTCGTGGCAATAGATTGATATGCCTTGTTCAAAACGTTATATCCCTGAAATGCGGTGAACAGGACCATTGTTCTTAAAAGCTGGGGACAGACTGACGTGGAGTCCATGACATGCGGTGAGCTGTTCATATGCTCTTAAAAGCGATGGACAGAATAAGGGTGTATCCCTAGAGTTAAACGATTGAGTCTGTTCATGATATCAGAGTCTGTTGAGTTCGGTATTTGAGTAACAAGACGATAAGGGTCGGTTTACAAGAATGAATAGAGGAACAAGATAATGTTATTTTTTTTATAATAAGATGTTAACTCGTGTTTTTATAAGCTTGTGTTTACTTCAGATAACTGGTACCTCGTTAGTTTATGCTCACTCAGCTCTCAGTAAGCTGACGGCCTTTATATTGCCTGGACATTCCCCGTCCAGAATATCCTGCCCCTTATTCTGCAGGTAAGGACCAGTACACTGATGACTATTATCCAGAGGAGGGCCCCACCGATGATGGTTATGCCAGGAAGGATTATCCTTATGCCAGTTGAAGACTGAAGACGTTATAGTTAGATTTAATTTCAGTTGTTCTGTTAATCTTTTGTTAACGGGTACTTGGGCATTTGTTGTCTTCAGACCTGTTGTGATCCTGTGGACCATACTCTGATAGTTTGTAATAGTTAGCACTTTGTGCTATTTTCAGTTGATTACTGTTGCTTTTCTTTTGGACTAGTACTGCGTGGTGTGGATTATTAGTGACTTTCACCTGTCATTCCTTATGGACCCATAAAGGAAATTTATTTTTCTCTATTTATGCTGCTCCGGGGCGTGACAGGGTTTTTGGTATCAGAGCCTGAGTTTGGTACTCTAGGGGAGTGATACTGTCGTTCACCGATCATTCCACACCATCTGGTCCTAGTGTATTAAGATTCTTTGAGATGAGATATGAGTATAAGATAAGTTCGTCTTCCTGACGATAGATAGTTTCCTTTGCAGGATAGCATGGATCCGGAGTTTCACCTGTTTGTTACCGATGCTTATGGAGGACATATTATCCATGGAGATACCGTGGATCCAGCTGACCCAGAGTTTTATCATGAGCGTGTGTGCCAGATAGCTAGTCGACATTTAGAGGAGGACATGTGGAGAGCGCTTTATGTGACCAGGAGTACTCACCCGACCCAGATGCGCATGGATGCTTACCACTTAGCAAGAATTGGTAGAGACATTTGCCAGGAGATGTTGCGACTAGTTTTGAGTAAGCCAGAGATGGATGAGATTGAGTTGAGAGCTATTGTAGCCGGTCCGCCAGAGCCCGTAGTTGCACCAGCAGCAGCAGCAGCAGCCCCACCATCACCAGTACCTGTCCCAGAGCCAGAGCCTGAGCCGATTGAGGATGAGGAGGATCTAGAGCCTGAGGATGAGCATCCCGATGAGGACATGGACGGAGATGGAGAGGAGGATCCGATAGATGATGATGACCCTGAGGATGACCCCGAGGAGCCAGAGTTTGAGCCAGAAGATCCAGTACCAGACCCAGAGGCTGTTGAGGCAGACGTAGTAGTAGATGAGGAGGATGACCCCGAGGAGATAGTTGTGCCAGAGGTACCAGTTGTGCTTCAGATACCAGCCGGACCGATTATGCATATGGCAGCCATGGCCGATATGGCAGTAGGATGGATAGCTCAGATGATAGCACAGCCAGCAGATTTTGTTATGGGAGAGGTGGCTATAGCAGGAGCTCTTGACATAGCTGACGGTTTTGCTGCAGTAGCTGTTGATGTCGCTAACCAGGCGATAGTAGACGTGATGGAGGACGATGATGCAGAGATGATAGAGGATTGGGATATAGGGGTAGTAGTTGGAGATCTTGTCGCACCAGTTGAGGATGATCCACTCGAGGAGATGGATATTGACCCAGAGGACGAGGCACCACCATCAGGATCAGATGCTGACGACTTTTGAGTCAGGATCGGCAGGGTGTAGATTTTGTTAGTTTATATTAGGACATGTTGTCCACTAGATTTTTGGGAGCTTGAGAGATAGCTATTTGACCATAGCTTTGTATAGTATTAGCTGACTTTAGTTGTTGTAACTCTTGTCCCATATGGTACACAGTTTGATTAGTGTGTACTATACGGTACATCTTTTGATATATATATATACGAGCAGTACTTTTGGTTATTATTTGATGATTGCGTTGTGCTGTGTTGTTTAGTAGAATTGTTAGTCTAGCTGTTTCTTATTCTATCTTGAGTCCGTTTCTACATGAAGACTTTCAGCTGATCAATATGTCGTTTGTAGGCGATACTCGTTATCATCATGGTAGGACCCTTGAAAAATCACCAAGCACGTAATGGAGCACCTATACCGGAAGGGATGGATCCGACGGGAATTTTCGAAGCATTTATGCAGAGAATGGAGCATGTGGGGGATACTTATAATCACTCCACCCACCAGAGACCTTTTGCACCCCCGCCACCAAGACAGACTGGAGATAAGCTGTTAGCAAATTTTCGTGGGCTACGTCCCGAAAAGTTTGATGGACTAACAGAACCATGGAAGGCAGAGCAATGGATAAGAGAGATGGAGTTAATATTTGGAGCATTGGAATGCAATGAACAAGAGAAACGTCGCCTTGCTACGTTTCAGCTCACCTATGCCGCCGCAGATTGGTGGGAAGCTGAGCAAGCCACTGTTGGGATCGATGCCGCTAGAGCTATATCGTGGGAGACATTCAAAGGCAGATTTTTGGAGAAGTATTTTCCAGAAGATGAGAGAGATCAACAGGAAAGGAACTTTCTCAATTTGATCCAAGGAGGATGGAATGTACGAGAATACACAACACAGTTCGAGCGTTTATCCAGATTTGCTCAGCACATGATAGACACGCCGCAGAAGAAGGTGAAGAGATTTCACCAAGGACTGAACCCCCACCTTAGACATATGATGGTTGGTCATCTGAACCAGTCGTATGAGGAAATTGTTAGATTTGCTACAGGGTTAGAAAAGGATGCTAATCCAGTACAGCAACCCCAGACAAATCGACCTCAGTCGTCACGAGGGTTTCAACAGAGGAATTTCCATAATCGACCACCGAGAAATACCCAAGGATGGAGACCTCAGGAAAATTTTCAAGGAAACAAGAGAATCTGGGAAGGAACCAGGAAACCACAGCAGAGTTATAATCGACCTCAACAATATCGCCAGCAGGGGTCACAGCCACAGGCATTACTAACAGCCCCACCCAGCAATAGTGGAGGATGTTTTAACTGTGGAAAGCCAGGACATATTGCAAGGAACTGCACAGCCCATAGATCTAATCGCAGGCCAGATATCGTCTGTCGCAACTGCAACAAACCAGGGCACGTGAGCAAGGATTGTCGTGCGCCACGAGGAGGATACTACGGGGCACCAGTGCAAGGAATTCAAGGACCTCCTGATCAGACGAGGATGAACGCTATTATTCCGGAAGGAGCAGGCTTTAATGCTGATGAGCAGCAACATTTGGAAGGTACACTTGTACTCTTTCATAGTCCAGTTAAAGCTTTATTTGATACTGGAGCCGCACGTTCTTTTATTGCTGTTAAGATTGTGCGTCAGTTGGGTTTAGAACCCCAGACACTTGAGTCAACACTGAATGCTGTGTCACCATTAGGAGTGACAGTTAAGTTGAGTAAAGTGTGTAAAGATTGCCCTTTGACTTTGGGAGATAGGAATCTGCCAGCAGACTTAGTCGTTCTGTCGATGTCAGAATTTGATGTTATCCTAGGGATGGATTGGTTAACTAAGTACAGTGCCAATTTGGATTGCCCTACTAGGACGATTGTATTTCCAATACAAGGAAAGCCGACGATCAGATTTCATTGTCAACCGACAAGCGACCTGTTTCTTACGAGTAGTTTGGCTACGATTGGGAGTACAAGTACGGAGCTTACGATGGATCAAATTCCTATTGCACGAGACTTTCAGGATGTATTTCAGGATATTAAAGGACTTCCACCGAAAAGAGAAATAGACTTCTGTATGGAATTAGTACCTGGTACATTGCCTATTTCTAAGACTCCATATAGGATGGCACCAACCGAGATGTTGGAATTGAAGAAGCAAGTTCAAGAACTCGAAGATCTAGGATTTGTTCGACCGAGTACGTCGCCTTGGGGAGCACCAGTTCTGTTTGTAAAGAAGAAGGACGGAACACTTCGACTCTGTATAGACTACAGGGAGTTGAACAAGGTTACGATTAAGAATAGATATCCGTTACCTCGAATAGATGATCTATTCGACCAGTTACAAGGATCTAGGATCTTTTCCAAAATCGATCTGCGTTCTAGATATCACCAGCTGTTAGTTCGATCAGAGGATGTATCGAAGACTGCATTCAGGACAAGATACGGGCATTACGAGTTTTTAGTTATGCCTTTTGGATTGACGAATGCGCCAGCAGTATTTATGGACTTGATGAATAGAGTATTCAGACTATATCTGGATAAGTTCATTATTGTGTTCATTGATGATATACTGATCTACTCAAAGACAGAAGAGGATCACAAGGAGCATTTACAGGTTGCCTTGCAAACCCTTCGAGATAGTAAGTTGTATGCAAAGTTCAGCAAGTGTGAGTTTTGGCTACAGGAAGTCAAATTCTTGGGACACGTTATATCCCAGGAAGGTATTTCGGTAGACTCATCTAAGATTGATGCAGTCTTAAGCTGGAACAGACCGACGAATGCAACCGAAGTCAGAAGTTTCCTTGGTTTAGCAGGATATTACAGAAGATTTGTAGAAGGATTTTCCAAGATAGCAGGACCATTGACGAATTTAACAAGGAAGGAGACGAAGTATGAATGGACAGACAAGCATGAGGGTGCATTTCAGGAGTTAAAAGAAAGATTGACTTCTGCACCAGTACTCGCATTACCTAAGAGTGGAGAAAAGTACGTAATCTACAGTGATGCATCGTACCAAGGACTTGGATGTGTGCTTATGCAAGATGGAAATGTTATCGCATATGGATCAAGACAATTGAAGGTACATGAGAAGAATTATCCGACGCATGATCTGGAATTAGCAGCAATAGTGTTTGCATTGAAAATTTGGAGACACTATCTCTATGGAGAAAAGTTTGACTTATTTTCCGATCATAAGAGTCTGAAGTATTTGTTCTCTCAAAAGGAGTTGAATATGCGACAGCGGAGATGGATGGAGTTACTCAAAGACTATGACTTTTCTTTGCAATACCATCCCGGCAAAGCAAACGTAGTAGCAGATGCTTTGAGCCGTAAACCTCGATTAGTGATCGCTGCATTACTAATTAGAGAATGGAGAGCATTGGAAGAAATTGCTGAATTTGATCTTCAGCCAGTGGAGCCAATGAAAGGACAACATTTTGGATGTCTTATGGTACAACCAACTTTGATCAGTCGTATCAAAGAGGCTCAACAGACAACAGAAGATTTGAAGTTATGGTTCGCCAAGATGTCAGCCAAGGAACCAGAAGTCTGGAGTATTAGTACCGACGGAGCCTTACGATGTAAAGGTAGACTCTGTGTACCTAATGAAGGAAATCTCCGGAAGGAAATATTGGATGAAGCACATAAGTCACGAATGACTATTCATCCCGGAAGTACGAAGATGTACAAAGACTTGAAGAGAAATTTTTGGTGGGAAGGAATGAAGAGAGATGTGGCAGAGTATGTTTCTCAGTGTCTTACTTGTAAACAAGTAAAGGCAGAACATCAGAGACCACCTGGATTGTTACAGCCGTTACCTATTCCTCAATGGAAATGGGAACACATAACCATGGATTTTGTGGTAGGATTGCCGAAGTCACAGCAGAATCACGATGCTATATGGGTAATCGTGGATCGACTTACTAAGACGGCACATTTTATTGCCTATAGCATGACATACTCAGTAGAACGTTTGAGCCGAATGTATCTACAACACGTTGTACGATTACATGGAGTGCCTGTATCTATTGTGTCAGACAGAGATTCGCGCTTTACTGCAGAATTTTGGAAGAGTCTCCAGACAGCGATGGGAACGACATTGAACTTGAGTTCAGCTTTTCATCCACAGACAGATGGACAGACGGAACGAGTTAATCAAGTGATGGAAGATATGTTACGAGCTTGTGTCATTGATTTTGAGAATTCTTGGGAGATACACTTACCTCTGATTGAGTTCGCCTATAATAATAGTTATCATTCGAGTATAGATATGGCGCCATTCGAAGCTTTGTATGGAAGACCTTGCCGATCGCCGCTATGTTGGACCGAAGTCGGAGATAGTCAACTTCTTGGGCCAGAGATGGTACGAGAAACCAGTGAGAAGATTCAAGTTGTACGTGAGAAGATGAAGACAGCCCAGACCAGATACAAGAGTTATGCTGACAAGCGACGCAAAGACTTGGAGTTTGTCGTTGGAGATCACGTATTACTCAAGGTTTCACCTATTCGAGGAATCGTCAGATTTGGTCAGAAAAGGGGCAAGTTATCGCCACGTTTCATCGGACCATTCGAGATTCTGGAGCGTGTTGGAAAAGTTGCTTATCGCCTTGCGTTGCCACCAAAGATGTCAGGAGTGCACAACGTTTTTCACATCAGTATGTTGAGGAAATGTGTTCACAACCCAGCGCACGAGATCAACTTTGAGGATATCGAAGTCAACAGCGACGTTACGTTCAATGAAGGACCTGTTCGTATTCTAGATCGAGGAATCAAGAAACTCAGGAACAAAGAGATTCCGTTAGTCAAGATTCAGTGGAAGCATCATGATGAAGGAGAAGCTTCGTGGGAACTAGAGTCAGAGATGCGCGAGAAGTTTTCATTTTTGTTTTAGACCTTGTTGCTTTTGATTTCGAGGACGAAATCTTTTGTTGAGTGGTGGATGATGTAATACCCTGTATTTTGGTATTTTAATAAGACCCGGTATTTCATTTCTATATTCGTATAAACTTTCTCTTCCTTTTGGTGAATTTTGATACCAATCGATTGACATATTCCCAATCGATTGACACTTTTCTGATACCAATCGATTGATAAGTTATCCCAATCGATTTTCATTCAACCGACTAAAAGTGATGACGTGTCAAACTTTCCAATCGATTGCTATTCATCTCAATCGATTGACATTGTTTCCAATCGATTGACTACAAATATCTGTTGCCAATCGATTGACTGGTGTCTCAATCGATTGACATAAGCTGAGAAATGTTTTCTTCTTTCCTTCAGCTTTAAACGCGTGGCACTCCCTTATGTCTATATATATGTTTCATTTAGTGGCCTTGGGGCTGTTTTTCAGACCTTGAGAGAGGGAGAGGCATACTCTTGAGTTATACATATACATATATCTATATCTATACATATATACACACCCTCACACACACTCACTCCTTCGGCAGCTGGGAGAAGAAGAAGAAAGAAGACAGAAAGAAGAAGAAAGAAGAAAGGAGGAGACAGAGAGGGAAGACAGAGACAGAGAAGAGGAGAGAGAGAGAGAGAGTTTGAAGTTTTCAAACTTAAACACACCCAAACGCACCCTAGGTGAGTTCTAACTCACTTGGTCCCTTTATATGAAGTTTATATAAGCTATTATGATGTTTAGATGGGTTACATGCATGTAGTGCACGTTTATATATGCTGTTTTTACAATCTGCTGGAGAAGACGTAGTTCCAATCGATTAACATAAATCTCAATCGATTGACATCAGTTGCATCCCAATCGATTGAATAGGATTCCAATCGATTGACATTATTCCAATCGATTGACATATTTCTCAATCGATTGACATAACTTTTGTTCCAATCGATTGAACTTTTGTTCCAATCGATTGACATGATCAGTACATGGATTCTTTTGCCCGTTTATTATATAAGAGGTTTAGTTGTTCGATTTCTGATTCGGGATTATTCCATTATGCGATTATGGGGTAGACAGGAGTAATGTGACACCAAAGATTTATGGATAATGAATAAAAAGTAATATGAAGACGTGGGTTGACGTGTTGTTCCTGATATGAGTTCGATATCCGTTTCTTTTAATCAGAGTAGTCAAGCCACATTGGGAATTGTCATGTGTCGATGTTAGAATGGAACGTAAGTAGGTTTGGTAAGTTCCGGGAATGGTACGTGGATGGATGATTGGTCACGATATGCTCTTAAAAGCGGTGAACCGGACCATGGTTCTTAAAAGCGGTGAGCTGGACCAAGAAGTCTTAAGATAGACTGGATGATCTATGATATGCTCTTAAAAGCGGTGAACAGGACCATTGTTCTTAAAAGCGGTGAGCTGGGATCACTAGTAGATGACGTTGAGTCGTGGCAATAGATTGATATGCCTTGTTCAAAACGTTATATCCCTGAAATGCGGTGAACAGGACCATTGTTCTTAAAAGCTGGGGACAGACTGACGTGGAGTCCATGACATGCGGTGAGCTGTTCATATGCTCTTAAAAGCGATGGACAGAATAAGGGTGTATCCCTAGAGTTAAACGATTGAGTCTGTTCATGATATCAGAGTCTGTTGAGTTCGGTATTTGAGTAACAAGACGATAAGGGTCGGTTTACAAGAATGAATAGAGGAACAAGATAATGTTATTTTTTTATAATAAGATGTTAACTCGTGTTTTTATAAGCTTGTGTTTACTTCAGATAACTGGTACCTCGTTAGTTTATGCTCACTCAGCTCTCAGTAAGCTGACGGCCTTTTTATTGCCTGGACATTCCCCGTCCAGAATATCCTGCCCCTTATTCTGCAGGTAAGGACCAGTACACTGATGACTATTATCCAGAGGAGGGCCCCACCGATGATGGTTACGCCAGGAAGGATTATCCTTATGCCAGTTGAAGACTGAAGACGTTATAGTTAGATTTAATTTCAGTTGTTCTGTTAATCTTTTGTTAACGGGTACTTGGGCATTTGTTGTCTTCAGACCTGTTGTGATCCTGTGGACCATACTCTGATAGTTTGTAATAGTTAGCACTTTGTGCTATTTTCAGTTGATTACTGTTGCTTTTCTTTTGGACTAGTACTGCGTGGTGTGGATTATTAGTGACTTTCACCTGTCATTCCTTATGGACCCATAAAGGAAATTTATTTTTCTCTATTTATGCTGCTCCGGGGCGTGACAGAAAAGGACCAAGTTCGAATGATCATTAGAAACCTATAGCCTGAGTACTTGGAGGGGCTAAAGTTTCAATCTATTGTGAGCTTCGAATAGCTATTCGATGTGGGAACTTTAATAGAGGATGCCATCAGGGATGGAAAGATCAAGAAAGAGAGCAGAAGCAATCAGTACAAAAAGACAGAAAGACTAGTCTATCATCACCCTATAGACATCAACACACTATCTCCTCAGCCTTTTCAGAAAGAGTGTCGAAGCATGGTTAATGCATGAGGGAATTAGAATTAGAAGCAGTCAAAAGAGAAAAGAGAATTTTTTGACTTGGGAATGTCGTTAAGCACCGCACTTGAGAGAATGCTAGAAAAGGTATATTTGCAGATATTAGAACCCAAGCCAGAGCCAGGATCCACTTCTACTGGGTTTCAAAACTGAATTCTATTGCAACTTTCATCAAGGCCATGGACATAGCACAGATAAATGCTGGAAACTTCGCCATGAAATTGAAGACTTGATTGAGAAAGGGGTCATCTCCCCTTCTCCCGCTCAGCCAAATGTTTAGAGGAATCCTCTTCCTAATCATAAAGGGAACCTGCCAATGTCAATTTTGTGGAAGAAGGGTCTCAGATTTATAACCCTATAATCTACATCACATCTTTCGATCAGCTAGCTATGGATGTTCAGCTCTCGGAAAATGCTGCAATTTGTATCTTGAGGAATATGGAAGAAGAAAAGTGGGTTAAAAAATCACTAGCCTTTAATGAAGAAATAGCCAACAGAAGTCTCAGATTTATAACCCTATAATCTACATCACTGATGACTCAATCTGGTATGAAGAAGAAAAGCCCATAGAAGCAATCACCACTAAGCGATAGAAGAATTGGTGGAATTCGTCAAAAGCCTAGAATTCAAAGATAATGATCTCATTATAACGATGGAAGAAGAAGAAGATCGGTGGTATGATGATGAGGATGATTCTGTTAATAACACCATAATCCCCGATGATTCTATTTGGAAAGTCACTGCTAGCACTGAAAAGTTGGCCAAAGAACTTGAGTCTATTTGGATCACCAATGAAACCAACCACTTGACCTGCTCTGGACGTCATTTCAAACCTCATGAGTTAGAAAATTGTGAAAAGAAACATGGAAAGAGAAAGAAGTCGTCAAAGAAAAAGAAGCTGATAAGGGAACCGTGTGTGAAGAAGAAGATGAAATCCTAAAGCAGTTAAAGAAAACATAAGCCAAGATCTCAGTATGGGGGTTGCTTATGACATCTCACAAATACAAGCAAGCTATGCTCGATACGCTCAACATATTAGATGTTTCTGTTAACACTATTCTTGAATATTTGGGAACATGATCTCTGCAAAACCTTGTAAGCCTATAACCACATTCATAGATGAAGATTTACCACCGGAAGGGGCACACCCTAATAAGGCTCTATACGTCACTATACACTGCATGGGGAATAGAGTACCAGTTTTCTTGGTAGACAATGGATCGGCTTTGAATGTATGTCCTCTCCAAACAGCTCTTAGAATGGGACTATCTATTTCAAAACACTTGCCATCAACACAGACTGTGAGGGCATATGATAATACTAAAAAGGCTATTGTGGGAATGATTAAGCTAAAAATTAAAGTTGGACCATTGAACAAAGAAGCTGAATTCCAAGTGATTGATATTCCAGCTAGCTTCAATCTGCTATTGTGACGCCCGTGGTTACATGTAAATGATGCAGTTGTTTCCACTCTCTACCAGAAAGTTAAGTTCATATGGAAAGAAGGTGTAGTTATAATCTTTGGGGATAGCTGGATCAAGGAAGAAGGGATAAGCCATGACCCTGTACTGGACGTCCAAGCACCGGAAGAAGAGAATGAACTAGGAGGATTCAACTTTGTGGGCATGCTAGATAAAGAAAAGAAACTGTATGGGGGTCAATGAAAGAAATCCGTTTGGTATCGACTCAATTATGACAAAGAGAAGAGACTTTCTGATGAATCTGTTTGGGACGAAGAAATCACTCCATTCAAGAAAAAGAAGCCATTTATCACCAGACGCGAGTATAGAAAGATGTTTGAGAAAAAAAAACTAGTTGTTAAAGATCTACAAGAAGAACTGGGACAAAATTAGATCCTCAGTCATGCTATTGTACATTGACCAATATGCAAATCCTAAAGTAGCTCACATGGTGTGAAAGATGAATTATTTCCCTGGAATGGGATTGGGTCGTCGTCAACAAGGAATAACTGAACCACCTGACTTCTATGAGCAGAAAGATAAATCTAGGCTCGGCTATCAAATGACAGAAGAAGATGATAAAAGGAAAAGGGCCGATGGTTATTTTTGGGCCAAGAATCCTGAATGGATACTTCATGAAAGAAGGTGATGACTTCCCCTTTTGTGGATTCCCTAAACCATGGTATGATCCGGCTACCAAGAGCATCAAGCTTGGGTTTGAGATTTTCTTCAAACATGAGTTCTCTGACTATGAGGATCCGTTCTTGTATGCTCCACCTGCCAAGAAAGAAACAAAGGACTGGGCTGATATGATAACGAGTGATGATCTAAACATGCTAATGGATGGAGAACTGAACATGCTAATGGATGTCAAAGAAGGACCGGGAAATGTAAAAGAAATCAAGCCGATAGAGGGAGCTCTGAACAACTGGGTGATAGAGTCAGGAGTCAACAAATCCCCTCCCCCATTACCCCGAAAGTCTGTAAAGGCCAATATGAACCATGATGTTAAGTCTGCTTTTGCTTTTGATGTACCCAAAAATGTTAATGAAATGAACAAAGATTTTTTGCTTACTTTTATGTGTCTAATGATCTTGATTTTGAAATTTCTGAGTATTTCCAAAAATAATTGAAAATGAAAATGAATCTGCATACAAGATTATTGAAGAAACTTTACTAATAAACTTGGGTAATGAAGATAATCTACAAAATGTTCATATTGGCACCACACTTACTTCACAAGAAAGCAATGAACTAATCAATTTATTAAAAGAATTTAAAGATGTTTTCGCTTGGTCTTATGAAGATATGCCAGGCATTGATCCAGATATTGTCCAACTCCATATCTTGGGTAATGAAAATTTGCTAATAAACTTGGGTAATGAAGATAGTCCACAAAATGTTCATACTGGCACCACACTCACTTCACAAGAAAGCAATGAACTAATAAATTTATTAAAAGAATTTAAAGATGTTTTTGCTTGGTCTTATGAAGATATGCCAGGCATTGATCCAGGTATTGTCCAACACCGTATCCCTCTCTTTCCTAATTCAAAACCTGTTAAGCAGAAATTGAGACGCATGAGACCTGAATGGACTTTGAAATTTAAAGAAGAAGTTAAGAAGCAGTTGAAGCTGGATTCTTTATGGTGACCCAATACCCTGAATGGATAGCCAATATAGTTCCTATGCCGAAGAAGGATGGAAGGATCCAAATATGTGTTGACTTCAGGGATTTGAAAAAAGCCAGTCCCAAAGATGTTTTGCCGCTCCTATATATAGATGTTTTGGTAGATAATGCGGCGGGGCATGAGTTGGAATCATTCATGGATGGTTTCTCAGGGTACAATCAGATCTTAATAGCACCTAAAGATAGAGAAAAGACCACATTCACAACCCACTGATGGACGTACTGCTACCGAGTGATGCCGTTTGGGTTAAAGACTGCCAGAGCAACCTATCAGAGAGCTGCCACTACTTTATTACATGACATGATACATAAAGAGGTAGAAGTCTATGTGGACGACATGATTGTCAAGTCCAAAAGAAGGAGTGGACATCTAGCTGCCCTCACCAAGTTCTTCGAAAGATTGAGAAAACACAAGTAAATCCATAGAAATGTACTTTTGGAGTAACCACTAGGAAGCTGCTAGGATTTCTCATTACACAGAGGGGGATTGAGGTTGACCCCACGAAGATCAAGGCTATCGTGAAAATGCCTCCTCTAATAAATGAAAAGGAAGTAAGAGGATTTCTGGGACGAATCCAATTCACCAGTCACTTCATATCTAAGCTCACTGCAACTTGTGATCCACTCTTCAGCTTATTGAGAAAAGGGAAGAAATTCGAATGGGACGACCAGTGTAAAAAAGCTTTCAATAAAATCAAAACATATCTATTGAACCTGCTGGTTCTTTCACCCCCGAAGTCAGAGAAGCCTTTACTATTGTACTTATCAGTGTAAAAAAATGCTATGGGATGCATGTTAGCACAAGAAAGAGATGAAGGGCATACAGAGAAAGCCATTTACTATTTGAGCAAGAGAATGATAGGATACGAGCTAAAGTTTTCTTCGCTAGAAAAGACATGTTGGACTTTAGTTTGGGCCAATCATCGTCTACGGCATTATATGTTGGCCTTCCCTTTTGTTTTGATCTCCCAAATGGATCCTTTGAAGTACCTCTTTGAAAAACCAGCATTGACTGAAAGAATTTTCCAATGGACCTTGATGTTATCTGAGTTTGATTTGACACATGCTATAAGTAAATCTGTTAAAGGAACGACTGTCGCAGAACATTTGGCAGAACATCCAATAAGTCCAGAAAATGAAGAAGAATTCATGTTCCCTGATGAAGGATTGATGGAATTAAGAGCAGATGTGTAGAAAATGTATTTTGATGGAGCTACAAACCAGAAAGGATACGGGGTAGGGATCATCCTTGTATCCCCTGATGGAGCACATACCTCGTTCGCTATTAAGTTGAAGTATACCTCTACCAACAATACGACCTAGTACTAAGCTTGCATCTTGGGGCTGCATTGACTTTGGAAGTGAGGAAACTTGATGTATTCGGGGATTCCAATTTGATTATATCCTAAGTTCGAGGAGATTGGAAAGTCAAAGAAGAAAAAATTGAAGCCCTATCATGAATACCTCGATTATCTACGAACCTGTTTCTTGCACATCATGTTTTTTTACCTACTTCGAGAAGAAATTTAGCTAGCAGACTCCTTGACTACTTTAGCTTCAATGATTGAGATTTTTGTGGGGATAAAGTTAACTCCGTTGATGATTGAACAGAGAAAAAAACCATCTTATGAGATGATAGAAGAAGCAGAAGAACTTTCGTGGTATACTGACGTGTGGAATTTCATTGATAATGGGATATATCCTGAAGGTGCATCTAAGAAAGACAAGAGAGCCACAAGAAGATTCTCAGCTCAGTTAATGATTTACGGGGGAAATTTGCTAAAGAAATCTTATAATGGGTTCAACTTGACATGTTTATATGGTAACAGTGCGAAGAAAATGATGGAGCAAATTCACGAAGGGGTGTGTGGTCCTCATATGAGTTGACATATGTTAGCCAAGAATATCATCCGACAAGGGTATTATTGGCTACTATGGACAAAGACTATTACGAATATGTCAGAAGATGTCACAAGTGTCAAATCCATGACAATATGAAGCATGTACGGCCATTACTACTATACAACATGACTACCCCTTGGCCATTCTCAGTTTGGGGAATAGATGTCATTAGAGAAGTAACCCGGAAGGTGTCTAATGGGCATAAATACATGATGGTAGCAATTGATAATTTAACAAAATGGGTGGAAGGAGAGTCCTATGCAACATTGAAGGCTAAAGATGTGGCCAGATTTATCAGAAGAAATATAATCTGTCGATATGGGGTCCCTCATGAGTTGATATCCTATCATGGCAGTCACTTCCAGAAAGAAGTTTTGGATCTACTAGAAGAATACAAGATCATGCATCATATGTCATCACCGTATAGGCCACAAATAAATGGGGCTGTTGAAGCAGCTAATAAGAATTTGAAGACGATTCTAAGAAAGATGACTGATACATACCGAGATTGCCATGAGAAACTACCGTATGTACTGTGAGGATACAGAACATCAATCAGAACATCTACAGGAGCAACTCCTTATTCCTTGACTTAGAGAATGGAAGCAATACTCCTAGTTGAAATAGAACTACATCGCTAAGAATTGTGGCTGAATCTGAGATTCCAGAGTTTGATTGGCTAAGAAATAGATATGAAGAGCTAATGCTACTCGATGAAAAGAGGTTAGCTGCAATTGATCATGTGCTTGTATATCAGAGAAGAATAGCTCGTGCATTCAACAAGAATGTCTGTCCAAGAAAACTTGAAGAAGGCAACCTTGTACTTCAAGAATTAAAAGCATCAATTTTCGATCCTAGAGGGAAATTCAAGCCAAATTAGGTTGGTCTGTACATCATCAAGAAGCTTCTCTCTGGAGGAGCAACATACCTAATGGATCTAGATGGAGTTGTATTCAATCAACCAATCAACATTGACAGTCTCAAGAAATACTATGCTTAAAACCTTTCTTTCAAAGCCTCCAGCCTTCGAGGAACTACGCTTAACCTGATTCCCACTTAGGCATATGTAGGCAACCTAATTAGTTAGGTTACTGCCCCTGAAAAACTCAGCCAAACTTCAAATACCTTCCTTCAAACCTCTGCCGAACTACCTTGGACCTGATTCCCACTTGGGGATAAGTAGGTTAGCTTTCCTGGTTCTTGGTCCGTGAACCTTGCAAACAAGGGGCAAAGCTTTCAAGTTTGCCCAAAAACCTCAAGATATTACTGCCACACTATGGACAAACTGCGTTTGTCCAAACTTCCATTTATCCCTATTTTGGCTTTTTTCGTTTGAATTAACCCTTTTTCCGAAAAAAAAAAACTAAGGGTAAACTGTCATTTGCCATACCCTGTTACATGTTCTCTCTAGATCACTTAGCTATCAGAATTAAGCACCTAAATGAAAAATCTAGCAATTATTTTTTTTCGGAAAATTGGTAAATTAAACGAAAAAAGAATGTACAAATGTACAAGGGGCATACCCCAGGATATACAATGAGCACAGGAAACATGTGGTAATCAACAAGAAAGACCACAAAACAGGAGTACAAAAAGCAAAAACAACCTCACACCAACCATGGCCTAAGGGCACAAACGTCTACCTAAGAGGCACAATCAACAACCAAATCAAGCCTCATCATCTCAAAACCACCAAAACCAAACAACAACAAAACAAAGAAACTGCCACAAGAGGCCATTAATACCAGTTACAAAGATATCTATCAATGTTAATATGATTTTTCCACTTCACCCTGATTTGTGCTGTGATTTGAGAGACAATTTGCTTCAGGAGAATGTTCGGGGGATTGAAGATCTTCTTAAACGTTCTGGTGTTTCTCTCTTTCCATAACCCATAGACCGTCACTCCAAGGCATATCTTGGGAATCACTTGTTGAAAAGCTTTTCCTTTCAGTCTTTGATCCATCCATTCCAAAGTAGCAGTCCATTTTTTATTTTGCCATATGATGTCACATCTTTTCATAAGATCCTGCCACACAAAAAAGGCGTAAGGGCATTCAAAGAACAAATGATCATGAGTTTCCATATTATTCTGGCAAAGCAAACAAACTAAAGGACCAGGAGTAAAACTATAAATTCTATCATGTGTGGATAGACGATTCTGGGCAGCAAGCCAAAGCACAAAAATTTGTCTTGGGCTACATCCAGACAGCCAAACAGAGTTGTACCAAGGAACTTCAATGTCATGATCCCTCAATCGGTCCCAAGTAAGGAAAGTATTGAACTTTCCGTTAGGAGAAGTAGTCCATTTAATAGAATCCATGCAGTTATTGGGGGGATAGAAATTTGATAACACATGTCTAACCTCATTAAGCTCTAAAGAGTTTGAGCCAGGCCAATTCCACTCCATTCCTCTGACAATGCTACTAACCTTAGCATCTATATTAAGAGCAGCATCATACACAACTCTATCAGAGAAATGATCCAACAAGGGGCCCAGGGGGAGCCAGTTATCAAACCAAAGGAAAGTGTCATTACCATTACCAATTTGGTGAATTAATAAGGGTTTAGCAACTTCTCTAAGCTTTAATAACTTTCTCCAATACCAAGAGCATTGGGATGGAAAGTTGGCCTGCCAGAAACTCTTGTTTTTAAGCATATACAGGTGGATCCACTTTTTCCATAAGGAATCATTAGAAGGGTCCAAAAGATTTCCAATGTGTTTCAAATTTAAAGTCTTATTAACCAAAACAAGATCTTTAAAACCCAGACCCCCTTCCCTCTTAGGCTTGCACACTTTCGACCAAGCAATCTTAGCCCCTGAAATCTTATCTGTCTTACCAGACCAAAGGAATCCAGAAAGAGCTTGGGAAACTTGTTTGAGAACACCTTTGGGGAGAATAAACAATCCAGACCAATAGAGTTGAATTCCTGTTAAAACTGAGCTTATCAGTTGAGCTCTACCTGCATAAGATAAAAATTTAGATTTCCAAGAATTAATCCTAAAGCAAATCTTATTGACCATCCCTTCACAATCTTGTTTTTTCAATTTAGAAGTAATAAGGGGAATGCCAAGATACTTAACAGGAAGGTTGCCTTTTACAAATTGGAGGGCAGAAATGATTTCATCACACAAGTTATCCTCAACACAAGAGAAGAATAAGCAGCTTTTAGAGTTGTTCGCTTGTAAGCCAGAAATGTGATAAAATTGGTTAAGAGTAAGCCTAATCGTTTTAGCAGACTCCACATCCCCATTAAAGAAAATAAGAAGGTCATCCGCAAAACAAAGATGTGAAATCTTTAATTTATCACATTTCCAATGGTAGGTAAAAGACTCCCCAAGAGTGTTATGAAGCAACAGTTGGCTAAGAGTATCCATAATAATAACAAACAAATAAGGAGAGATAGGATCACCTTGTCTTAACCCTTTAGCACCATCAAAGTACCCCACTGATTCTCCATTAAAGTTAATAGAATATCTAGGAGTAGTGATACAAGCAATAATCCATTTTTTAAGGTTAGGAGGGAAGCTAAGGACATCGAGCAAATCTATAATAAATTCCCAGCTAACACTGTCATATGCCTTCATAAGATCAACCTTAGCTGTAACTTTGGGTTTACCCTTTTGCTTATGGTAATCTCTAAGGAGATCTTGGGCAAGAAGGATATTATCACTGATCTTCCTACCCTTCACAAAAGCAGACTGTGCTTGATCAATAAGTTGGGGAAGAATAAGTTGGAGTCTGCTAGCAATTATCTTAGATATGCATTTATAAACAGTATTACAACAAGAGATGGGTCTAAAATCGCCCATCTTAGAAGGATTGGAAACCTTAGGGATCAGAGCAATAAGTGTAGTATTAGATTCTCTTAACAATTCACCATTGTTAAAGAATTCTTTAACAGCCTCAGTAATAGACGGACCAATAGTGGCCCAAGAATCTTTGAAGAAAAAGGCATTAAAACCATCAGGACCCGGGGCTTTATTACTATGTAAACTGAAAAATGCCTTCTTAATATCATCATTCGAGGGGATCCTATCCAGATTAGCCTTTAACTCATCAGGGACCCTCTTATGGACGAAGGATCTAATATGATCTTTTCCTGGGCAGTTGTTATTAGCGGGAGTTCCAAGTAAATTATGAAAATATCTTATAGCTTCCCCTTTAGCTTCATCACAATTAGCAGTGAAGTTACCATCAGGTTTTTCAAGAACAATTATCCTTTTAAAATTCCTCCTTTCTTTTATGGCTAGATGGAAATATTTAGAATTTTTATCACCCACATCAAGCCATTGTAACCTAGATTTTTGTTTTAGAATTTCTTCTTCAATCCAAATGGCTTCATGGTATCTATCCAAACAAGGCTTGAGTTGTTCAATTAAATCTGTATTACTAGGATCATGAAGTAAAGAAGATTGCAAAGTTTTAAGGGCCTCCCTAGCGTTATCTGCATTGGCCTTTTCTTGGCCAAGGGATTTCTTCCCAAACTTTTTTAGTTCCTGTTTAAGGTTTCTAAGCTTATGACAAATTTGATATTGGGCAGTTCCTTCAACTCTTTGGTTCCAAGAATTTGAAACAATTTCAGAGTAGTGATTCAACTTAGTCCAGAAGTTATAAAATTTAAAAGTCCTACCCTTTCTTCTAATGTTTTTATCAATATGGACGACAATAGGAGAATGATCAGACATACCTGGTGCCTGGAAATGAACAAAAGAATCAGTTAAGTGATCAAGCCAAGTCTGATTCACTAAAGCTCTATCCAATTTCCTTTGTGTGAAGTCAGGCCTCCCATATCTTCTATTACACCAAGTAAAAAATTCGCCTACATATCTAAGATCAACTAGGCAACAGTCATTAGTAACTTTAAGGAAATCATACATATCAGTATCCCAACCATGATTACCATCAGAAATTTCACCGGGATTTAGAGTAACATTAAAATCCCCAAGTGTGATATAATTAATATTGAGAGTACTAGCATGAATGGACCTTAAATCTGACCATAGAGCACCTCGAGCTTGGCCAGAATTGTAGCCATAGACAAAGGAGGCTTCCAAGTAAACAAATTTTTCATCATTTTCAATGCTTACATGGATGAGTTGAGGAGTAGTTTTAAGAATTTTAAGGCAAATCTTATCAGCATTCCAGCCGATCCATATTCTACCAGTAGAGCTTGGGTTACTATTAGAAACAAAAGCCCAATTTTTGAAAACTTTCTTTTTAATAAAATCCTCATTAGTTTGTTTAACCTTAGTTTCCACAATGCTTAAAACATCAATGTTATTATCATAAATAAACTTAGCAACTTCAGATTGCTTATATGCAAGGTTAAGACCTCTAATATTCCAGCAGCTTACTATCATTAAGAACGTCTATGGGATTGTCGACTCTTACCTGAAGACCTTGAGTGGGAGTTCCTCTGTATTTTTGGCTTGCCATGGGCAGAGGAAGGCATAGGAGACTCTTTTGAAATTGATCCTGACTCATGTATGGGTCCTTCAGCAGAATTAGGCATAAGAGAGTCATCTTCTGCAGTCTGTATTTTCACTGCTTTAGCTATTAGGTTGCCAGTAGGGAGAACTTTAGGAGACCTGGGACTTGTTTTGTCTGAATGCACAGGAGGATCTTCAATAACAATTTGCCTTCTCTCTTGAGGAATCTCAAGTTGTTCTTCAGCTGAACTAGTATGCAGAGCTGAAAATTTATTACTCAAATTAAGATCATTTTTTCCATTCAGGTTTAGCATAGGGCCTGAGATAAGAGTGGCTTGCTGTGGGGTAGGGTCCTTGACAGAAACCTCTGAAGATAGCTCATCCATCTTGAGATGCAAAGTGGAGGAAGAAGCCAAGGATTCCTCTCCCTTCCCTTCCCCTATCAGCAATTGAGTATGAACCTTATCTGGACTAGCCTTCAGCTCCTCAATAACTGGTTGTTGAACATTAGCTGGTGGGCTAGTTATACCAGGGGTTGCTTGGTTCAACTTACCCTTGCCTTTAGTTTCCCACCCATCTTCATCAACCTTGGTATGGTGGGTGCTAATACCCTGAGCTTGAGGCTTATTCACTTTCTGGGGAGCTGGAAACCTGGCACAATCATGACCAAATCTCTTGCATTTTGCACACCTTACTGGGGTCCATTGATATTCAACCCCAATGTTAATTCTATCAGATTCTGCTCCTTCCACCTCAATTTCAAAATTCTTTAAGAGTTCGAACTCAGCATTAACTTCAATACAAATTCGGGCATAAGAAATCCGTCTACAGGTGGCTGTCATTTTGTCAACATATAGAGGTTTCCCTATCACACTAGCTATATAGCTAAGACCTTCAGGTGTCCAAAATTCCATGGGAATGTTGAAGAAGTGAACCCAAATTGGAATTGAAGAAGGAGCTTCCTTATCTAAGACAAGGCCTGGTTGCCAGTTTTTGAGTAAAATGGGCTGGCCAGCCACATGCCAAGGGCCACTTTCCAGCACATTCTCACTTTCTTCCTTAGAGTTGAACTTGAAAAAATAATAACCAGAGTCAGTTGCAAGCTTATCAAACATCCCATGCTTTGCCCACAGTCTAGCAGTAGCAGTCTTGACCAAGGTGTAGGGGAGTTTTTTGCCAATGAAAGAACCCACAAGGGTGTTATCCCAATTTTGAATTCCATAAGAAGGCAACTCACTTGGCAAAGAAACCAGCTTCCTGTTATCACCTTTGGGTTTAATATAGTTAAGCTTAAAGCTGGAATTAGTTTTACCTTTAACAAGGGAAGCCCAGCTAGCAGAAATAGCAACTTCAGCTCCTTTATCATTAGAATCCAAAAGTCTGGGGGGTGGTTCAGTGGCACTTAATTGCGTACTGTTTTGAGGGGTAACTGGGGGATTTCCTATGCCTATAGGAGCCCCGTGGGTAGTGTGTGGGTGTATGCCCCTTGGCTTATTAAAACAAGTGGTACCTAATGCAGGAAATTCTTCCACCACACTGGAACTGGGGACACCTGGAGCAAGTTGTGCTGGCGGATTGACCGCAGAAGGAGGCTTAAGAGGAGACCCAATTTTCAGATTTGGGCTGTTACTCTCAGTGCAAGCCACGTCAACTTTTTTGGTATCAATCATAGTTCCAAGCAGCTGGCGTGTAGAATTGCCAATAGACAAGGCGCCGGATAAGGCGGTATTGGCAGGAGAACCCATGTGCTTGTCCTTTTCGTTGAGAAAATCAACCATTGTAGGACTACTATTCATATGACCGTTGGGCAAACAATAAATTTGCGCGTGAGATTCACCCGCTAATAACATATGCGTTTCCTGATGTTCTCCACAATGTTCATTAGTGTTGGCATGATCAAAGAAATCCACGTGGGGGCCTATGTCAACAGAACTAGGCAGCGTGCAAGTGGGAATAGCGGCAGACAAAGTGCCGGGATTCAAGGGAAAAGCTGCCTCCCCCATGTGACTGCCCTTGGCTTTACCAAAATTTAATTGTTGTGAGACACCTCCAATGTGACCGTTAGGCACAATTGAAACAGGAGCGTGAGATTCACGAGCAACAAACACCTTGGAATCATGTTGGGCTAAGCTTTTTGGATCAAAGCACTTACTTTTGGTTCTTTCAACCTGACCACTACTCAAGCCTGAAGAGTTCTTATGAAGACGCAAGTTTGGAGTATCAAAATCTGAAATGGTGCCATTTCTCTGCCCTATCCTCACTATGACTTCATCTCTTGGTATTTCACCTTCTTCATATTCATGACTGGACCTATCCCTGTAAGCTTCTGAATCTGAAAGTGACATAACCTTTTTTGCTTGCCAGACATATGATATATCAGTAATCTTCCCTCTTCGCCCCTTGCTTCCTGTATTAAGTCTCCTGCTGTTCATAGATGGGGTGAAGGGGGGTTGTTGAAGAGTCTTCATCTCCCTTAACTCATGCTGGAGTTGCCTTATCAATCCATGAGCAGCATTAAGCTCACTAGAAGCTGTGGCCTGAAATTTCCTCTTTAGTAATTCATTGGAGTCTTGGAGTTTCATAAACTGGGTGGTCCTCCCTAGACCTATTGTTTCCATTTCATCTTGACTTGAGGGGATCTGTTCCCATTCCTCAGGTAGCTCCACCTCCTCGTCAGAAATTTCATAACCATTGGTGTTTGACAAATCTGATATACCATCATTGCCCACACTATACACAATAGACTTGGAAGGATTAGAAATAATAAAACTTTTCCCATTAGTCTGTATAACAGACTCCTCTTTGGCATTCAAAAGGCTATCTGTAGGGTGATTCTTAGAGACAAATATAGCATCCTTTCCAGCCGGCACCATATAAGCAGATTTTGGTTTAGCCACATTGAGAACTCTAACCTTCCCTTCAGATTGGGTATCACTAATTTGAGACCCATTTTTGAGTAGCACAGTACCATCTCCTTTAAGAATGTATTTACTCTCCAGATCTGGAGCAATAAGACCAATCATACCTGTGGGATTCTTATCCATAGATGAAAGACAACCAAAGAAGAAGAAGAAAAGATGAGTGAAGGGGAAAGAAAGAGAGGAGAAGAAGAAAAAGAGAGAAGTTTTTCCGAAAAAAAAAAAAAAAAAAAAAAAAAAAAAAGAAAAAGAGAGAAAACAAAGGAGAGTAAGGGAGATGAAATCAAGCTTAACCAAATTCTAGAGAGAGGGGTGGGAGCTTCTCTCTCTAGAAAACATCTTTTTTTCCTTCAAAATCTAGCAATTATTGATAATAAATTGAAAAGTTTCTATGATGTGAGTATTATTTCAAGACTAAAACATTATGTGGAATATCTCCAAAGCTTCAAGATTGCATGCAAAGCTAATACAATATCTTGCTACAAGATAAATTTTCATTTCAAACATGCAAATCCTCAGAAATTCAAGCATCAGAATGTGAAGACATTGGTGAGTAAAGGAATCGTCAAAAATTTCCTTTCCCTATAACCGAGTCCTATGTGCCAGTGGGCAAAGTATTAAGAAAATCAACCTTGAGATGAGGAAAAATAGAGCAAAGAATAGCATAAAGCAACATCAAGCAAAGTCAAGGGTACAAGCCCACCAAGTCTCAAACAAGAATACATCAACTTCAGCCTCAGTACAGAATGCAATAAAATAAGAAAGATAGTCAGGGGTATATATGAAAGGGGTAATCATCGGAATTAGTGATGACGAGTAGCCCATGTGTATTGAACAGGCATATCTGAGGCTGTGGAACTATCATTATTATCAATTTGACGCCTTCGCCTAGACATACTAGCCCCACCAGAAGGGCTTGTATTCATCCGCTCCAGCTGTGATTGAAGCTGCTTGACTTGAGCCACTTGTTAGAAGAAAGAATCAGTATAGGGTTGAAAATGCAATAAAAAGAAGGAGAGGTCAAGAAATTTACCAGGGTTGCATCTCGATCTATATAAGTCTGGCACATGCCATCCCACTGCAAAAGAAGAAAGATAAGATTAGAAAGATCAGAAGAATCAAAAGTAATGAGTTCAGAAGTACTCATATGTCCCTCTCGGGCAAGGCTCCAACCTCTCAGATTCTGTGCATAAGCCTGCTTTTCATTGAAAATAGCTCGAGGAGTCGACTCATAGTGCTCTGAAACTAGTTGAGGCTCCACAAGATCACGGGGAATCTCCATCGAAGATATAACTTCACACAGCATAGTCGAGGCTCGTCAGTCACAAGAAGGAATGGGAAGTAAAGGTCGGCCAGGGCCATCCACGAAAGTGCTCCCCTATAAATGATAATGAGAAATAAGAAGAAAACAAGCATTTAATTAGATATGAAGAAGCCATGAAATACCTACGGATCATCCAAAAGCAAGAAATTGGGCATCAGACGAGTAGCCCTGAAGACATCGTAGTTCTCCTCAAACAGAGTAAATGAGGCAGAAAGAATTCCGTTCAAAGCATCAATAAGATCATCATCCTCCAGTTTCTGTGCCGACCTCATGAAAGAAGGCGAATCCTGTGGCACCAAGAGATGATCCTCCAAGTCAGTCTAAGGAGCCACTCTCTCTCCAAGATAACACTCAAGAACATAGGGACCCTCAAGAAGAATCCTATCTTTAGTATTCTATTTGGCCAAGCCAATCTCAGTCACATCACTATTTATCGCCCAAGGATGCCAGTTAACTTGGTTAAATCTGAGACAGATTAGAAAATCCTGACAAGAAATGACATTATGAGCATCGTTCTTGATGCCTATAGCTTGACGACACCACTTCAGAGCCCGTGGAAAAATATGTATCTTTTCCTCCCGGAGTGATGGAGTTATCATAGAAAATTACTCAAAGGCCCACACCTATAAAAGAAGATATAGCACTGGTCAGAATATAGAAAATCAATGATAAAACTTGAAATGAAAACATTTTGGTACCGACTAAGCTCTCCACAAGCTGCCAAATCCAGGGGATTTGCCTCGTGAATGCTCCCCTATATGACTATAAAGAATGGCTAAGCCAGTAGAGCCCCAGTCAAAATCTGCAATTTCCTCAAGATTTCAAAGGCTATGAAGATTGTTCAGTGTAATCCGCTCAGCTCGAGTAGATAGAAGAGAGCAACCAAGTAAATACAAGATGAAAGCACGAGTAAGCTGCATATTAGTAAATTAAGAAGCTTTTTCAGAAGGTCAGAAGTTGTGGACTAACCATGTAATGCTCACACTTGATCTGTGAAGATCTCTCTAGGTCATAATAATGCATAAAAACCGCTCGATAATAGCAGGATGTCTGTGGATGTTCTTCACAAAGGCAAGACGGTGATCACCGAGTGAAATGCCAGTAATCATCGCAAAGTCAAGTAGGTTCATGGTTATCTCCCTGAAAGGCATATGAAAAGTATTTGTTGAATCCCAACACCTCTCAACAAGAGCTTGAATCATAGCGAGATCATTAGCAGGTCTTCCTAACAAGGTTACAAAAGACCCAAAGCCCGCTTGTTTTACATTGGCTACTACTTAGGGCTGTGATTCTTTTCTTTTTTTTTTTGGTAATCGGGGGTGTCTGGGACAGCTTGCGCGCACCTCGACTAATCCCCCGAGGCCTGGAGGCGCCGGGTGAATACTCCAGTGGCCACGCCCCCCATGACTCGAACACTAAACCTCTTGGGTAGTACATCCAAGAAGCTTACCACTCGGCCACAAGGGACTTTTTTTTTTCGGAAAAAAAGGTAAATTAAACGAAAAAGAAAGCCAAACGGCACTGTACAAACGTACAAGGGGCATACCCCAGGATATACAATCAGCACAAAGAAGAAACTGCATCCAGACAATGCGACATAGGATAGGAAAAAATCAAAAGCCAAAACCCAGAGAATGACCTATCCTAAAAACAAAAGCACTAATCAAACTTACAACTCACCAAACACTCAAGAGTTACATTAAGGCAAGGTCAAGCATGTCAAAACATGAGGACCAAAGCAAAAGTCCCCACTATGTAGAAAAGGTCCATCTCCAATGTACTGAGGAAGATGGGGATCGTTCTTCCATGTTTGAATCTGTAAGAAAAACTGGAGACAAATGTCTTGTAACACTCTTAGCTTAGGCTTCACTTCTAATTTGAAACTTCAAGCATTCCTTTCTTTCCAAATGCTATACACAACCCAACCAATGCACATTTTAGGAATAACATGCCTTGGAGTCTTCCCTTTCCACTTGTTCGCTGCCCAAGCCACAAGATCACCCCAAGAGGGGGCGGAATAAGAGAATTCCAACACAACCACCATATACAAGCCAGAGAACAAAGAGAGATAGATGGTCAATTCCATCTTTCAATGTAAAGCAGGAGGTGAGGATTGTTCTTCCACTTGATTTGGATTTGAGTGACAATCTGGAGGAAGATATCTTGAAGGATCATCTCTTTGGTTTTAGATTCCAACTTGAATGTCCGAGCATTTCTTTCCTTCCAGATACTATAAGTGGCTAATCCCAAGCAGAGCTTAGAGATAATATGATTGGGAGTCTTCTGCTTCCAGGACCTAGATGCCCACTCCACCAAGCTATTCCACGAGGAAGCCATTCTGGACACGTCCAACCGCTGCAAGATCCCCTGCCACACAAAAGAGGAATAAGAACAATTGAAGAACAAATGATCATGGGATTCCATACCTTTATGGCAAAGGACACAAGCCAACGGCCCTGGAGTGTAGGAAAAAATCCTATCATGAGTTGATAACCTGTTGAGAAAAGCAAACCATAAGATGACACTATGTCTAGGAATATGGCCAGAGAACCAAGCAAGACGATGCCACGGAACCTTGGGATTAACTTCCCTGATCTGGTCCCAAGAATGGGCCGAAGAGAACCTCCCATTGGGAGACGGTAACCAAATAACCACATCACAAGAATCTGATGGAGAGGGAAGGGAATGTAGTTGGCCTCTTATTGCCATAAGCTCAATAGTATTAGTAAGAGGCCAATTCCATGACTCACCATCTATAACCTCAGAAACTCTTTTATTAAGATTAATAGAAGCATCATAAACAACACGATGGCCAAATCTAGCCACAAGAGGACCTAAAGGATGCCAATTGTCATACCAAAGATAAGTGCCACAACCGTTCCCAATTTTATGACGAAGCATAGGCCTAATTGTATCTCTTAAATTAAGAAGCTTTTTCCAGTACCACGAACATTGGGACGGGGGCTTCACTGCCCAAAAACTTTTACCTTTTAGCATATAAGCATTAATCCACCTAGTCCAAAGAGAGTTATTTTGGGAGATAAAAAGAGACCAAATGTGTTTTAAATTCAAAGCAATGTTAAGTTGGACTAAGCTTTTAATGCCCAAACCCCCTTCCTTCTTGGGTTTACAAACATGTTCCCAAGACACTTTAGCACCATGAGGCTTCTCAATACCTCCAGACCAAAGGAATCTACGCATAATTAACTCCACATGTTTAATAACACTTTTTGGTAAGATAAACATTCCAGCCCAATAATTCTGAATGCCTGCAATGACAGATTGAATAAGTTGAATTCTACCTGCATAAGATAAGAATTTAGAAGTCCAAGAGAGAATTCTGGAGCTTATTTTTTTTATTAATTCATCACATTCTCCCTTTTTCAATCTAGAAGTAATAAGAGGAACACCAAGATACTTAACCGGAAGGGAACCAACATTTATTTGGAGAGTCTGGCATATGGAATTAGAGATATCATCCTCAATACCAGAAAAGAAAAGACAGCTCTTACCAGTATTGGGCAATAACCCAGTAAATTCAAAAAAGTAGTCTAAAGAATCTCTCATGACAATCGCAGAATTCACATCGCCATAGAAGAATAAAAGAAGGTCGTCCGCAAAACAAAGGTGGGATATTTTAACCTTCTCACATCTCCAATGGTACTTAAAGGAAGGGGATCTCTGAATATTATATTGAATTAATTGGCTTAGCGCATCCATGACAAGAACAAAAAGATAAGGAGACATTGGGTCACCTTGTCTCAGACCTTTAGCACCATCAAAATACCCAATCGATTCACCATTGAAGTTAAGAGAGTATTTAGGGCTAGTAATACAAGCTTTGATCTAGTTTTGCATCTTAGGGGGGAACCCTATGACATTAATTAAATCAAGCAGAAATTCCCAACTAACACTATCATAGGCTTTCATAAGGTCCACCTTAGCTACGACTCTAGGTTGACCTGAAGTTTTATGATAATCCCTCAGTAAATCCTGGGCTAATAGAACATTATCACTTATTTTCCGGCCTTTAAAAAAAGCAGATTGAGCACTGTCAACAATATCCGGTAAGATCCGTTGGAGTCTTTTAGAGAGAATCTTAGAGATGCACTTATAAATAGTATTACAACAAGATATAGGCCTAAACTCCCCCATCTGCGAAGGATTGGGAATCTTAGGGATAAGAGCGATAATCGTGGCATTGGACTCTCTTAAAAGTTCTCCAGTAATAAAAAATTCTTTAATCGCTTTAGTAACCAAATTACCAGTCGTGACCCAAGTTTCCTTGAAAAAATGAGCGTTATAACCATCAGGGCCAGGGGCTTTGTTACTATGGATGCTAAATAAGGTATCTTTAATCTCTTCATCACTAGGAATGTTATCCATACTCGTGAAATTATCAACGGTAATGCGCTTATGAATAATATTCCTCAAAACATTAAACCAGGGTAGGGATTAGTAGCAGGAGTCCCCGGAGTAGATTTGAAAAACCTAATGGCCTCAGATTTAGTTTCCTCCTCGTTCTTAGTTTGGCTTCCATTGGGAAGCAAAAGGGACACAATTCTATTTCTATTGCGTCTGTTTTTGATGTAGTTGTGGAAGTAGGCAGTATTCTTATCTCCAGAATCTAGCCATTGAATTCTAGATTTTTGCCTCAGCACCTCTTCTTCCACCCTCATAGCTTCCCAAAGGTTAGCCCGGAGGCTCTTTTCAAGGTCTCTTAAAACAACATCCCTAGGATAATCGTCTAAAGATCTCTGACATTTTAACAGGTTTTCTCTAGCAGTATTAACCAACAACTTTTCTCTCCCCAAAGAGTTTTTAGAAAGTTTTTTAAGCTCAATTTTAAGAATTCAAAGTTTATGGCACAACTGAAATTGGAAATTGCCCTCAACATTTTTATCCCAAGAATTCTCCACACTTTGGGCAAAGGTGTTCAAAGTAGTCCAGTAATTATAAAATTTAAATGGTCTACCTTTTTTCCTGCAAGGGTTACCAGCTTTGACCAGAATAGGGGAGTGATCGGAAACCCCAAATGGAAGGAACTCAGCATGAGCAAAGGGGAAAGAATTAAACCAGCCTTGGTTAACAAGAGCCCTGTCCAACTTTTTGCTAATCGTGCGATTACTCCAAGAGAAGTAGATACCTGTGTATCGAAGATCTACAAGATAAGTAGAGTTCACAAGATCATTAAATTCTTCAACTCCTTGGTCTCTCCTAGAATTACCCCCAAAGATTTCACAGGAATTTAAGACAACATTGAAATCTCCAAGACTAATCCAAGGGAGACCACCAAGAGAAGCTGATACATACCTAATATCACTCCAAAGGCTCCGTCTTTCATGGATTGTGTTATATCCATAAATAAAAGAAGCATCTAGAACCATGGAGTGGTCAATAGATTCAATTTTGACATGTATAACCTGAGAGTTGCATAATAAAGTTGTTAACTTAACTTTATTAGGATTCCAGCCAACCCAGATTCTGTCAACAGAACACGGTTGACTATTGGTAACGAAGTTCCAATTAGGTAACATACTTTTTTGAATTTTATCTTGGTTAGGCATCCTGACTTTAGTTTCAATAATACCCAAAACATCAATATTATGAACAGAAACAAGTTTGGCAATTTCAATCTGTTTAAGGGGATGATTGAGCCCTCTAACATTCCAGCTGCTGATAATCATTAAAACGATGTTAGGCGTGGTTAAATTTACCTGAAGAGCTCCCATTTTTGTTCTTCATATTGGTGTGACCCAGGTTGTCCGAATTAGTCATTTTTGCATTGATTTGGGAGGGTATGGTGTGACTTGTAGTGGACTGAAAGTGCTCCTTTTGGTGCTGCTCTACTTGTTCCACTACACTGCCTTTACCCCTATCTTGAGTCAGATTGAGGACATCAGAAGCATGGCCCTCTATAATTACATTATCCTCTTCCAACACTGAAGAACCCACTAAGTTGTTCTTCTGTTTGCTGGCATGACCCGAGTTGCCAGACTTGTCTGTTGTTTCATTGCATGGGATTGAAATGGAGGTTAAGGGGGCTTCCTGAGTAGACTTCTCCTCTGAGTTCCCTTCAATGCCTTTCCCTTTATCTAAGGATTGCGAGGCCAACTCTTTCTTGTGGTGTTCCTCCCTATTGTTTCCCCCTTGATAGATTTCTTCATTTTCTTTAGTCACCTCTATGGTTACTGCTGCTTGTTCCACCAATTCTGTAATACCCTCTTCCAGAACAGAGAATGTGTTCGCTTTCGAAATGCCCTGGTTTCGGGCAGCGGTAGTCAAGAAACTATGATTGATATTCTGCACAACATTTTCCTTGTTTACCTTGGATGTATCATTGGCTTGCAAGAAAGCATCCTTGGCATGACTCTCAGCCCTTATTATTGTACCAGTATTAATGTTAAGTCCTTCCATGACATTGTGCCCCTGCTGCGGTTTAGAATCAGGTTTTAGGACTGAGACATTCTTCCCTTTGCCTTGGACCATCCAAACACCCTCTTCAAGATTTTTCATAGTTTGGGGCTTAGTGGTAGGAACCGGGATATATCGTTGAGTAACCTGGGCCTTCTGAATTTTGGCACAATCATGGCCAAATCTTTTGCATTTAGCACACCTTTTAGGGCTCCATTGGTATTCCACTCTAATGTTTAGTTGCACTGGTTCACCACTCATGGGATCTAAAATTTCAATGTCAAAGTCCTTCAAGAGCTCATAATCAGCTTCAACTTCTATACAGACCCTTGCGAAGGGAATTCGACGCCGTGAAGCAGTCATTTTATGGACATGCAAAGGCTTTCCAATTGCACTAGCAATAAGACTGAGACCCTCAGGGGACCAATATTCCAGAGGAATGTTATAAATGTTGACCCAGATTGGGAGGGTGGATGGGGCTTCTTTGTCAAGGATTAGCCCCTCTTGCCATTTCCGTATTATTATAGGCTGCCCTGCCACATGCCACGGGCCTCCTTGACAATTCATTAAACCATTTAAGGCATTTTCCATGGCTACCATGACCTTTGGGGTGCCCTAGCACATTCTAGAAGAAAATTGAAGGATGATTCCTAAGAATTTGCAAGAATTTAAAAGCATACATACATGAAGAAGAAATAATGCAAGATTAAAGAATGGGTTACCTCTTAACAAAAAGCCCTCCTAGAGATGTGACTTAGTGGCTCCTTCATAGTTGGATACTCCATGGATTGAGTTGATGAAGCTCCACTAGCTTGAAATTGATGTCTACGTGTTCTAGAACTCTTCCCTTGCCCATGGGAACTCATAATTCTTGATGCTTGAAGCTTGAATATAGGAGGTTGAAGATGATGAATAGTGAAATCCTTGGCACCTGAATCTCCTAGAATAGAGAGAGGTTGATGAAATCAATAAGGTTTTTGGAGGTTTTGATGCATGAAATCACTCAAACATCAAGAAATTTTAAGATTTGAGCACCTTAGAAGAAAGAGGTGATACATTGGAGATGAGATAAATGAAGAACAAAAAGAAAAATAGGTTTAATACCCAAAACTTGCAGCTGGTGGCTCCCAAGGGTATGTGGGGAACCGCCATTTATAATTTATTTCATGCCAAAACCCCATTTTGCTCTATATTCGCGTTTTAACCCCTGGAACTCTTGTTTTGACCCCAGATTGGTCCAATCTTGATATATAAGCCTTAAAGAGTGCTTGAAACTTGTAGGAATTAGTCAAAAGGATCCTTGGGAACTTGAATCTTAGTTAAAAATTGTTCAGAGTTGAAGAAGAGTCCCTAGACACGAAGAATCGAGAGCACTGCAGCTTGAAAATAGCTGAGAAATGATGACTTACAGTAAACTCCCGTTGTTTTGGGATTGATTATGTGTTGTCTTAAAAAAAATGGACATTTGAGTCTACTATCACTCGAGAATTACATCCGGGATAGATTTGCAAAAGATGAATCAAAATACAAGATCTTTAAACCATGCGCAAGATATTTGAGAAAAGGTCAGAATAAGCCCGACATGTTGCAAGAATATTTGAACTGGTCGAAGCACCGATATGAGTCTCAGATTTAATCAGCAGGGCCTCCAGAATATGGGCCTTTACTCACATCTCAGAAATCTTAGGTATTTCCCTAAGTAGAGAACTTTCAGATATCGTCAGACTTCTAGAAGAAAGGAATACTTCAATAAATTAATGAAATTAGAACCCATACATCTCTCAGAATCATAGAATCTCCCCAACAGAGAAATTTTTAGAATTTATGTATCAGAATTGCCCCTAGAAGAAAGGGTATTTCTCATAATCGAGCATCTCTCAGCATCTTGTATCAGAACTACCTCCAGATGAAGGGTATCTCTCAGCATCGAGTATCAGGGTTGCTTCTAGATACAGGGTTCTCTCAAGACTATGTATCTCTCAGCATCAGGGTTACCTCCAGATAAAGGGTATCTCATAGAATTTGTGTATTAGTATTACCTCCAGATATAGGGTATCTCTCAGAATTGCCTCTAGATATAGGGTATCTCTTAGCATTGTGTATCAGGATTACCTCCAGATGAAGGGTATCTCTCAGAATTCGTGTATCAGAATCACCTCCAGATATAGGGTATCTCTTAGAATCGTGTACATCTCAAAATCGTGTATCAGGGTTGCCTCCAGATGTAGAGTATATCTCAGAATCGTGTACATCTCATAATCATGGATCAGGGTTGCCTCTAGATATAGGATATCTCTCAAAATCATGTATATCTAAGAATCGTGTATCGGGGTTGCCTCTAGATCTAGAGTATCTCCCAGAATCTGTATATCTCTCAGAATTCGTGCATCAGAATAGAAGATTTATCCCCAACAGAAGGACCTATTTTAGAAGAATAGAAGAATTATCTCCAGAAGAGGGACCTGTTTCAGAAGATTTGTCTCCAGACTTGTTACATAAGATTTGTCCCCAGAAGAAGGACCTATTTCAGGAGTTCACATCATATTGCCCCCAGCAAAAGGACTCTACATCAGCAATTATCCAGGGGTTAGGACTCTACATCAGCAACCGTCTAGGGGTTAGGACTCTACATCAACGACCGTCTAGGGGTTAGGACATTTCATCAGTCATCTGGGTTTAAGGACGCCTTATTTCGGAGATCATCCAAGCTTAAGGACACTTTTTCTATAAGATGTTTAGACATGATTCAGAATTCATCCAAGATATTCTGATACTCAGTAGTCGTCTGAGATACAGATGACACCTATAAGCCTCAAACTCAGAAGAAAGACTCCGACAAGACTTCAAGAATCATCCAAGATATAGATACTATACTTATCTTTAGATATGTTTGACTATGAGAATGAGATGTTGCATCCCTTGCATTAGATTGTGCATTTAGGGAACCCTTGAGGACGATTCCTCCAGCAAGTGCGCATTCATATTTTCATACTGCATTAACATCCTAGGATAGGAGCATTTCATCTGTGTTGTTGTTTGTGTGTTGTTCTCTATCTTCTTACATGCTTGAACTATTCCCTGGTTTGATTCCTGAAAAGGATACATAGGCAGCTCTAGTGAAGCACGGCCATCAGCAGCTTCGATTTAGCAGCCTCTACCCAGCATTGCATTGTATTCTTGTTTTTGTGATTTCTTGATTTTCTTAAATTTTGAATTTCTTGATTTTCATGGACTTTTGTTTTTCCTAAAACCTCTTAGTATGGTTATTGGGAGCCATCTAGCTTTGGTTCTCACTTGCAGTTCACGTTGTTCACAACAAGCTCTGCCAAAGAGGGGCAAACTGTATACATCCAATTTTTTACCACACTGATAGAATTTAGGGTGGACAATGTTTTGGAGGATTCAATGATGAAAAGTACCCTATGGAAGGTACTGGATCCCACACAATCAAAAGATCAAACTTCAGAAAGTGACTTCAAGCTCAGAAAAGCCCTTTTTCATACATATATCCCAGTTCTATCAAAAACATTTCTCAGAATTCATATTCACTTAGGGTTATATGAACATGAAGTGTTCTAAACATATTATTCTAGGTATCTAGAGATTCAATTTTAAAGAAAAGTTTGAAATTGATGCATATTGAAAAGCAATTTTGAAAAAGAAGTCGTTTGATTTCAAAAAGACAACGAAAGTTCAGGAGGACTTCCGGACTTCAATTAAACTTCAATTTTCATTTCAAAACCTCATAGACTATTTTTACAATGAAATTCAACTTGACAGCTTTCCAACAGTTCGTGAACGGACGATTTTGGACACCAAATAGCATTTTTACATAAATCTAGAAAAGCAATGAACGTAATATTTGAAAAGGGCATGAGGGCAACTAGGGGAGCAGGAATAGTAAGTGGCGGGTCCTACAAAGGGGGTGGCAGGTCCCACCTAAGCTGCTACCTCACATATAACCCCTTCATCAAGCTTTTTGAGTTCCAAACCCTTCCAGAGGCTTCTCACTGTGAGGAAATTGCCTGGAAACTATGTTTATGCACTGAAATGGCCATTTTAACCATTTTCTGAGCCTTAGAATCTCTATTTTAACCCTGAAACTTAAGAGTTAAGTTTTCAAAACTCGATATATAGATCCATATGAGATCATCATTGGGATACAAGGACATACACACAAGAGAGAGGTACATACAAGTGAATATACTTGCAAGATATAAGAATATGCTTAGAATTCAAGAGAGATTTCTAGAGAGATGAAGTAAAATATGATGAAAATTTTCCTAAACTAACCTCAAGATAATTAGATTAGATGAATTAGACTTCAATTTCCTCCCTTACCTTCCATGGATGAGTGCTTGAAGAACTTGAAGAATACTTGAAGAAGAAGATCCTTCAAATTAACTTTGATTGCATAATTGAGAATCTTCCAAGAGGTAGACATCACAACTCATCTCTAAATCCTACTTTATATATAGATCTACAAGACTTGGATCTAGTTTAGTTTAGTTTTATTTGCTAGAACACTCATCTTCTTCCTCTCTTGTTCTTCGCACACTCACATAGCTAGATCCAAGTCTCTTTTGATTTTGTTGATAATTCTTAATTACAGATTGATTTTCACTTTTGATTTTCAATTTTTATTTTATTCTTTTATTTTAGTTTAGATCTATGCATACATCATTATATATATGTATCTATTTTGAATTCTATGATGGTTTAGAAGTATGATCTATGAGAAGGATGATTCTTATGTTCATACCTATCTCTTGATTATTCTTATTACCTAGAATTCCTGTTGAATTTCATCTCCAATAGGATATTTATAAGTCCTTTTGATCCATGATCCAAAGTTCTTCATAGAACTTGAGGGCTAAATTGATTGGGAATCATGATAATTAAGTTGATCTATGAGTTTGATCTCTCTAATAAGCTTCAATCATCACTTAAGATGTTTTTCTCACACTTTAAAAATGAATTAGTCAAAATTCAGCAAAACAGATTGGTTTTGTCCATAGGATTTGGTCCATCAAAACCTATAGTTTGATGAATTAGTTTTTATTCGATCTGTTTTGAGAACTCTTAGGATCCATATGCTATTTTTAGAAATTGTTGAGAAATTGGTTGACAGATTTGAACATAGTCTCTTTGTATTTGAATTTCAGAAAATCTATAATAGTTATCGATGATCCGCTTTTTGGGGATGATTCCTAACTCATGTATCTATATGCCGATGTAAAATGGTCATCCAGCTATTATGGAATTTTCTAAGTTTAACTACAATCATGATTATGTATACAAAATGGTCATACCTTGATAACTCCATAATAATTAATGACTAAAACTTGGCTTAGAAATCATCTAAGATAAATTTATGAGAGATCAAAAGCTTTGATTAACTTGATTAACATGATTCATGAACTTGCATTATGTTTCATATTTCTTTGTCAAATGATACAAAATTTATAGTATAACATAGTCTGTTTAAAACAACTTTTCAGAAACCCTAATTTGATGACATGTCTATAGGATTATTTTTGTTATAAACTATAATGAAATAGCTTTTGACACCAAATAGAGTTTCCCATGACCTTTTTAGAATTAATTATGATTTTTATAAGAACAGTGGACAGTCCTGATCCACTGTTCCCAAAACTCTTATTTCTCAAACATCAAAAGTGGTAATGAGGTTCTACTTTTTGGAGAAGTTCCCTAAGAATGTATCTAACTTTCTGTAAAAGGGATTTAACCTATCTCATGCTTAAGAAAACTTTTGATAGGATTCATTAGAGGTTGCTAAATTTGTAAATTTGATAGATGACATATTTTTCTTGCTTTTCATGCATATCATTCGTTTGCTTGTATTTTTGCAATGCTTGGGTATTTCTTGATATCTTAGTGCAGAGAATTGAATGTCATGAATTTGGACTTCTATTTGTGAGCTTGCCTCGTCTACAGCTTAGTGCCCATGTATAGTGTACTATCTCTATCCTTTCTCTTAGAATTTTTCTAGGTTTACAACTTTGTTTTCAATGACACAATTCCTTTAGGATAGTCTCCGTTTATGTTCTTATATATTAGAGACATCTTATCTAGGATTGTTGCATGATTGGATTGCACTTTTCCATTCTTTTGCTTTTTGTGACTTCGCTTGAGTCAACCCAATGCAAGTCTTCTCGTTCCCTTTTGCATATCATGACATGTTTCCTTTATCTGCATCGGTCCCGGGCGGGACTAACCATAGTAAGCATGCCTCTCCCTTGTATTGCATGTGCATCCGACTTCTACTTGATTTAATCTCTTAACATGATTTCCCTTAGATGTTCCCTTTTGACATGTAGATATTATCTAGTATGTTTGAGGAAACAATACCAATTATGAATTAAGAGCAAGGATATTTAAATCAAGGCCTACGATTCGGTTGGACGAGGAGGGGGTGCTTTAGTCCTGCTTGAGCTCCTTCCCCTCTCGTACCAAAATCCCCGAACCTAGTTTCTGGTAATGAAGGGCGAGTAAACTTATTCAATTTTGGGTGAGTCAAACTTAGGTTTTCTAATTCTTGATAAAAATTAGGTGGCGATTCTTTGTCTCTAGGATCGCGTGAGAAAGTTCTAGCTTCCCTGAAGTGTGCTCCTTGGATCTGTCCCAGGACACTATCGAGAAAAATGCCAGTACCCCCTCTTAACATACAACGATCCCACACCCATGCACAGGGAATGGTCGGTTGGTCCATCAGAACTCTTGAAGGGTGAGCTCATACCCGAAGACCTAGGGCCACATAGAGATGGACCCCATCAAGAACCTCCAACCGTTCGGTGCTAACTGCCCGGGAGCGAACCCCAGGTAGATCAAAATATTCTCGGCGATCGGATGGAGTGGGATGCGAAAGCTGTTGGGTTTGTTCCCTTAAACCGTTACTTTATGTATGAGACATTGACATTTTAATATATGGATATCAGTTTTACATTTCAATGTGTATGTTTCTTTCATGAGAAGATTGTTAATCCTTAAGTATCATAGTAAGTAATTCGTGTGTGTATGAGATACATACAAGTGAGATATATTATTCTTTGATACTTAGAACTTATCACAGTGGATGATGAAACTGAATATATCATCAGGTTTACACTGTAGCATGATTAACTACCATTAGATGGAGTGATGAATCTCAATCACCAGAGTTTAGCTCTTGGTTAATATCCTAGTGCTTATAGTGCATTGACGGACTAGAGTTTTCCTATTGACACTCAAGACTGTCAACAATTGATAGGAACTCATAACTTGTATAAGGTACATGTTCTCAATCTTGAGATGATTATGGACACAAACTGTGGTTATGGCTGCTTTGACTTACCAATCAATGAGGTCTATAAAGATCAGCACATGTGTATCTTGGGTATGTCATGTTCATAGGGTTGTATACATATATTGTCAAGATAGAATCTACTCTTTGATGAAGAGTAAGCATTCCCTTGAGAATGTCACCAAGTTGATTAGTGAGACCTATAGTCTTGTTGATAGGTAGCTATCAACATGTTTAGTAATCATGAGAGGTGAATGGAACTCAAGGAATACAAGAAGTAATCATGATTCAGGATGATAGTAACAATTATCTGACTACCTAAATAGATTACGAATGCTAAAGGTAGAGGGACATTAGTACACCAGACAAGTCTAGTTATCGCTTTAGATATGTTCTTTTGTGTTGGAGTTCAGTTATCATTTTATAGTGGAGTAAACGTCAACTGATCAGTTGGTTAGTTTGCTGATCAATAAGTTTGGTCATGGGAATTAACAACTGGTCTGAGCCAACAATAAAGACCGTAGGAGGTCCCACTCTTAGCTCTGCTAGGATGCTTGGAAAGGCATATGAGGCTGATGACAAGATAGGTTCGATCGATAGAAGTTATCTCGATCGATTGAAGTCTTGGAGGGTTCGATCCCTCGAATGTCGTTTGATTGATCGAAGGTTCGATCGATCGAGGCCGCTTCGAGCGATTGAACGTTAGGTCGGTTCTAGGAATCTACAAATAGGGCAACTGCGTCCAGAAAAAAGTGTTCATTGTTTTAATACGCCAGAAGCTTCAGAAACTATTTTAAGAGCTCCTAAACCTTCTCTTCCTCTCTATTAGAGATCCCACCATCTCTAGCCTTTCCAGGAAGCATTCATAGGAGACATAAAGGTGAAGACTACATAGTGGAGACTACTGTACCACCAAGGAAGAAGAATATCATAATTGGGTTCAAGACAACAGGTATAATTCTTGTCCCCTCTTGTTAGTACGCATCTATGGAATTGACGAGTAGTAGATCTTGGGTTACCAATAAGTTTTTATGACTCCATTTTTTCGTTGTGCATTCAAAGTAATTTTACACCTTTTTTTCCCTTCAATTAGTATCAGAGCCAGGATTGTTTGGATCTATAGATGCGTTTTAGAACACTAATTTTGATTTGCATGTTTTTTTAGAGCTATTTTTGAAAGTACATCGTCATAGATCTATTTCTGCACTAATTATGCAGCAGAATACAAATCTATGATTGCATTGGATGCATGATGAATTTGATCGATTGAAGTAGTCTTGATCGATCGAACTTTGTCTGTTCTCAATCGATCGAAAGCGTTTCGATCGATCGAACTATATTTTTGTTCAATCGATTGAATGGTGTTCGATTGATCGAGACTGCCTCTCTCTCTAGGTAATCAGTTTACAGTTTTAAAGATTTTAAAATATTTACTTTAATATTTTTTATTATTCTGTAATTTTTTAAAACCTTTCTATGAAACTGATAGTTCAATCGATCAAACTATTTTCAACCGATCGAAGGTCAATCTATCGAACCTATTTTGATCGATCGTAGTGTGATAGAAAACTATGATGCTATTTTAAGTTCTAATTCAGTATATAAAGAGTTTATATACTATGTGAATTAATTAGGGGTTCCAATAGTTACATATATTTGTTATATATGCATGGTTTGCGTACGACTAACCCTTTTGCAGCAAGATAAGTCTACTATCTCCCATGGCACCAAGAATTTAAAATTCTGTATTTAAAAATGTTTGAGATTGGTGTATGTGGTATTTATTTTGGTTTGGATTTAAGGCATGTGTAACGGGCGCTGCTGCGTCTTCAATCCTACAATGGAAAGGCGCACCGGTTTCCCTAGCCTTTTTACTCTATTGTTGCTATTTCTTTTTCTAGATAAATTGTAATCTTCAAAAGAAGCATAGGTCTAATGTAATAGAATTAGGAAATTCATGAAGATGGAAGAGCAAGCCATTGTCTATGAAGATGGAGCTGGAGGCGATTAAACCAAGAAGGAGGTTCTATGGAGATAGAGCCATGGGAGATAGAGGCATATGAATGACTTCATTTTCAATTCTAGTTTTTTGTTTAATGTGCTTGGTTTGTGATTAGCATTTGATTATATTATTTTTACTTGTATGCACATAAAAAGAGTTTTCTAAAATAAAATTAAAAAAAAACATTTTCAACGCATTAGTAAACATTGGATGTTTATGGGTAATGTGTTGAAACAATTTTTTCAAAATCAAATTTCTTTTCTATCAAATCTAGTGGGAGAGGGTCTTATTAATAACACCCACGATCTTCCATTTATGGTTCATTGTAAGATGAATAGTGCATTATGTGTTACCTCGCCAGGGGTGATCATTCTAGACAGAGGGTACACTACTTATTGGTTACTAGATGTGAACTTCCTATGGATGGGATCAATCAGACGTGTTAGAGGGTGACCACCATACGGAGGTGCTACTTGTGGCGGTTGTGATTGGATCCTAGTTAATGGTACACACTAGCTAAGCTATGGATAAGGGGTCCCACACGGGGTATTATTCAAAAACTTAGGAATCAAAAAGGTTCGAGAGTCATAACTTATTTTGCAAGAGTTGCATAGCGGACAAGTCATGATTAATCAAAAGATCGAGTATTGACCACCACACGGGGGCTTTACTCTTTTGTTTTGATATTTCGGCGACTTTTCTTTAAAATAAGTGTTTTAAGGATTCTTTTATTTCAAGCTGTCAAATTCTGATATCCATATTTATTTTGTCTTTTGATTTTTTTGATAAATCATAATATCGGGATCTAGATGTAGTCCACTTGCCACCATACTCACTCAAAACAAGTTAACTGGAAACAACTACACTGAATGGAAACGTAACCTTGACATCGTGTTAACTGCGGAGGATTACATATATGTCCTCACCACCCCAAGTCCTGAAGAACCCACGGCAAATGCTTCGGCAGCTGCCAAACGCGAGGTCGACAAATGGAAGAAGTCGAATGGAATGGCTCTTTAACACCAATTCCAATCGAACGATTTTGCTAGTGACATTATCACATCCCTGAAAAAGATGTTTGGGGAGCATGGCAGGCCTGCTAGACAAGTAGCCATACAGAAGATAATGAGTTCAAAGATGTCGGAAGGGACTCCAGTCAAGGAACATGTTTTCAAAATGATTGGTTATTTAAACGAGCTGGAGACACTAGGTGCCAACATTGATGCACAAACCCAAGTTGATATGATCCTCAATTCATTGTCGCCTTCATTCGCTCAATTCAAACTTAATTATAATATGAATAAAATGAATTTCTCAATGAGCGAATTAATGAGTTCTTTACTGGTAGCAGAAGGGGTGATCAAACCTGGGGGGTAATGTTCTGAACGTTGAGAAAAGCTCTTCCTCTTCCCGATCTACGCCGAAAGGCAAGAAAGGGAAGAAGAAGGCTGGCACTGGTGGTCCAAGTGTTGGACCGGTCCCTAAGATTGCAAAATCTAAGGGAAAAAGTAAGGGCAAAGGGAAGGTGGGTGGCTAAGGCAAAGGAAAGTGTTTCCAATGTAGTGAGAAGGGCCACTGGAAGAGGAACTGTCCAAAATTCTTAGGTACAAGAGTTTAAGGTATGATTAAATCACATATGATTGAAGTAAGTGTTATTACGGATACTTCAAACACTTGGTGCATTGATTTTGGTGCGACTAACCATATCTGTAATTCGTTGTAGGGGTTCAGATCAACTAGGAAATGCAGTGATGGGGAGATCATGTTGACTCTGGTTCTAGCACAACCGTTTCCACGGTTGCTATAGGAGTAGTAGTTTTAGAGTTTTTGGACAATAAGACAATAGTTTTATCAGATGTACTTTACGTCCCTTTAATGAGACGTAATTTAATTTTAGTTTCAAATTTATGGAATAATGGTTATTCTTTTCATTTTGGAACAGAAGTTGTCATTAAAATAAATAGTTCTTTTATATGTTCTGGTGTTAAAATTAATGGCTTGTATGTAATTACTCCCAATATTTCTAAAGACTCTTGTATGGAACTTAATAACTCAGTGGTAACTATACCATCTAAAAGAAAAGAACTATCCACTAATCCAACAAGGCTTTGGCATATAAGGCTTGGCCATATCAATCTAAATAGGATTGGCAGACTAGTCAAAGAAGGGGTCTTAGGCAATTTGGTTCTTGAACCAATGGAGGTTTGTTAGTCTTGTTTAGAGGGTAAGATGACCAAAAGGCCCTTTACTACAAAGGGTAACAGGACCAATGCATTGTTGGAATTAGTTCATACTGATGTGTGTGGACAATAAATATTAGAGCACAAGGTGGTTATGAGTATTTCATTAAATTTACTGATGATCACTCTAGGTATGGATATGTATACCTGATGTAGCATAAGTCTAAAGCCTTTGAAAATTTCAAAAAGATTAGGGCTGAAGCGGAGAAGCAATTAGGAACACATATCAAGGCCATTCGATTTGATCAAGGTGGCGAGTACCTCTCTAATGAGTTTTTTGGTCACCAAGTATAGAATGGGATTCTGTCACAGTTGACTGCACCTGGTACGCCTTAGCAGAATGGTGTAGCAGAGAGAAGGAACTGGATTCTTTTGGACATGACTCGGTCAATGATGAGTTATTCGGAGTTGCCATTATTCCTTTGGGGTTAAGCTTTGGAAACCGCTGAATACATACTAAATCTAGTACTAAGCAAATCTATTCCCAGGACACCATGAGAGATGTGGATTGGGCGCAAGCCTTCTTTGCAACATCTCTAGATATGGGGGTGTCCAGCACATGTGTTGAAAGGAAAGATGAGCAAGTTAGATTCTAGATCGGAAGTATGTTACTTTATAGGGTATCCAAAGGGTACTTATGGATGATATTTTTATGATTCAAGAGAATAGAAAGTGTTTGTTTGTACAAATGCAATTTTCTTGGAGGATGATTATATCATGAACCATAAACCTAAGGGAAGGATAGATCTGAGAGAGATAAAAGGAGAGCCCTCAGTCCAACCCGTAGTTGATAACGATGTAAATCAAGAAAATGCCACTCCTTCACCCATTTTCACACCGGTACCTCGTCGTAGCGGGAGGATTATCAGCCAGCCTTATAGATACATGTTCTTAGGAAAAGTTTTTGAAGCTGTCTCCATAGAATCTGAATCTGACCCTACCATATATGAAGAGGCAATTGCTGATGTAGACTCAGCTCATTGGGTTAAAGCTATGAAGGCTGAACTGGAATCTATGGATTCTAATCAGGTCTAGGATCTTATAAAACTTCCAGCCAATATTAAACCCATTGGCTGTAAGTGGGAAAAGAGGATATGATGGAAAGGTTGAGATCATTAAGGCTAGACTTTTAGTGAAAGTTTATACTCAGAAGGAGGGCATTGACTTTGAGGAACCTTCTCGCCAGTAGCCATGCTCAAGTCCATCAGGATACTCTTATCCATTGTTGCATGCCTAGATTATGAGATATTGCAGATGGACGTAAAGATTGCATTCCTGAATGGCAATCTTGAGGAGGACATCTATATGCCACAGCCAGAAGGGTTCATAGCTGGTCAGAAAGGTAACTTGGTATGTAAGTTGCAAAAGTCCATTTATGGGCTTAAACAGGCATCTAGGAGTTGGAACATCCGATTTGGCCAAGCGGTCAAGTCATTTGGTTTCATACAGAATTTGGATGAGCCTTGTGTATACAAGAAGTGTGAAGGAAAAGTGGTGGCTTTTCTTGTGTTTTACGTTGACGACATTCTACTTATTGGGAATGATGTAGCGGTATTGTCAACGGTCAAGGTTTGGCTAGCTAGTACTTTCAATATGAAGGATCTTGGAGAAGCGAGCTATATTCTTGGGATAAAGCTCTTTCAGGATCGTAAGTAAATGATAATGGGATTATCTCAAGCCAGTTATATCGAGAAAGTGCTAACTAGGTTTTCTATGGACAATTCAAAGAAAGGTTTGTTACCTTTTAGGCATGCTCTAGCATTCTCCAAGAACCAGTGTCCTAAGACACAAGAGGAATGGAATCGCAAAGCAGGAATTCCCTATGCTTCAGTAGTGGGAAGTCTCATGTATGCGATGTTGTGCACTAGACTGGATATTTGCTTTGCCGTAGGCATGGTCAGTAGGTATCAATCGAATCCAGGTCTAGAGCAGTGGACAGCCGTTAAGCACATTCTTAAATACTTGAGAAGGACTACAGATTACATGCTTATGTATGACGGTAGTGAGTTAATTCCAGTGGGATATACTGACTCGGACTTTATGTCAGATAAAGATTAGAGGAAGTCGATGTCCAGTCATCTCTTTACCTTAGGAGGTGGTGCTGTTAGTTGGAGGACCATTAAGCAGAAATGCATTACAGACTCAACTACAGAAACTGAGTATGTGGCTGCTTGTGAAGCCGCAAAGGAAGCTATTTGACTCAAGAAGTTCCTTTTGGAGCTCGAGGTGGTACCAGCGTCACTATCACCTATTACGCTTTATTGTGATAATAGTGGGGCAGTGGCTCAGTCCAAGGAGCCAAGGAACCACGAAAAGGAAAAGCACATAGAGCGGAAATATCATCTTATTCGAGATATTGTTCAATGTAGAGATGTGACTGTAACCAAGATTGCCACCGCTGACAATCTTGCTGATCCGTTTGCAAAGGCCTTACCATAGAAGGTCATTGATTATCATCTAGATAGTCTAGATCTCAAATGTAATCCTGTATGGTTGTGAGTGCAAGTGGGAGTTTGTTGGGTTTGTGCCCTCAAACCATTACTGTATATATGAGACATTGACATTTTAATACATAGATATCAGTTTTACATTTCATTGTTTATGTTTCTTTCATAAGATGATTGTTAATCCTTAAGTATCATAGTAAGTAATTCATGTGTGTATGAGATACATACAAGTGAGATAAGAATTACTATTCTTTGATACTTAGAACTTGTCACAGTGGATGATGAGGCTGGATATCTCATCAGGTTTACACTATAGCATGATTAACTACCATTGGATGGAGTGATGAATCTCAATCACCAGAGTTTAGCTTATAGTTAATATGCTAGTGCTTAGAGTGCATTGATAGACCTAAGTTTTGCTATTGACACTCAAGACTGTCAACAATCGATAGGAACTCATAACTTGTATAAGGTACGTGTTCTCAATCTTGAGATGATTATGGACACAAACTGGGAATATGGCTGCTTTGACTTACCAATCAGTGAGGTCTATAAATGATCAACACTTGGGTATCTTGGGTATGTCATGTTCATAGGGTTGTGAACCTATATTATCTAGATAGAATCTACCCTCTGATAAAGAGTAAGAATTCCTTTGAGAATGTCACCAAGTTGATTATTGAGAAATGCAGTCTTGTTGATAAGTAGTTATCAACATGTTTATTAATCATGAGAGGTGAATGGGACACAAGGAATACAAGAAGTAATCATGATTCAGGTTGACAGTAACGGTATCCGACTACTTGAATATGATTACGAATGCTGAAGGTAGAGGGACATTAGTACACCTTATAAGTCTAGTTATCTGTTCGGATATGTTCTTTTGCGTTGGAGTTTAGTTATTTTTTTTTATAGTGGAGTAGACGTTAACTGATCAGCTGGTTAGTTTGCTGATCAAAGAGTTTGGTCATAGGAATTAACAACTGGTCTGAGCCAATAATAAAGAGCCTAGGAGGTCCCACTCTTAACTATGCTAGGATGCTTTGAAATTAAGGCATATGAGGCTACTATCAAGACAGGTTCGATCGATCAAAGTTGTCTCGATCGATTGAAGTCTTGGAGGGTTCGATTGCTCGAATGCGGTTCGATCGATCGAAGGTTCGATCGATCGAGGCCACTTTGAGCAATTGAACATTAGGTCAGTTCTGGGAATCTATAAATAGGGCAGCTGCGTCCAGAAAAAAGAGTTCGTTGTTTTAATAAGCCAAAAGGTCTCTTCCTCTCTATTAGAGATCCCATAATATCTAGCCCTTTCAGGAAGTATTCATAGGAGACATAAAGGTGAAGACTACCTAGTGGAGACTGCTGTATCACCAAGGAAGAAGCATATCAGAATTGGGTTCAAGACAAGAGGTATAATTCTTATCCCCTCTTGTTAGTACGCATCTATGGAATTGACGAGTAGTAGATCTTGGGCTACCAATAAGTATTTAGGACTCAATATTTCCATTACGCGTTCAAAATAATTTTCAACCTTTTTTTCCTTTCGGAAGCCAAGCATGAGGGCATCCTTATAGAGAGTTACAAAGCTCAACTGGTGGAGGTGAGCCCCGCCGGTGTGTACGGCTAAGGAACAATGATCAGGAATGGCGTACCTTTCCCTATGCCTCTAAGATCTTGGGTACGCAACATGGAAGGGATAAACTCGCAGGCAAATGCCACTTTAGGACTCTCCAGGACTGGCGCGTCGTCGCTTGAGCCCCGAGAGATGGAGGCTACTAGGGTCTCCTGACCCACCTTATCGTCTGACACCTGGTGGGAACCCTACCTGCACTGTGCTAGTCGGATGGGGACGCAGAAGGAAGGTCTACACTTGTCTCCGGGGTCCCTGACCATGAGTGCTCATCCTTTGATCGGGAAGACGAGTCAAAGCCAGAATGGCACATCTCTAAAGCTCCTATGACTGGGTGAGGGAATAAACGACGGCCTAGGTAGGGGTCAAGGACTCCAAACCTGAGGTACAGGGGAGGTAAGGTAACTATCCTAAAAGGCAAGGTGTACAAGGTCTTCAGAGTAAGGTGGCACTCGATCAGGACTAATCCCGGACAACCCAATCGGTTTAGTTGCCCTGTTGTGCTACTTGACTTGAAGAGGGAGATGAACCTAAGAAAGAAAAAGTCCCACTCCCTCTCAAACCCTAGTGGATTCCTACTTTCTAGCCTAACGCAGGAATGAGAAGAAGAGAAGGAGAGGAAAGTATGATAAATTACAAGGTTGGGAAAGTGAAGACTTAAATGCGCATAAAGGGCACGGGAATCTTGGTCGGCAGTTTTGTTTTCTCTCAAACCGCTTGGTATTCTCTTTCTCTGAACAGCAAGAATGGAAGAAAAGCACAAGTGCCCTTTATATATGCAGCGTGAACGGTCCAGATCAGATCAGATCCAACGGCTAAGATGTTTTCCTGCCTAAACCACTTGACAGTTGTCTCCTCGACCACGTGGAGCGATGCCTTAAAAGGTGCGCGCATTGAATGTACGACATGACAATTCGGTTACGATGCAATTGTCCAGTTATACTAATACTGGCCTCGTTGGACCATGACCAGACCAATCATTCCTTGACATGTGGCGACTACCAGCCCCAGATCCCCGGGGTGACCGTTCAGTCCAAACCCCGGCTGACCAAGTTGGCGGGTCTGGTCCCGAGTAATACCCCTAGGAGGGTCTTGAGCGGTCAACTGAGTTTCATAGATTTTCAATCCTTATCTGATGGAGCATCACATCAACCTCGAAAATGGGGGGCAGTTGATAGGTACAAAAATATCAGGTAGAAGTCAAACTTCCACTTTAGCAAGTAAACGCCAGGTCATCCGGAATGGGCGCTTGCTACTCAACTATCCCCGGTTGCCCGACCAAGATTGCCCGGTCTGGGCCCACAAGTCAAGTTACAATGCAGACTGTCCCATAGTGGGCGCAGCCAGGTTACGTGCCGTGACTTGCTCTACAAGATTCTGGATGGTCGCCTAACTCAATTCGGGGACTAATGGAAAGTGCAAGTTATTTTCTAATCCACTTAGGAAACTCCCACGATTTGTATAAATTAGTTGTAATTAGATTAGGCTTCCTAATCTAGGTCACTTACCTTGTGCGAGTAGGTCTCTTGTATCTATAAAAGAGACCACTCACTCCCGCTAAAGGGGATCGTATTCTTATCTCAGAAGAATAGCAATATATATCTCATACGCATATACCCGGCCGATTTTCGAGTAGTGCCATCTTCTTTGTTGGTTCACCAAGAAGCCGCTTGGTGATTTGTTAGTACAAGTGCTCCGACACACGCGTGGACGTAGATCTCCTAGTTAACGTGGTCGAACCACATACAAACTTTCTTTGCCTTCATTTTCTTGTTCTTACTCTCATAACAATTTTTAGCATCATCATTTACTTATGTTTTAAAACTGTTTTTGAATTTTATTTTAGAAAAACTTATCTTACATGCATGTGGTAACAATACATAAAATTCTAATCACAAACAAGTATGTAAAACAAAAAACTAAAATGAAATAAAGATATTCAAAATGCCTCTATCTCCCATGGCTCTATCTTCATAGATCCATCTCTTGGTTTGGTCACCTCCGGTTCCATCTTCATGGACATTGGTTTTCTTCTCCAACTTCATGGACTATCTTATTCTATTACATTGCCCTATGCTTCTTTCGAAGCTTACAATTTATCTAGAAAAATAAATTGACAAGAAATAGGCTAGGGAAACTGATCCGACTTTCCTTTTCGTAGGAATGAAGTCACAGTGCCCTTTACATATGCCTTATAAACCAAACCAAAATTAAAATACACCAATCACAAATTATAGTAAAATAAATGTCTTGGTGCCATAGGAAACAGTGGTCTTATGCTTGCTACAGAAGGTTACATATACACATTTCCATGCACATATATAACAAAATGTCTTTTGGAACCCCTAACTGTATCACATATTCTATAACAACTTCATGGATAGATTATTACTTTAACACATCTTTTCTTCTCTGTCCAATCCAATCGATTGAAGTAATTTCAATCAACTGAACATAGTTTAATTAACTGAAATAGAAAGTTCATAACAGTATTTAAAATTTTCCAGAAAGGTAAAAACATTAAAATAAATATTTTTTTAGATTTTTAAAACTGTGAGAACTCAGGACAGAGAAAACCCTTTCAATCGATCAAACTTAGTTCAATCAATTGAAACACTTTCAATCGATTGAGCTAGTTTAATCGATTGAACTTAGTGCAGTCTCAATTGATTGAAATACTTTAAATTGATTGAAACTCCTATGTATCCAATACAATCACAGATTTGTTTTCTACTACAAAACTGTTGCAGAAATAGATCTGTGACAATGCAGTTTCAGAAAAAGTGCTAAAACATACATGCAAATCAAACTAGGGTTCCAAAAATGCTTCTATAGATTCAAATAAGTGTGGCTCTGATACCAATTGATGGATTTAGATTTTGAAAAACTTAAGTAACATGCACAAGTTCAAAACTTTTATTAGCATGCGAGATCTACTTCTTATCGATCTATAGATGCATAGAGACAAGAGTATACCTTTAGGTCTTGAACCCAATTCAGATTATGTCTTCTCCCTTTAGTGTGCAACAACTTCTTCCAGAAAATATTTACCCTTATGTCTCCTTGAACACTTCCCAGAGAAGCTAGGGTTTGTAGGAACCCTAATAGAGAGATAGGAGGGCTTAGAGAGCTTCTAAAATGTCTGAACTTTTTGAGAGAAGAAAAACGACGAGCTGTATTTTCTGTCTCGCAAGTCCTCCTATTTATAAGTTTTCAAACTAACTTTTGGTTTCAATCAATTGAAACACTTTCAATCGACTGAACTGACTTTCAATCGATTGAAACATTTTCAATCGATTTATTCCACTTCAATCGATTGAAACATTTTCAATCGATTAAATGGGCCCAGTCTCTAATCAATTGAAACATTTTCAATCGATTAGTTCACCTCTACCTGCCTTTCCAAGTATCCTTGTGGAGCTAAGAGTAGGAACTCCAAGGTTCTTAATTATTAGCTCAGACCAATTGCTAATCCCTATGATCAAACTCTTTGATCAAAGAATTAACCAACTGATCAGTTAACGTTAACTCCACTAAATAACGATAACTGCACTCCAATGTAAAAGAACATATCCGAAGTGGTAATTTGACTTGTATTATTGTACTAATCTCCCTCTACCTTCAGCATTCCCAATCATATTTACGTAGTCGGATAAATTGTTACTGCCAACTTGAATGATGATTACATCTTCCATTCCTTGAGTTTCATTCACCTCTCATGATTCCCAAACATGTTGATAACTACTTATCAACAAGACTGTAGTTCTCAGTAATCAACTTGGTGATATTCTCAAGGGAATGCTTACTCTTTATCAAAGGGTAGATTCTATCTTGACAATATGTGTTCACAACCTTATGAACATGACTTACCTAAGATACCCAGGTGTTGATTTTAAAGACCTCGCTAATTGGTAAGTCAAAGCAGTCATATCAATAGTTCGTATCCATAATTGTCTCAAGATTAAGAACACGTACCTTATACTAGTTATGAGTTCCTATCGACTATTAACAGCTTTAGATGTCAATATGAAGGCTCATGGTCGGTCAATGCACTATAAGCATTAGCATATTAACTAAGAGTCTCACACTCTAGTGATTAAGATTCATCACTCCATCTAATGATAGTTAATCATGCTATAGTGTATACCTGATGAGATATCTCATCTCATCATCCACTGTGACGAATTCTAAGTATCAAAGAATAGTAATTCGTATCTCACATTTATGCATCTCATACATACATAAATTACCAACTATGATACTTAAGGATTACAAACAATCATCTCATGAAACATACGTAATGAAATGTAAACTGATATCCATACATAAAATGTAAATGTCTCATGCATATTGTAATGCTTTGAGGGCACAATCCCGACACACACAAGATTCCCAAACCTTAGTAAACCTAATTAGTATCATAATAACACTGATACAAGACACTTCCCATGTACCCAAACTACATTAAATAAAATGAATGATAACCCAAACGGTTCATGACATCTACGTTAACTAATGTTACAAACATTAACCCATTACTCCTAATGTTACTACATTGCGGCGTCCCATTATTTCTTATTACAATAGTATTGCATACAGGGGATCACAAAATAGTATTTATCAACTAAGTAGTTTATAATATAACTAAAAGGAATTATCAACATTCTATAACTACCAATCGACTGAGACAAGAATCCATTCAATTAAGATAAAAGCAATAATAATCGATTGGAAAAAAGTCCAATCGATTAGGTCTCAATCAATACCAAATGATTGCATAAAATGGTAATCAATTGGGTCAACAAATACACCAAATGATTGGAAAACGTCTTAATCGATTGGTACTATGTTTTCTTGACATAGACTAGCAATCTAGCAACAAATATTAGGGAAGGACATATAATGCATCTTTCCTTCTCTTTGAATATATATAAACATCAATATAACATTACCCAGTGAGTTTAAAACTCAACTAAGAGTTGTAGGGTGTGTTTAGGTATTTGGAAAAGCTTGGTCCAAGCTTTAATGGCCTCTCTCTCTCTCTCTCTCTCTCTCTCTCTCTCTCTCTCTCTCTCTCTCTCTCTCTCTCGCGCGCGCTCTCTCTATCTTCCTTCTTTGTTTGCCTGCTTCCTTTTCTTCCTTCTCTTTTCTATTTTCTCTTCTTTCTCTTCTCTTCTAGTTCTTCCTCTTTAGCCCATAGTGAGTGTGTGTGTGTGTGTACGAATATGTATGTATAGATATATCTGAGCGTATATATATTAACAAAACTCTGTATCTAAAATAGTTCTAAAAACTCAAAAATGGCCAGAAATATGCCATATATATAGGCTACTAATGAATCACATGGCCACTCTACAGCCAACTAAGAGAATCAAACTCTGATAATGCCAATCAATTGGCAAAACTTCCAATCAATTGGGGTAGGTAGGAGATGCACAATCAAATGGGCAAGGGTGCCAATGGGGGTAAGTATTAATTACTCCAACCCATTAAATTCAAATGATTGGTGATAGGTACAAGTGTGCCAATCGATTGGTAAAGTTACCAATCCACTAGGAAATGGGATAAGGTAATCGATTGGTAACATGGTCCAATTGTTTGGGACACAAAGTTCAGCAATCGTAGGGTAAAACTCATATATACATTAAAGTAGTAATACAAGGTCTTATTTATTAATATACATTCAAAAATACAGGGTATTACATCATCCACCACTTATCAAAAGATTTCGTCCCCAAAATCTGAAGTAAGCAGGGTAAAAACAAAAATGAAAACTTCTCTCGTATCTCTGACTCTGGTTCCCATGAAGCTTCTCCTTCATCGTGGTATTTCCACTGAATCTTCACAAGCGAGATGTCCTTATTTCTGAGTTTCTTCACTCCTCGATCTAGGATTAGCACTGGTCCTTCATTGAATGTCTTGTTCTCGTTCACTTCGATGTCTTCAAAGTTGATTTCGTGCGCTGGGTTATGGGCACACATCCTCAACATGCTGATATGAAAAATGTTGTGCACTTTTGACATCTTTAGTGGCAATGCAAGTTTGTATGCCACTTTTCCCACGTGTTCAAGAATTTTGAACAGTATGATGATTCGCGATAATAGCTTTCCTTTCTTCTAACCAAATCTCACGATACCTCAAACTGGAGAAATTTTCAGTAGTACGTGATCTCCAATAGCAAACTCTAAGTCTTTGTGGTGTTTGTCAGCATAGTTTGTGTCTGGATTGTGTTGTCTTCATCTTCTCTTTCACAATCTTAATATTCTCACTGGTTTCTCGAATCATATATGGCCCAAGAAGTTGAGTATCTCCAATTTCGATCCAACATAATGGAGATCGACAGGGTCTTCCATATAAAGCTTTGAACGGTGCATACCTATGCTCGTGTAATAACTATTTTTCATGCCCCAGATTAGACCAAAAATTGGAAAAATTCAAAATTTTCTTTTTGGATCCGTGGACACGTGGCTAGTTGGTGATCACCTGTTTGTCCTCAAATATAATAATAAAAGGAAGCATAATAATAATGGGCATGCATCTTGTTTAATCGCAAAATACATATTAAATATGAATAGGTCTTACAAATCTATATATTACAAACCCTCATAATCCAAAAAGAAATAGAGATAAACAACATAGTTCCGTGATGTCTAGTGTCACTAACACCAACAGTCAATAGAATTGTTACAACATGATAGAAATATAAACAGAAGACTATGGAATGCAATCTTCAACTAACAAAGCCATAGCTATCTGTCACGCCCCGAAACAGCAAAAATAGAGAAAAATAAAATTTTCTTTTTGGGTCTGTAGGAAAATGACTGGTGAAGTTATTGAATTGTCCACACCATATAGTTCTAGACAATCGAAAGTAAGGAAAATGGTAATAAACCATCTGCATAATAAAACATACTAGTTATTACATCAGAGTTCTAAAAGCAAAAATACTAAAACATTATGGCAACATATGCCCGATTACAAAAACGTAATAAAAAGTCTGATGGAACGATAGAACTAATATCTATCTAGTCTTCAACTGGTGTAGATGTAATCTGTCATGCCCCGAAGTACCAAAAATAGGGAAAAATAAATTTCCTTAATGGGTTCATAGACACGTGACTGCATGTAAATGTCACCGGATTGTCCAAAAATGCTTAAAACAATAATATAATACGGGAAAGTGACTAAGTTCAGCGGAAACAAGAATCTAAACATTCAAGTCTTACATGATTAGTATATTACAGACTAAAAGATATCCAAAAGATAGATATTACAAGCTCAACTAAGCTATTACATCATTAAACATATTAATAACAGAACTATGATAAAAGAAAAACTCCAAGATCTTCAGCTGGCGAAACCATAGCCTTCCTCGTAGTAATCTTCACCAGCATAGTCTTTAGTAGTAAAATCTGTATCTTGATCATAGCCAGGTCCGTTTGGACCTGCAAAGGCTAGACGTGGAAGGTCCAGCGGCATGAAAAGCCGTTAGCGGTTAAGCTAAGTGAGGGTCCCCTTAAGATTACCACCACCAAGGTAAGTTATTCATCATCTCTTCTTATTTCTCGAAACCATACCTCGTTCATCATTTCTTATTCTCGATACTATGTCTCGTTCGTCATTTCTTATTCTCAACACCATGTCTTATTTAAACACAATCATTCCCTTTGAAACTTAAAGCAGAATTGAACTGACCGATGACATTGACTGAAAGAAGACTTAACTCCAAACGCATTTACTGGTCAAGAAAGAACAACACTCAACAATGAATAGTTAATTGTCGCCCAACTGGCACTCAAACTGTCGCCCAATCGCCAACTGGAATTCAAACTGTCGCCTAAATGGCATAAGAGTGCGGGACATTAACAATCTCTTGGTCGAACACGTCATGCCGATCCTCAGGTCGTCCGCACATTACCGAACACGTCACGCCGATCCTCAGACCAAGGGTACGGGAAATTAATAATCACTTGGACGAACACGTTATGTCGATCCTCAGGTCACCCGTACATAACCGAACACATCATGCCGATCCTCAGTCCAAGGGTACAAAACATTGCACAACTCCTGCGGGATATTCACATTCACTTGGTCGAACACGTCATGCCGGTCCTTAGGTCACCCGCACGACCAAACACGTCATGCCGATCCTCAGACCAAGGGTACAAAAAACTAATCAACTACTTTAACGAACACGTCATGACGATCCTCAAGTCATCCGCACTTGACCGAACACGTCATGCCGATCCTTAGATCAAGGAACAAAACATAACTCACCAATCGACTCCATAGAATGAGACCAACTTTGCAAGAATTATTCAAACACGACACGAAAGTTCACGAATCAACTTTGACCGGTAGTCACCCGACTAGAAACGAAACCGAACGTCCCTTATTCGCATTAAATCTGTTATTGAAGGTTTTATCATTATTTTTCACGTTCGTACGTTTCGTAGTTTAGTTCATTAATATCATCCATTTATAACCGTTAATATTTCGCTATACGTCCGACATTCCGTTTTACCTCTCAATATACTAACGATGGAAACTTTTCTGATCACTTATTAACGCAATAATCGTTTTGTACAACATACTTAAAGCTTGGGTATGAGCTTTCCAATGATCATTAAACTATATTCATAACAATGGGAAAACATAGCACGTAGCTCATGGATTTAATACCAATAAACATATAGATGAAACCCTGGATTTATAACATGGATTTAATACCAATAAACATATAGATGAAACCCTTAGCATACTCATCTATGCGATAGCACTACCATAGCACAAGATTTTCATAACAGTACAGGTACATGAAACTAGCATCAACAATCAATATCATGCATAAACAAAACATCATACAAAAAACTACACAATCTGCCAGGATACATTTTCACTGTGTTGACTGAAACAATATGATTTATTTGGGCAAGATAAATTGCTTTGTAGATCAATCTCAAAACTAGAACATTATAGGTATTTGGATCATCTTCATGTATAGAAAATTCTAGCTTCAATTACATTTTTGAGCTGCTCAAAATATTTATTTTACTTAGACATTTCTATATTTTGGACTGCTTTGTCCCAGATTTATAGCACTGCATTGTACGTGACTTTTACCTATGAAGGAATCATTTTTAGACTAGGCCATACAACAGTTATTTGTAGATAAATGAGTTAAATTTCTCCACAAATAAACCTAGCCTAATTCAGATTTTTGAGCTACTCCAAACGTTCATTTTACTAAACTATGTTCTGCTGAAAGTTTCTGTTTCCCAGATTTATAACACTGCGTTGTACATGCATTTCACCTATGAAGGATTGATTTCTAGACTGAGCTATAGAAGAGTTATTTGTAGATAAATGAGTTAGCTTTTCCACAAAAAACCTAGCTTAATTCTGATTTTTTAGCTCCTCAAAACATTCATTTTACTAAACTACATTTCTGCTGGAAGTTTCTGTTTTCCCAGGTTCATAACACTATGTTGTACATGCATTTCACCCATTAAGGATTGATTTCTAGACTGAGCTGTAAAAGAGTTGTTTGTTGATATATGAGTTAGCTTTCTTCACAAAAAAACCTAACTTAATTCGGATTTTTGAGCTGCACAAAACATTCATTTTACTAAACTACATTCTGCTGGAAGTTTTTGTTTCTCAGATTTAAGGATTTGTCTTGCATGTCATGAAAACTTCAACACAACAACATCAAACTCCTACTAAGCATTAATACATGCTATATATGTTCTAAATTGAGTTAGATTACTCACAATTACTCATAATTTACTCATAATTCACTCACTATTTACTCACCAAAGTTTGCAAGTAAGCTTGATGTTGTTCTTGAGCTTGATGGAGCTTGAACTTCAACTTCAATGGTGTCAGCTTCTTCTTCTCCTATATGAACTTATAACTCTAGCTCTATTTTATTTACTTAAGTCCAGATTATAAGAGACAAAGTGTGTCAATTGTGTGCATGTTCATGTTATATATAGAAAGTGCATTAGGTTAGGTGTCATTTGCATGTTATATGCATAGGACATGTGTCCAAGTTCCTTTTGGTCAGGTGGTAAGGTTCTTGGGTGTACTACCCAAGAGGTTTAGTGTTCGAGTCATGGGGAGCGTGGCCACTGGAGTATTCACCCGGCGCCTCCAGGCCTCGGGGGATTAGTCGAGGTGCGCGCAAGCTGGCCCGGACACCCCCGATTACCAAAAAAAAAAAAGAAAAAAAGACATGTGTCCAAAGTGATTTCATGTGGTTGCTACATGGCTGGCCATGTGGGGCCCATCTCGGGTTGTGTATCACTTTCTCGGTTTACGTGCATAAGTTCCTCAGTATACTTGTCGGTCTCGATTTACGTGCAAACGGGTATTGTTTCTAATATCCGGGTCCGGGTACGAGACTACGTTAATTCTTATTACGGCCGAGTCGGTACAGTTACTACAGTCTATATGATAATACTACAAAACGTTCATACCGACACATAATTAAAATAATAATATAATAATATAGTCGGTCCAATACAGAAATTCAAAAAACTGATAATATTAATGAAAAGAAAATTACAGGTGTTACATCTTCCACCACCTATTAAAGGATTTCGTCCTCGAAATCAGAGCTTATCTAGGTACAAAACAGAAAAGGATATTTCTCTCGCATCTCTGATTCCATTTCCCACAAAGCTTCTCTTTCATCGTGATGATTCCATTGAACTTTCACAAATGGGATCTCCTTGTTCCTTAGCTTCTTGGTTTCTCGACCCAAAATCTTGATGGGTCTCTCTGTGTAAGACATGTTTTTATTCGCCTCAATGTCCTTGAAGCCGATTACATGTGGCATCGCGCCCTGATGATACTCCTTCAACAAACTGATGTGAAAAAGATTGTGAATACCTGATAACCTTGGTGGCAACATTACTAATTTCTAATATCCTACGTGGAATTTTTAGAGAAATTCAGGTGCAACATCTCTAGCCACCTTATCAGAGGATTTCATCCTCAAAATCTAGAGTTTGCTAGGTCTTAGAAAGTACAAGGTACTAATCATATCTCAGATTTTAAGGTTGTGAGGTTCCCACTAGCTAACTAATCAGACCTTCTCACAAATTCTTTCAAACGTCCAAACTTCTTTGCTAAAACAATGCCAAGCGAAATTCAAAGTTCTGACATTGAATATGGCACCTTTGGTCTTTCGTCTTGTTCAATGCTGGGATTAATTTGATGATCTGCGAGCTCTCTTTTGGGACCTTCTTTGTGGTGGAACCATGTTTTGAACTTGTTCTGGACAATCTTTGTGCATACGTCTAGTCTTTCCATGATTAAAGCACTACGGCTATCAACTTGTGGGCTGTTTCGGTGCTTTTCATTCTTTGGAGTGATGTCCAGATATTCCACAGCCATCGCAGATATCACGTTGCTTTGGATGTGTCTGAACGACAGTTTGATTAACTTTCCTTTCATTGTTTCTTTGCCTCTTGTGATGATTCTTAATGTATCCAGAGTTTTCCTCAATGATTGTGGACTGCATTCGAGTAGTTGTTCGTGATACTGGTTTGTTTCTTCTGCGTCTTTAATCGGGCAAGATTCTTACCTCTCAACTTTTGGATGCAATGGTTGAGAAGTCTAGATGGTCTCACGATTGCCTTCTATAACTTGTAGGGGTCGTTGCATCCTTTTAAGCGTGTTATTGTGATTGAGTTCCTTTGCGTGTCAACATGAAATCATAAGGATAATTGATCTAACGCAACCAATGGTAGAAAATAGTGGGTCTACTCAAAAGGAGTTAAATCAGAAAGATGAATATAATTACTCAGCCTTACATTGTTTTAATTTATAACGTGCGCAGGGTCAGAGATGCATTTCTTCAGCGTGTTGATGGAACATCGATGTTGTAAACCCAAAATGTGTCTTCTCTTGGTAGGCCCTATGCGATCTGATCATTGGCTTGAAGGTGGAATGCAGTACTCATCTTCACTAATGTTCGCGGTGCGAGTCGTTTGTTGTTATTGAACGTGGTCGATAGCAGCAGTCTATGAGGTCGTTTGATCTGTTGAAGGTATGTTCTATTCTTGCGTCTTCCATCGCCTCGGGTTAAGTTAATATCTCATGTGCTCCTTGTAGTAGGGCTGACCTTGGTAGTGTAGCAGGTTGTGGCTTGAGTGGTCTCAAAAGCAATTCTGAATGGGCGATATGGAGGTGTCTAAACAACTCATTTCCATAGTCACTTACGCTAGTGCCATCAGCGGTCTTCCACAAGCCTTGTATCAGTCTTCCAAATACACCCGGGGGATCGATCTCCTTAGATATTATGTTGCTTAGCCTTCCGGACTAGTCCTCAGTTATTTGAGATGATTCATCTATTGCAGAGATCGAGAAGATTCTTGCGTGTCTACTTATGAGTTTGTGTCTATAAGGTTTCTATCATACCTTATGTAAAGCAATCATAACCTGTTATAATTCACATTATGGTTATCATCATAATCCCGGCAACTAGAATATGATGATTGAAGCAATTGAACAGATTGACCCAAAATGAAGCCGAAGCCGAATCCGAAAAGGCATGTGAATCTTCACAGATAGAAGTATAATAGTAGAATGATGTGATCCATTCAAGAATAAAACGTAAATCTAACAATAATTGTATGACTGATTACTATGGAAGTAATCGTAGTATCTCAAGATTTGTAGGAAATGAAAGTAACTAATGGCATAAGGCCTTGAATGAAATAAGATTGAGGTATTTCATAAGTGAAATATTCTAAACAAAACCCTAGTGATAAAGAATAATGTAGCAACTGAGAGAGACAATAAGAGGTCAAGATGTACAGGGAGTACAACGTTTTTGAGTTCCTAACAAGAACAAGAACAAAGTACTTATTTAGAATTATTTCAAATGAAATGAACTTGTAAGAATTTGCTCAAGGGATAATAAGTCAAAAAGAATGACTTTGCAGTATTAGTAATCAAATTTATTTAGAATAATCTCAAAGACAATGAACTTTCAAGATTTTAGTTCAAAGAATAATAAGTCAAAAGAATGACTTTCCAGTACTAGTGATCGAACTTGTTCTCAAAAGAATTTGTCAAGAATCGGATGATCAAGGTACATACTCAAGAATTGTTGACTGGGGAATTTCTAAAAATTCAAGGAAATGAATTACTTATCAAGGAGTGTATCACAATAATTATTGACGGTAGTTGGAGCCACTTTACAAAATATATAGATACCATTTTCAAAAGAAATGGCCATTAGAATAGAAGGCATCGATTTACTCAAAAGGAGTGGAATGAGCAGAAAGGATATAACTATTTACTATGATACTCCCTTACCATATCTAAGGTAAAATTTTCCTCTCTTATTATCTATAACAGGTCCTCTAAGAACTCCTCCTCAGGGTCCTCCTCCTTCTACTTGATGTCAGCTGGATCTGCTTCGTGGTTCTGCTTAGGCATCGGTATCATCTTGTCCCCGTCAACTGGTGGTGTTGGATGGTTGTATACATCATCCCCTGCTCTCTGAAGATCGTCCGCTGGGTCAACCTCCTCGATCGGCTTGTCGTCGCTACTTGCCGAATCGTCCTCAATTATCAGGTCATCGTCTTCATCTGTGTCGCCACCATCAGATGGGTCATCTGCTGAGTGGGCACTGCCTACAGAATCCTCTCCACTTGCTATGTCGTCGTTGCTATCTGTATTTATGGGATCTGAATCGACATCTGGCTCTGGTATGAGCTTGGGAGAGAATGGTGGTGCTGGTGCTGCCAGGATAATCAGGAAAAGTATATCATTGTATAATGCCTCATCCTGGGCCATGTTGATAAGCTCTTGATGAATGAGTATGGTAGTCTTTGAAGCATGGATCGACTTGGGCTGAACTCGATCCGGATACTGCAATGTATCGGTAAGCACAGCTCTCCGTATATCCTCCTCCAAGATATGCCTCGCCCTCTAGCAGATCCCCTGTCGATATAGTACTGGGTTGGCAGGCTAGATAAGACCATCGAGAATATAGTGCCCTCTAAAATTATCGAGAACGAAGATCGGCTCTATAGTCCTGCAAGAGGAGCTAACTTAGCGTCAGTACTAATACGAGGTAAATCATAGGCTCATGACTTAAGGTGTAGGACAATCAGTGAGCGCGTCTAAACCTAAGGCTCTGATACCAAAAATCCCTGTCACGCCCCAAAGTACAAAAAATAGGGAATAATAAATTTCCTTTATGGGTTCGTAGACACGTGACTGGTTGTGAATGTCACCGGATTGTCCAAAAATGCTTAAAACAATAACATAATACGGGAAAGTGACTAAGTTCAGCGGAAGCAAGAATTTAAACATTCAAGTCTTACATGATTAGTATATTACAGACTAAAAGATATCCAAAAGATAGATATTACAAGTTCAACTAAGCTATTACATCATTAAACATATTAATAACAGAACTATGATAAAAGAAAAACTCCAAGATTTTCAGCTGGCGAAACCATAGCCTTCCTCGTAGTAATCTTCACCAGCATAGTCTTTAGTAGCAAAATCTGTATCTTGATCATAGCCAGCTCTGTCTGGACTTCCAAAGGCTAGACGTGGAAGGTCTAGCGGCATGAAAAGCCATTAGCGGTTAAGCTAAGTGAGGGTCCCCTTAAGGTTACCACCACCAAGGTAAGTTATTCATCATCTCTTATTATTTCTCGAAACCATATCTAGTTCATCATTTCTTATTCTCGATACTATGTCTCGTTCATCTTTTCTTATTCTCAAAACCATGTCTTATCTAAACCCAATCATTCCCTTTGAAACTTAACCCAGAACTCAACTGACCAATGACATTGACTGAAAGAAGACTTAACTCCACACGCATTTACTGGTCAAGAAAGAACAACACTCAACAATGAATAGTTAACTGTCGCCCAACTGGCACTCAAACTGTCGCCCAAATGGTATTCAAACTATCGCCCAACTGGCATTCAAACTGTCGCCCAAATGGCATAAGTGTGCGGGACATTAACAATCTCTTGGTCGAACACGTCATGCCGATCCTCAGGTCGCCTGCACGTTACCGAACACGTCATGCTGATCCTCAGACCAAGGGTATGGGAAATTAATAATCACTTGGACAAACACGTCATGCCGATCCTCAGGTCACCCGTACATAACCGTACACATCATGCTGATCCTCAGTCCAAGGGTACAAAACATTTCACAACTCCTGCGGGATATTCACATTCACTTGGTCGAACACGTCATGCCGATCCTCAGGTCACCAGCACGACCGAACACGTCATGCCGATCCTCAGACCAAGGGTGCAGAAAACTAATCAACTACTTGATCGAACACATTATGATAAACCTCAGGTCATCCGCACTTGACCGAACACGTCATACCGATCCTCAGATCAAGGAACAAAACATAACTCACCAATCGACTCCATGCAATAATCGAGAGACCAACTTTGCAAGAATTATACAAACACGACATGAAAGTTCACGAATCAACTTTGACCGGTAGTCACGCGACTAGAAACGAAACCCAACGTCCCTTATTTGCATTAAATTTGTTATTGAAGGTTTTATCGTTATTTTTCATGTTCGTACGTTTCGTAGTTTAGTTCATTAATATCATCTATTTATAACCGTTAATATTTCGCTATACGTCCGACATTCCGTTTTACCTCTCAATATACTTACGATGGAAACTCTTCTGATCACTTATTAACGCAATAATCGTGTTGTACAACATACTTAAAGCTTGGGTATGAGCTTTCCAACGGTCATTAAACTATATTCATAACAATGGGAAAACATAGCACGTAGCTCATGGATTTATAACATGGATTTAATACCAATAAACATATAGATGAAACCCTTAACATACTCATCTATGCAATAGCACTACCATAGCATAAGATTTTCATAACAACATAGGTACAGGAAACTAGCATCAACAATCAATACCATGCATAAACAAAACATTATACAAAAAGCTACACAATCTACCAAGATACATTTTCACTGTGTTGACTGAAACAATATGATTTATTTGGGCATGATAAATTGCTTTGTAGATCAAACTCAAAACTAGAACATTATAGGTATTTAGATCATCTTCATGTACAAAAAAATCTAGCTTCAATTACATTTTTGAGCTGCTCAAAATATTTATTTTACTCAGACATTTCTATATTTTCGGACTGCTCTGTCCCAAATTTATAGCACTGCATTGTACGTGAATATCACCTATGAAGGAATCATTTTTAGACTAGGCTATACCGGAGTAATATGTAGACAAATGAGTTAACTTTCTTCACAAAAAAACCTAGCCTAATTCAGATTTTTGAGCTACTCCAAACGTTCATTTTACTAAACTATGTTCTGCTGAAAGTTTCTGTTTCCCAGATTTATAACACTGCGTTGTACATGCATTTCACCTATGAAGGATTGATTTATAGACTGAGCTATAAAAGAGTTATTTGTAGATAAATGAGTTATATTTTACCACAAAAAAAACCTAGCTTAATTCTGATTTAGAGCTCCTCAAAACATTCATTTTACTAAACTACATTCTGCTGGAAGATTCTGTTTTCCCAGGTTTATAAGACTGCGTTGTACATGCATTTCACCCATGAAGGATTGATTTCTAGACTGAGCTATAGAAGCGTTATTTGTAGATATATGAGTTAGTGTTCTTCACAAAAAAACCTAGCTTCATTCAAATTTTTGAGCTGCACAAAACATTCATTTTACTAAACTACATTCTGCTGGAAGTTTCTGTTTCTCAGATTTAAGGATTTGTCTTGCATGTCATGAAAACTTCAACACAACAACATCAAACTCCTACTAAACATTAATACATGCTATATATGTTCTAAATTGAGTTAGATTACTCACAATTTACTCATAATTTACTCACTATTTACTCACCAAAGTTTGAAATTAAGCTTGATATTGTTCTTGAGCTTGATGGAGCTTGAACTTCAACTTCAATAGTGTCACCTTCTTCTTCTCCTATATGAACTTATAACTCCAGCTCTATTTTCTTTACTTAAGTGCAGATTATAAGAGAAAGAGTGTCAATTGTGTGCATGTGCATGTTATATATAGAAAGTGCATTAGCTTAGGTGTCATTTGCATGTTACATGCATAGGACATGTGTCCATTAAGTGGACATGTGTCCAAAGGGTTGTCATGTGGTTGCCACATGGCCGGCCATGTGGGGCCTACCTCGGGTTGTGTATCACTTTCTCATTTTACGTGCATAAGTTTCTCGGTATACGTGTCGATCTCGATTTACGTGCAAACGGGTATTATTTTTAATGTCCGGGTCCGGGTACGGGACTACGTTAATTATTATTACGGCCGAGTCGGTACAGTTACTACAGTCTAATATGATAATACTACAATACGTCCATACCGTCACATAATTAAAATAATAACATAATAATATAGTCGGTCCAATACAGAAATTCGAAAAATTGATATTATTAATGAAAAGAAAATTACAGGTGTTACATCTTCCACCACCTATTAAAGGATTTCCTCCTCGAAATCAGAGCTTATCTAGGTACAAAACAAAAAAGCATATTTCTCTCGCATCTCTGACTCCATTTCCCACGAAGCTTCTCTTTCATCATGATGATTCCATTGAACTTTCACAAATGGGATCTCCTTGTTCCTCAGCTTCTTGGTTTCTCGACCCAAAATCTTGATGGGTCTCTCTGTGTAAGACATGTTGTTATTCGCTTCAATGTCCTTGAAGTCGATTACATGTGGCGTCGCACCCTGATGATACTCCTTCAACAAATTGATGTGAAAAACATTGTGAATACTTGATAACCTTGGTGACAACATCACTAATTTCTAATATCCTGCGTGGAATTTCTGGAGAAATTCAGGTACTACATAATCATTAGCATCATAGTCCTCCCTAGCATAATTGTCATTCGTGAGGCCACCCTCTGCGAAATCCCCCTCTGGGTAGTAGCCATCATAGTAGTCTCCATCACCCATAGTATTAGGAACATGATAGTCTGGACGGGGAATGTCCAGGCATAAAGCCCTCAGCTTACTGATGAGTAAGTGGAAACTTATACAATATGATAAAGGTGAAGTAACTATGAGTTATGAACGATAGGTAAATAATGTTACTAGTAATATCTTCCCTTTCTTCTAATCATTAATCGATTACTAACATCATGTTATCTAAAGACTGAAAAGGTACCCATGATTAAGGAATAGACTCAATAGTTCAACTCTATAGCTATACTATCATTCCTTCCACTGCTTTTAAGGACATAATCACTGCCACACTGCGTGTCACGAACACCACGTCATTCCATCCCCTACTTTTAAGGACATATGCATAGCCTATTGTGTATCAGGGATATAACATTTGAACAAAGGGATAAAAATCTATTTCCACGACTTAGCGATGACTACTAGTAATCCCAACACACTACTTTTAAGGGCATATTCGTCGCCCACTACTTTTATAGACATATCATGGATCACCTTGCTATATTAGGACTACCACCGCTTTTAAGACCATAATCACCGCCCATTGCTTTTAAGGACATATCATGACCAAGCGTCTGCCCTTGCTAGATTCCCAGAACTTATCAAACCTATTTGGGTTCCCTACTAATACTGATACATGACATCCCATTATGGCCTTAGTACTCTGATTAAATTGAAACGGATATCAAACTGATTCCTAACTACCACGTTAACTAAAGTTACAAAACGTTGTTTATGTATTATCAACGCATTGCATTATCGCATCTCATTATCTCTTCAAATTCAACAGTATTGCATAATGAAAGCATAAAGATAGTATTTAAATAACTCAGCAGTTTATATCATAAACAACATATACAGTCCACATTCTGTAAATACCAATCGATTGAGACAAGGGTTCAATCGATTGGGGTAAAAGATACTTTCAATCGATTGAGTTAACATCAATAATAATCGATTGAAATCCTTTTCAATCGATTGAAAGGCCATCTTTTTCCTAAAATTGGGCAAGCTGACTAGGGCTCGGGTTCCCTATTTTGGCTCATTCCTTCAAGTCAAAACTTCTAAAAACATCACTTTTAGGATATAATTATTGGACTCATGTCTTGCCTCCATTAATCTCCAACCTATCTATCTTTTTTAGCTTGTAGAATAGCAAGTTAATTGAGCCTGTCAATTCATCTAATTTCTTGCTAATTTGGGAGAGCATGTGACCTTGTTATTCTACTATATTTTGGAGTGCATTCAACCTTCTTTCGAGGTACTTCTGAGCCATTAGACCAGTCTTGATTTCGAAATGATGGGGGGATTAGACCTAAGAAGGTGTTACCTTCTTATTTCTCGGAGCTACGTTCACCTATCTCTCTGCAATTTTAAATTTTAAAATTATGTTTAAATCTCAGAATGATTGTGCCCCTATTATTCATTATTCATAAGCCCCTATTTTATTCTTTCAATTCCCATTTGTTTATTTTGAATCATTTTCTTTTTCGAAATGGAAGTTCATCCATTTCTTATTCTTCTAAAACAAATCATGGGCTACTCCCTTTTTCTTTGTTTTTAAAATATAGAAAAAAAATTTTACACATCTCGAAAGGAATTTTTTTTTTTTTTGTCTTGAAAATATGGAATTTTATTATTCTTTGGAAAAGCAAGACTCATAAATCCTTTTTTCTCTTTTCATTTTTTTAAAAAAAAATTTTTAGAAAGGGAGAATTTTTTTTGTTTTCAAAATGACTTCAAAGAAATTCTATTTTATTTTTTAAAAAAAATTTCTTTAGAAAGAGAGGTTGAAGATATTTCCATTCTTATAACTTCATATTCAAAATGATTTCCTTCGAAATGCATTTTGTGAAGGGACTTGTGTCTATTTGGAAAACATTTTTTGTTGTTTTTTTTTTACTATGACATGCACGACATACAAATACAATTGAGTGACCTTATTCCAAGCCATCATATAGACATTTAATCAGTATCACTCTAGTCTTTCCATGATTGAAAATTCATGTGTGATAAGGCTCATGATAGCTTACAGCCTAATCAGGGTTAGCTCTAGCAAATAGGACACAAACAAGGTTATGACTCGTCGTCCTACGGATTCGTGGCACATATTCCCTGTATAACACATAAGCAAACCATCCTCATGTCATGTGGTGAGCATTTCACATAGATAGAATGCTTTGGGCATTAGACAGGGCTATGTACCACATGTCGTATAGGCTTTCTTAACATGTTACATAGTCCTAAAGGGCAAGTAAAGCATGTGTTCACACATTGTCATATCAGGTCAAACCTTAAAGGATTGGCTCTATGGCTACTATAAGCATCAAGGTAGATAGAGTCAAAAAAGGGTCCCTCAGTGAGTGTCCTATATGCCACCCATTACAAGGTTTGGTATGGTACGTGGACAACTTTTTATACCGTTAGATACATGATGGGGTAGGGAAGTCCTCCTCAGAGGGGATCTGACAGGCTGCAGGCCCTCGGCTTTGGTCCTCCCAAGCTTCCTAAAACTAATGCATGTGCGATCCTCATAATATAAAGTCAAAGGACCTTGAAAGTATTGGAGTCTAACCCTATTAGTTCAGTCCCTAGCAGAGTCGCCAATTATGGGTACCCAAACCAAGCTTGGGGCCTAGAAGGATTTGGCCTGCTTGATTATTCCCATTTCACATCTCATGCTAACAGCCACGAGTGAGGTTCACTACCCTTCATTAGCCTTTCTCTGATCTGATTGATTTGAATTACTTGTATTTTGGATTCTATGGGACTTTTTATCCCAACATAAGGCAACAATCAATGCCCATGATCCATATTCAAGGCTACACGAGTGAGTAGTCCATGTTTTATCCCACAAGGCTAAATCCAGAGAGAACCTCACTAATAGAGTCGCCACTTGGTTGGTAAAGAAAACCAAGAAAACTAAATCTATTATGTTCAATGGATAGAGAGCACTGTCCCATCGTCACCAAAGAACTCGGTTCGGGGGTTAAGGTACGAGAGAGGAAGGAGCTACATTGTGCTAAAATACCACATTTTGCCCCATCGTGAGATGGGCCTCTACTCAGCTTTTATGGTGATTGACTAGACATTAGTTTCTTGCACGATTTTCTTTTTCCTAAAACTAATGCACGTACGATCCTCATAATATAAAGTCAAAAAACCTTGAAAGATTTGGAGTCTAACCCTATTAGTTTAGTCCCTAGCAGAGTCGCCAATTCTGGGTACCTGAACCAAGCTTGGGATCTAGAAGGATTAAAACTGCTTGATTGATCCCAATTCACATCCCATGCCAACAGCCATGAGTGTGGTTCACCACACTTCATTATCCTTTATCCTATCCGATCGATTTGGACTACTCGTATTTTGGATTCCATGGGACCTTTTATCCTACCTGAGGCAACAATCAATGCCCATGATCCATCTCTGAGGCTACACGAGTGAGTAATCCATGTTTTATCCCACAAGGCTAAATCTAGAGAGATCCTCACTAATAGAGTCGCCACTTGGTTTGATAAAGGAAACCAAGAAAACTAAATCTATTATGTTCAATGGATAGAGAGCACCGTCCCGTCATCACCAAAGAACTCAGTTCGGGGGTTAGGGTACAAGAGAGAAAGGAGCTAGATTGTGCTAAAACATCAACTTTTGCCCCATCATGAGATGGGCCTCTACTCAGCTTTCAAGGTGATTGACTAGACATTATGTGGACAGTTTCAATTATTCTAATGTAATCCTACTTCAAGTTATAAACAACTAATAAAAGACAATCGTGCAATAAATTGTACATTTACATGCAATGCAAGTGCTAAAATAGTAATTCGGGGACTAAACGTATTACTATGCTCATCTATGTATGCGAAAGAAAATAAAAGAAAATTAAATGTGAAAATCACACTCAAAACCCTAACATGAATTCTATGCACAAGTAATCATGTAGGGAATTTAAAATTTGTGTTTTATCCACCTAAGCATGATCCTCTGTGATCCTAGGAAAGCAGTAAATAAGAGGGGTGCTAGAGAACTTACCTAGGATAGCTTAGCATTTCCAATTACCCTAATTAACCATGATTTGGACAATAAAGCATAATATATAGAGGATAATCTAAGAATATCCTACTATTCTAGTCATGGATATCATATATGTGTATCCAAACATGACTGTTATGTGTAGTAGTGTGCATGTGCAAGTCTAATTAAGTGTTATCCCTAGTATAGATAACCTACTATTCTAAGTGAGGATAGTGTGCATGTCTATGGATGTGCATGAATAAGTGTTAATTTATGAATTAAACTAAGTGAATTAATTTAGTTATGCATGGATGAAGCATGATTAAGAATAAAACATGGATAGCCTACTATCCTAATTAATATGAATTATAACATTATTCCTACGTGAATGCCCTAAATCTAGACTCGTTGATCCAAATTAAAGTTTCATTATCCCCAGGGATCGGATATCCATGGATTGGATACCAACCCCCCGAGGCTCCAGCTACCCCGACACATAAGGATAGCTTCGCTTAGGATAACTCCATTTTAATAGGATACTACAAATAAGGAATTAAAACTATCCTAGAACTTTAAAGATCAAACAGAAATAAAAAGTATAAAAATAATAAGGAAGAAGAACTCACCCAAAGAACTCCTCTCAGAATCCTCCTCCGGCAAAGCTTTACTGGCACCGCGAACTCCAAGAATCAATCATAGCTTTAAAAAAACTTATACTTTTCCTAAGGACTTTCTAGAAGTACTTCGGAATCCTCAGAGGGGTTTCATTGGGCTCTCTAGTCCTCAGGATTTTTAGGTGTCTTGGATGGGGTAGGGAGGACCCTCTTTTATAGTTTGAGTTTTGGATGAAAATTTTCATAGCTAAGCGATGTGAGACACAAATTTTCACATTTTTGGGCATTTCCACATAGGTTAGGGTCAAATCAAGGGTTCAGAATGAATCTGGGATATCTAAGAGCCAATGTGGCACTCAAAGCTCTCACATGGCTGATTCGAGGTGAAAAGTGCATATTCATAGCGTATTACATGGTCCTTTATGCATACTTTTATCCCCAAAGTCTCTACATTTAGGTGCATTCTAATAACAATATTTTTTTTATTGTGTTAATGCTAAAACATATGTTTATGCATTGATTTATAGGTATTAGAATATAAATCAATGAAGTGAAGCTAAAGAAAGTGATTCTGGTGAAGAGAACAACAGAAGCAGTTGAGAAAACGACATTTTTGACAATGAAGACTTCAGATTTGGAAGATTTTCCTAGAAATATGAAATGTAGATCTTTGAGTTATGGTCGCGTGGCCATAAATGGGAGGTCAATCCAAGGTCCGAGTGAAAAGTTATGGTCATTCTCCTATCGGTTTGCAGAACTATCAAAATCAGAGAGTTCAAGGGCTTGAGGAGAGTTCAATCGATCGAACCTTCGATCGATTCGATTGATTGAGCTTTATTTTCTTCCAAAAGTTACGTAAACTCTATAGGAACCCTATAAATAAGTCGTTTTGACATCAGACGAAAGGAGGACGCTCTAGAACGCAAAAAACAGCCGTTTTAGGGTAGTTTTATGGTTAGATTAGGAGTAGATTAGGTTAGATTCATGTTACTCTTCATCATTTCCATTGTTTTATTGAAGATTATTCAAGATTCAAGTTTCTTTCATGTTTATTATAAGTTTATTTCAGATTATTCTAAGTTTTTCTTTTCCTTTTCTCTATTTCATTGTTATTAGTTTATATGGTATGATTACTCTAGGTTACTACTTCTGTATTCGTTTATTCATGTTTTCGTAGTTTAGACGTTGGAAATGTGTGATGAAATATTGATTCTTAGCCTCTGCCATGTATGATATAGAAAACCTGGGCTCGATCAATCGAAGATATTTCGATCGATCGAAACAGAGCCATAGTCAAGCGATCGAAGACATTTCGATCGATTGAAGGATGATGCTGTCCGATCGATCGAGAGAGCATCGATCGATCGAACATGTTAATTCCTGAGATGATTCTTTTAAGTATTTCATGATTTCTGTTTTAGAAATCTGTCATCAAATTGTCCATATAAGCTCAGTTTGTCACAATAGTTTTTTAGAACTTGAAGCCTTATGGCTATTTTCTTCAATGACTTTTGAAAACTACTTTGAATGCTAACACCATTTAGAGTGCAAGTAATAATCATTGTTTTAAACCGTCTTCTAAGTATTTTAAATCAACTATGATGATATAGTCCTGGACATTTAAGGGCTATTGATTATTTATCTGTAGAAAAATACGGAATACTGAAAAGGAATGAACTCCATAGAACATTAATGAATTTGCATGGTAGATGGTTAGGATCAATGTGGATTCACGTATTTCCAACACCTTTGGTTTATCTATTTAATTAGTTATGTTTCTTTATGCTTTAGCTTATTATTTAGTTTAATTTAATTAATTAGGATTCGTTAGAACATCCACTCTCAACATTCTTATTTTCTTTTCCTTTTCGTTAGGTTGTAACTTAGTATATATTCTTCCTATTCCTTTCCTTTGTAATCGACCTGGACTTCCAGTACTATATTACTTGCACGATCACTTACACTTGGGTGTTGCACAAGAGTGCACAACTTTTTAGTCGTGTCAAGTTTTTGGCGCCGTTGCCGGGGAAGGCAACTAGGTTAGGATTTTACTAAGTTATTTCCATTTTTCTTCTTTTTCTTAAAAAAAATAAAATAAAATAAATAATAAAAGAAAAACTTTTGGACTTTTTCTCCCACAAGATAAAAATAAAAAATAAAAATTCAATTGTTTAAAAATTTGGGTAAACATGCCTTATCCATATTACCCTCCATACAACACAAACACAAATGCCACCAATAGGTACACATTAGGTAATGAAAACAATCCCCCAAGTTGGCAAGCACCCACATATGACGCAGATTATCAATCCGAGTGCTACCAACCACCAAAATGGGGAAACAATAGTAGTAGTCCCCTATATTATCAAACGTATCAATAACCTCCACATGGAGAGTTCTCTCAATCGCAATGGGGATATAACCAAAATAATAATGTAGGATATAGTAATAGTTCCCACAATTACCAAACGCACCAAGACTTTCCTTCTGGGGAGTCTTGTTTACAAACACAATGGGAAGGGGACTATCATCAACCACAATGGGGTGAAACTTCATATAGTAATAATGAGGAGAATAACCAAGTTGAGGATAATGGTATGTTAAAATTACTACTTAGTGAAATGAAAAGGCTAGATAGTGCCCTTGATAAATTTGAAACTATATATCAACAAGCATATGCAAGCCAACCTTTAGAAGATTATACCAGTCTTTCAACATTACAACCTAAATTTTTAGACACTAATAATGGAATGGAATTGGAGGAAAATAACTTATTTATACTGAATGAGGTTAACAACTCATTCGAGAAAGTGATAACCCAACAAGAACTTCAAAACCAAACCATTGAGTATGAAGTTGTAGAACCATCTTCTCCTCAATATACAACCCCAAACATCAACTCCTTCACTGCCTGGATAAAATTGCACAATCTCTTTGTCCAGAGCAGCTCAATAGACGACAAACATAGTGAGGAGAGTTACAAGGATGAGAATGAGGTTTTTAAATAGAATGAGAGTTTAGGTGATTTCACACAATTGGGAAAGGAGGAGTTACCTATTGACTCTACTCCTACAGTTGATAGTGACCCTAGGGAGGACGTAATTGAAAATTCTAAATCTAATTTAGATTCTTTTGATATTTATGAACCCTCGCCTCTTTCGGCCGAAGAGGTGCTGTCACCAAGTTGCCCATCACGTATCCTCTCTATTAATCAAAACTCTCATCCCGAGCTTGAAAGTTATGTGTACCTCGCTATTGAAAAAATAGAATATTTTGTGGAAGAGGATGGTAAGTATTCTAGGACATGTTCTTCATAAAATTTTATTTTTCAAAATTCTTTGAGAGCGGACTTAGAAACTTTTGGGCCCACATTAGATGATCTTAAACTTCAACAAGATGCTAGTAATCTTCTAGACTCCTTGACCTTCTTGAGTAATAATGACATCGAGGCTCAAATAGATAGCTTTATCCAAGTCCAGTCCAAAACCATGTGCATAGAACAAAAATTAAATTCATATGATCATATTTCTACAGATTCTATTCTAAGACAAGAGGATGGTAATGAAACTAAATTAGAATATTACTTAGACCCTACTCCTTTTATCGAACCGTGGCCACCTCCTTGTATTAAAATAGAGGCTATTATAGGAACTACCAACACGAAAGATCGTTTCTTCCATATAATTTCTAAGAAGTGTGGTATACCTCTTTTAATTGTCCACAAAAAAATTAGAGGCCATAGTTTTTGCATCATCTCCTCTGACCTTGAGCCTGACATTAGTTGGGGGGAGTTGCATTTATATGAGGATCCCAAAAGTCTTCTCACTGTTAAATTATTTCATTGGGAGGATCCTCAAAAATTTCGGTTGTTACTTTATGATAAAAATCTTGATTAACCGAATTTATTTACTGAGTAGTTGTATTATATTCTCTATTTTTCCTTGCTACTACTAATGATTTTGCAGATAACTTAAGAAAGAAATAAAAGAAAATAAAAAAATCTAGTTATTAACGCCTCGAGGTAACATCCTTCATTCTCTCGCTTTACTTTACATGTCTATATGCTTAGTTTAGAATATTGGGAACAATGTTTAGTTTTAGTTGGGGGGGGGGGAGTGAGTCATTGCATGCCTCATTTATTTTTTGTTGTGTGTGGACATGCGGAATCCGTCGTCCACTCCCCGGTTTTTCCTGTTTGTTTTCGGGGTTTCGGAATTGATTTTCCTTTGTTTTGGAATTGATTTGAAAGAAAACAAGAGGTTGATTTCGAAGAAAAGAAGGTCTTTCGAAAACAGATACAGAGTCGCCACTTGGTCTTTAAGGAACCAAGAAACCTAATTTTGACTCACCCAAACGGATAAAGGGCACCGACCCTTCATAACCAAAGAACTTGGCTCAGGGTTTTGGTACGAGAGAGGAAGGAGCCTTTGTCACGACTAAAACACCCTCAACTCGCCCCGTCTCTCAACGGGCCTCAATTAGCATCCAAATAATCATCTTATACTATGTATGGTTCGGCAATTAATACTATGATAGTATATTACATCACATAAGAATCTTGAAATTGAAAATCAAAAGATAAGATATCATTCATAAGATCTAAGTCAAATATCATACAATGTAAAGTGAAAATCACACAAATAAACCGAGGAAAAATCGTCTAATCATATATTAAGTAGTCAAGTTTTCCTAATCTAAAGGGGACATGAATTGTTCTTGAAACAAATAAATAAAGAAAACAAAATATGCTTAGAAAACTAGTATGATGCGTGTTAATCTTTAAGAAAAGAAGACCTCTCAATCCCCGGGACGGATGAGAAAGGAAGATTAGATCGGGGGAAGCATGAACGTGTGATCAAGTTCATTCCTTATAATCTTCTTAGATTAGGAGCCATGGAGGCCCCAAATCTTGCATGGATGCAATTTATGTATCTAGAATGTGCCAAGGTTGTAGTGTGCTTTGTGTTCATGGATTCCTAGAATGACTTAGAAGTATATAATGTGTATGAATGAATGAATGAAATCATCATGGGATATGTACAAATGTAGTATGAACTACTTCCTAAGATATGAACTAATTTGGAAGGCATATAAGCATCAAATCAAAGAATGAAAGTTAAAATGTGCTTGCTGTGAATAGTGGACAAAACAGTAACTAGATCTTTGGAAAATTGAAAAGAGGGGTTAGGAATGTTTTCAATGCATGATTTTTTATGGAGATGTTTCTTATTGTGTCTAGAACACAATCCAAAAATCCAATCTTTAATAACTACTACAGATTGAGATAAATCACATAAACAACAAAGGTCACTCAGAAATAGAGTCCGTACTGTCGACTGAAATGTTAGAAAAGCTTAGAAAATGAAAACGAATGATCTAGAGGCCCATTTTATACAAAGAGTTTCCTAAGACATTGAAGTTTGAGGGAAAAATAAGTTAGGACCACCCCTTTTGGAAAAGTGTTCTGAAAAAGAGGTTGGAAGTGGACCTAGCTGCTGTGACAGCAAAAACAGAATGTCTGGAAGGAATGTTTGGATCCAAATGGACCATTTCCAAGTACTTCCAAGTCAAACCAAAAATCATGGGTGTTCTCCAATGGGTTAGGAAGACTTTCCAAGTGGCCTTGCATCCATATGTTGAGTATTGAGTTCTAGGAAAATCTTTGAACTCAGATTATTCACTGTTTTGACTCACTGTTTTGAAAGTTTTGGGAAAAACTAGAGTTTTCTTTCTTGAGATTAAAATGAGGGGTTTTAAGAGGGGTTTTGAAGTAGATGTTTTGAAAGCATATTTTCAATACTCAATGAAGATTATAGCCACTTGAAATTTCAACATCAAACTCATCATCAAGAACCTCCAAGATTGTTGGAAAGATTTATTTTTATTAGAACATAACTTCAATACACTTCAAGAATACCTTGGAGGTATTGAAGTTATGATCATCATCTATCAAACATGTTTTTGAGGTCAAGAGCTACTATCCATAAGGATTCAATCACCTCAAACTTCATGTCATCATTTAGATGATGAAGAAAAAGTAAGTAAATAAAGAAAAATAAAAAGAAATGAGGTAAGAAGAGATGAACATAATATGAACAAGCAAGTAAATAACAATCAATGGATGATAATCAATGTGATTTTGGACTTGTAGCTTGGTGTTTCACTCATAGATTTTGACATTTAGACATGGAAGTAGCTTCCTAACTCAAGAATGCTCAAGAATGGTGATTGGGGGTGTTTGGGATGTGAAGTATGAGAGAGGTAATGGAAGAACACAAGATTAGAACTCACTTTCTATAGCAAAATAGTAGGAGGAAGCTCCTTTTCTCTCTTCTAAACCTATCTCTATCTCTCTTCTTCTCTACAACTTTTCAAGCTTTTGCACTTGGCCCCCCCAAAATGAAGAGCAATGGGGGGTTTATATAGGCCAATTTGGGGTGGTTTTGGGATTTTAGAAGTGTTCCCATTGGTCCCAAACATCTGTGAACATAAAACTACATCGTTTTGGTTTTCAATTAATCAAAATGAATCCCCAAGAAAAATTACAAAAATACACTATTCTGGAGGGGAGTGCCACGGTGGCACTAGGCCAGTGCCGCGGCGGCACTGCTCCTCCTTCGTCCAGATAATGCTGTTTAGGCCCCCAGAGGTTCCGGTATTCGCGAAAAGGCCCTATTTCGTCCGAAATTCACAGAAAATGCGTACGAACTCCAAATTGAGGTTGTGATATACCTTTGGAAATGTAATGGAGTCTACTTTACATAAAAAATATTTCGGGGATAGGTCACTTTGAAAAGTTTTGCGGTATTTACGATAAAGGCCGATTTGATCGCCTTTTTCATCTTTGGAAATTCATAATAAACTCGTTTTAAACCCAAAAATTGCGTGCGACATACCGTTTGAAAGCTATCGACCTCTAGTATCCATGAAAAATATTTGAAAATTGTTTCGGTGCCCCGGTTTTAAAGTCAAATTCGGGTCAAACTGGTCAAACCTGAGATTTTCGGGAAGTTCTGGAAACTTCTGGGAGTTCCCAAGAGCTGACGTTTTCGCTCGATTTTCTTTTAAAACTCATTTTAATACTTTTCTCATGATCTAGAATGATTCCGGTGAATTCGGACGATTTTGGTCAAACTTGGTCCAACTTTGGTCAAACCTGGTCAAGCCTTGGTCAAACCGATCAACGGGGACTTTCCGGGAACTTCTGAGACTTTCGGGGGTCTCTGGGAGCTGACGATTTCATCCGATTTTACTTAAAAACTCTTTTTATCATTTTTCTTATGACGTAGTATGTTTCCAGAACTTTTGGTCCAAATCTGAGAGCTTTGGGCTTTCAGGGGTATTTTGGTCATTCTGAGCATTTTGAGAAATAGAACCAACTTCCAGGAGTCCTTTTGAGTCCTTTTTCGATCATTGTGAACCACCAAGTTATGGGTCTCCTAAATCTGATAGCCGACAAAATGGGGTGTCTACAGTTTGCCCCTCTTTGGCAGGAACTTGTGAGGCAACGCATGTCGCAAGCGAGTGCCAAAGTTTTGAAGAGACAGGACTTTTTGGAGGCTATAGATTTAGGATAAAAAGCGTTGCAAAAGATGCAATGATGCTGAGGCTAGTGCTGGTCGCGCTCTGCGTGAGCTGCCTACGTATCCCAAGGGGAATCAGACCAGGACGTAGTTCAGGGCACAAAGGAACCAATCACACATGCACATACACAACAATCAGGCGGATGCTATGCTAAAAGAGTGATATGCAATGCATGGATGTGATATGAATTGTGTCATGAGTCCTATCATGTCTAGTGTTATGATCCTAGTATGAGCAGGTGATGTGGGGTGTGCCACTCCGAGTGGGCCGGTGTTGTGCTAGTGTTTGTGACTGTGATGTGGTAGATGACTCGGATAAAGACATTAAGGTTTAGAAGACTGTGGGTCTAGGGGCAAACTTCTGGAATTTGGGAAGTGTGCTTTGCGAACGAATGTAGTCAGATGTGGGGTCCCTGAGGATGACAACTAAGGATAACCCATAGGCGAGGGAGTTCATGATAACCGACAGTTTTATAATAACCAAAGTGAGGAGGCTCATGATAAGTGGGGTAGCTCACGATAATTGACAGGTGAGATAACCGGAGTGAAGAAGCACACGATAAGTGAGGAAACTCATAATGACTGACAGGTGAGAAAGCTCATGATAATCAGTAGACACGGATTGTGAATAGACAGTGCTTGCCATGGGAATCGGGGTGATTTGACTGCGGGTGATGTTTTGGCCGATCCTAATGATGACAAGTCCGGAGAATCGGTTCGGACTTCTGCTATCTTCTGCTGGGGATGGTAGGGGACTCTCTGAGAATCTCTCTTCAATTCTTGACCTAGAACCAGGATCCATCTCTGAATCTCTCGTGGTTGGTCAGATTTTGTAATGCTCAATCCAAAAGAGCCGGTTAGGGCCTTCGGGAGCTGATGGACTCTCTGAGAATCTCTCTTCAAATCTTGACCTAGAACTAGGATCCATCTCTGAATCTCTCGTGGTTGGTCAGATCTCGTAATGCTCAATCCAAAAGAGCCGGTTAGGGCCTTTGGGAGCTGATGGACTCTCTAAGAATCTCTCTCAGCGCTCAATCCAAGAGGGCCGGTCAGGGCCTCCGGGAGCTGGTATCTTTTGGTTTCTATCCTCAGGGGATGATGTAGGGTTCTCAAAAAATCTCTTTCGGTGCTCAATCCAAGAGGGCCGGTCAGGGCCTCTGGGATCTGATGGACTCTCTGAGAATCTCTCTTCAAATCATGACCTAGAACCAGGATCCATCTCCGAATCTCTCGTGGTTAGTCAGATCTCGCAATGCTCAATCCAAAAGAGCCGGTTAGGGCCTTCGGGAGCTGATGGATTCTTTGAGAATCTCTCTCGGCGCTCAATCCAAGAGGGCCGATCAGGGCCTCCGGGAGCTGAAGGATAATGTACTCTGCTAGGAAGAAGGAAATACGTCCTTTAAATGGGAGTCAAGGTATCATTCTATTTGTGATGAGAGATACGGAGATGGCCTGCGGCACTTAAGGTTTTGATATTGAAAGAGGAGAGTGATGGACTTATGTTGCTTTAGGATGAAAGAAGGTCATCAACGGCCACTCATGGGCTTATGTTGCATGAAGAAAGACGAAAGATCAATAGCCACTCATGGACTTATGTTGCATGAAGAAAGATGAAAGAACAACAGCCACTCATGGACTTATGTTGCTAGGAGAAAGGAAGATCATCAACAGCCACTCATGGACTTATGTTGCTAGGAGAAAGGAAGATCATCAACAGCCACTCATGGACTTATGTTGCATGAAGAAAAACGAAAGATCAATAGCCACTCATGGACTTATGTTGCTAGGAGAAAGGAAGATCATCAACAGCCACTCATAGACTTATGTTGCATGAAGAAAGAAGACAGTCAACAGCCACTCATGGACTTATGTTGCATGAAGAAAGAAGACAGTCAACAGCCACTCATGGACTTATGTTGCATGGACGAAAGATGAAGGATCAACAGCCACTCATGGACTTATGTTGCATGAAGAAAGAAGACAGTCAACAGCCACTCATGGACTTATGTTGCATGGACGAAAGATGAAAGATCAACAGCCACTCATGGACTTGTGTTGCATGAAGAAAGAAGACAGTCAACAGCCACTCATGGACTTATGTTGCATGGACAAAAAATGAAAGATCAACAGCCACTTATGGACTTATGTTGCATGAACAAAGGTGGTTAACTTTCGACAGCTTGGAAAGGGATGAAATTCTCCCCAAGTTTTGACGCTTCTCATGCTGACGCCTTGACTGGTGCAGTAATAACGTTTAGAACTCCTGCTTGCATTGTCATTGGAATGCTCTTTATAACTTGATTTGAAAAATCCATTATTCGTCACTATTGACTTACACATTTGAGACTACGATAGACTCAGACTCAAAAACTGACAGACACCGACGCGCGAGGGTGACACATTTGACACTGAAATGAAACAAGCTCGACTTGCCAAAACTTAATGTGCTCTTGTCATAAATGATGTACCCTTTCTCTTTTGTGTTTACTTCTCACCTTAACGTGGCATCACTTGGATTGTGAATCGTATTTTTGAAAATTCCTCCCTACTGATCTAATAAATTTCTTTGCTTCTCCCAAGATGCGCTTTGAATTAGTGCCTTAGCTTATAGAATAAAAGATGCTCCGTTTCCATCTGTTCAAGACAATGTGTGTGACTTGAAGGCTTACCATTGGTGTATAGGGATCGGGTGGCAAACGAAGTTTGCCCCTAGTTTGAAGGCCATGAAGTGGGATCGGTAGGCAAACGAGGTAAATGACTGAAGTTTGCCCCTAGTTTGGAGGAAGGTTCATTGGAGGTTTTGGGCAAACGAGGTAGGTGACCGAAGTTTGCCCCTTGTATGAAGGGTAGATAGTAAAATTTAGGCAAACAAGGCGAGTAGCCAAAGTTTGCCCCTAGTGTGGAAGATGATTTCTGGCTTGAGGCAAGGACCGTGACTTTAATCTCTCAAATGCTCATAACTTTTGCCTAGGCACCAGTGAGGTGACCTAACGAGCTCTTTTCTCTCTTTTGTTATTGCTCACTCTGGATTTAGCTCTAATTTTTGCCTATGCGTCCTTTCGGATTTTTGACCTAGCGAGCCATCCTTCTTTTTCTTTTTTGAAAGTCTGCCTATGTACCCCCAAGTGGGGATCAGGCCAACGTAGTTCGGGCCATGGTTGGAAAGAAGCGGGTTGATTTTTAGGTAGGTGGGGTGACCGAACCGTTGTGGTTGCCTACGTATCCCCGAGCGGGAATCAGGTCGAGCGTAGTTCAAGGCAAGGCTTGAAGGAAATCAGTTTGATTATGATGGTATTGACTGAACCGATGTGGTTGCCTACGTATCCCCGAATGGGAATCAGGTCGAGCGTAGTTCAAGGCAAGGTCTTGAAAGAAATTGGTTTGATTATGATGGTGTCGACCGAACCGATGTGGTTGCCTACGTATCCCCGAATGGGAATCAGGTCGAGCGTAGTTCAAGGCAAGGCTTGAAAGAAATTGGTTTGAGGTATGAGGGTTTTTCAAACCAATCGTCAAAGAAGTTCAAACTTGAGCCACTTGTGGTAGCTTTGAATAAAAGGATTCAGTTTCAATCTCCCCTTCTTTTCTTTTTCTTTTTCTTTTTGTTTTGAGGATTGATCCTTTTCACTTTTGCCTAGCCAGTCAATTTTTCTTTTTAATGTAGTCGATTCTTGTGAGATCTTTCAATCGCAATCTCAGAATTCCAGAATGTGCATGTCAGTTCTCGGAATTTATTTGTGGTCATTCCGTGCCTTTTGAAATGTGATCTTGGCACGTTCTTAAGATGTATCTTGAAGCGTATGATTCTCTCATTTGTTTCGTCAAAATTTTCTCCAACATTTTGACTGGCTAGGGTCAGATTTTGAAAATCAACACCTTTTTCAGCTCTAACTTTTGCCTAGGTGCCCTTTCGGGTTTTCAACCTAGCGAGCTTTTTCTTTTCTTTTCTTTTTTTTTTTTGTTTTTTTTTTAAAGTGGAGATGAAACTCACTGAAATGTTCGACTACCATCAAGGGCTAAGTTTGCATTGCTTTCAATTGGACAGATTGCGTGGCTCCCAATTGGATTGGGCTTAAGGCTTCGAAATGGTGGAAAAAGGATTGGGCGAGCCCCAAGTCAGTTTCAAGTATGTCTTTTCAAGATTGAGGTAAGAACATCTTTAAATTCTTAAAGTAAGACTATTCAATTCTCAGCTCTTCATCGGTGTCAGCGCAAAATTGACTTTGACCTTTCAGGATTTTGTTTGAGTAAAAAAATTTTTTTTTTTTAGCACAGTAATATCCATGGTAATTTGAAAAGTGACACTTCAGCTCAGCGATTCATGCATCTATGACTAGGCACATCAGATTAGGCAAAATGAGACTTCATTCCATCAGTAGAGAAGGAGTATGGACTCATTAACAACTCGGTGACAGACAGACTCGACCACAAGACTAAACTTGAATAGACAAAACATACAACAGACTCGACTAGACTCGACTTGATCTCAAATGGAATGTCACAGTGACTCACTTATTCTTTTTATTTATTTTTTTTAAAGAGCATCTTCATTTGGTTTTCTAGCAAGAATCCCAAACACCATCACTTCACCGGCACAGGTTCAACATTCATGGTCCTCAGCGAAGGGGATCATTTAAACGGATAGGTCAAGGGTTGGTCGAGACCGAGGTGGTGGATTGGATTGGGGTGCGGCGCATCATCTAAGAGATCCTGAATTGAGTGACGGAGCCTCTTACAGTTGTCGGTCTCATGGCCTTGGTCTTGGTGGTAATCACAATACTTGGATTCATTATACCCAGGAGGTGGGTGATTAGGAGGCTTACTGGGCTCCAAATGTACAAGGTGGCCCTTTTGAACAAGGTGATTGAGAGCGGAGGATAAGCTCATGTCAAGTGGTGTGAAGACTCTTTGGTTTCCTTTCTTGTGCCGCTTACTGCAGTCATTTTGGCTTGATGATGGGCTTAAGGCATTGACATCTAGGCTCTCTTGATCTTCACCAAAGGTGTGGGGTCTCTTGTCCTTTTTCAGTGACCCAGCTCCATTGATCTTGCCTTCACAGACAGCATCCTCGATTCTAGTTCCAACCTCAAACAACTCTTCAAATGTTGAGATGGACTGGTAGAATAGTTTTTCATGGTATACTGGTTGCAGGTTCTTGACCAATATACGTACTTGCTCTTTCTCAACAGGCCTGTGGATCATTTGGGCTACTTTATTCCTCCATCTGCTCAAGAATGCAGTGAAGGACTCATTAAAATTCTGCCTGGTAGTTTCCAGATCTCGGACGGTGACATCAAGCTCTTGGTTGTAGGAGTAGTGATCAATGAAAGTTCTAGCAACATCTTCCCAAACTCGGGTCTTGGAAGTTTCAAGGGTTAGGAACCAGGATAGTGCGGCTTTCTGGAGGGTTTGAGGGTACAGCATAGCTATGTGCTCATGGGTGCAGCCCATTGACTGGAAAATGCTCATACAAAACTTCACGTGGCTCTTCGGATTTCCAATTCCGTCAAAACGGTCGATTTCAGGCATCTTGAAGTTCTCAGGTAGCCTCACCTTGTTGGGCTCAAACAATCCTTCCAGATCTAACATGTAATCGTCGACTCCCTTACTCTTTCTTAGTATGTTCTCAAGCTTGTCGACCTTATCCATTTTCTCTTGGAGCTTTTTCTCATATACAGATGGCGGGACCCCTTGAAGCCATTCTTCTTCCCCATTATTTTTGGGAGGCGATCCAAATCCAGGCAGTGGTGGTGGCACGAACGCTTGTGGTGGTGGGAACCTAGGTGGGTACTGTGGTTGCTGTTGTCGGAACTCTTCCATAAATTTCAGAACTTGAGTCAGCCGATCTGACTGTTGATTAATTAATTCAGTGACCTTGGCTTCCAAAGTTTTCTAATTCATGTTGAATTTTCTCGGCGGACTGATTCTAACCAAATGACTGTTCGAACTTCTGACCCAGGATGGGGATCTCAGTGGCTGATTTTGGGAATCTATAATGACCTATAGATTCGAGAAGAGTGTATCAGATTCTGATAATGATGACTAGAGAGACAATGACAGTGATGTTAATGGACTGACTTATGTACAGACTGACTGAGATAGTGTGCGCAGACTGATGAGAATGGTGCATGCACATGAGACAAGCATGCGGATGCAAGCCCTAATCTATATGATGCCCCTACTTTTAACAGATAATAGTTAAACAAATAAGGTCCTAGCCATACAGAGTGTGCTAACCTTACTTTCCAGTATGATCACCAAGGGATAACAGGGATTTCTGGGATACTTCGGGAATTTTGGATAGAGTTTCTGGGAGAAACAGAGATTTGGAAGATTTGGAGAAATTTCTAGAAGTCATTTGAGTTTCTAGGAGAAATAAGGATTTCTGGTTGATTTGGACTGAGCTTCTAGGAGAAACTGGTATTTTGGGTATTTCTGAGAAATATGGATAGAGTTTCTGGGAGAAACAAGTATATCTGGGAAGATAGGACAGAGTTTCTGGGAGAAACTGGTATATCTAGGAAATCAGGTAGATTTAGACAGAGTTTCTGGGAAAATTTGGTTAATATGGTTATATATGGGATATCTGGATAGAGTTTCGGGGAAAAACTGGTTAATATGGTTATATCTGGGATATCTGGACAGAGTTTCTGGGAGAAACTGGTTAATATGCTTATATCTGGGGTATCTGGACAGAGTTTCTGGGAGAAACTGGTTAATATGGTTATATCTGGGATATCTAGACAGAGTTTCTGGGAGAAACTGGTTAATATGGTTATATCTGGGATATCTAGACAGAGTTTCTGGGAGAAACAGGTTATGATGGTGATCATACTGTCTAGCTAGTTTTCATACTCCTATGTCCTAGGACCAACAAACAAGGTTTGCGGTGTATATCTTTGTGAACATGGAGCAGACATCCTTGTCATGGTGCCTAGGCAGGTCAACTCAATGTGATCACATGTGAGTGATTGCCTTGGGGATCATAAGAAAGAAGTTCTGCCTCATGCCACATAAGCGTCTACACCGCGCAGGTAATCCCGTCAGGGCATACAGCAGTTATATCACATTGTCCTATCTGAAAAGATAAATGAACAGTCCTATGAAAGGTTCTACAGGAATCTATATGCAAAGGTTGGGTTTAGTCAAAGAGGGTCCGTTGACGAGAGTTCCAATATACCGTCAGAGAGACAGTACGGAGGTTGTTACTCTTTTTGATATACCTTGGAAGGTACAGTATCAACGGTGACTTGTGCCCTGGCACAGCAAGACCTGAAGAATTTCAGCGCCACGTTTCAGACACAGTCGGAGGGGGGGAAATGCAAGAGTGCAATGCGGTGAATCAAACACAGTAAAAAGATGATTTTAAGGATGCTTCTTATGAGTCAAACCTCTGTATTATTTTGTTTTAAAATAAAAATCCCCAGTGGAGTCGCCAGATTGTGGACACGCGGAATCCGTCGTCCACTCCCCGGTTTTTCCTCTTTGTTTCCGGGGTTTCAGAATTGATTTTCCTTTATTTTGGAATTGATTTGAAAGAAAACAAGAGGTTGATTTCGAAGAAAAGAAGGTCTTTCGAAAACAGATACAGAGTCGCCACTTGGTCTTTAAGGAACCAAGAAACCTAATTTTGACTCACCCAAACGGATAAAGGACACCGACCCTTCATAACCAAAGAACTTGGCTCGGGGTTTTTGGTACGAGAGAGGAAGGAGCCTTTGTCACGACTAAAACACCCTCAACTCGCCCCGTCTCTCAACGGGCCTCAATTAGCATCCAAATAATCATCTTATACTATGTATGGTTCGGCAATTAATACTATGATAGTATATTACATCACATAAGAATCTTGAAATTGAAAATCAAAAGATAAGATATCATTCATAAGATCTAAGTCAAATATCATACAATGTAAAGTGAAAATCACACAAATAAACCTAGGAAAAATCGTCTAATCATATATTAAGTAGTCAAGTTTTCCTAATCTAAAGGAGACATGAATTGTTCTTGAAACAAATAAATAAAGAAAACGAAATATGCTTAGAAAACTAGTATGATGCGTGTTAATCTTTAAGAAAAGAAGACCTCTCAATCCCCGGGACGGATGAGAAAGGAAGATTAGATCGGGGGAAGCATGAACGTGTGATCAAGTTCATTCCTTATAATCTTCTTAGATTAGGAGCCATGGAGGCCCCAAATCTTGCATGGATGCAATGTATGTATCTAGAATGTGCCAAGGTTGTAGTGTGCTTTGTGTTCATGGATTCCTAGAATGACTTAGAAGTCTATAATGTGTATGAATGAATGAATGAAATCATCATGGGATATGTACAAATGTAGTATGAACTACTTCCTAAGATATGAACTAATTTGGAAGGCATATAAGCATCAAATCAAAGAATGAAAGTTAAAATGTGCTTGCTGTGAATAGTGGACAAAACAGTAACTAGATCTTTGGAAAATTGAAAAGAGGGGTTAGGAATGTTTTCAATGCATGATTTTTTATGGAGATGTTTCTTATTGTGTCTAGAATACAATCCAAAAATCCAATCTTTAATAACTACTACAGATTGAGAGAAATCACATAAACAACAAAGGTCACTCAGAAACAGAGTCCGTACTGTCGACTGAAATGTTAGAAATGCTTAGAAAATGAAAACGAATGATCTAGAGGCCCATTTTATACAAAGAGTTTCCTAAGACATTGAAGTTTGAGGGAAAAATAAGTTAGGACCACCCCTTTTGGAAAAGTGTTCTGAAAAAGAGGTTGGAAGTGGACCTAGTTGCTGTGACAGCAAAAATAGAATGTCTGGAAGGAATGTTTGGATCCAAATGGACCATTTCCAAGTACTTCCAAGTCAAACCAAAAATCATGGGTGTTCTCCAATGGGTTAGGAAGACTTTCCAAGTGGCCTTGCATCCATATGTTGAGTATTGAGTTCTAGGAAAATCTTTGAACTCAGATTATTCACTGTTTTGACTCACTGTTTTGAAAGTTTTGGGAAAAACTAGAGTTTTCTTTCTTGAGATTAAAATGAGGGGTTTTAAGAGGGGTTTTGAAGTAGATGTTTTGAAAGCATATTTTCAATACTCAATGAAAATTATAGCCACTTGAAATTTCAACATCAAACTCATCATCAAGAACCTCCAAGATTGTTGGAAAGATTTATTTTTATTAGAACATAACTTCAATACACTTCAAGAATACCTTGGAGGTATTGAAGTTATGATCATCATCTATCAAACATGTTTTTGAGGTCAAGAGCTACTATCCATAAGGATTCAATCACCTCAAACTTCATGTCATCATTTAGATGATGATGAAAAAGTAAGTAAATAAAGAAAAATAAAAAGAAATGAGGTAAGAAGAGATGAACATAATATGAACAAGCAAGTAAATAACAATCAATGGATGATAATCAATGTGATTTTGGACTTGTAGCTTGGTGTTTCACTCATAGATTTTGACATTTAGACATGGAAGTAGCTTCCTAACTCAAGAATACTCAAGAATGGTGATTGGGGGTGTTTGGGATGTGAAGTATGAGAGAGGTAATGGAAGAACACAAGATTAGAACTCACTTTCTATAGCAAAATAGTAGGAGGAAGCTCCTTTTCTCTCTTCTAAACCTATCTCTATCTCTCTTCTTCTCTACAACTTTTCAAGCTTTTGCACTTGGCCCCCCCAAAATGAAGAGCAATGGAGGGTTTATATACGCCAATTTGGGGAGGTTTTGGGATTTTAGAAGTGTTCCCATTGGTCCCAAACATCTGTGAACATAAAACTACATCGTTTTGGTTTTCAATTAATCAAAATGAATCCCCAAGAAAAATGACAAAAATACACTAATCTGGAGGGGAGTGCCACGGCGGCACTAGGCCAGTGCCGCGGCGGCACTACTCCTCCTTCATCCAGATAATGCTGTTTACGCCCCCAGAGGTTCCGGTATTCGCGAAAAGGCCCTATTTCGTCCGAAATTCACAGAAAATGCGTACGAACTCCAAATTGAGGTTGTGATATACCGTTGGAAAGGTAATGGAGTCTACTTTATATAACAAATATTTTGGAGATAGGTCACTTTGAAAAGTTTTGTTGTATTTACGATAAAGGCCGATTTGATCGCCTTTTTCATCTTTGGAAATTCATAATAAACTCGTTTTAAACCCGAAAATTGCGTGCGACATACCGTTTGAAAGCTATCGACCTCTAGTATCCATGAAAAATATTTGAAAATTGTTTCGGTGCCCCGGTTTTAAAGTCAAATTTGGGTCAAACTGGTCAAACCTGAGATTTTCGGGAAGTTCTGGAAACTTCTGGGAGTTCCCAAGAGTTGACGTTTTCGCTCGATTTTCTTTTAAAACTCATTTTAATACTTTTCTCATGATCTAGAATGATTCCGGTGAATTCGGACGATTTTGGTCAAACTTGGTCAAACTTGGTCCAACTTTGGTCAAACTGGTCAAACCTTGGTCAAACCGATCAACGGGGACTTTCCGGGAACTTTCGAGACTTTCGGGGGTCTCTGGGAGCTGACGATTTTATCCGATTTTACTTAAAAACTCTATTTATCATTTTTCTTATGACGTAGTATGTTTCCAGAACTTTTGGTCCAAATCTGGGAGCTTTGGGCTTTCAAGGGTATTTTGGTCATTCTGAGCATTTTGAGAAATAGAACCAACTTCCAGGAGTCCTTTTGAGTCCTTTTTCGATCATTGTGAACCACCAAGCTATGGTTCTCCTAAATCTGATAGCCGACAAAATGGGGTGTCTACAGTTTGCCCCTCTTTGGCAGGAACTTGTGAGGCAACGCATGTCGCAAGCGAGTGCCAAAGTTTTGAAGAGACAGGACTTTTTGGAGGCTATAGATTTAGGATAAAAAGCGTTGCAAAAGATGCAATGATGCTGAGGCTAGTGCTGGTCGCGCTCTGCGTGAGCTGCCTACGTATCCCAAGGGGAATCAGACCAGGACGTAGTTCAGGGCACAAAGGAACCAATCACACATGCACATACACAACAATCAAGCGGATGCTATGCTAAAAGAGTGATATGCAATGCATGGATGTGATATGAATTGTGTCACGAGTCCTATCATGTCTAGTGTTATGATCCTAGTATGAGCAGGTGATGTGGGGTGTGCCACTCCGAGTGGGCCGGTGTTGTGCTAGTGTTTGTGACTGTGATGTGGTAGATGACTCGGATAAAGACATCAAGGTTTAGAAGACTCTGGGTCTAGAGGCAAACTTCTGGAATTTGGGAAGTGTGCTTTGCGAACGAATGTAGTCAGATGTGGGGTCCCTGAGGATGACAACTAAGGATAACCCATAGGCGAGGGAGTTCATGATAACCGACAGTTTTATAATAACCAAAGTGAGGAGGCTCATGATAAGTGAGGTAGCTCACGATAATTGACAGGTGAGATAACCGGAGTGAAGAAGCACACGATAAGTGAGGAAACTCATAATGACTGACAGGTGAGAAAGCTCATGATAATCAGTAGACACGGATTGTGAATAGACAGTGCTTGCCATGGGAATCGGGGTGATTTGACTGCGGGTGATGTTTTGGCCGATCCTAATGATGACAAGTCCGGAGAATCGGTTCGGACTTCTGCTATCTTCTGCTGGGGATGGTAGGGGACTCTCTGAGAATCTCTCTTCAATTCTTGACCTAGAACCAGGATCCATCTCTGAATCTCTCGTGGTTGGTCAGATTTTGTAATGCTCAATCCAAAAGAGCCGGTTAGGGCCTTCGGGAGCTGATGGACTCTCTGAGAATCTCTCTTCAAATCTTGACCTAGAACCAGGATCCATCTCTGAATCTCTCGTGGTTGGTCAGATCTCGTAATGCTCAATCCAAAAGAGCCGGTTAGGGCCTTTGGGAGCTGATGGACTCTCTAAGAATCTCTCTCGGCGCTCAATCCAAGAGGGCCGGTCAGGGCCTCCGGGAGCTGGTATCTTTTGGTTTCTGTCCTCAGGGGATGATGTAGGGTTCTCAGAGAATCTCTTTCGGTGCTCAATCCAAGAGGGCCAGTCAGGGCCTCTGGGATCTGATGGACTCTCTGAGAATCTCTCTTCAAATCATGACCTAGAACCAGGATCCATCTCTGAATCTCTCGTGGTTAGTCAGATCTCGCAATGCTCAATCCAAAAGAGCCGGTTAGGGCCTTCGGGAGCTGATGGATTCTTTGAGAATCTCTCTCGGCGCTCAATCCAAGAGGGCCGATCAGGGCCTCCGGGAGCTGAAGGATAATGTACTCTGCTAGGAAGAAGGAAATACGTCCTTTAAATGGGAGTCAAGGTATCATTCTATTTGTGATGAGAGATACGGAGATGGCCTGCGGCACTTAAGGTTTTGATATTGAAAGAGGAGAGTGATGGACTTATGTTGCTTTAGGATGAAAGAAGGTCATCAACGGCCACTCATGGGCTTATGTTGTATGAAGAAAGATGAAAGATCAACAGCCACTCATGGACTTATGTTGCATGAAGAAAGATGAAAGAACAACAGCCACTCATGGACTTATGTTGCTAGGAGAAAGGAAGATCATCAACAGCCACTCATGGACTTATGTTGCTAGGAGAAAGGAAGATCATCAACAGCCACTCATGGACTTATGTTGCATGAAGAAAGACGAAAGATCAACAGCCACTCATGGACTTATGTTGCTAGGAGAAAGGAAGATCATCAACAGCCACTCATAGACTTATGTTGCATGAAGAAAGAAGACAGTCAACAGCCACTCATGGACTTATGTTGCATGAAGAAAGAAGACAGTCAACAGCCACTCATGGACTTATGTTGCATGGACGAAAGATGAAGGATCAACAGCCACTCATGGACTTATGTTGCATGAAGAAAGAAGACAGTCAACAGCCACTCATGGACTTATGTTGCATGGACGAAAGATGAAAGATCAACAGCCACTCATGGACTTGTGTTGCATGAAGAAAGAAGACAGTCAACAGCCACTCATGGACTTATGTTGCATGGACAAAAAATGAAAGATCAACAGCCACTTATGGACTTATGTTGCATGAACAAAGGTGGTTAACTTTCGACAGTTTGGAAAGGGTTGAAATTCTCCCCAAGTTTTGACGCTTCTCATGCTGACGCCTTGACTGGTGCAGTAATAGCGTTTAGTACTCCTGCTTGTATTGTCATTGGAATGCTCTTTATAACTTGATTTGAAAAATCCATTATTTGTCACTATTGACTTACACATTTGAGACTACGATAGACTCAGACTCAAAAACTGACAGACACCGACGCGCGAGGGCGACACATTTGACACTGAAATGAAACAAGCTCGACTTGCCAAAACTTAATGTGCTCTTGTCATAAATGATGTACCATTTCTCTTTTGTGTTTACTTTTCACCTTAACGTGGCATCACTTTGATTGTGAATCGTATTTTTGAAAATTCCTCCCTACTGATCTAATAAATTTCTTTGCTTCTCCCAAGATGCGCTTTGAATTAGTGCCTTAGCTTATAGAATAAAAGATGCTCCGTTTCCATCTGTTCAAGACAATGTGTGTGACTTGAAGGCTTACCATTGGTGTATAGGGATCGGGTGGCAAACGAAGTTTGCCCTTAGTTTGAAGGCCATGAAGTGGGATCGGTAGGCAAACGAGGTAAATGACTGAAGTTTGCCCCTAGTTTGGAGGAAGGTTCATTGGAGGTTTTGGGCAAACGAGGTAGGTGACCGAAGTTTGCCCCTTGTATGAAGGGTAGATAGTAAAATTTAGGCAAACAAGGCGAGTAGCCAAAGTTTGCCCTTAGTGTGGAAGATGATTTCTGGCTTGAGGCAAGGACCGTGACTTTAATCTCTCAAATGCTCATAACTTTTGCCTAGGCACCAGTGAGGTGACCTAACGAGCTCTTTTCTCTCTTTTGTTATTGCTCACTTTGGATTTAGCTCTAATTTTTGCCTAGGCGTCCTTTCGGATTTTCGACCTAGCGAGCCATCCTTCTTTTTCTTTTTTGAAAGTCTGCCTACGTACCCCCAAGTGGGGATCAGGCCAACGTAGTTCGGGCCATGTTGGAAAGAAGCGGGTTGATTTTTAGGTAGGTAGGGTGACCGAACCATTGTGGTTGCCTATGTATCCCCGAGCGGGAATCAGGTCGAGCGTAGTTCAAGGCAAGGCTTGAAGGAAATCGATTTGATTATGATGGTATTGACTGAACCGATGTAGTTGCCTACGTATCCTCGAATGGGAATCAGGTCGAGCGTAGTTCAAGGCAAGGTCTTGAAAGAAATTGGTTTGATTATGATGGTGTCGACCGAACCGATGTGGTTGCCTACGTATCCCCGAATGGGAATCAGGTCGAGCGTAGTTCAAGGCAAGGCTTGAAAGAAATTGGTTTGAGGTATGAGGGTTTTTCAAACCAATCGTCAAAGAAGTTCAAACTTGAGCCACTTGTGGTAGCTTTGAATAAAAGGATTCAGTTTCAATCTCCCCTTCTTTTCTTTTTCTTTTTCTTTTTTGTTTTGAGGATTGATCCTTTTCACTTTTGCCTAGCCAGTCAATTTTGCTTTTTAATGTAGTCGATTCTTGTGAGATCTTTCAATCGCAATCTCAGAATTCCAGAATGTGCATGTCAGTTCTCGGAATTTATTTGTGGTCATTCCGTGCCTTTTGAAATGTGATCTTGGCACGTTCTTAAGATGTATCTTGAAGCGTATGATTCTCTCATTTGTTTCGTCAAAATTTTCTCCAACATTTTGACTGGCTAGGGTCAGATTTTGGAAATCAACACCTTTTTCAGCTCTAACTTTTGCCTAGGTGCCCTTTCGGGTTTTCAACCTAGCGAGCTTTTTCTTTTCTTTTCTTTTTTTTTTTTGTTTTTTTTTTAAAGTGGAGATGAAACTCACTGAAATGTTCGACTACCATCAAGGGCTAAGTTTGCATTGCTTTCAATTGGACAGATTGCGTGGCTCCCAATTGGATTGGGCTTAAGGCTTCGAAATGGTGGAAAAAGGATTGGGCGAGCCCCAAGTCAGTTTCAAGTATGTCTTTTCAAGATTGAGGTAAGAACATCTTTAAATTCTTAAAGTAAGACTATTCAATTCTCAGCTCTTCATCGGTGTCAGCGCAAAATTGACTTTGACCTTTCAGGATTTTGTTTGAGTAAAAAAAAAATTTTTTTTTTTTAGCACAGTAATATCCATGGTAATTTGAAAAGTGACACTTCAGTTCAGCGATTCATGCATCTATGACTAGGCACATCAGATTAGGCAAAATGAGACTTCATTCCATCAGTAGAGAAGGATTACGGACTCATTAACAACTCGGTGACAGACAGACTCGACCACAAGACTAAACTTGAAATAGACAAAACATACAACAGACTCGACTAGACTTGACTTGATCTCAAATGGAATGTCACAGTGACTCACTTATTCTTTTTATTTATTTTTTTTAAAGAGCATCTTCATTTGGTTTTCTAGCAAGAATCCCAAACACCATCACTTCACCGGCAGAGGTTCAACATTCATGGTCCTCAGCGAAGGGGATCATTTAAACGGATAGGTCAAGGGTTGGTCGAGACCGAGGTGGTGGATTGGATTGGGGTGCGGCGCATCATCTAAGAGATCCTGAATTGAGTGACGGAGCCTCTTACAGTTGTCGGTCTCATGGCCTTGGTCTTGGTGGTAATCACAATACTTGGATTCATTATACCCAGGAGGTGGGTGATTAGGAGGCTTACTGGGCTCCAAATGTACAAGGTGGCCCTTTTGAACAAGGTGATTGAGAGCGGAGGATAAGCTCATGTCAAGTGGTGTGAAGACTCTTTGGTTTCCTTTCTTGTGCCGCTTACTGCAGTCATTTTGGCTTGATGATGGGCTTAAGGCATTGACATCTAGGCTCTCTTGATCTTCACCAAAGGTGTGGGGTCTCTTGTCCTTTTTCAGTGACCCAGCTCCATTGATCTTGCCTTCACAGACAGCATCCTCGATTCTAGTTCCAACCTCAAACAACTCTTCAAATGTTGAGATGGACTGGTAGAATAGTTTTTCATGGTATACTGGTTGCAGGTTCTTGACCAATATACGTACTTGCTCTTTCTCAACAGGCCTGTGGATCATTTGGGCTACTTTATTCCTCCATCTGCTCAAGAATGCAGTGAAGGACTCATTAAAATTCTGCCTGGTAGTTTCCAGATCTCGGACGGTGACATCAAGCTCTTGGTTGTAGGAGTAGTGATCAATGAAAGTTCTAGCAACATCTTCCCAAACTCGGGTCTTGGAAGTTTCAAGGGTTAGGAACCAGGATAGTGCGGCTTTCTGGAGGGTTTGAGGGTACAGCATAGCTATGTGCTCATGGGTGCAGCCCATTGACTGGAAAATGCTCATACAAAACTTCACGTGGCTCTTCGGATTTCCAGTTCCGTCAAAACGGTCGATTTCAGGCATCTTGAAGTTCTCAGGTAGCCTCACCTTGTTGGGCTCAAACAATCCTTCCAGATCTAACATGTAATCGTCGATTCCCTTACTCTTTCTTAGTATGTTCTCAAGCTTGTCGACCTTATCCATTTTCTCTTGGAGCTTTTTCTCATATACAGACGGCGGGACCCCTTGAAGCCATTCTTCTTCCCCATTATTTTTGGGAGGCGGTCCAAATCCAGGCAGTGGTGGTGGCACGAACGCTTGTGGTGGTGGGAACCTAGGTGGGTACTGTGGTTGCTGTTGTCGGAACTCTTCCATAAATTTCAGAACTTGAGTCAGCCGATCTGACTGTTGATTAATTAATTCAGTGACCTTGGCTTCCAAAGTTTTCTAATTCATGTTGAATTTTCTCGGCGGACTGATTCTAACCAAATGACTGTTCGAACTTCTGACCCAGGATGGGGATCTCAGTGGCTGATTTTGGGAATCTATAATGACCTATAGATTCGAGAAGAGTGTATCAGATTCTGATAATGATGACTAGAGAGACAATGACAGTGATGTTAATGGACTGACTTATGTACAGACTGACTGAGATAGTGTGCGCAGACTGATGAGAATGGTGCATGCACATGAGACAAGCATGCGGATGCAAGCCCTAATCTATATGATGCCCCTACTTTTAACAGATAATAGTTAAACAAATAAGGTCCTAGCCATACAGAGTGTGCTAACCTTACTTTCCAGTATGATCACCAAGGGATAACAGGGATTTCTGGGATACTTCGGGAATTTTGGATAGAGTTTCTGGGAGAAACAGAGATTTGGAAGATTTGGAGAAATTTCTAGAAGTCATTTGAGTTTCTAGGAGAAATAATGATTTCTGGTTGATTTGGACTGAGCTTCTAGGAGAAACTGGTATTTTGGGTATTTCTGAGAAATATGGATAGAGTTTCTGGGAGAAACAAGTATATCTGGGAAGATAGGACAGAGTTTCTGGGAGAAACTGGTATATCTAGGAAATCAGGTAGATTTAGACAGAGTTTCTGGGAAAATTTGGTTAATATGGTTATATATGGGATATCTGGATAGAGTTTCGGGGAAAAACTGGTTAATATGGTTATATCTGGGATATCTGGACAGAGTTTCTGGGAGAAACTGGTTAATATGCTTATATCTGGGGTATCTGGACAGAGTTTCTGGGAGAAACTGGTTAATATGGTTATATCTGGGATATCTGGACAGAGTTTCTGGGAGAAACTGGTTAATATGGTTATATCTGGGATATCTAGACAGAGTTTCTGGGAGAAACAGGTTATGATGGTGATCATACTGTCTAGCTAGTTTTCATACTCCTATGTCCTAGGACCAACAAACAAGGTTTGCGGTGCATACAGCAGTTATATCACATTGTCCTATCTGAAAAGATAAATGAACAGTCCTATGAAAGGTTCTACAGGAATCTATATGCAAAGGCTGGGTTTAGTCAAAGAGGGTCCGTTGACGAGAGTTCCAATATACCGTCAGAGAGACAGTACGGAGGTTGTTACTCTTTTTGATATACCTTGGAAGGTACAGTATCAACGGTGACTTGTGCCCTGGCACAGCAAGACCTGAAGAATGTCAGCGCCACGTTTCAGACACAGTCGGAGAGGGGGAAATGCAAGAGTGCAATGCGGTGAATCAAACACAGTAAAAAGATGATTTTAAGGATGCTTCTTATGAGTCAAACCTCTGTATTATTTTGTTTTAAAATAAAAATCCCCAGTGGAGTTGCCAGATTGTGGACACACGGAATCCGTCGTCCATTCCCCGGTATTTCCTCTTTGTTTCCGGGGTTTCGGAATTGATTTTCCTTTGTTTTGGAATTGATTTGAAAAAAAACAAGAGGTTGATTTCGAAGAAAAGAAGGTCTTTCGAAAACAGATACAGAGTCGCCACTTGGTCTTTAAGGAACCAAGAAACCTAATTTTGACTCACCCAAACGGATAAAGGGCACCGACCCTTCATAACCAAAGAACTTGGCTCGGGGTTTTTGGTACGAGAGAGGAAGGAGCCTTTGTCACGACTAAAACACCCTCAACTCGCCCCGTCTCTCAACGGGCCTCAATTAGCATCCAAATAATCATCTTATACTATGTATGGTTCGGCAATTAATACTATGATAGTATATTACATCACATAAGAATCTTGAAATTGAAAATCAAAAGATAAGATATCATTCATAAGATCTAAGTCAAATATCATACAATGTAAAGTGAAAATCACACAAATAAACCTAGGAAAAATCGTCTAATCATATATTAAGTAGTCAAGTTTTCCTAATCTAAAGGAGACATGAATTGTTCTTGAAACAAATAAATAAAGAAAACTAAATATGCTTAGAAAACTAGTATGATGCGTGTTAATCTTTAAGAAAAGAAGACCTCTCAATCCCCGGGACGGATGAGAAAGGAAGATTAGATCGGGGGAAGCATGAACGTGTGATCAAGTTCATTCCTTATAATCTTCTTAGATTAGGAGCCATGGAGGCCCCAAATCTTGCATGGATGCAATGTATGTATCTAGAATGTGCCAAGGTTGTAGTGTGCTTTGTGTTCATGGATTCCTAGAATGACTTAGAAGTCTATAATGTGTATGAATGAATGAATGAAATCATCATGGGATATGTACAAATGTAGTATGAACTACTTCCTAAGATATGAACTAATTTGGAAGGCATATAAGCATCAAATCAAAGAATGAAAGTTAAAATGTGCTTGCTGTGAATAGTGGACAGAACAGTAACTAGATCTTTGGAAAATTGAAAAGAGAGGTTAGGAATGTTTTCAATGCATGATTTTTTATGGAGATGTTTCTTATTGTGTCTAGAACACAATCCAAAAAGACAATCTTTAATAACTACTACAGATTGAGAGAAATCACATAAACAACAAAGGTCACTCAGAAACAGAGTCCGTACTGTCGATTGAAATGTTAGAAAATCTTAGAAAATGAAAACGAATGATCTAGAGACCCATTTTATACAAAGAGTTTCCTTAGACATTTAAGTTTGAGGGAAAAATAAGTTAGGACCACCCCTTTGGGAAAAGCTTTCTGAAAAAGAGGTTGGAAGTGGACCTAGCTGCTGTGACACCAAAGATAGAATGTCTGGAAGGAATGTTTGGATCCAAATGGACCATTTTCAAGTACTTCCAAGTCAAACCAAAAATCATGGGTGTTCTCCAATGGGTTAGGAAGACTTTCCAAGTGGCCTTGCATCCATATGTTGAGTATTGAGTTCTAGGAAAATCTTTGAACTCAGATTATTCACTGTTTTGACTCACTGTTTTGAAAGTTTTGGGAAAAACTAGAGTTTTCTTTCTTGAGATTAAAATGAGGGGTTTTAAGAGGGGTTTTGAAGTAGATGTTTTGAAAGCATATTTTCAATACTCAATGAAGATTATAGCCACTTGAAATTTCAACATCAAACTCATCATCAAGAACCTCCAAGATTGTTGGAAAGATTTATTTTTATTAGAACATAACTTCAATACACTTCAAGAATACCTTGGAGGTATTGAAGTTATGATCATCATCTATCAAACATGTTTTTGAGGTCAAGAGCTACTATCCATAAGGATTCACTCACCTCAAACTTCATGTCATCATTTAGATGATGAAGAACAAGTAAGTAAATAAAGAAAAATAAAAAAGAAATGAGGTAAGAAGAGATGAACATAATATGAACAATCAAGTAAATAACAATCAATGGATGATAATCAATGTGATTTTGGACTTGTAGCTTGGTGTTTCACTCATAGATTTTGACATTTAGACATGGAAGTAGCTTCCTAACTCAAGAATGCTCAAGAATGGTGATTGGGGGTGTTTGGGATGTGAAGTATAAGAGAGGTAATGGAAGAACACAAGATTAGAACTCACTTTCTATAGCAAAATAGTAGGAGGAAGCTCCTTTTCTCTCTTCTAAACCTATCTCTATCTCTCTTCTTCTCTACAACTTTTTAAGCTTTTACACTTGACCCCCCCAAAATGAAGAGCAATGGGGGGTTTATATAGGCCAATTTGGGGTGGTTTTGGGATTTTAGAAGTGTTCCCATTGGTCCCAAACATCTGTGAACATAAAACTACGTCGTTTTAGTTTTCAATTAATCAAAATGAATCCCCAAGAAAAATTACAAAAATACACTATTCTGGAGGGGAGTGCCGCGGCGGCACTGCTCCTCCTTCGTCCATATAATGCTGTTTAGGCCCCCAGAGGTTCCGGTATTCGCGAAAAGGCCCTATTTCGTCCGAAATTCACAGAAAATGCGTACGAACTCCAAATTGAGGTTGTGATATACCGTTGAAAAGGTAATGGAGTCTACTTTTCATAAAAAATAGTTCGGGGATAGGTCACTTTGAAAAGTTTTGCGGTATTTACGATAAAGGCCGATTTGATCGCCTTTTTCATCTTTGGAAATTCATAATAAACTCGTTTTAAACCCGAAAATTGTGTGCGACATACCTTTGGAAAGCTATCGACCTCTAGTATCCATGAAAAATATTTGAAAATTGTTTCGGTGCCCCGGTTTTAAAGTCAAATTCTGGTCAAACTGGTCAAACTTGAGATTTTCGGGAAGTTCTGGAAACTTCTGGGAGTTCCCAGGAGCTGACGTTTTCGCTCTATTTTCTTTTAAAACTCATTTTAATACTTTTCTCATGATCTAGAATGATTCTGGTGAATTCGGACGATTTCGGTCAAACTTGGTCCAACTTTGGTCAAACCTGGTCAAACCTTGGTCAAATCGATCAACGGGGACTTTCCGGAAACTTCCGGGACTTTCGAGGGTCTCTGGGAGCTGACGATTTCATCTGATTTTACTTAAAAACTCTTTTTATCATTTTTCTTATGACGTAGTATGTTTCCAGAACTTTTGGTCCAAATCTGGGAGCTTTGGGCTTTCAGGGGTATTTTGGTCATTCTGAGCATTTTGAGAAATAGAACCAACTTCCAGGAGTCCTTGTGAGTCCTTTTTCGATCATTGTGAACCACCAAGCTATGGGTCTCCTAAATCTGATAGCCGACAAAATGGGGTGTCTACATTGTGCTTTAATGTTAATATACCTGTTTAGCAACATGTAACTCAGTAAAGTGAAATTGCAAAATTTTTAAAATTTTTTAATTTTTTTAATGTAATAAAGTGGTTCTTGTATTTCTTTCTTAGTTAATGTAGTTAGTTATGATGCATTTTCATGTTATTTTCTGTATGTTATGAGTATGTGAAACACTATGATAGTTTGTTTACTATCAAAGTTATAGTATATTTTATGCCTGTTAATCTTCAAACAACTTTGAGCACATTGTGACAACCTTGTACTTAGCTAAAATGGATGAGTAAGCATAGATTAGGTGTCTTGAGAGACTATAGTGGAGATTAATAACCCAAGTGAGCTTTTGTGCCATTATTTGTTTTTGAGGATTTTATAAAATTACTCTTACTGTTTGAAAAGCGTATTCACTCGTTGAAAGTCTCATTTTCCTTCTTCATTTTGACTGATCACTAGAAGAGAACATTCATGCTTTAACAACTTTAGAGCTCTTGAATTTACTGAAATGAATAATCCTATTAACTTAGAAGATGATTTAGGCCATCTTTTGACCATACATGCAAAATACAATATTAACCTACATCTATGTTGTTCCTTTACTTCACCTCTTGAGCCTTGTCATAATTGCCTTGTCATTACAATCCTAAAATATATGTCTAACTCCAAAATACAAGTTTGAACTTCTTTTCTCTACCTAGGAGTGATTGGGATGTGTTATCTTGACAAGAAGTTTGGTTGTATGAATAAGGGAAAGTTGGCAAAGAAAAAAATTGATGAAAAGAAAAAAAAAAGAAAAGAAAAGTATGAAAAATAAATAAATAAATAAAAATATGCCAATGGTTGTTACAAAAGAAAATAATAATAATAAAAAGAAGAGTGTGAAAAAAAAAAGAGAGAGAGATTGGAGATGTGGGGGATGTTTGAAAAATTGTAGTAGACATTCCAATCACATCCTTTGACCCAATTGAATATTACGAGGCTCTTTCTTCTTAATCGAATACCTCTTTTTCAAAGTCCTAATGATTTTAAGTAAAGTGGATTTGAAGTTAAGGTAATGAGAGAGTTCTCCTCGGTATCTCGCTCTTCTAGTGAAAAGTATCCTTTCATGAGACTTTGTGCACTAAAATGTCCGTTATTTTATTTAGATATGAGAAGCATTAGATTCCATTTACATTTACTCTTTATAGCTTCCATATCATGAGTGATAATTATTACACCTAATTCGGAGTGATTTCATCTTGAGAGTGTAATCCCGGTGAGAGTCGAGTCAAAATGAACATAGGTTATGCAAGCTTTGAAATAATGTTTTGTATTTTGGTTGTCCATTCACACACACACACTTGAAGATTAATAGGTATGGAATATTCTAATAACTTTGATAGTAGATTCACTGTAATGTGTGTGTTGCATGGCTATGGCATACTAGAGAGTTTCATGTGATTGTTGAGCTTAACTACATTGATAAATGAGAGAAAAATTTTCTTAAAAACATTTAAACGAGAACTATTACCTTAAACATGAATTTTGTGGGTAGATTCACTCCAAACCCTCACGAGACAACACTTGTCCACTAGAGGGAATCTAGGGGTTTAAAGGCTTGTTGCATACGCTATATGCAATCGTGATTCCTGCGAAAGTGAGATAGGACTTTTTCTTTCTTTTGTTTTCAATTTTTAGAGTTAAATAAACATTGTTGTCGTTTGCTTCATTGCTAGGAACTAGCAACGAGCTAGTTGGGGGTGTGATTCAAGGTGAAAAGTCCATATTCATAGCGTATTACATGGTCCTTTTTGCATACTTTTATCCCCAAAGTCTCTACATTTAGGTGCATTCTAATAACAATATTTTTTTTATTGTGTTAATGCTAAAACGTATGTTTATGCATTGATTTATAGGTATTAGAATATAAATCAATGAAGTGAAGCTAAAGAAAGTGATTCTGGTGAAGAGAACAACAGAAGCAGTTGAGAAAACGACATTTTTGACAATGAAGACTTCAGATTTGGAAGATTTTCCTAGAAATATGAAATGTAGATCTTTGAGTTATGGTCGCGTGGCTATAAACGAGAGGCCAATCCAAGGTCTGAATGAAAAGTTATGGCTATTCTCCCATCGGTGCACAGAGCTGTCAAAATCAGAGAGTTCAAGGGCTTGAGGAGAGTTCAATCGATCGAACATTCGATCGATCGAACTAAGCTCGATCGATTGAGCTTTATTTTATTCCAAAAGTTGCGTAAACTTTGCAGGAACCCTATAAATAAGTCGTTTTGACATCATACGAAAGGAGGACGCTATAGAACGGAAAAAAAAAAAAAAAAAAAAAAAAAAAAACAGTTTTAGGGTTAAATTAGGAGTAGATTAGGTTAGATTCATGTTACTCTTCATCTTTTCCATTGTTTTATTGAAGATTATTCATGATTCAAGTTTCTTTCAAGTTTATTAAAAGTTTATTTCAGATTATTCCAGGTTTTTTTTTTTCCTTTTCTCTATTTCATTGTTTATTAGTTTATATGGTATGATTACTCTAGGTTACTACTTCTGTATTAGTTTATTCATGTTTTCGTAGTTTAGACGTTGGAAATGTGTAATGAAATATTGATTCTTAGCCTCTGCCATGTATGATATAGAAAACCTGGGCTCGATCGATCGAAGATATTTCGATCGATCGAAACAGAGCCATAGTCAAGCGATCGAAGACATTTCGATCGATTGAATGATGATGCTATCCGATCGATCGAGAGAGCTTTGATCGATTGAACATGTTAATTCCTGAGATGATTCTTGTAAGTATTTCATGATTTTCTATTTTAGAAATCTGTCATCAAATTGTCCCTATAAGCTGAGTTTGTCACAACAGTTTTTTAGAACTTGAAGCCTTAAGGCTATTTTCTTTAATGACTTATGAAAACAACTTTGAATGCTAACACCATTTAGAGTGCAAGTAATAACCATTGTTTTAAACCGTCTTCTAAGTATTTTAAATCAACTGTGATGATATAGTCCCGGACATGTAAGGGCTATTGATTATTTATCTGTAGAAAAATACGGAATATTGAAAAGGAATGAACTCCATAGAACATTAATGAATTTGCATGGTAGATGGTTAGGATCAATGTGGATTCACGTATTTCCAACACCTTTGGTTTATCTATTTAATTAGTTATATTTCTTTATGCTTTAGTTTATTATTTAGTTTAGTTTAATTAATTAGGATTCGTTAAAACATCCACTCCCAACATTCTTATTTTCTTTTCCTTTTTGTTAGGTTGTAACTTAGTATATATTCTTCCTATTCCTTCCTGTGGGATCGACCTGGACTTCCAGTACTATATTATTTGCACGATCACCTACACTTGGGTGTTGTATAAGAGCGCACAACTTTTTAGTTGTGTCAATGGCTGTTCGAGAATTCCACATGGCTGTTCGAGAATTCCACCGTGGCTTTCAGCCCGAATTTTGTGTTTTCCCAAACTTTGTTCTCTCACCTCAGTTATCCTTTTTGGGCTTGTGATATACCGTGGGAAAGGTATGAGTGTCTAGTTTAAGAGTTAGGCTGACTCCAAGAAGGAGCAAACATGTGAGGTGCAAAAAGGGTGAAAATTTTATGTGTTTTTTCGCCAATGTAAGCACTTGATTTCTAATTTAGGTTATTTTAGGAATATTTTGTAAAGGGAGTTCTCAGGATCCCACCCCGAGGTTTGGATTTTGCTCAATAAAAGGCAATTTTTTTTATCATTTCATGTGAAAAAGCTATCCTAAATTTGGTTTTTGTCTCTAGATTATGTTTGTAATGTACTTAAGTTTCCCTAAAGGTTATTCTGACATATCTCGGAGACCACAGTGCTTTACAAAGTTTTGTTTCATAATTGACAAATCCTGATTTCGATCATCGGGTTATTCTTGAGGTGAGGTTTCTTCTATTGAATAGACGAAACAAAATAGGGTGTCTACACATAAAAGATATGTCTTAGTTGTTTAAATGTTGTACTATGGTTCCATTTGTGATAATCCGATACTCACTTTAATGTTACGAGATGAGCTACTTCATGTTAACTGTTGATATAAGATGAACTATTTATTGATTAACGGCCATATGTTGTTATTGTCAAACTGTATAGTAGATGGAATACAGTTGCATGTTAATAACCATGTAATGAGTAGATATGATAAATGATATCACATGTGATAGTTCTGTATCTTGAGCATGAACATTGCACGATGTGTGGTCAGCATGCATGGTGCTAGGAAGAGATAGGAGAATGTAATTGGGATATATGCCTTTGTATGGAATAACGTGATATGTGTACTTTGGATCCGTGGGATCAATGATTGATGACTTGAGTGGATGTGGGACAGTTAGAGTTCTTTGTGCGCCTCTCATTATTGAAGATGTTCAGTGATGCGTGTTTGCTGTTGAAGATGTTTAGTGTACCATTGATGACGTTCGGCTAGTGCTCTAATGTATTCTTAGCTGTGTAGATGACCAGTGAGAGCATACATATCGTAGAAGTCATCCGATATGCCATTTCCATTGTTTATGAATAGGATGTACTATATAGATGGCCGATAATATTTCAAGGGATCGTGTGAAGTAGGATACCTCCATGTAGATGAATGATGTGGCCTACTAGCTAAGTTATGTGGTATTGACATATGGATAGGAATATGAATATAAGTATGGATAGATGAGATGGTTGTTCAATCATGGATTCAGAGTCCCGACATGAAGATAGATGCATAGGTAGATGAAGAGGTTTACATGCATGGATTTTGTGATGTCAGATACTTGTGTGTGGAATCATGTGTGTGCTTGAATGGGACGATGAGAAGGATGTGATGAGATGTTATACCATTATCTTTGTCTTTATTTAATATGATTCCCGTTATCATTGATTTAATATATAGTTTAATGAGACCTTTGCTATGTTCGTGAGTGATGTCATTAATAAGAGATTAATCGCATTTTAAGATGCTCAATAATAACATGTGAGGAGTGTTTGGTTGATCTACTCACTTGGTTTTGCATTCAAAACTGATGGCTTTTTATGCTCTAGACATTCTAATGTCTAGTTCTTTACAAGTATTGAGGAAGGAGGACTAACGATTCACTGGAAATGGAGCTGAAGGCTTGAAGATGAAGATGTTCTGTTGTGTAATACCTAGTTTATATAAAAGTCATACTTCTATTAATATTTGGTGTAAGTTTGAGACTATAAGCCAGTTGTTGTAATAGTTTTAGTTGATTGTAACATGTGAGCTTTCATTGTAGACTCCGATTATATTAATAAGATATGTTCTATGAATAGCATCCTCCTTATCATTGTATTTGTTAGTTTAAGTAGATGACAATACAGTTATTTACCAGTCACGGGCATACGGGACCAAAAAGGAAGTTATTTTCTCTATTTTTGCTTCTCCAGGGCGTGACAATGGTTGTCACTCTTTAACTGTGCATGGTGTTTATGTTTTCACCAGAGGTACATTCATGTATTGTTGGGTGTGATGAGTTGCACATAGAGACATGTGAATGTACAACAAGGAATCTGTCACTCTAAAGTAAAAGAGAGAATGTCCTATATGATCTTCTAAGATATAACTCAAGTTAAGTTCCTTGGCCAAGGCAGGGTGATAATTAAAATTGATTTTTCTAAATTCACCAGACGAAGTAATATTAATTAGATTGAGAACACAAAATCAAATCAAGGTTTGATAAATATGTCAAAAAGATTTAATTGCGATGTTTTTATTTTTTTTCGGAAAAAAGGGTAAATATATTCCAAAAAAGACTGTACACAGGTACAAGGGGCAAACCCCAGGATAAGACATTAAGAGCACAGCTAGAGGACCGGTGGAAAATCCACTCACAAAGAAAGATGGACTACATCATAGCCACCTTAAAACATAAAATACAAAAGTACAAGGGGCATACCCCAGGATAACCAGTAAGCTCAATAAGAGGACTAGTGGCAGGAGGGGCCACTAAATTATATAATACAATCAACACTCAGAAACATAAGAGCACATCAAACAATAATAGTGACAAATGGAAACAATTCCAAAAAAAAGAGAGGCTATGTCCAGGGTGAAGCAAAGAAATCAAGCTGGGGATGATGTTTCCACTTGGACCTAATCTGGAGATTTACTTGGGAGATAAAGTATTGCAGTAGTTGGTCTTTGGGAGTATATGTGCCACTGAACGTTCTATTGTTCCTTTCCCTCCACAAGCCATAGACAGTGACCCCAAGACATATTTTTGGAATAGCTTGATGGATTTTCTTCCCCTTCCATTGTTGTGTCATCCATCTAACAGTGGTATCCCAATTGGTCCTGTTCCATGTAAGCCCACACCTATTCATCAAATTCTGCCAAACAAAAGAGGCATAAGAACATTGAAAAAATAAATGGTTGTGAGATTTCATATGACTATGGCATAACACGCAAGCAAGTGGACCAGGAGTAAAAGTGTAGATTCTATCGTGGGTTGCAAGTTTATTTTGAACAGCAAACCATAAGATAAAATTCTGCCTAGGGGTGCACCCTGAGAACCAAACAAGTTTGTCCCAAAGGACCTTAGGAGAAACAACTCTAACATGATCCCAAATATGAGAAAACTTGTAATTTCCATTTGGGGAGGTGGTCCATAAGATACTATCAGATAAATCAGAAGGTTTATACAAACCAGATAAGAGGTCTCGAACTTCATTTAATCCAATAGAGTTAGATCCAGGCTAGATCCAATCGTGGTTCCTTATAATAGATGCTACTTTTGCATAGGTATCAATAGCAGCATCGTATGCAATCCGATTAGTATACTTTTCAAACAAAGGGCCACTTGGAAGCCAATTGTCGAACCAAAGGGAAGTATGTAGCCCATTACCTATTTTATGTTTTAGTAAAGGCCTAACTACTCCCCTAAGCTTTAACAATTTTCTCCAATACCAAGAGCATTGGCCAGGAGGTTTAACATCCCAAAAGCTTTTAGATTTTACCATGTACAAATGTACCCATTCTTTCGAAGTGGATTTATTTCCAGGGTCAAGAAGGTTACCAATGTGTTTTAAATTCAAAATAGTATTGGTGAGGAAAACATCTTTAAACCCCAAGCCACCCTCGTCCTTAGGCTTACACACTTTAACCCAGGCTATTTTGGCACCGTGCCCCTTCTCGGTAGTACCGGACCAAAAGAATCTCATTAATGCTTGATCCACCTGTTTAAGAACACACTTTGGGAGCATAAACATCCCAGACCAATATTGTTGAATCCCAGAGAGTACGGACTGTATAAGCTGAGCCCTACCTGCATAAGATAAAAATTGCGATGTTATGTGATAGAAAGATTGAATTGCGTGGAAACTGTTAACAAAAAGATTCATTATTTTTCAGACTAACTGGGGTGTGTGATATGCTGCTAGGTGTCACTCATGACTAGTAGATGCCCAAAAAATAATAATATATTTATTTTATTATTTTCCAATAAGGAAGAATTAGAAGGTGTTCTAATTCAATATTAATTAGAAAGTATTCTAATTGTAATACTTAAAGTATTAGTCCCTACTACTAGCTTAGTATGAACCTAAGGGGTCATACATAAAAGAGTAATGTGTAGTTAGAAGAAGCAATGGGGGCCTAATTTATATTAAGTTGTTAATTTGGATGTAGTATAATAAATTGTATAAGTATATATTTGGTTTAAGAAAGTCTCTTAATCAAATATTGTTTAATCAAATTAGGAAAGTGCTTTTAGTTTTATTATATATTAAGAGGTCAGAATATTTGTGAGTTGCTAGCACATTAACACAAAAATCCCCAAAATCGTATGGCCATATTGATTATTGTCTTCCATGTTCTTCAAATTGTTGAAGATAATAAAAAGTCTTCTTCTAGTTCGTGAATTACTCGTGTGGATAAACTTAGAGATCGGACACTTGGACGATTCAAGTGATCCTTGTACGAGAGTAACAAAAGGAGTCGAATCGAACAAGGATCTAAAAGTTTTGTTAAGCACGCTACAAGGGTAACTATTCCCTTAACCCCCTATGGATAGTTTGTGTATTTTATATACATCATAGAATTTAACATGGGAAAATTCGTTAAATTTCTATTTTCCGCAGCACGAACCTTTAAAGGTTCCATATAGTTTTCTTACACTCCACGAGTCCGAATATGTGTTTCGTTTTGAAATTAAACGTCAAACGGCACTTCAATCGGCGTCGAAAGTCCGGTGAAAACCCTTTGTTATTCTCTCTCCCTCCAATCAGTTCTCAAGTGAAGAAGAAGATGTAAATCTTTTTTTATCTTTCCTCCCTTATATTCTCAAGTGAAGAAGAAGATGCAATACTCCTCTCATACACATAGTGTCCTCCAAACTCGTCTGGAACGAACAGCGGCGGTGCCATGCTACCTGAAAAGGGACTACCTTAAGTCAGAACTAATCTTAATACTCATCTATAGAATCTCAAGGTTCTAGGACCAGATGGTGTGGGACAATCTGTGAGCGAAAAAGGTACAAAACCTAGGCTCTGATACCAAAAATCCTGTCACGCCCCGGAACGGCAAAAATAGAGAAAAATAAATTTCCTTTTTGGGTCCAAAGGCAGCGACGGGTGAAGTCACATGATTGTCCACACCACGCAGTACTAAGCAACAAGAGTAATAGTGTAACAAGAATGATGTCTAGGTTCTGATCACAACGTAACATAAAGTCAACAGAAGTTACTAACTATTACACATCAGAGTCTCGAATCAAATATAAGACAGCGGAAGTACAAATGTCAAGGCAACATATGCCTGACTACAAAAAGGGGTTCTAAAACGGTAAAGACAATTAGCTATAATTCTAGTCTAGTCTTCAGTTGGCGTAGAGATAGTCCTCGGCGTAGTAGTCTTCTTCGGTCTGACCTCCGTCGGGGAAATCCTCCACAGGGACTCCGTCACCGGCATAGTAGTCTTCTCCTGCAGGCCCTTCACCTGTATAGTCATAACCAGGGTGCGCTGGAACGTAGAAATGTCCAGCGGCATAAACGCCGTCAGCTTAATGAAAGCCGAGTGAGTTAAATACTAACAGGGTATCGACTATTGATATTATCACAAGTTATAAATAGTAACCAAATTAGAATTCAGTATGGGTAACTCCTTTAATCAAACCAATGATCCGATTACTAACGTCTTACTCATTTTAAGACCGATAACACGTCCTGATAGGGGAACAGACTCGACAGTAGTTCAACTCTATAACACACCATTGCTCATCCACCGCTTTTAAGAACATATGCACAATTCACCGCATGTCATGGATACCACGTTAGTCCATCCCCCGCTTTTAAGAACATATGCACAGTCCACCGCATGTCAGGGATATAACGCTTTAAGCAATAGTATATCATTCTATGCCACGACTTAGCGACGTCTACCAGTGATCATGGTCCACCGCATGTCATAGACACCTTCGTCTGTCTACCGCTTTTAAGAACATATGATTAGATCATCTGGTTATCTTAGGGCAAGTGGTCCGGTTCACCGCAAGTCATAGACACCTTCGTCTGTCTACCGCTTTTAAGAACATATAATCGACCAAAGCCTGCCCACGCAAATTTCCCGAATCTTAGCAAACCTACTTAAGTTCAACTCTATCACCGATACATGACAATCCCAATGTGGCCCGACTACTCTGAATGAAATGAACGTTAACTCCAAAGGATTCACGACTATTCTGTTATCTAACATTATAAACATTATCCGTTAGTCTTGTTGTTACTACGACCCTACGCTGCATTAACTCGTTATCATGTCTGTATTACAATAATAAAGCATGCTAGGAAATACTGAACAGTAAATAAACAACTAAACAGTTATTATAAGAAAAACAGTATTCTGAAGCTTCCAATCGATTGGTATAGAGGTTCAATCGATTGGTATAAAAGTAGCATCAATCGATTGGAAAAAGATTCAATCGATTGGCATAGAAGTAGTGTCAATCGATTGATAAAATGTTCAATCGATTGGATCACAATCTATGCCAATCGATTGCACAAAATGTCAATCGATTGGGACCTGAAAGATGTCAATCGATTGGTAAGAGTACCAATCGATTGATACTTCGTCTTCTTCACAGAGAAGACTGTCCAGCAACAAATAAACGGGAATACATGGTTTCTGCATCTCTTCTTTATTTAAAACAAGTCCTAACATCAATGTAAGGCTACCAAGTGAGTTTAAAACTCACCTTAGGATTAGGGTGTGTGTTTGGTTGTGTGTGTTTGAGCTTTGGAAGCTCCAATGGTGGTCTTCCTCTCTCTCTATCTTGCTTCTCTGTCTTCTTCTTCTTCTTCTACCTTTCTCTCTATCTTGCTGACCTTCTTCTTCTCTCAATCCATCTCTGTGTGTGTGTGAGTGTATAAATATATGTATATATGTGTGTATATATATGAGTGTATATATATAAAATACACACACAAGACTCTCCCTCTCACTCTCTCTGATTTCTGTAAACAGAAATCCGCCCAAAATGGGCTGGTATATATAGAGGGAAAGTGTTCACGTGGCCTCTCCCCAGCCAGAGCAAAAGAATCTGCCCAGCTGCCTCCAATCGATTGGCATAAGTGTCAATCGATTGACAAAAGCAATCGATTGGTATAAAGGTTCAATCGATTGGTATCCAAAATAAGGCAATCGATTGGAAAACTTGTCAATCGATTGGTATCCAAATTATACCAAGGTAAGGCCAAGCTCAAACAAGTATTAAAAGAAGCATACAGGGTCTTATTCACATAATATATTACAAAAATACAGGGTATTACATCATCCACCACTCATTAAAGATTTCGTCCTCGAAATCCGAAACAAACAGGGTTAAAACAAAAATGGAAACTTCTCTCGCATTTCTGACTCCAGCTCCCATGAAGCTTCTCCTTCGTCGTGGTGCTTCCACTGAACCTTCACTAACGGAATATCCTTGTTTCTGAGCTTCTTCACTCCTCGGTCTAGAATACGCACCGGCCCTTCGTTGTAGGTCGCGTTCTCGTTCACCTCGATATCTTCAAAACTGATCTTGTGCATTGGGTTGTGGGCACATTTCCTCAACATGCTGATGTGGAAAACGTTGTGCACTCCTGACATCTTTGGCGGCAATGCAAGTCGATATGCAACCTTCCCAACACGTTCTAGGATCTCAAACGGTCCAATGAATCGCAGCGACAACTTGCCTCTTTTCTGTCCGAATCTGACGATACCTCGAACTGGCGAGACGTTGAGTAGCACATGATCTCCAATTGCAAACTCTAGATCTTTCCGTCGTTTGTCGGCATAGCTCTTGTGTCTGGATTGCACTGTCTTCATCTTTTCTCGTACAATCTGGATCTTCTCGCTGGTTTCTCGAATCATCTCAGGCCCAAGTAGTTGAGTATCTCCGACTTCGGCCCAACATAGCGGCGATCGGCAAGGTCTTCCATATAAAGCTTCAAACGGCGCCATCCCTATGCTCGTGTGGTAGCTGTTGTTGTAGGCAAACTCGATCAAAGGTAGATGCGTCTCCCATGAATTCTCGAATTCAACGACACAGGCTCGCAACATATCCTCCATCACTTGATTGACTCGTTCGGTCTGACCGTCTGTCTGTGGATGAAAGGCTGAACACAAATTCAATGAAGTTCCCATTGCTGTCTGAAGGCTTTTCCAGAATTCTGCGGTGAAGCGTGAATCTCGATCTGAAACTATTGAGACAGGTACACCGTGCAGTCGCACTACTTGCTCTAGATACATCCGGCTCAATCTTTCAACACGGTACGTCATGCTGTAGGCGATAAAATGTGCTGACTTGGTGAGTCGATCCACTATTACCCAAATAGCGTCGTGGTTTTGCTGAGACTTCGGTAATCCAACCACAAAATCCATGGTGATGTGCTCCCATTTCCATTGGGGAATTGGTAGTGGTTGTAGGAGTCCAGGTGGTTTCTGATGCTCTGCCTTCACTTGTTTGCAAATAAGACATTGCGATACATACTCGGCCACTTCTCGCTTCATTCCTTCCCACCAGAAGTTTCTCTTCAAATCCTTATACATCTTGTTTCCTCCTGGGTGGATAGTCATCCTTGACTTGTGTGCTTCATCCAGAATGTTCTTCCTGAGACCATCGTCATTTGGCACACAGAGTCTACCTTTGCATCTCAGTGCTCCGTCCGTACTAATACTCCATATCTCTGGTTCCTTTGCGGACATCTTGGCAAACCATAACTTGAAATCCTCGTTCGACTGTTGAGCTTCCAAGATGCGGCTGATGAGAGTCGGTTGCACGATAAGACATCCAAGGTGTTGTCCTTTTCCTGATTCCACTGGTCGAAGGTCGAATTCGGCTAACGTCTCCATTGCTCGCTATTCTCTAATCAAAATCGAAGCAACCAAAAGGTGTGGCCTCCGGCTCAGAGCGTCGGCTACAACATTTGCTTTACCCGGGTGGTATTGCAAAGAGAAGTCGTAGTCCTTGAGTAGTTCCATCCATCTCCGTTGTCGCATGTTCAACTCCTTCTGAGAGAACAGGTACCTTAAACTCTTGTGATCTGAGAACAAGTCAAACTTTTCTCCATACAAATAGTGTCTCCAAATTTTCAGGGCGAACACGATTGCAGCTAGTTCCAAGTCGTGCGTCGGATAGTTCTTCTCATGCGGCTTCAATTGTCTTGATCCATATGCGATGACATTCCCCTCTTGCATTAGCACACAACCAAGTCCTTGGTGTGATGCATCACTATAGATTATGAATTGTTCACCACTCTTAGGTATCGCAAGCACGGGTTATCGGTCCATTCGTACTTTGTTTCCTTCCTAGTCAGGCTTGTCAACGGTCCTGCGATTCTAGAGAATCCTTCCACAAATCTCCGGTAATACCCAGCCAATCCAAGGAAACTCCTAACTTCGGTCGCGTTGGTTGGCCTGTTCCAGCTCAAGACTGCATCGATCTTAGATGAGTCTACGGAAATCCCATCCTGTGATATCACATGTCCCAAGAATTTAACTTCCTGAAGCCAGAATTCACATTTGCTGAATTTCGCATACAGACTATTGTCTCTAAGAGTCTGTAGAGCAATTTGTAGATGCTTCTTATGTTCCTCTTCCGTCCTTGAATAAATTAGAATGTCGTCGATGAATACTATAATGAATTGATCCAGATAGGGTCTGAATACTCTATTCATTAGGTCCATGAATACTGCCGGGGCATTAGTCAATCCAAAAGACATCACTAAAAACTCGTAGTGTCCATATCTCATCCTGAAGGCAGTTTTTGGTATGTCTTTCTGTCGAACTAGCAATTGATGGTACCCTGAACGCAAATCAATTTTCGAGAATATCCTTGATCCTTGCAGTTGATCGAACAGGTCGTCTATCCGGGGAAGTGGGTATCTATTCTTGATCGTGACTTTATTCAGCTCCCTGTAGTCAATACAGAGTCGTAGCTCTCCGTCTTTCTTCTTCACAAATAGAACTGGTGCTCCCCAAGGCGATGTACTGGGGCGAAAAAAACCTAAGTCTTCAAGTTCCTGAACTTGCTTCTTCAATTCTAACATTTCTGTTGGCGCCATCCGATACGGGGTCTTGGAAATCGGCAACGTTTCGGGTGCTAACTCAATGCAGAAGTCTATCTCTCTCTTCGATGGAAGTCCTGAGATACTTCGGAACACATCTTCAAAGTCTTGAATAACGGGGATCTGCTTGATAGTAAGCTCCGTGCTTGAAGTCTTAATCGGGGCTAGGCAGCTCGTGATAAACATGTCGCTCAACGGTTGGCACTGAAATCTGATCTGCGGGCAACCAGGCGTGGAAAAGACAATGGTCCGACTAACACAATCCAGGTTAGCGCCATACTTAGTAAGCCAATCCATTCCTAGGATCACGTCGAACTCAGACATTGACAAGACTATCAAGTCTGCCGGAAGATTTCTATCCTCTAGTGTCAAGGGACAATCCTTGCACACCTTGCCTAACTTAACGGATACTCCCAAGGGCGAAACGGCATTAAGGGTCGGCTCAAGTGCTAGGGGTAGCAATCCCAAATCACGTACCATCTTAATAGCTATGAAAGAACGGGCGGCACCGGTATCAAACAAAGCTCTAACTTGACAGTGAAATAAAATGAGTGTACCTTCCAAGTTCTGCTGTTCCTCAGCATTATACCCTGCATTGTTAGGGATGATGGCATTCACCCTAACCTATCCTTGCTGTCCTTACTGTCCTTGAGCAGGCGCCGCATAGTAGCCTCCACGTGGTGCTCGACAATCCTTGCTTATGTGACCAGGCTTGTTACAGTTGCGGCAGACGAGGTCATTACGGCGGTTGGACTTGGGGGCTGTGCAATACCTTACAATATGTCCGGGCACTCCACAGTTGAAACATCCATCAGTGTTTTGTCGCTGGGCGGCGGGCTGTGCCTGAGGTGGTCCTCGCTGTTGATTCTGCTGTCAAGGAAAATTAGCTTGGGGCTTCCTTGTCCCATCCCATGTGCGCTTGGTTCCCTGGTAGTTGTTGGTCTGGGGTTTCCATCCTTGGTTATTCCTCGATGATTGCGCGGAAAAGTTCCTTGGTTGGAAGGTCCTGGGTGGAGGTTGATTCGCTTGTGCTCCTTGCACAGGGTAAGCATCCTTTTCCAAACTTGAAGCAAGACGGACAATCCCTTCAAATGACTGGCCCAGATGGCCTATCATCATGTGCCGGAGGTATGGGTTGAGTCCTTGGTGGAATCGCTTGACCTTCTTGACGGAGGTGTCTATCATATGCGGAGCGAAACCAGAAAGTCGCTCGAATTGTGTAGTATACTCCCTGACTGTCCAGTTTCCTTGGGTTAGACTCAGGAAATTCCTCTCTTGTTGGTCTCTTTCGTCCTCAAGGAAATACTTCTCGAGAAATCGAGTCTTGAATGCTTCCCAAGGCATTCTCCTTGCAGCGTCAATCCCAATCGTGGCTCTCTCGGCCTCCCACCAGTCCGCAGCGGAGTAAGTCAGTTGAAATGCGGCTAGACGTCTCTTGTCAAGCTCACTGTACTCAAGGGCTTCAAAGATTAGCTCCAACTCCCGTATCCATTGCTCTGCTGTCCAGGACTCTGCCATGCCGTCGAACTTCTCTGGTCGCAGGCCACGAAATCGTTCCAACAGCTTATCGCCTGCCTGTCTTGGAGGGACAATGTGGTTGTTGTCGTTGTTATTGGTGGCATGATTGTAGGTATCGCCGATGTGCTCCATCCGTTGCATGAAAGCTTCGAAGACTCCAGTTGGGTCCATACCCTCGGGAATGGGTGCTCCCAGTCGTGCTTGGTTCCTTGTGGGTCCTACTATAGTGATCCGTGTGAGGTGTACCTATGAAGGACCTAACGATTAGCGGACAATCTTCACGGGGAAATGACCATAATTAAATAACAGACAGCATAACATGAATCAAAATCACAACCATAACATAATAATGAGACGATAACAGAAATAACCAAGAGAAACGATCTGCCATATATATATACCCAAAAGATGTACAGCGGAGTACACAACAGATCATCTGTGTACCACGTAGTACATGGTCCTATACAAGATCTAAACAAAAGGAAAGATATACACAAGACCACTACTGGTGGCTACCTATACAAAAAGGCTATGGTCCATAGCTGTCTATATAAGCGTCAAAAGTAAGTGGACAACATGTCCTAAAGTCAAACGTAAAAGTCTAAGTCCTAAAGGTACTGGACTCAAAAGTTGTCCACATCGGATCCATAGATGGAAGCCTCATCCTCTGGGGCAACCTCAGATAAAACATCATCCTCATCCATATCATCGTCATCCATCATGTCCTCATCCTCTATCACAACATCCTCAATCAGCTCGGGTCCATCATGCTCCACAACAGCTCCCAAATCTCCTGCATCAGCGGCCATGTCAGCCTGGACTGCATCAAATGCGGCTGCAAGTGCCTCAGCCTGTACCATAGCCTGTGCTAACTCCGGTGCTCCAATCTCAAATCCATGGGGATGTGCAGCCATCTCTGCAGCCCACTCAACTGCCAGCTGTGCTATAACTCCTCCTTGTAAGACTGGTACTACTGCATCATCAGCTGCGTCATCATCTGCGGCTACTTCATCCTCCCCTATCGGATAACCCTCTGCAACTACAATATCCACGCCAACTGGCACATCCATACCGGCTGGGTCCTCGGGGTCCTCCTCCTCCGGATCATACTCCGGCTCCTCATCATCGGTGTCCTCATCCTCTTCATCCTCCATCTCCTCATCTGCATCCTCTGGCTCATCATCGCCATCGCTCTCATCATCATCCTCCGGATCCTCACCTGCTGGGGGTGCATCAGCCATGTCCTCCTCCAGTGGGGGTGGAGGTGTCTGGGGTGGTGGCTCTGTCGGGGATGGTGGAGGCGCTGCTCTAACCTCTGCAAGTAAAACCTGGTACGAAGAACGGTCTCGTAACATCAGTAAAGAATCCTCCTCGATGCGTTTGAAGATCTCCTTGCGGTAGATCATCTCCTGACGTATCACTTCTGGGTCCTGGGTCCCAAATCTCTGCTGCTCAATCCGCATGTCTCGCTCTGTCTCTACAATATCCCTCTGCCTAACCTTCCAGGCATAGTACTGTGGATCTGCTGGCGCAATACTCCTCTCATACACATAGTGTCCTCCAAACTCGTCTGGAACGAACAGCGGCGGTGCCATGCTACCTGAAAAGGGACTACCTTAAGTCAGAACTAATCTTAATACTCATCTATAGAATCTCAAGGTTCTAGGACCAGATGGTGTGGGACAATCTGTGAGCGAAAAAGGTACAAAACCTAGGCTCTGATACCAAAAATCCTGTCACGCCCCGGAATGGCAAAAATAGAGAAAAATAAATTTCCTTTTTGGGTCCAAAGGCAGCGACGGGTGAAGTCACATGATTGTCCACACCACGCAGTACTAAGCAACAAGAATAATAGTGTAACAAGAATGATGTCTAGGTTCTGATCACAACGTAACATAAAGTCAACAAAAGTTACTAACTATTACACATCAGAGTCTCGAATCAAATATAAGACAGCGGAAGTACAAATGTCAAGGCAACATATGCCTGACTACAAAAAGGGGTTCTAAAATGGTAAAGACAATTAGCTACAATTCTAGTCTAGTCTTCAGTTGGCGTAGAGGTAGTCCTCGGCGTAGTAGTCTTCTTCGGTCTGACCTCCGTCGGGGAAATCCTCCACAGGGACTCCGTCACCGGCATAGTAGTCTTCTCCTGCAGGCCCTTCACCTGTATAGTCATAACCAGGGTGCGTTGGAACGTAGAAATGTCCAGCGGCATAAACGTCGTCAGCTTAATGAAAGCCGAGTGAGTTAAATACTAACAGGGTATCGACTATTGATATTATCACAAGTTATAAATAGTAACCAAATTAGAATTCAGTATGGGTAACTCCTTTAATCAAACCAATGATCCGATTACTAACGTCTTACTCATTTTAAGACCGATAACACGTCCTGATAGGGGAACAGACTCGACAGTAGTTCAACTCTATAACACACCATTGCTCATCCACCGCTTTTAAGAACATATGCACAATTCACCGCATGTCATGGATACCACGTTAGTCCATCCCCCGCTTTTAAGAACATATGCACAGTCCACCGCATGTCAGGGATATAACGCTTTAAGAAATAGTACATCATTCTATGCCACGACTTAGCGACGTCTACCAGTGATCATGGTCCACCGCATGTCATAGACACCTTTGTCTGTCTACCGCTTTGAAGAACATATGATTAGATCATCTGGTTATCTTAGGGCAAGTGGTCTGGTTCACCGCAAGTCATAGACACCTTCGTCTGTCTACCGCTTTTAAGAACATATAATCGACCAAAGCCCGCCCACGCAAATTTCCCGAATCTTAGCAAACCTACTTAAGTTCAACTCTATCACCGATACATGACAATCCCAATGTGGCCCGACTACTCTGAATGAAATGAACGTTAACTCCAAAGGATTCACAACTATTCTGTTATCTAACATTATAAACATTATCCGTTAGTCTTGTTGTTACTACGACCCTACGCTGCATTAACTCGTTATCATGTCTGTATTACAATAATAAAGCATGCTAGGAAATACTGAACAGTAAATAAACAACTAAACAGTTATTATAAGAAAAACAGTATTCTGAAGCTTCCAATCGATTGGTATAGAGGTTCAATCGATTGGTATAAAAGTAGCATCAATCGATTGGAAAAAGATTCAATCGATTGGCATAGAAGTAGTGTCAATCGATTGATAAAATGTTCAATCGATTGGATCACAATCTATGCCAATCGATTGCACAAAATGTCAATCGATTGGGACCTGAAAGATGTCAATCGATTGGTAAGAGTACCAATCGATTGATACTTCGTCTTCTTCACAGAGAAGACTGTCCAGCAACAAATAAACGGGAATACATGGTTTCTGCATCTCTTCTTTATTTAAAACAAGTCCTAACATCAATGTAAGGCTACCAAGTGAGTTTAAAACTCACCTTAGGATTAGGGGGTGTGTTTGGTTGTGTGTGTTTGAGCTTTGGAAGCTCCAATGGTGGTCTTCCTCTCTCTCTATCTTGCTTCTCTGTCTTCTTCTTCTTCTTCTACATTTCTCTCTATCTTGCTGACCTTCTTCTTCTCTCAATCCATCTTTGTGTGTGTGTGAGTGTATAAATATATGTATATATGTGTGTATATATATATGAGTGTATATATATAAAATACACACACAAGACTCTCCCTCTCACTCTCTCTGATTTCTGTAAACAGAAATCCGCCCAAAATGGGCTGGTATATATAGAGGGAAAGTGTTCACATGGCCTCTCCCCAGCCAGAGCAAAAGAATCTGCCCAGCTGCCTCCAATCGATTGGCATAAGTGTCAATCGATTGACAAAAGCAATCGATTGGTATAAAGGTTCAATCGATTGGTATCCAAAATAAGGCAATCGATTGGAAAACTTGTCAATCGATTGGTATCCAAATTATACCAAGGTAAGGCCAAGCTCAAACAAGTATTAAAAGAAGCATACAGGGTCTTATTCACATAATATATTACAAAAATACAGTGTATTACACAATGTCATCAAGCCTACGTGGTGTCACTAACCAATTATCTACTCTTAATTGAACAACTAAGCATCAAAAGAAATTATTCAGTGTAACCATCGCACCACATTAGCATACTGATGTTGTATGATATTTTAATTTGGACTATACACCTGACCCATATTTATAGTGGGGTCACGACAAGCAAAGTGATTGTCATGACCCTAATGGAAATAGGGGACATGTGTGGTCTAGATTAAAATATCCTGCCACGTCAGTATGTTGACGTTGTGCAACGGTTACAGTGAATACTCCCAAACAGATGGCAGCTTCTCATTTAATGGTGATACCACGTCAGCCATATGACTATTAGAGTTAGTTATCAAAATTATTAGTTTTATTAGCTATAGGGTAGTTGTCTTTCACTTTCTATTAGGGTAATACTGTATACCTAGATATACTATTATTGTCTCTTCTTTTCTATTGTGTTCATTCATTCAGTTTTCATGCTATGAGAACTCTAGCTCTATTTTCTCTTTTCCCTTTGTTGTTTTCTTGATTATTTGATATATTCACATGGTATCAAAGCAGGTTTGAATCTCATTCACGTTTGTTTTTGGATTTCTCGCTGATACGGATTTGTATTTGGATCTCGCACTGATTTGTGTTCATTTTTGGATCTGTCACTGATTCTGGTTCGTTTGTTTTGTGTTTTTGGATTTGTCTTTGATTTTGGTTCATTTGTTTTGTGTTATTTAATTGCTTCATTTTTTGTAATGGCTGCTGAACGTGATGATCCGCTTCAAGCGATTAGTGTTAAACTCGATGGAAAGAATTTTGCATATTGGAATTATGTGATGAAAATTTTTTGAAGGGGAAGAAGATGTGAGGTTATATCAATGGAGATATTAGTAAACCTACGAATGAACATGCTGATAAATTTATAGAATTAATAGATGTTTGGGGAACAAACAATTCAAAAATCATTACTTGGATCAACAACTCCGTTGCTCCCTCGATAGGTATGCAATTGGCAAAGTTTGAATATGCAAAGGAAGTGTGGGATCATTTAGCTAAATTGTTTACACGGTCCAATTTTGCGAAAAGGTACCAATTAGAGTATGATATTCGTGTCGTTGAACAAAAAAAATTGAGTATTCAGGAGTTCTATTCTACAATGACAGATCTTTGGGATCAGTTGGCTCTCATGGAGTCGCCCGAATTACGGGCATTTGTACCATATATCGCTAGTAGGGAGGAAAAATGTTTGGTTTAGTTTATGATGGCTCTACGTGATGATTTTGAGGGCCTTCGTGGGTCCATTCTCCATCGTAGCCCATTTTTTTCAGTTGATTCTGTTGTCCATGAGTTAGTAGCTGAGGAAATACATCTCAAGACTCAGTTTGGAAAGGTAATTCTCCCCGAATCTACATTGTCTATTTTAGCAGCCCATTTTCGACCACCGTCCAACAATCAGAATAAGCCTTACTCGAGAGTTGGTAGTGATGTATGCAGCTAATGTAAGGAGAAGGGTCTTTGGAAGGCTTAGTGTCCTAGGTTGGGTCGAGCAAACCAGCCAAATAGTAGCAACCAACCCTCACATGGTCGACCACCACAACAACAGCAACCTCAACCTTGTCATTGGAAATCTGACAACCAATCTCAGCATCGTTTGTATAGGCCTCCATAGCCAGGGCCGGCCCTGGGCCAAATTTTTAAAGCAATCGCATGGGGCCTCGACTTTAGGCCTCATTTTTAGGCCTATTTTTTTTTCTAATTTTTTCCTAATTTTTATGAAAGTTATCGTTTTTAGGCTTATTTTCTTCTAATTTTTATGAAATTTCTATGAAACTTAGTATAGAGGCCTCATTTTTTCTGCCCTTTTGAAAATTCGCTTGATGCCTCGGCCAATTTTGGTCATCTCAGGGCCGGCCCTGTCCATAGCCTAACACTACAGTAGGTGTACCACAATCAGACTCATTTGGACCCGGTTCCACTTCCCCACCCAATCCGTCCATGACCTCCTCCCTTGTTGAGCAATTTCAAAAGTTCCTTGCCACACAGCCACATGCTATGGCCACCTCTTCACTAGGTATGTCTTCAGGTATGTCCTCAGGTATTTGGGTCTTAGACTTTGGAGCTTCTAATCATATGTCACCTGACTTGTCATCTTTTGCATCCTTATGTCCTGCTTTCTCTTTGACTGCTACGACTACTGATGGTACTCACATGCCATTAACAGGTGTTGAGTCTGTTGTCACACCTCATGTATCTCTTTCTAGTGTTTACTATATTCCCCAAATTACTATGAATCTTGTTTCTATTGGTCATCTTTGTGATTCAGGTTACTTAGTCTCTTTTTCTTCTACTTTTTGTCATGTGTAGGATCCGCAATCTCAGACGCTAATTAGGACAGGCTATAGGCAAGGGGGATTATACATCTTGGACAAGCTCAATGTACCAGTGGTTGCAACTTCTAGTGTTGACTTGTTATCCTTTCGTTTGAGTTCAGCTTCGTCTAGTTTTTATTTATCACCTTGGTCATGTTTCAACCTCTCGTTTAAAATTTTTAACTTCTACAGGAAAATTAAGAGATTTACAAACTCATGACATTTCTGATTGTAGTGTTTGTAAACTGGAAAAATTTTCAGCTTTACCTTTTAATAGAAGTATTTCTTATTTTCTTGCACCATTTGATTTAGTTCATTCTTATGTGTGGGGACCCTCTCCTGTTACTACAAGAGGGGGATCTCGATATTATGTGTCATTTATTGATGATTGCACTCGTTACTGTTGGGTTTATCTTATGAAACGTTGTTCAGACTTCTTTGATATTTACAATACCTTTCGTGCTTTTGTCAAAACTCAACATTCTGTCGTCATCAAATGTTTTAGATGTGATTTAGGTGCTTTAGATGGAACTATTAACCAGTCCTCTTGTACAGACACTCTTGAGCAAAATGGTGTTGCTGAAAGGAAACATTGGCATATTGTTGAAACTGCTCGCTCTATTTTATTATCTACATATGTCCCTAGTGATTTTTGGGGAGATGCTATCCTTACTACTGTCAATCTAATTAATAAAATTATGTCCTCTCACTGCTCAGGTCTGTCACCTTTTGAGAAATTATATGGGCATGATCCTAATTATTCTTCTTTAAAGGTGTTTGGTTTTACTTATTTTGTCCTTCGACATCATGTAGAGTGTACCAAATTGTCACCAAAATATGTTATTTGTGTTTTTCTAGGTTATGGTGAGAGTCAGAAGGGATATCGTTGCTTTGACCCAGTTACTAAGAAATTATGTCTCTCGCTATGCTACGTTTCTCGAGCACATACCCTTCTTTTCTATTCCTAATAATCATCATGAGGTGACTAAATCTAATATCATCCATCTTGACCCATTCTTTAATGATACTGATAGTGTGCCCTCTCGAGCCCCATGCACCACTGATATTGTCTCACCGCATGGTTCTACTTCTGCTGATACTGTTACCTTGTCGCTTGATGCTACCTCCCTTCCAGACGCCATCCAAGCACCTGTTGAGGCTGTGGAACCTCCTTGCTATCCTGCTCGCACTCGTAAGTACACTCAATCACCTGATTTTGTTTATTCTTGTTATTCGGATTCTTTTGATTCCTTTTTAGCTTCAATTTATGATCTTTCTTAGCCTCTGTGAAGCTTAACCCAAATAGGAACCTTAGTCACCTATTTAATGGTGAAGGCTTGAGCTACTTAGCAAGTATGATAGGAAGGCCTCTTCATGTGGATAGAGTGACCGCAAGTCGGAGACGAATCTCCTACGCTAGAATTTGTATTGAAGTGGATGCGTCTGAAGATAAGTTGTGCTATTTCGACTTAGAGGTTGAAGATCCTATCAGTGGAGATATTGGTTTGATTAAAATTGAAATCGAATACGAATGGACGCCTACCCAGTGTAACAAGTGCAAGGTCTTTGGGCATGATTGCTTAAAGAATAATAGTAAACCGACTTCCCAGCCCTATAAGAAGACTACTAATGCTCAATGGGTTGAAGTTAAAATTGAAGAGAGAGGCAATCTTTTTGTTGAAGATAGACAAGAGGTTAAAGGTGACAAAGGTGAGTGGAAATTTGTTACTAGGAAGAATCAAGGGAAAATGAATGCTACATTAAAAAATCAGGCCAGTTTTGAAACAGTTCATTCAGATGACCCAAAAAATAGGGGCAATAGGTTTTCAGCTCTCTCCCATGGTATTTTTAAGGCTGACCGAGATCCCAGGATGACAGAAGCTGCTATCCATAATCCAACCAGTGCAGTGAAACCAGGGGTAATCATGAAAAGTAACTTCCCATCACTTCCTACTGAGGATGAGGTGGGGGCTGCAATGGACCTTATTGAGGCGGTTGAAGATACAGATTTTGTTGTTGACATTGACAACGAAAGGGAAGATTTGGATGTCGCTATTGCTAGTGGATCTACTGTGTTAGATAGTCCTTCATCTTCAAGACAGAGAAAGAAGGAGTCTAAGATGAATTTCAATGGTAGTCGTCCCAAGGGCCGCCATAAAGTTTAGTTGCTGATTGATTTTTGTGCCTTGTGTGGGCCATGCTTGCGTTGTTTTTCATTTCTGGGTTATGTTATGCGTGTTTGTTTCATTTCCATGTTTGATCTCGCATTCATAACATGTTTTTGCGCTTACTGTAATATCCTGGGGTATGGCCCCTTTTTTTGGAATCTATTCACCCTTTTTTCGAAAAAAAAAAAAGAGGCAGCTCTTGATCCTCTGTAGCAGTAGGCTATGGCAGACGAACTCTCTGCATTGTATAAGACAAACACTTGGAGTTCGCTTCCCTTACCTTCTGGTAAGAACGCTATTGGTTCTTGTTGGGTTTATAAAATCAAAACCAAGTTAGATGGGTCTTTTGAGCGGTACAAAGAAAGATTGGTTGCCAAGGGTTTTTCCCAGCAGTATGGTATGGATTATGAGGAGACTTTTGCTCCTGTTGCTAAAATAACTACTGTTCGTCAGTGGCATATAACTCAGATGGATGTGTGGATATCGCATTTTTCTTACCCACAGCTTTTTTTTTAAAAGTTCTTTTAAATTCCAAATTCAAAACAAATGAGTCGCCACTTAATTTTTAAAAGGAAAATTAAGAAACCATTTAAAAGCAAACCGATCTTTTAGAAACCAGAGATTAACTAGGTTCGGGGATTATGGAATGAGAGAGGAAGGAGCCCGTCGGACTAAAACACCCTCTCTCATCCTACCTTGCGATAGGCCTCTACTCAACATCCTTTTAATCGAATTATTAATTTAAATGTGCCCTCAACTAATACATATGTATAAATATACATTACAAAAGCATGTATAAAAGGGTGTAAAATTGCAATTGATAAAATATCATTCAAAAGCCACGTAATTCAAGTACCAAGCAATATGATATGCAATAAAAAACAAGAGAACTTACCCGGGATCCAGCCGCGAATATTAAACGTGCAATGCATGCGATTAAATAAAACCTAGGAAAAGGGTCTCTAATCCACATATATACATTTTAGGCAAAATCTTAATTCTAATGTGTCGCACATAAAGGTCAAGAAAATTGATAAAATCAAGAAATTAAAATAAATTAAGAGGAGTTTAAGAAATCATACCTTAATAGCGCTACAAAACAAAGATTAGTCCACATGCTTCACATAATGATATGATATCAAACAATCAATCCTGATTCCCTAGCTTAGATCTATCAAACATGAAATCCAACTTTATTCAAGTAGCTAGTTCTAATCATAAGCATTAATGTACATGGATGAATGAATGTGAACAAGAATAAGACATGGATTTATTCACTAATTTGAGTCACTTAGCTTCTGGATTTAAGCTAAACTATCATTATTCAAAGTATGATTAGGGTCTCAAGACATTAGGAGACCATTTGAGTTGAAATGAATAAGATAAGACAAAAACAGTAGCAGTTTTCTATGAATTACAGAGAACAGACCAGATCTTAAAAAATGGAAAAACCATACTTCCAACGGTTGGATCTTAATGATTTTTGGATCTAATATGCCTCTGTGGGTCTAGTTTAGAACCCAAAAAGAAAATCAAGGTTTGAACGGTTAGATCTCCGGGAATTGGACAAAAACCAGACATCACTCAGTATTCTACAACCTTCTGTCCAGAGTTCTTGCATGATTTTCTAAAAATAGCAAAAAAAATCAGAAATAATTTGTTCTTTTTAGGGGGACTTCCTAACACATTAATCTACTTAGAAAAAATTATTTTGGGTTTCAAATACTATATTAAGGTTCTGATTTACTCATTTCAAAAGAGTGTTACTGTTCTGAAACTCTGGATAGATTGTAGTGACTGCACAAAACTCATGACCAAACCACTTTAAACTTGAAATCTCCTTAAAACAAAAATTACAGTGGTAAAACATTGTGTTATTGACATTTTTCCGTTGGTTTCACTTGATTCCAATGGTTAGATTTTGAACCAAAAATCTTTGATCAAAACCGGTTTATGAATCCACTGTTTCATTGTCAAGTTCCACTTTTATTTGTTAACCCCAACTATTGAATCATGAAGTTGGACTTAAACTAAACCATTTTCTCCTACCTTTTGATGGTCATTGGAGGCTAAAGACCTTTATATTTGTAGATTTCAAATGAAGTATGAATGGACTTCATGAAATCTCAAAATAATGAACCTAAACCATGGAGATGGGCTTAGACTCAAAACTACTTTCTCCTACCATTTGATGGTCATTGGAGATGAAGATATGACTAATACTCATGAGCCTCAAAGGAATATAGAAAGGACTCCATGAAACACCAAGCTAGAGGACCCAAATCATAAATATGGACTTGGATCCATCTATTTGCGTATAAAATGAAATGATGATCAAACTTTGACTCCCATGTGAAGCATAAGCTTACATGAGATTCAAAACATCAAACTCAAGAGTTTTCAAGAGAGATATTGAAGATCTCTAAGAGTCTCAAGAGGGAAGTAAAAGAAGACACAAAAAAAGGAAAGAATGAAACAAAGAAAACTAAATAGTTTGAAGATTAGAGATTTAAAAGAAAGAAAGAAAAGAAATAACTCATGGTTAGAGGATCACCTCCAAGCTATCCTCAAAGCTTCTCTACTTTGAAAATCTTCCAAACTCTCTCTTTTTTTTCTCTCCCAAAAATGTATTAGTGTAATGGTATATTCTTCTTGTATATTATTGTTGTGTCCCCTCCCAAGGAAGATCCTCCGTCTTTTATAGACAAAATTATCAAGTATTTTCAGTGAATTCGGAGTAAAAGACAGGTGTAAATGTCTCATTTGGTGGTACAATACGTACTTCCTGAAAATAGACAGACTGCTACACAGGGCGGCAGTTAAAAATCTCTTGCGGCAGTCAGTGGATGCCGCTGCGGCACTCCGTGAAAGCCGCAGCGGCATTCCGTGACTGCCGCGGAAAACTATTAATGGTCGCGTTTTAGTCAGCCTTACTTTATCAGTTTTTTGTTTTTATCCGCATACATATACGTGTTGTACCACAAAATATGGACTGTCAAAGCAAACGGCAGTCAGAAATTGTCGGCGGCACTCGGTAAATGCCGGGCCGGCACTCAGTGACTGCCGTTCGGCACTCACTGAATGTCGTTCGGCACTCACTGAGTGCCGCCAAATACTGCCGTATGCCTTTTTTTATTGAACTTTCCCTTTTTAGGTCTTTTCTTTCCTCTTTTTTTTTTTAAAGAAACTTATTTTCGAAGATTTTTTCCAAAAGTAATGTTTTATACCTGAATTCTCCTAAATACTTGGTATTTCAATCTATGAAAATTTTACCGCGTTTGGAGAACTTTCTGAAGAGCTTGGAACACTTCGAATCTTTCGGCCCTTGTCATCATCGGATGTGGAGGTGACGTTCTCCTAAATTCGACGTTTGGTCAAAATTGGGGTGTCTACAGTTTGCCCCTCTTCGACAGAGCTTGTGGAGCAACGCGTTTCACAAGCGAATGTCGAAGCTTATGTGAAGACAAGCCTTTGACCAAACTGTCGGATTTAGGTAAAAACAAAATGCGTTGCGAAAATGGCTACACAAACGGTTCATGTTGGTCGTGCTCAACGGTGAGCTGCCTACGTATCCATTCAGGAATCAGACCAGGACGTAGTTCGGGCAGGAGCCAAGCATACACAAGCACAAGTAGCTGTCGCGCCCGCAAAATGGGGTGTCTACAGTAACCATACGGATGAATGCACCTTATCTTATCGTGATGCAAGTGCTATGCAATGGTATTTTCTGAATTGACCTGGTCATACAAGCGCCATGCTTATCAAGTCTTCCCCACGTACGACGCATTTTACGTGACGTGTTAGTCAGGGAAGATCACCTAATTCTTGACCTATGCTCAATCTGTTACCGGGGGCATGAAGATGCTTTTGATTTGATTTTGAGGGTTGACGCAAATCTGTTGCGAGAATCGAGAATATAAATCTGTTATATTCCCAAAACGAGGATCAACGCAAATCTGTTACGTGGATCACGAATATAAATCTGTTATATTCCCAAAACGAGGATCAACGCAAATTTGTTACGTGGATCGAGAATATAAATCTATTATATTCCCAAAATAAGGGTTAACGCAAATCTGTTGCGAGAACCGAGAATGTAAATCTGTTACCCTCTCAAAACAAGGATCGACGCAAATCTGTTATGTGGATCGCGAATATAAATCTGTTATATTCCCAAAATAAGGGTTAACATAAATCTGTTACGAGAACCGAGAATGTAAATTCGTTACACTCTTAAAACAAGGATCGACGCAAATCTGTTACGTGGATCGAGAATATAAATTTGTTATATTCCCAAAACGAGGGTTAACGTAAATCTGTTGCGAGAACCGAGAATGTAAATCCGTTACTCTCAAAACAAGGATCGACGCAAATCTATTACGTGGATCGAGAATATAAATCTGTTATATTCCCAAAACAAGGGTTAACGCAAATCTGTTGCGAGAACCGAGAATGTAAATCCGTTACACTCTCAAAACAAGGATCGACGCAAATCTGTTACGTAGATCGAGAATATAAATCTGTTATATTCCCAAAATGAGGGTTAACGTAAATCTGTTGCGAGAACCGAGAATGTAAATCTGTTACTCTCAAAACAAGGATCGACGCAAATCTGTTACGTGGATCGAGAATATAAATCTGTTATATTCCCAAAACGAGGGTTAACGCAAATCTGTTGTGAGAACCGAGAATGTAAATCCGTTACACTCTCAAAACAAGGATCAACGTAAGTCTGTTACGCGGATCGGGAATATAAATCTGTTATATTCCCAAAATGAGGGGAATCATATTTGGTTGAATTTGGAGTCCGCAGACTCAAATTCAAATCAATTCAAAGCTTCGGAACCCGCAGGCTCGAATTTATTTCTACTTTTTAAAATTTGGAGCCCACAAGCTCAAGTGTATTTCTACGTTTGAAATCTGGAGCCCACGGGCCCAAATTTATTTTAAGTTTTCAAAGTCGGGAGCCCACGGGCCAAAATTTATTTCAAGTTTTCAAAGTCGGGAGCCCACGGGCCAAAATTTATTTAAAGTTTTCAAAATCGGGAGCCCACGAGCCAAAATTTATTTAAAGTTTTCAAAATCGGGAGCCCACGGGCCAAAATTTATTTCAAGTTTTCAAAATCGGGAGCCCACGGGCCAAAATTTATTTCAAATTTTAGAATTTGGAACCTGCGGGCTCAAATTCAATCTAATTTTTGAAATTTGTAGTCAATTTAAACCTAAAAATGACCCCGGGGGCCAAAAGTGCAATGAGGGCAAATTTTGGGGGGCTCAAATCCAAATTTTGAGACTTGATTTGAATTCTTGGGGGGAAAATAAAGATCTCTTGAACCGACATAACCGCGGCACACGCGACTTTTAGAGGCAGTCCGTGACTGCCATGCGGCACTCACGGAGTGCCGTTGCGGCACTTGGTGAGTGCCGCACGGCAGTCCATCAACTGCCGTGCACAGAAAACTGAGTGCTGCGTTTGAGCGGCATTGACTAAAACCCGCGGTTTCGATTCACTTTTCTCATTCTCTCAATCTTCTCTTGCTCGGAATCTCTCTGGAAAAATTTTCTCCCATCCTCTCTTTTCTTCTGTATTGATCTACGGTACTCACAGGTTAGTTCTACTCGATCAAAACTTGATTAATCTCTTTTCTTTCCTCGTTTTTCCAAAATTTCCACGAATCTAACGCGCGAATTCTCTCTTTTCCTTGGCAGATCATGGCGAGCGGTTCAGGACGCAAAAGGAAGGCCAAGTATACAGCCACTCATCATCCTGACGCCACACTCTTGCTCCGGGACTCGGACGAGCATTTATCTGCCTGCGCGTTCAAGCGCGTGGTAAACGCTCCCCTTTTATTTCTTTTTCTTTTCTTCTGTTAGAACTTTATGAATGAAATGTATAGTGAATCATAACTTTGAATGCCTTTATTTCAAATGCAAATGCCATGCTTGTAGCGTTTTCATGCGTACTTTATTCAAGAGCTTGCATTTCATCATACTTCTCATGAACTTTATGAGTATCATGCTCGATGAATCACAATTTATTACTCTCACTCGTGTTTACTGAACTCGTGAATTTTCTTAAGCGTTCCAAACGCCTTTTATTATTCAAAACTGATTCTTGACCGCTGGTGATCACATACTTCTCTTTAAAACTACGCTTCTTTTGGACTCAAATTTCTTTTGCACCTTCATATGTTTATATATACATGTATTTCAAAAATGCGAACAAACTACTCTTTTCTTTCCCCTTTCTTCGAAACCTTGCTAGAACATTGAGTGCTTTCTCTTATTTCTTCTTATTATTTTGTGAACATCTGCTTAACTGAACGCAAACGAGTGCCATGCTTGTGAAATCTCTGCGAGTATTTCCAGATTTTTCTATTTCTTTCCTTTCCTCCTTTTTTACGATGCTTTTCCTTGTTTCCTTACTACCATCTGTTTCATTTATTTATTATTATATATATTTTTTACTTTTCTTTTTATCCAATTACTAATATCAAAAACTTGTGATTCTTTCTTGCAGCTGCAGTCCAAGGTACTGAAGGGGCATGACAGCCTCGCTCATGGGTATGAGTGGTACACACGGTTGAGTGAGATGGTGAGAGCTTTGGTGGACGTGGCCAGGTTTGGAGACTTCGTCAAACTCTTGACAAAGAGCTCCAATGACTTGCGGCAGATTCACGCATTGTTAGAGCGGTGGTGGGACACCACCAGCACTTTCCATTTCGACTTCGGGGAGATGACGATGACTCCTCTGGACTTCTCGATGATCATGGGGATTGCCTTCGGCGGAGAGCGCTTACGGTATCTGACGGATCAGGAGTGGGACCAGGTGGAGCCATTGTTGGGAGTGGTTCCAGATGAGCCTTTGGTCACAGCCTGATGGTTCATGGATACATTTAGGGGTCAGCAGGGTTTCACTGATGAGCAGATGACCCGTGGTTTTCTCATGTATATGCTGGGGTGCTCTCTATTGAGCACCAAGGGTGATCGGGTCTCTGTTTCCCTGGTAGCGTCTCTAGAGCACCTGGACCGGATTGATGAGTATGACTGGACTGGTGCAGGGTTAGCCGTCTTGTACAGGCATATGGGTGACATCTCCCAGGATAGGCCGGCCTCCACTGGTGGCTATTGGAGAGCGTGGGAGGTATACCATTTTCTATATTTCACTGCTTATTACACTTTCAGAAATTTATTTAAATTGCGAGACTAACCTCCCCCCTTTTTTATTACAGATTTGGTCCCACGAGTACCTCCACATGATGTCCCCTGAGATACGTGAGGCAGACGCCCTTACATGCCCTAGGGGCTGAAATGGGCGAAGGATAGGGTCGGGCGAAAGACCGGGGCCCACGATTTTGTTTCGTTCAAGAACTTCCTAACGAACCTGAGGGAGCAGCACGTTCACTGGCAGCCCTGGCTTAGGGTGCTTCCTGAGGCTCGTACGGAGATCCGAGAGTCGACTGGATGGGCCAGAGGGCCAGGTGTGGTACTTGGGAGAGAGGGTGACTAGGCAGTCACTGGCAGCACCGGGATTCTTTGTGCCGTTCCCTCCTCCCGACTCTATGAGAGCCACAGATACACTCCAGGGTAGCTAGCTGACAGCTGCTCTGATGGGCTTGGGCATTCATAACTTTGTGGATCCCCCCACTGGATACCCAGCGTTCCGCGCCGCTAAGCTGATGCCGAACTTCCCTCTGATGGAAGTGACTCGGGTGAGTAAATGATTCCTTCATTCTTTTATGAGTTTTCTTTCATTCTTTATTTACGTTTGATTTTTATTTTTTGTTTGCAGCCTGTTCCTGCCGGGGCTCGTCCTCCTCCCTTACTTGAGTGGGATTGGACCATGTTGACCGTCTCGTTTGGCGAGCCCTTCTTGGCGACGATCCCCCGGCTCTCACAGGGTGCCCCTACTATTCCTCTTCACTATGACGTCGTCCCGCGTGCCTATGTAGAGGAGGGCTTGACGTATGCCCACAGCATGCGGCAATGGGTTCTCGGGCGAGAGTGGATGGTAATAAACTTATCCCCGTCTCTCACTTCGACTTTGATTGCCTCTTCTTTTACTCATCTTTATTCTTGTTTTTAGGCTGAGGGAGTTCGGGCGACTGCTGTGGCTCAGTTGAGGACTCAGGTATTATTCTCACCCTTTATTCTTAGTATTTCATTCGTTCTTTCAACACTTTCTGGGCTTATCCTTTCTCACTACAGGCGGAGGAGATCAGAGTCTTGTCCTAGCAGGTGGGGCAGCTTCAGCAGCGGCTCCAGCAGTTCGGCATTCCCCTCAGCGACACTCCCGGAGATGGCGATGCTGGACGATGTGGAGGCAACGGGAGTCGAGGCAGAGGCAGCGGTAGTGGCGGAGGCAGCAGCGGGGGTCGAGGCAGGGGCGGCGGTAGCGGTGGACGTGGAGGGAGCGGTGGAGGCAGCGGGACAGAGTCGGAGGAGGAGCCCCTCAGGCGTATGACTCGTCAAACTCGCGGCCGGGGTCGAGGCTGATCCTGCTTTTTTATTTTTTATTTCTTTTGAGTGTTTTTTTTTTTGGAGGATGCATACTTTATTTGATGGATTGTATATATGTGTGTTTACTCTCATCTCCATGATAGCCGGTAGGATAGGCACTTTAAATACCTTTATTATTATATTTTGCTTTTTCATTGATATTCACCGTACGTGCGACCATAGCTTGGTCCTTCTCTTTCCATATGTGGGACCATAGCTTGGTCCCCCTTTTATTTGATCTTTGAATGCTTTTATCTCTTTTATTCATCAATGAAATGAATGAATGTATGCGATCATGGCTTAGTCTTTGTTGCACGTGCTGCATGAAGCGCACGTTTTATTGTCCTTTATCTAGTTTTCTGTTTGCAGGTGGGCTAAAAGTGTTACAAACAGATCCTGGCCAATGAAAAACTCGAAACGGCACTCAGTTAGGTCTCAGACCGAGTGCCGCAGCGGCAGTCAGCGAATGCCGCGACGGCACTCATGGACTGCCGCGTGGCACTTCGTCGAGTGCCGTTCTATTTTACCGAATGCCGCCCTGACTCCAGGCAGATCTACCTCTATTTATACCCTCTTTTCTTCAAAACTCCGCAAAACACTACCTTCTTTCATTCTCCCCTATCTCCAATGGCCCCCATTAGCTCTCAAATCCTTTTCCCGTGGATGGATACCCTCTCTGGTATTGATAAGCTCAACTTCGAGGGTTTCAGGCTAAACGACCTCTTCTCCTTCCGACGAATGATTCTAAACGAAAGTTTGCTTCAAGTCGCTGCCCGATGTTGGGATTTTTTGCTCCACGTCTTCCGTTTCGGTCATCAAGAGATTTGTCCTCTGTTTGAAGAGTTCAGTGCTATCCTTCATACTAACCCTTCCGCGGATCTGACTGTTCCTCCGGTGCAAGCCGGGTATGTTCAGGACTTGGCAGGTCTTCTCCATATATCCCGTTGTGCTGCGGGCTCTTTTATTCATGACAGACAGGTTGACTTTGAGCGTCTCTCCTCAGTTTATGCTCTCATCGGGGATCCTTACGACAGCGGGCATCAAGTTATACGGCGTAGTGCTCTATCGATTGCTATGCTTTCTTACTTCCTCTTTCAGTCGTCCTCCGACATTCTCATACTCATTGCCTGCGGTTTGAGAGAGATGAAGAGTGCAGTCATGCTGGTTCTTGGCGAGACTCTGATAGGTCTGGATCATTCCCATGCTACTGGGGCCATGTTATCTGTTGGGGCACCTTTTGTTTTGCAGATTTGGCTCATGGAGCATTTGGACCTATTTATACACCCTTCACATCTTCGCGGGTCACTTCCTTACGATCGTATGGAGATTCACAGCTTATTTCACTCTGCCGACGCATGGCTCGATTGGCTCCAGGGCCTTTTTTCCAGTGATATCTGCTGGGTCTGTCCACAGTGGATTGATTGCTCTATTGCTGTACGTCTTCCTGGGCGACCTGGCATTTGGATGCCGGGCTTGCGTGCTACTACTTTCTACATTCCCGATCGGGTTGTCCGTCAGTTTGGACTTTTATAGAATACTACTGAATCCGTGACTGCTGATTTCACCAGGGGGTCCACTTTGCGCCCTTCTATTGTGAAGGCTTTCGTTGAGGCTTGGCATGGCAGGATGGCTGCTCCGTGCCTGAGGATTCCTGCTCTGACTGTGCCTACTGCCCAGTATCTTCTAGAGATCTAGGCCTTGGTTGCGAGACAAACTTGACAGACACATGTATAATAAAGTGGACGAAAACAGGGAGAAGCTTGTTGTTTTACAAAACTTTCTGACAGACCCTGCCTACTCTTTTTACGCTTTTGAATGTGATTTTCTTTATTTATCTTCAAGAAGTGTTGTCATCTTTTAGGAAAGTTCTAACATGTTTAATCAAAGTGCTCACCCCTTCAATTAATCTTTATGAAGAATTCTCCTTTCAATGTCTTTACTTGGCTCCCCCTTTTTTTTTTTTTACAGCTTTACTCCTTCTATACCATGAATTCTTGTTTGTTTCTTTATAGTACTTATTTTAATAGCCAGGTGATCCAAAGGAGGGTCTTATATCTGGGTTCTTCAGTTAGCAAATGAAGTTTGCCCCTGGTTTTAGGGCCTTGGAGGGGTTCTGGGCAAACGCCAGTTTGCCCCTAGTTTAGCATAGGGCTTTTATCTTTTTAGGTTTTCATGGGCCGAAGGCTTTGGAGAGCCCGCTTACTTATCCCGGAATGGGTATCAGGCCTGCAGTAGTTCAGTTTAAGGCTTGAAGGAAGACGCCGCTTGGGCGGTTTTTATTTTCAATGACCGAACCAAGTAGGTTGCCTACGTATCCCCTAGTGGGAATCAGGTCGAGCGTAGTTCATCAAAGGTAGGAGGTTTTGAAAGAAACGGTTTCAAGCAAAATATTTCTTGAGGCGATCGAGGTTAATTGGTTACTTAAATTCAACCCCGTCCAGGTCCATGAGATAGGCCGCCCCTCCAGAAAGGAGAGTCTTTATGATGTACGGCCCGATCCAGTTGGGTTTGAATTTTCCTCTGGGGTCATAAACGGGTACTTTCAGTTCTTTGAGGACTAGGTAACCCTCAGCAAGCTTCCTTGGGCGGACCTTTTTATTGAAAGCACGAGCTATTCTCTTCTGGTACCCCTGAGTATGGTTTATCGCGGCCAGCCTCTTCTCATCGAGCAACATCAGCTCCTCCTACCTTCCTCGTATCCATTCTGATTCGGTTATCTCACACTCTGCCAAAACCATAAGAGAGGGTATCTCCACCTCGACTGGGAAAACGGCTTCCATGCCGTAAACCAGTGAATAAGGTGTAGCTCCTGTAGAAGTCCTTACAGAGGTCCGGTACCCCCATAGTGCGAATGGCAGCTTCTTATGCCAATCTTTGTACGTATCCGTCGTTTTCCCCAAGATTGCTTTAACATTTTTATTTGCTACTTCTACTGCTCCATTCGTCTGAGGCCTATACGGGGATGACTGATGGTGAGTGATCTTATACTTCTCTAAGAGCGGGATAACCTCTCCTTGGAAATGACTGCCATGATCGGAGATGAACTCATTCGGGACCCCATATCTGCAGATTATGATTTTCTCGATGAAACTCACCACGTCTTTGGCTTTCAAAGTTGCATACGAGACTGCCTCTACTGACTTTGTAAAATAATCGATTGCCATGATTATGTATCGGTGCCCATTGGAAGCCTTCGAAACTATCCCACCAATGATATCAATTCCCCATACAGAAAATGGCCAAGGGGTGGTCATGCTATAGAGTTGTGACGGCGGGGTATGCATCAGATTTGCATGAACTTGACACTTGTGACACCTCCTGACATATTCGCAACAATCTTTGTCCAAGGTCGTCCAATAATACCCCTGTCGGATGATCTTCTTTGCCAGCATGTGCCCATTCATGTGGGGTCTACATACTCCCTCATGTATTTCCTCCATCATTCTCTTAGCTTCTTTCCCATATAGGCACTCCAGATTGTACCCGGTGTAGGATTTCTTCCAGAGCTTATCTGCATAAATCACAAATTGAGCGGCGAATCGTCGAATCGCTTTTCTGTCCTTTTCTGAGGCTCCTTCGGGGTATTCGCCTTTTTTAATGAACTTCCACACATCTTCATACCAAGGCACTTCATCTTCTCTTTCTATGGCCGTGATCATTTAGAATGACGGTTGACTCCTCACTTCTATGGATAGCGGGATCATGGCAGTTTTGGAAGGGATTTGGATCATCGAAGCTAAGGTAGCCAGGGAGTCGGCTAGCTGGTTCTCTTCACGAGGGAGGTAGTAAAAAGAAATCTTCTTGAACTGCGCTTTCAGACTTTCCAAGTAATCATGGTAAGGTCTCAATTTCTCATGCTTTACTCTCCAATCTCCTCGGACTTGGGATATGACCAAATTAGAATCTCCTAAGACATCAATCTGTTCGACTTTCAAAGCCAAGGCTGCTTCCATCCCAATTATGCACGCTTCGTACTCCGCGGTGTTGTTGGTTGAGTTATACTTGAGTTTGACGACTAATGGGGTAGGGGTCCCATCAGGTGCTATGAGAATGATTCCAACGCCATAACCTAGTCGGTTGGCTGCTCCGTCGAAGTACATTTTCCACAGGTCCTCCTTTACCTCCATTATTCTTTCATCCGGGAACCTGAATTCTCCCTCGTCCTTGGATTCTATAGCGAGGTCGGGTAAAAACTCAGCGACAGCCCTTCCCTTCACAGACTTGGCGGTGACATACTTGATGTCGAACTCAGCTAGCATCATGGTCCAGCGGAAAATCCTACTGGTCAAGACGGGCTTTTCGAATAGGTATTTTAATGGGTCCATTCGGGATATCAGGATTACAGGGAAGGCTAGTATATAGTGGCGAAGGCGACGGGTACACCAAACCAAGGCCCAACAGGCCTTTTCCAAATGCGAATACTTTAACTCATATCCGACCATTCTTTTGTTCAAGTAGTAAATGGCCTTCTCCACGTGCCCCTCTTCTCCTTCCTAGGCCAATATACACCCCATCGAATCTTCGGATACGGAGAGATAAAGTAGCAGGGGTCTCCCAGGCAAAGGTGGTGACAGGACAGGTGGGTTTTAGAGGTAGGTTTTGATTTTGTCGAAGGCTTGTTGGCAAGGGGCGTCCCATTTAAATTTCTCTCCCTTTCTGAGCAGTTTGAAAAGTGGGTCGCAGGTTAAGGTAAGTTTGGAAATGAAGCGACTGATGAACTGTATTCTCCTGAAGAATCCTCTCAGTTCTTTCTCACATTTTGGTGGGTTTATTTTGGTTATGGCTTTTATCTTGGTGGGGTCTACCTCTATTCCCCTTTGAGTAATGAGAAATCCCAGTAATTTTCCAGTAGTGACTCCGAACGTACATTTTTGCGGGTTTAGCCTCATTTTGAACTCCCTCAATCTCTCAAAGAACTTTCTCAAAGCCTCTAGGTGTCCTCCCCTCTCTTTGGATTTCACAATCATATCATCCACATATACCTCCACCTCTTTGTGGATCATGTCGTGTAGTAAAGTGGTGGCAGCCCTCTGATAGGTCGCACCCGCATTCTTGAGTCCGAATGGCATGACCCTATAGCAGTACGTCCCCCACGGAGTGATGAACGTGGTTTTCTCCCTATCCTCGGGTGCCATGAGGATTTGATTATACCCAAAGAATCCATCCATGAAAGATAGAAGCTCGTGTCCCGCAGTGTTATCAACTAACACGTCAACGTGGGGTAGCGGGAAATCGTCTTTAGGGCTCGCCCTGTTTAAATCTCGAAAATCAACGCAAACCCTAACACGACCATCCTTCTTTGGGATGGGTACAATGTTGGCGATCCACTCAGGATACTCGGTGACCATCAAGAATCCGGCCTTTAATTGCTTTTCAACCTCCTCTTTTACTTTAAGTGCCCATTCTGGCCTCATTCGCCTCAATTTTTGTTTTATAGGTTTTGAATTAGGAAAGAGAGGGACGTGGTGCTGGACTATTTTTGGATCAATACCTGGCATATCATTATAAGACCATGCAAAAACATCTTTGAATTCTTTTAATAGATTGATCAGTTCTTTGCTTTCTTCATTGCTAAGTGTTGAGCCAATAAAAACATTTTGAGGGTGATTTTCACTTCCCAGATTAATTGTTAGGGTGTTCTCTATGATTTTGTATGCAGATTCATTTTCTTTTTCAACTAATTTTTGCAATTCATTAGGTATTTCACATTCATCACATTCATTAAGCGCATTCAAGTAGGCGGGATCAGTCATGCTTTCATTGATTTTGTTATGAGTGATTACAACAGACATAGCGATAGTAAGACGCCTCATTTGGGCCATTACAGACTCTGGGTGAGGGGGATACTTATCACTAGACTCAAAGACTCACTCCTTGTTGACTCCCTGCTTGAGCTCTATAGTGTTACAACCTGGCAGTACCCCGGTTTCCATCTTCTCTTCCTTTTCTGGCTTCGGCTTTTCTTCCGGCGCATCCTCATCATTCCCCTCCTCAACCTCGACTTCCATACCCTTGTCTTTTTTTCCTTTTCCTTCGGCTTTTACCCCTCCTTCGCTCAACAAGTTCTGTATGACTGGTCCGTCCAGTACACCAATCCAATCGTTGACGGTAGCAGACTTTTCAGGCATTTGCAAAAACGGGTCTTTGTACTCGGAGAATTCATGGGAGAAAAAGATCTCGAACCCAGGCTTTAAACACTTGTCTTTCTGGTCCATCCATGGCTCTGTGAAGCCACAGAAGGGGAAATCTTCTCCTCCCTTCATAAAATATCCGTTGAGCATCTTCAGGTAAGGGTCTAGTGGTGCATCGACGGCCTTTTTCTTTGCCCTCGGTTCCTTCTTTGTCGGCTGGTACCCCAGGCCGTGAGTGTGAGTCTGAGTCGGAATGAGCGGGAATTCAGGCATGCCCTAAAGGTTCTTCCCCAACCCTGATCCTGGAAAGAAACCCATTCACTTCATGATCCCTGCGACCACTGGACTGGCATACTGATCAAAATGGAGCAGTAGAAACTCTCTTGGCTTTTCCTCTTCCAGCATGCTGATGAACTCGAACCCTCCTATTTTTGCTTCTTCTTCTTGCAGCTGTAATTCTAGAATCGGTGCACTTGATGATGCTTCGGGCGAACGAACCCAGCCGTCCCCGAGGATATCACAGACTTTATTCTCCCAGACATGCTTGACCTTTTGATGGATCGTTGATGGTATAGCACCCAAACCGTCCAACCAAGGCCTACCTAGCAACAGGTTGAAGGAAGCGGGGATGTCGATGACCTGGAATTCAACTTCTTTTCCAAAAGAGTCGATAATGAGACGAAGGAGGATTATCCCCATGACTATTCTCTGAGTGTTGTCGTAGGCTCTTACCCTTTGCTCAGATGGTGTAAATGTCGACTCATCCAAGCCCATTCGCTTAGCCGTTCGGAAAGGACACACGTTGAGGGTCGACCCATTGTCAACCAGGCAAGCAAGCACGACGTCCCCCAAGCATTCGACAGTGATATATAATGGTTTGTTACGAATGGGCCCTCCCGGAGGCAAGTCATTTGATGAAAAGGTAATAGCCAAAGTTGGGATTTTGCTGATCAGCCCTATGAGATCCTCCGGGGTTGTGTCGATAGACACGTCGGATTGGTTCAGAGCGTCTAGGACCGTCTGCCTATGGCGTTTGGAGCAATCAGCAACCCCCAAGTGGTAATATTGGCCTGAGTCTTCTTCATCTGCCTTAGAACCCTGTCTTCTTCCTCTTCTTCATTCATCTTCCCTTTTCCTTTGTCTAGATCTCTCCCTGGATGATCCTCCTCTAGCTCATGCGGTTTAAAGTGTCTGCCAGACCGAGTTAAATGACTGACTTCTTCCCTTGCCCACAGATTGTCAACTTTTGAATCAATTTTCAAAGTACCCTCTACCACCTCTGTTTCTTTGTCGCTCTCATGCCAAAGATCATCTTCTACCTGGTTCTCGTCTCGACTGTCACTCCCTTGAATCCACCAGTCTGACTGTCCCATTTCATTCTCCTTTGGCTGATCCTCCAAAGCACAGATTGTCAAATCCTCAGGTAGCTGGTATGGCTTTCTTGGTGTCCCGGCCTTAGTGATTAGCCTAGATGGATCGAAGGTTGCTTCTTCTATCCCCAAGAGATAAAGGCCCTGCGGTGGTGGCACGGCTCGATGATTCAGAATCGGATTTCTAGTAACATTCAGAGTTTTGGTGGGGGGTTCCGAAATTACCTTGTTATCAATGAGGTCCTGAATCTCGTGCCTTAATCTCATACACCTATCCGTTGAGTGACCCTTCTGCTGATGAAATTTACAAAAGAGGTCCCCTTGAAAATTTGGCGGAAGCGGACTTGGTAGAGGTCGGGGTTCCAACTGACGGAGATGCCCCTTGGCTAACAGCCTATCGAGGGCGGTTGACAGTGACACTCCCAAATCTGAGAACTTCCTTGGTGCTTTATCCACTCCTCTCCTCGGTGCTATGTCGAATTTCCTTTCTGGCCCATTCAGTGCATTGACATCGGTGGGGCTGGAGTGACCTCCCGCTTGTTCTCCGTTGGACCCATAGTTTGGCCTCCTGTACTGGTTTGGTTCTCCTCCTTCTTGATTACCCCTTCTTGGATTGCATCCTCTATCCTTATCCCGACATCGAAAACCTCAGCAAAGGTGTTGATCGACTGGAATCTCATCTTTTCTTGATACACTGGCTGTAGATTCTTCATCAGCATTCGGATTTGGTCCTTCTCAGACGGCCTTTGTACCATTTTAGCTGCCTTTCCCCTCCATCTGCTCAGGTATTCGGCGAATGATTCTTTGCTCCCTTGCCTAGTGGTCTCCAATCTCGGACAGTGACATCCAAATCTTAATTGTACTCGTACTGTGCCACAAATGCTTTTATCACTTTCTTCCACACCTTGGTTTTGCTTAGTTCGAGAGTAAGATACCAGGATAGAGCAGCTCCAGTCAAAGTTTGTTGGAATAGGGCCACCATCATGGTTGTGCTTAAGCCGCTTGGTTGGAAAGCCCCAATACACATTCTTATATGGCTGCGAGGATTGTCGGTCCCATCAAATTTGTCAAAAATTGGCATCTTAAACCCGACAGGCAGTGTTTCACGTACCCCATCATACAACCCCTCTAGTTCCATTAGATAGGTATCAACTCCCTGAGCCTTGCGCATCACCCTTTCCAACTTATCTATTTTTCTCGATTAGTAGCTTCTCCTTCTCAGCTTTCTCTCTGTCTCTGTTGGCTCGTAGTGCATCAGTCCATTGCGCCTCTTGATCATCAAACCAATCTCCTTCCCCTCCTCCCAAAGGTAGGTCTATAACGGGCGGAATTACATGTGGTGGTCGGCGATTCAGTTCTTCTATCATCCCCATCATACGGTTCATGTTTTCCACCTGTCGCCTCATTTGCTCTGCTTGTTGTTCTACCAGTATCCTTAACCCGGCCATTTCTTCATTATTTCTTTCTTCGGCCATGTCAGCGTGTTCCCTTCTTACTAGCTAGCCTTGCCGTGGGGTCTCTAAACCACGCTTGGTTTGCTATATTTGCTCCTACAACAAATTTTGAAATTTTCTTTTTAAGACTTTTTGCCCACTTTCTTTTGTCACACAAAGATACATTTTTAAAAGACGTTTAGTAAAAAAAAACCTTTTTATATGTCACATGGATGCAATGTATGTGTGTGTGTGTGTGCCTATTTTATATGCCAAAAAAGAAAAAATTCTAATCCTAACACATAAGCACATAAGATCCTCACCCATGTCAAGTGCGCTGATTTCTCCTCTCATTGTGATCCTCACTACCTTCTCAGAGGTTGGATATTTCAAAATTTTTAAAATTTATTTTTAAAGCATTTTTGGATGGTAAAAAGGTTTTTGAAAACAATGCTTGAGAATGCTTTTGAGAGTGTTAAACATTCTTTTATAAAAAATGATTGGGCTTTTATTTTGAAACTCATTCTTCCCAAGATAATTTCAAGGATTTTCGAATTTATTTCCTTTGAAGATGATCAAGTGAAAATATGCCTTAACAAAGGTTAGTTTGGGAACTTTAATTTGAAAGGAGAAAGAAAGATTTTTTTTTTTTGGAAGGGTGAATGAAAACCTTAGCTCCCAAGATGATCAAGTGAAAAGAAATTCTTTGGGTAGGGGGATCACATAACCGGATTATCACCGTACTTTCCATGAATTTGGATACATACAAGGTCAATGATGCTTAGCTAGACATGATATAAGAAATATAATCTTATAATCAAGGTTCGGCATGTTCTCCAAATGTCGCAGAACATAAGGAGAAATTGCTAAGAGGTGATTAAAAGATTATACATCATTCATCAAGCAAGTATCGTCATCATCTCAAGTAATCCCCTCTGGGCATACAAAACTTCCTAGCACATAATCCTAATCAAGAATTGATTTCCTAAGATTGAAAGGTTTTATAGAAACTACTATGCAAAAGCTGGGTTTTGGTCAAATAAGGGACCCTTGACACACATCTGATAGGATGCTTAATATACCAAATCATGGTACGAGATCAAGGGTGATCACACAGTCCCATGATGACTTGACCGACCGGGTTGCCCCGAGCCTCCAAGGTCATAGTTCCGTGCAATCGACTGGCTGGACATGCAAGTGAAATGCAACAGGCACACAAAGATTAATTAATTTGATTAAAAGGATATTTTCGAGTCTAATCCTCAAGTGAACCCAAAATCATAATGCTGGTCTGCGAAACCAGAGATTCTGGATTCGATCCCCAGCAGAGTCGCCAGATTGGAGATATCGCATTTTTCTTACCCACAGCTTTTTTTTTTAAAAGTTCTTTTAAATTCCAAATTCAAAACAAATGAGTCGCCACTTAATTTTTAAAAGGAAAATTAAGTAACCATTTAAAAGCAAACCGATCTTTTAGAAACCAGAGATTAACTAGGTCCGGGGATTATGGAATGAGAGAGGAAGGAGCCCGTCAGACTAAAACACCATCTCTCATCCTACCTTGCGATAGGCCTCTACTCAACATCCTTTTAATCGAATTATTAATTTAAATGTGCCCTCAACTAATACATATGTATAAATATACATTACAAAAGCATGTCTAAAAGGGTGTAAAATTGCAATTGATAAAATATCATTCAAAAGCCACGTAATTCAAGTAGCAAGCAATATGATATGCAATAAAAAACAAGAGAACTTACCCGGGATCCAGCCGCGAATATTAAACGTGCAATGCATGCGATTAAATAAAACCTAGGAAAAGAGTCTCTAATCCACATATATACATTTAAGGCAAAATCTTAATTCTAATGTGTCGCGCATAAAGGTCAAGAAAATCGATAAAATCAAGAAATTAAAATAAATTAAGAGGAGTTTAAGAAATCATACCTTAATAGCGCTACAAACCAAAGATTAGTCCACATGCTTCACATAATGATATGATATCAAACAATCAATCCTGATTCCCTAGCTTAGATCTATCAAACATGAAATCCAACTTTATTCAAGTAGCTAGTTCTAATCATAAGCATTAATGTACATGGATGAATGAATGTGAACAAGAATAAGACATGAATTTATTCACTAATTTAAGTCACTTAGCTTCTGGATTTAAGCTAAACTATCATTATTCAAAGTATGATTTGGGTCTCAAGACATTAGGAGACCATTTGAGTTGAAATGAATAAGATTAGACAAAAACAGTAGCAGTTTTCAATGAATTACAGAGAACAGACCAGATCTTAAAAAATGGAAAAACCATACTTCCAATAGTTGGATCTTAATAATTTTTGGATATGATATGCCTCTGTGGGTCTAGTTTATAACCCAAAAGAAAATCAAGGTTTGAACGGCTAGATCTCCAAGAATTGGACAAAAACCAGACATCACTCAGTATTCTACAACCTTCTGTCCAGAGTTCTTGCACGATTTTCTAAAAATAGCAAAAAACTCAGAAATATTTTGTTCTGTTTAGTGTGACTTCCTAACACATTAATCTACTTAGAAAATATTATTTTGGGTTTCAAATACTTTATTAAGGTTCTGATTTACTCATTTCAAAAGAGTGTTACTGTTCTGAAACTCTGGACAGATTGTAGTGACTGTACAAAACTCATGACCAAACCACTTTAAACAAGAAATCTCCTTAAAACAAAAATTACGGTGGTAAAACATTGTGTTATTGACATTTTCCCGTTGGTTTCACTTGATTCCAACGGTTAGATTTCAAACCAAAAATCTTTGATCAAAACCGGTTTATGAATCCACTGTTTCATTGTCAAGTTCCACTTTTATTTGTTAACCCCAACTATTGAATCATGAAGTTGGACTTAAACTAAACCATTTTCTCCTACCTTTTGATGGTCATTGGAGGCTAAAGACCTTTATATTTGTAGATTTCAAATGAAGTATGAATGGACTTCATGAAATCTCAAAATAATGAACCTAAACCATGGAGATGGGCTTAGACTCAAAACTACTTTCTCCTACCATTTGATGGTCATTGGAGATGAAGATATGACTAATACTCATGAGCCTCAAAGGAATATAGAAAGGATTCCATGAAACACCAAGCTAGAGGACCCAAGTCATAAATATGGACTTGGATCCATCTATTTGCTTATAAAATGAAGTGATGATCAAACTTTGACTCACATGTGAAGCATAAGCTTACATGAGATTCAAAGCATCAAACTCAAGAGTTTTCAAGAGAGATATTGAAGATCTTTAAGAGTCTCAAGAGGGAAGTAAAAGAAGACACAAAAAAAGAAAGAAAGAATGAAACAAAGAAAATTAAATAGTTTGAAGATCAAATACTTAAAAGAAAGAAAGAAAAGAAATAACTCATGGTTAGAGGATCACCTCCAAGCTATCCTCAAAGCTTCTCTACTTTGAAAATCTTCCAAACTCTTCTTCAAGCTCTCCAAACTCTCTCTTTTTTTTCTCTCCCAAAAATGTATTAGTGTAATGGTATATTCTTCTTGTATATTGTTGTTGTGTCCCCTCCCAAGGAAGATCCTCCTTCTTTTATAGACAAAATTACCAAGTATTTTCAGTGAATTCGGAGTAAAAGACAGGTGTAAATGTCTCATTTGGTGGTACAATACGTACTTCCTGAAAATAGACAGACTGCTGCACAGGACGGCAGTCAAAAATCTCTTGCGGCAGTCAGTGGATGCCGCTGCGGCACTCCGTGAAAGCCGCAGCGACATTCCGTGACTGCCGCGCGGCTCTTAGTAAGTGCCGCAGAAAATTATTAATGGCCGCGTTTTAGTCAGCCTTACTTTATCAGTTTTTTGTTTTTATCCGCATACATATACGTATTGTACCACAAAATACGGACTGTTAAAGCAAACGGCAGTCAGAAATTGTCGGCGGCACTCGGTAAATGCCGGGCCGGCACTCAGTGACTGCCGTTCGGCACTCACTGAGTGCCGCCAAATACTGCTGTATGCCATTTTTTGTTGAACTTCCTCTTTTTAGGTCTTTTCTTTCCTCTTTTTTTTTTAAAGAAACTTATTTTCGAAGATTTTTTCCAAAAGTGATGTTTTATACCTGAATTCTCCTAAACACCTGGTATTTCAATCTGTGAAAATTTTACCGCGTTTGGAGAACTTTCTGAAGAGCTTGGAACACTTCGAATCTTTCGGCCCTTGTCATCATCGGATGTGGAGGTGACGCTCTCCTAAATTCAACGTTTGGTTAAAATTGGGGTGTCTACAGGATGTTAAAAATGTTTTCTTGAATGGAAACCTCCAAAAGGAGGTTTATATGGTTCCTTTTCCAGATCTTCCTCATGGTCCTGGTGAAGTTTACAGGCTTAAGAAAGCCTTATATGGTCTTAAACATGCAAGTCCCTCGAGCTTGGTTTGAGAAGTTTTCCACTATGATTACCCCATTTGGGTTTTCCCGAGTGAGTATGATTAAGCTCTCTTTATCTGGTGTACCACTACTGGTCGTATTATGCTTTCTTTGTATGTTGATGACATGATTATTACTAGTGATGATGTTGATGGGATTGCATTGTTGAAGTCTGAATTAGCTCGTTATTTTGAAATGAAGGACTTAGGTCCACTACGTTATTTTTTGGGGATTGAAGTAGCCTTTTCTCCAAAAGGTTATCTTCTTTCTCAGTCTAAGTATACAAGTGACATTCTTGAGCGTGCTCGCCTCACTGATAATAAGATTATTGATACCCCTTTGGAGCTTAATGTTCGTCTTCCCTTTCTGATGGCGTTCCATTGCCTGATCCTAACTTATATCGCACTATTGTTGGTAGCTTGGTTTATCTAACTATTATTGGCCCGGATATTGCTCATGTTGATCATGTTGTTAGTTAGTTTATTACTTCCCCTACTATAGTTCATTGGGCTGCTATTCATCATATTTTGAGGTACTTGAGAGGCACTCGGTTTCAAAGTCTTTTACTTTCGTCATCTTCTTCCTTGGAGCTGTGTGCATACTCTGATGCTGATTGGGCCGGTGATCCTATAGATCGCAAGTCTGTTACTGGATATTGTATATTTTTGGGTGATTTTCTCATTTCTTAGAAGAGCAAGAAGCAAGATGTTGTTGTTGTGTTTTCCACAAAAGCTGAGTATCGTGCTATGGCTTCGTATACCCGTGAGGTTATTTGGTTACGCCAGCTACTTACAGATATGGGTGTCTCCATTCCTCGCCCTTCACCTATGTATTGTGATAATAAGAGTGCTATTCAGATTTCTCACAATTCAGTTTTCCATGAGAGGACCAAGCATATAGAGATTGATTGTCACATTGCTCGTCATCACCTTAAGCATGGAGCTATCACTTTGCCTTTTATTTCTTCTTCTGCACAGATTGCTGATTTGTTTACAAAGTCACATCCGATTCAACGTTTTCATTTTTTAGTTGGCAAACTCTCTATGCTTCTAGCTGCAGTATCGTGAGTTTGAGCGGGGGGGGGGGGGGGGGGGGGGGGGTACTAGAGTTAGCTATTAGAATTATTAGTTTTATTAGCTTTAGGGTAGTTTAGTCTTTTACTTTCTATTAGGGTAATACTGTATACCTAGCTATACTATTATTTCTCTTCTTTTCTATTGTATTCATTTATTCAGTTTTCATGTTATGAGAAACTCTAGCTCTCTGTTCTCTTTTCTCTTTGTTGTTTTCTTGATTATTTGATATATTCACAGTGACGTGGTACATCTGTGATATTAACTATTTTCTCCCTAAAAAGCCTGACATTCTATCTCATGTGTAAATTCTGTAAACTTTTCTCACAGAATTGGATATTTGGACCGCATTGTTTGCATTTAGAAACTCGAGGAACCAAATTAATGCAATTGAAACTACAGGAACTAAATGAGACAAGAATCAAATTCCAAACTCCAAAGGTATATTTTGTAATTAAGATAATAACATATACAGTAGTATATTTAACGTTTGAATATTCGTAGATGATCTCAAAATATTCATAGATGTTGATTTATTGGATGTGCAACAGTTATGTATTGTGTATGAAGATGACTTAAAAAAAATTTTAGTAAATCATTTTCTGGTTTCGAGCCACTTCTATTTTTTCAAACTTCTTTGGTCATGTTTGAAAGATGATCTCAAAATATTCATACATGTTGATTTATTGGATGTGCGACAGTTTTGTATTTTGTACGAAGATGACTTCAAAATTTTGTTAATCATTTTATGGTTTTTTTCAAACATCTTTTGTAATGTTTGAAATCACTTTTTCAAACATACGTTTTGGCCTTAACATACTTTCTTTTCGCTAAGCCATTCAGAATTCCTTTATTTTCTTGTAATGTTACTATTCTTGGCCTCATTGGATAAAAGTGAAAACATTAGGAGTATTTACATATTTAAGCGTTCTATAGATACACTTTTATTATCTAGGAGTCGGGCAAACTCATTCATTCTCCTTCAAACAAACATCTATAAAATGAGATTGGTACTGTTACTATCCTTTTCCTTTTCCTTTTCCTTTTCCTTTTCTTTTTCTTTTTCTTTCTGTTTTTTTTTTTTTTTTTTTTTGGTGGTGTTTCCGAAACAAGCCCTTTAGCAATTGAAATCCTTCCACCCCAACCTCAACTTGAATTCCTATCCATTATAACAAAAGATGGGTGATGTACAAAGAGTTTTATTCAATCAGTAATTTCCAACAGTTTTCATTGCCCAAAAAGGGGGGAAAATATTTCACTGCTCATACAGTCTTAAGTAGAAGAATGATTGGAAACAGGAAAAATCTGACAACATAGTATTTCTTAAGGCCAACAAGCTCTTAACTACATTCATTTGAAGAAATCATGAGAAATACTCATAATGTAATTACAGAACTTAAAAGAACACTCCACAAAGACAACAGGTTTGAGCTGTCCATCAAATTGTAATACACAGCCTTAAAGTACAGTCTCAATCTAATTCATTCAAACAAATTCCTACCTGAATGCATTATGTAGAATATACTGGCAATATATAGTTTCATCAAATCCTATACCTTATTATATTCAGAACTCCAAATTTCTCTAGAGACTGATTCACTCCAAGCTGCATTTTCCCATAATCCTGTGTTTCTGGCAAAAAAAAAAAAAAAAGAAACCTCGTGTTTTTAAAAGATTTAATAGAGAAGGCTTGGATTTCTTTAGAGATCACTAGTTAGTTTGGCCAAAGAAGAAAAACAAATCAGAATAGTTATGATCGGCTTTCTCAATTTATTGTTTTGGGCAGCACACAAATACAATAAACTTTACATACTCAAGAGATTCACAGTATCTATCGATGATACAAATGGGGAAAGTAGAGCACACAGTTCCGGTCACAAGTCCAGACTTACCGACATACTACTTTTTTTCGAAGCATGACTGAAATGATCAAAGGTCACAAATCAGAAGTTTTAATGCTGTAGATCCACTTCCGTTCTATGCTAACCTATCTCAGGCCTTTTACTTTGCTGTCTCGCTTTTTTGAATCTTTTCCTGCGTACTCATTTTCTTCTGGGTAGGTGTCGCTGGAACAAGTTCAATACTAGGTTTTATAAGTCAGCTAACAAGAAGGCTACAAGCTGAAAATAAAAGATGTTGAACTATCGTGGTCGGATGAGTTCTAGAGACTTGCATGTGGATAAGCAGAACCATATAACTCTTATTTGAGCAACCATGAAGTGCTAAGTAGGAGTGGAGGTTCCATAATATAACTGCAAGGTGAGCTAAAAGGAATTCCTCATACTTACCTATTCCAAGTTTTCACCAGCAAAATTGCATTTCAAATGCTACCCAATCAAATTAGGAAATACTCATTCTTCTTTACTCATTTTTTTTCCTTGTATAGTAATTATATTCTTAAGCTGTTCTCTTGCTCTCAACAAGCATGAAAAATATCCTATGGTTTCCTTATAGAACTATGTGGTGTCCCATGTAATGGTCAAAATTGGTCAGTTGCTAATTTCAATTTTCGACAAAAATGATTCTTAAGGAGTAAAATCGGAGAATTGTACACATGATGATAGATAGTCATCCCATTCACAGAGAGAAATTATAGGAATTTATAGGAAATCCACAAAGTTGGTCTAATCAAACTATCTCAGTCTCTCTAATTACTCAACAACTAACAGCTAATGATAGTCCAATCAATCAGTAACATTTCAGAGCCTATAGAATTAGCTAATTACTAATTTGAAGTTTATTCACAATTTATAGCAACCCAATTCCATATAGCAGTTCGAATTCCAAAACCCAATATACCTTTGGATACACAAAACAGATAAAGGAAGTGCTTTCAAATGGAAAGAAAAGATGAGCGAATTACATGAACAGTTCCTTTCGATCTAGTTTACCTCACCAAACTGATAACAAACTAATAAAACCACACCAGATGGTTTAACCGAGCCACTTAGAGCATGATTATAAGTTGTATAGGCCACAGTAACTTGGAGAACACAAGATCTTCTGATTAAGCTGTTGAAACAGGTTGTTGTATTTGTCAATGACAGTCATCCAAATTTTGTCCCCTGTCATTAAGTTGGCTGGTCAGATTTGAAATCTTACCAATTTCACCTTCAACATTGTCAGTCTTTAATTTTCTTCTAGGATTTTCCACAATCAAGAATCCCTATTGATGTTTCTTGCTATCCTAAGTCTTCCGAGTTCCGTCCATAAAGTGCAAACCATCTCATCCTCTTCTTCATTGTTTCAATCTTATGTCCTAGTCTCCTAGGGCAAGGTAACGGTTTAAGAAGCTTTATATTTCTCTATCACACAAGAAAATGAGGCACGGCCAGGTTATATTCAAAATACATCAACCAAGGTATATAAAAATAGATTCTCCAGCCCATCCCATTCCCCATAGCCTCGTGAGCTCTCTGAACTTGATTTTTGGCACACTGGCTTTGAGATACACCAGGAGAGAGAGAGAGAGAGAGAGAGAGAGAGAGAGAGAGAGAGAGAGAGAGAGAGAGAGAGAGAGGCCTGGAACTTTTGGATCTGAATTTTCTAATATGCAGATTTTTGGATCTGCAAGCCCTTTCATAAGAATGTGCCTCATACGCTTCTATCTAGCTCAAGAAAGAGCTAACAGACAAGCCTCAGCCTGAATACGCTAGATTACCAAAACTCATTATTGGAGGTTCCCACACTTGATAATCTCCCAAGCAAAGCAACCAAATCAACACTCCTGTTTGGATTTATAGGGCTAAAGCTTTTAAAACTGTGAGAGCTCTTAAACCAAAGCAAACATTGTCAGAAATTACCACATTATAACCGATTCAAGCCATGAAGATCAATCACATTGAGAAGGCCACCTTATTCCTTCTCTCCCATCCCCACCCAAAGTCGAAAGAGATATCATATGTCTCGGACTTGGTAAACAAACGACGAAAACCTACTTGCAAAGGAGATTTTGGTATCACTCTCGAAGTCTCAATACCCAAGGAAGATTCTTTTGAAACAAATTTGGGAAACTCAAATCCAAAAAACGAGATGCCTAACAATTCCTTTTTTATCTCACCCATGGACTAGAATGATTCTCTAAAACAGCTAGTTGTTCATTGGAAGGATAATATATAGTCAAACATCTGTTGATAAGAACTGTGAGCTTCGCGATTCGATTCGATTCGATTCATGCACCAAACGATTCGTACAGGTCGATGAATCAAACATATGTCATGAATAGTAGCAGATTCGAGTTAAGAGCACTATAAGAAGTCTGATTTGACAACTACATGATTCATAGCTCTCAACATGAAGAAATAAAAGTTTGGATAAAAATCCTTTCCATATTTCCATAGGTAACTGAAAGCTGCATTCCTGTTATTGGAAGCCATTCACACTTGATATACACTATCTTCTACCCTCTCTGCTTTCTCAAAAGTCATAAAGCATCCAGACATGCAACTGCAATTTCCTTCTCTAGTCTTATCCCATTTAAGTTCAACATTCTTAGAATCTGATAAACGAATAGATCAATTTTGTCCATAGAATTTTTAAGTAAAGCACTCTGACTGGATGTTCTCTGCGTTGCCTGCTGGTCTCATTGGCGAAAGGTTGCTCATCAAGCATATATGGAATCACATGTTAATTTTAACTTGCCATCCGATGCCGTATTTTAGCAGACCCACGTTCAAATTCCTTTTGCAGTCTTACACCCAATCACCACATTTTCTCTCATGTTTAAGATATTTGCCAATTACTGAACAATAATCATCACGATACAAATAACAGTAAAGGTGTCATTCTTCAATCCGGATGAGACTATATTTATAGAAATTATATATGCACCTATGTAGAGAGAGCGTGATGCAAAAGGAATCTTTAGAAGTCAAATTAGAGCAACAACCTATGCTAAACTTCAAACAAGGTATGTAAAACTATGCGGAGTACGTATCTAGGAAGTCATCCTCACAACTCTTCCAATCTATTTCTATGTTCTTTCTGTATAATAAGATCACTAGTCCCAATCTTACTCTCTTCCAAATAAGTTCAAAGACAGAGAGAACAATAAGGATAACCAAAAGATAAACAAACTGCAGCAGATTGCAAAGAGTACTAGGCTTTGTTTGGTTCTTGGATTTAGTGAGAGAAAAGAAGAAGAAAACATGGAGGAAAACATTTTCCTCTGTTTGGTTAATAAGGAAAACAGTGAGGAAAATAGGAATGAAAAGATAATAAGTTTAGACATAAATTGAACATTTTGAATGTAGTGATTCATTTCCCTTCCTATCGTTGTATTGTATGTGACAAATATATTTTAGAAATTTTTAATTTTAATTGTAAAGCCCAGCTCATTCAACTCCTTAAAATTAAGCAGAGGGGAGCTAAGGCCTTATGACCCGCACAAGCAAAAACAAATCTAAGCGATCTGGGACGGCAACAAATTTTAATGCTATTAAGTATGAAGGAAAGTATAAGGGAATACACGAGCTAACGGTTTTTTTTATTTTTTTTCTTCTTTTGCTTCAGTAAATTCGCAAACCAAATAAAGCCATAGGGAGATGACATCAGTAATTCAAAAACTTTGTGGAAATTGAGTGTTAACTATCTACCATGAATCAGTAATTGGAACGCCTCAGAACTTCAAACAATCCACAGCAACCCATCCAAGAAGTCCGCTGTAAAGGGCGTGTAGGCAAAGCAATATCAAAATAGAAAATCAGTGAGTTACACATTGCAATACAGTTCAAGCAATTAAAAAGCCCCAAATTTATAGATATGTATATAGATATAGATTTGTACCTATACACATATACATTTGAGGAAGCAGATCCAAAGCAACTTTACCAACCTGATTTTCAGTGCTTTCGGGAAGTTGAGTCATGCTAGAATTCTGACCGCCATTACTAGCCTCAACAATAGGGGGTAGATCCAAAGCAACAGTCTCATCTGAAGGTGGCAATAATGTTTCCTCAATTCCCTTGTTAGACACCGACACCGAAGAAACCTCCTTTTTCTCATCCAAACACGTCTCAATTCCCTTGGACACCGAACGTTGAATCCCATTCTCAACTGAAAATGATGAATCAATTTCCTTTGACACCAAATCCATTACAGCAGATGAAACTAATTCATTGCTCTCATCAATTACTTCTGCAACATTTTTCTCATCATCTGACACCACAATAATTCTCTCCTCCTCAGTTTCCTTGGCTTTGAATTCAAAAAACCCCCCAGAAGCCCCTGAATTCTCAACTTCAGAAAGTGAAGGCTTAATCAAATCAACAGTAGACTCAGAAGATTCAACAATATGTGAATCCAAAACCACCTTGTTGTCATCATTAAATTCCTCTAAATCCACCACATGAGTGATCATGGTCGTTTGATCCACTGAAAACTCACCCCCCTCTTCTTCATGGGTTTCCTCCTTGTTCTCAAAATTTTCAACATTAACACTTTCTATCACTATAATAACATTATCTGATTTGAACTCTGCTTTCTGTGGTTCCTCTATCTTGTGATTTTCAGATTCATCCATTTGCTTGTGGTTTGAAGAATCCTCGACTTTCTCTTTTTCTACTTGAACTACTCTACTTTCAACACAATTTTCTCTCTCCTCCTCTGGTTTCAAGAACCAAAAAAAAAAAAAAAAAAGTTTCTTATACTCTAGATATGAGAGAGAGAGAGAGAGAGAGATGGGTAAAAGTGGATGGACATGAAAATAGAGGATGAGAGAAGTGAGATTCATACCTTGAGATTGAGTGGTAGGTGGAGAATGTGAGATGGTAGTGATTTGTTTCCTTTTGTTGGAAGATTTTCTTCTCTTGGAAGCTGACGGCATGACTATATATTGACTGGTTGTTGAGAACTTGTGGAGCGCTCTCTCTCTCTCTGTCTCTCTTTCTCTCTCTCTTCCACAATGATTAGGCCTCAACAGCGAAAGTCGAAGAGTCAGAAAAGCCGTTTTTTAAAATTGAAACGGCCAAGGAGGGAGGGAGTCCAGTTGAGGATTTTATGTCCTGTGGGAGTGGGATTGACAAATGGCGGGAGTGTGAACATAAACCACCACCTTATTATTACTTGGTTATTCGTTTAGGCCAATGATTGTTTGCAGGATTAAGGGTGAGGTAAAGGAGGATTGGACTAATATTTTATTTTAATTGAATAGTCTGGCGTTTGAAGCGGCATAATGTTCTAGATTAATTGTCTTTTTTAAAATAATAGTCCTCCATATGGGGGACTAAGTTATACCATGACGGAGGCGGTTTTATTAATCCCGAGACTATTAATTAAAATGAAGTAAGGCTTCGTTTGTTTGTCGGATAGGATAAAGGGGTATTGTATTAAAGTATAGTTAGTTATCCTGGGATAACTAACCATAGGATAAAACAGTGCAGAATTATTTTTATACTGTGTTTGGTTCGTGCCGGATTACACTGGGGATAATATTCAATTAATCCAATACTGTGTTTGGATGTTCATGGTATAAGTCTGGATTAATCTGTAACTTTCCATAAATGCCCCTTTTGCAAATAAATTATCAAATTGCCATGAATATACTAAAACACATTCACAATAAAGTATTTTTCATAACATTAACTACAAAATACATATGTCCCATACTTTTTTTAAGTAACAAAAAAAAAAAACTACAAAATACAAAAAATACATAATAATAATAATATCAATAAAATAGAGCTCTAACATAAACAAAAAATACATAATAACATAGTTTTAACATCCACAAACAACACCACCACCACATAACATAGTTTTAACATCCACAAATAGTACCGTCACATAGCAGAGTTCTAATATCAACAAAAACAAAGTTCTAACATAAAACAAAGCATAGTTTTAACATCCACAGATAACATCACCACATAAAATCACGTAACATTATCGAACCTCTAAATGACCTACAACTCTCCCCTAAGTAGTAATACAACCCATTCTGCCTTGAATTCATTTGGAAGACTAAAGAACATATCCATTTTTCCGGTATCATTTGCAATCATAGTGGCTGCCTTGAGTTTGTCGCTCATTCCCAAGTTCTCCAACTTCTCTATTTCTCCATAAATCTTCTTTCTAGCGTCGCTCACATCATGTTGATAACCAATTCTTATGCAGAGCACTTGCATTTTATCCTTGGAGTCTTCGCAAAATTCGCTAATAGCTTTTGACATGTTCCCAAGTTCAGTAGCAATGATATCATTCCCTCGAACTCTCTTTCTTCCACCTTGTTTAGTAGCAATTTTATTGTTTTCTAAGGCATGAAAATTGAAAGATGTGAATATGGTATACGAAAAGGTAATTAAGATAATCATTTTCTAAGGCAACTACTTAAACTAGACAAAAATCAAAATGGTTTTTGAATATGGTATAAGAAAAGGAAAATATATATATATATATATATAAAATTGACCAAAGGGCATGTGACCAAAGGCCATGAAAAATGAAAGATGCAAATATGGTATAAGAAAAGGTAATTAGTGCCACGTATGGTTGGAATAAGAATGGGTTGATTAGGAGGTAAGATGAAAGAAAAAAAATCATCTCAAAGACTCGGAAGGGCATTCAAGAACTATAAGGGAGCCAAAGGGGGTTTATAAATGCTCATATAGTTTCAAGAGGATTTGGAATTTTGGATTGTGAATTGGCCATTGGGGATGACCATCTTTTTAACAAAATTGTGATATCTTATCGGTTTTCAAAAAATTGTAAAATTAATGTATGTGTGCTTGTATTGTTGGAATGATATATGATTATGCTATATATGTTCTCAACCTTATTTATATATTTCCAAGTTTATTTTTTAAAAGCTTAACTTAAGAATGTAATTTGAAATCAATGATCAATTAATGACTTGAAACGACAATGTGGTCTGACTCCCTTTTTCCCACTTATAAAACTGTACAGGTGATCAAACCTAAGTCCTAAAAGACTTGCTTTACTTATGTAAAATGTACTCGGCAAGAAGACTTGCTTTACTTGTGTTTGAGATTTGTATATTTCTTCTTTAGACAACATTGATTCAAATTCATCTCTCAATCCTCCCTAAGCAAGTGTGCAGTGAAAAATACTCTCTATTTTGGGACAAGGCCATATTGCGTACAAGTGCTCTGTTTTGGGACAAGGCCACAATCTGGTTTGAGAAACCAAAAGATCATGAGCTTCTAAGTACATGAGCTTTATCAGTCTTTAGCAAGATAACCAAAATATAAAAGATCAGCACCATCATACAGCATCAGCAGATTTACAAACAGTGTTGATTAGTTTATATATATATATATATAAAAACAAAAAACAGAAAAGTAGATAAGAAAATGAAACAAAAACAGATCTACATATATATTAGCAGACAACTAAGATGAGCAAATGAGAAAAAAAAAATGTAGATAAGAAAAGAAAAAACATATCTACAAAAACTAAGAAAACAATTTGTAGATCTATGAACATGAAACCCTAGATATGAACACAAGTTTAAAAAATTTTCATCAAAATCATTCTAGATCTGGCATTCAACACTCCAAACTTCAACCCAAAAAAAATTAAAAAAAAATAGAGAAAGAGAAAGAGAAAAAGAGGCCGAACCTCTTGCCTCCGCCGTCGCCGTGTATTGCCGCCGCCGTCAACTGGAGTTGGAGACCTTGTGCGTCGTCTCTCTCTTCGGAGCATATCGCTTGAGTCGTCTCTGTCTCTCTCTCTCTTCGCAGATGTTGGAGAGTTATGATTTGTTGAATGAGAGTGAGGGGTGTGAGGATATATATGGCAGGGGTAATTGAGTCTTTTGGGCATACAATACTACTTTTTCTTATTCCCGTGTGTTTTAATACCAGCCCCCCCCCCCCCCCCTAGCATTCTTTTATCCCTCTCAAGGAGCATTATATTTAACCACACCAAAATAAATACTTGAGTTAGATAGTACTTAAAAACCTCAACCAAACACAGTATTATACCAGATTGGACTAAAATAGTCCAATCCCCCCAATTAATCCAGCAAACAAACGAGCCCTAATTGTCCAATCCGTCCCTATCATCCAAAGGGACCACACTTGCATCATTACATTTCCTAGTGTTCCTCTCACAAAAAGTGTGACCTAAAAATTTAAAAATAAAAATAAAAAATAAAAAATTAGCTTTTAATCATTCGATCCACTTATGTGAGAGGGAACAACATGAAATAAACTGAAAGAAAAGTATTAAACTTTTGTCCTGCTTAAAGGCACTATCGAACGAATCTAAGCATGCACGCTTTTTGTCAATAACTAACTCCACGTACTTTCAGCACGCACTTGATAAGTTACTTGTCTTTCAGTACAATTCTTAAGCAAAAAGCTCTTTAAGGCAAAAGTCAAATGATCCTCAAGGCAAAGCTAATAAAAAATAAAAAGCCCTTAGAGTACGCACAGTGGTGGAGAGAACTAAGTTGTGGTATGAAGAAATATTGGCTTACAATGATGTAATCACAAAATGGCTATGTGGGGAACTTTTGGTAGCCAAACGGCTCTTTGTGAGCCGTTTCAAAATCAAACGCCATTAGGTGAACCGTTTCCTCCATTCTCAACAACACACTAGCATACGCTAGAATATTTTTCAAATGCTTGCCCCTTATGTCAAATGGCACACTCAAGGTTGTGCCATTTCCAAACAGCACACCTTGTGTCATTTCGTCTTCAATGGCTTTGTAGTGCCATCAGGTTCCCTCGCGACTTAGAGTGTGCCGTTTCACTGCATTTTGTCAAACTTTGGCATACCATGAACTTAAAATGATCCAAACTACAAGGACTCAACCCAAACTTGACCAACCTCTCTTCTTCACAAATCCAGCATAAGTCGTTGGTTTAGAATATAAACGCGCTTTAACAACCACTTGGTGAGTAACAATCGTGCTTTAACAGCCACAAGATCATAGTAAATTGCTTTAATAGCCGACTCAGCCAAAATATTCAAGGTCCATGACCTATCCACATATGAATATAAACGTACCTTATCGCCCGATTGATGGGTAACTATTGTGTTTTAACAGCCGCAAAATCATAGTAAAGTATTTCACAGTTGACTCAATCAAGATATTCATTTACGGATCCCATCACCATCATTGACTATCATTCTTATCATCAACACTAGTACAGACATCAATAATTGATAAGACTCCTTATGACGTGAAAGATAAACTGAAGGCTCGCATCACTTACTTATATTGAACTCAAGAAAGTTGACCAAAGTAAAAGAGTATGTTGCGCGTAGCAGAAAGAGCAAAGGCGTAAAGTTATCTTATGAGTTTCAATCTTATTATGCATATGTTATTCCCAATTTTATTAGTGGCATATTACGAAAGTCGTCATCATTTTAATACGGTCATAGAAGGAAAGTTACAAGATTCCAAACACAAGTAGGCTCGAATGCTTAGGAAAGCGTGAGCGCTTAAGTCTTGAGCACTCAGGAAAGCATGAGTGCTGAGGCTTGTGAAATCCAGAATCTAACATGCAGTTAAGGACAGCTACTAAAGCACATAAATAAACATATAAGATGCACATATAAGCATGGATCATCAATTTAAACAAGTAAGCTAGGGTACATGTGTTAGGTGAACATGCAAGGACTACATCATGGTTTATAAACTCATATACACACATATAATTAAGAAGTATTCTAATTGAAGCATAACAATACATGGATCATAGCAAGACTATGACACTCGAGCAATCCAGCCAAGCACGAGCGCTCGGGTTTAGAAGTATGCAGATTCTAAGATATCTTCACATGCATGTACAAAAACTTAATGGATCTTAATGCATTTTAGATAATTAAGTATAAAAACAATTCCTACAAGAGCATGTTGCGCGTAGCACAATGAGCAAAGGTGTAAATGTTGGGTTTGTGCCCTCAAACCATTACTTTATGTATAAGACATTGACATTTTAATATATGGATATCAGCTTTACATTTCATTATGTACGTTTATTTCATGAGATGATTGTTAATCCATAAGTATCATAGTAAGTAATTCGTGTGTGTGTAAGATACATACAAGTGCGATACAAATTACTATCCTTTGATACTTAGAATTTGTCACAGTGGATGATGAGACTGGATATCTTATCAGGTTTACACTGTAGCATTATTAACGACCATTGGACGGAGTGATGAATCTCAATCACTGGAGTTTAACTCTTAGTTAATATGCTGGTGCTTATAGTTCATTGACAGACCTAAGCTTTCCTATTGACACTCAAGACTGTCAAACAGTTGATAGGAACTCATAACTTGTATAAGGTACGTGTTCTCAATCTTGAGATGATTATGAATACAAACTGTGGATATAGCTTCTTTGATTTACCAATCAGTGATGTCTATAGAAGATCAGCACCTGGGTATCTTGGGTATGTCATGTTCATAGGGTTGTGAACATTTATTGTCAAGATAGAATCTACCCTTTGATTCAGAGTAAGCATTCCCTTGAGAATATCACTAAGTTGATTACTGAGGACTGTAGTCTTGTTGATAAGTAGTTATCAACATGTTTGGTAATCATGAAGGGTGAATGGGACTCAAGGAATACAAGAAGTAATCATGATTTAGGTTGACAGTAATAGTTATCCGACTACCTGAATATGACTATGAATGCTGACGGTAGATGGACATTAGTACACCATACAAATCTAGTTATTTTCAGATTTGTTCTTTTGCATTGGAGTTCAGTTATTGTTTTATAGTGGAGTAAACGATAACTAACTGGTTGTTAGTTTGCTGATCAAAGAGTTTGATCATGGAATTGCCAACTGGTCTGAGCCAACAATAAAGAGGGTAGGAGGTCCCACTCTTAGCTCTACTAGGATGCTTGGAAAGGCACCTGAGGATCAGGTCAAGCCAGGTTCGATCAATCGAAGAAGTCTCGATCGATTGATGTCTAGGCATGTTCGATCGATCAAATGTCTCAATCGATCGAAGCTTCGATCGATCAAAATCACTTCGATCGCTTGAACGTTAGGTCGGTTATGGGAATCTATAAATAGGGCAGCTACATCCACAAAAAAGAGTTCATCATTTATCATACCAGAAGCTACAAAAACTATTTTAGAACTCCCAAACCTTTTCCTTCCTCTCTATTGGGGTTCCCACCAACCCTAGTCTTTCCGGTAAGCATCCGCAGGAGTCATAAGGGTGAAGACAACCTAGTGGAGGCTGCTGCAGCATCAAGGAAGAAGACAATCAGAATTGGGTTCAAGACCTGAGGTATAAATTCTTGTTCCCTTCTTATACGCATCTATGGAAATAATGAGTAGTAGATCCTGGGCTGCCAATAAAGTTTTTGAAACTTAACCAGTCTACTGCGCATTTAAATTGGTTTTAAACCTATTTTTCCTTCAGTAAATTTATCTTCTGAGTTTCGACCTTATTACGCATATGTTATTCGCATTATTATCAGTGGCGTATTACAAAAGTTGTCATCAATTTAATACTGCTACAGAAGTAGGGGTGGCAATTTTCGACACGACACGATAACTCGACACGAACCCAACACGGTTTAAGTAGGTTTGGGTTTGGCCTTAATAGGTTTGGGTCGTAAACGGGTTGACCCGTTTATCACGATTAATAAATGGGTCATGTTCGTGTTGTAATCGTGTCAACCCATATAACACGAATTGACCCGTTTACTCAGGCGGGTCAACCCGTTTAAACATGAACCCGATTTACCCATTTATTTACCTATTAAAAAATTGAACAAATACACTTACGTTGAAAAACCCTAGCCGCCCACTTCAGTTGAGCATTTTGAATTTTTGAGACTTGAGAAGTTGAGAGACTGTGAGAGTGAGAGAGAGAGAGAGAGAGAGAGAGAGAGAGAATCGTCTCAGACCTACAGTGTCTCACCCTCTGGCTGCCTCCACCACTGCACGGTCTACATGACGTCACCCCCTCCTCTCCGGCCAGCCACCACACCATCCACTGAGTATATATGAAATGAAATCACAAAACTTCCCTGATATTGAAGAGGTAACTGACAAATTGTCTCATTACTTTCTTCTTCTTCTTCTTAAGTTGATTCAGACTATGTACTGTACATATGACATATCGATTCTTTTTTTTTTCTTTTCTTTCCTATCAATGTTTATTGTTCTATCATATATGGTCCGTGGTCCATGGAGGTGTGGACCATGTGGTGCCTATGTCTCTTGCTTTGATTGTGATTTGTAGATGTTTGATTAGTGGTACAGACTGTACAGTACACTGGTACTAATTAGGGCTTTGTTATATTACCCCCAAAAGTTTGATCCTTTACATATAACATATATGTCTATCGGTCTATATATATTATATATATGTGTATATCATCAACACTCTTCACCAACCACTTTTGCTTATCAAAGTTTCAAATGGCAGAGTTAGATAATGGTGAGAACCCAAACAAACGTGATGCCCAAACTCATCTACTTCATATCTTGCTTTGATTGTGGATGTCAATATGTTTGATTACAATGATTAGTTAATTATTTATTTATGGCATTTGATTTATTTAACTATTTTTTATTTTGTTCTTTGTTGAATTTATAAATCTAGTTAATTTAGCCTTGTTTAATGAGAGCATTTTTGCTCACCCATGTTTGGTTCACCATTGCTCACTCATTTTTGCTCACCCCTTTTTGGTTCACCCTTTTTGCTCACTCATTTTTGCTCACTCATTTTTGCTCACCCATTCTAATTAAGGAGTTAATCTATATTTTCTTTTCTTTTTTCTTTTTTCTTTTTTTTTTTGTTATGGTTACCAATCATTTTGTTATGGTTTCCACTTTCCAGTACCTTACCCTAAGACCATTTCTTATTTTGTAGATGAAAATTGACCTTGATAGTGAGAATGAAGAAGATGGTGTGGATGTTGAAAATACAATTGAAAATGAACAAAATGCTGAAAGTAAAATTGGTTCGAAGCGCCAAAGAAGAAAAACTTCGAAGGTATGGGCTTTTTTTTATTTGCTTCCCTTGGATGCCGAAGGGGTTGAAAAAGCAAGATGTAAAAAATGTAAGATGTCATATATTTCTAATAGTAAATATGGTATCGGCAATTTGAAACGTCATGTGGTAAAGTGTCAACGAAATGGTGTTGACATAGGCCAATATCTTGTATCTAATTCTGATGGGTCTATGCCTATGCGGTCTCAGAATTTTAATCAAGAGATATTTAGGGATCTAGTCAATATTGCAATCATTAGGCATGAGTTGCCGTTTCAATTTGTCGAGTATGAGGGCATTTGGGAAATATTCACTTACTTGTATGTGGGTGCCAAGAATGTTACTAGAAATACATGCAAGGCAGATGTATTGAAGTTATTTGGCAAAGAGAAACATAAACTTTCTAATTTGTTGCGTTCATGCCCTGGGAGAATTAGTTTAACTTCTGATTTATGGACCTCCATAGCAACTGATGGTTATATATGCCTCACTGCCCATTTCATTGACAAAGATTGGATATTACAAAAAAGAATTCTTAATTTTTGTTACATGCCTCCTCCCCACAGTGGTATTGCTTTGTCCAAAAAAGTTTACAAGTTATTATGTGATTGGGGAATTGAAAATAAGTTATTTTCCATTACTTTGGACAATGCTTCTTCCAATGATGTATTTGTTGAAATGTTAAAGAGTCAATTGAATTTGAAAGGTGCACTCTTGAGTGATGGTAGTTTCTTCCATATTCGGTGTTGTGCTCACATTCTTAATTTAATAGTGCAAGAGGGATTGAAAGAAATTGATGGGTCAGTAAGCAAGATGCGAGAGTGTGTTAAGTATGTTAAAGGGTCACAAGTAAGGAAGCAAAAGTTCTTAGAATGTGTTGCACAAGTTTTCTTAAATGGTACCAAGTCTTTGCGGCAAGATGTCCCTACAAGATGGAACTCAACATTTCTTATGCTTGGAAGCGCACTTTATTACCGTCGTGCTTTTTGTCATTTGCAACTAAGTGACTCTAATTTCAAACACTGTCCTTCCGCCGAAGAATGGGTTAAAGCAGAGAAGATTTACAAGTTTTTGGGGGTTTTTTTTTTATGAAATTACTTGCATATTCTCCGGAGTAAAGTATCCCACCGCAAGCTTATACTTTTGCACTTGTTTTCAAGGTTCAGCTAAGTTTGTCGAAAGAAATGCAAAGTTCGGATGACTTCATGCGTACAATGGCAAAGCAAATGTTCAGTAAATTTGATAAGTATTGGTCGAAACATAGCTTGATTTTAGCTATAGCTGTGATTTTTTATCCCCGTTATAAGATCCAATTTGTTGAATTTTGTTACAATATGCTATATGGTGAGAATTCTTTTGAGTGCATTTGTGTTCATGAAAAATTGTTCTCTCTCTTTAATGAGTACATGTGTAACGCTTCTAAAGGCACTTCAAGCTCATCTAGTTCTCAAGCCATTAACAATGGTGCTTCGCATGGTAATTATGACAAAGATCATGAGAAAGACTTCACAGATGTTTTTAAGGTACGAGGGAAAGCCTAAAGAAATGTCCTCATGATAATTGTTGTATATTACATTATATTCTTTTTTTCCCTCGTGTGTTATTGACTAGTATGTCACTAATAATTAATCTTAGTTCTCACATTAGGAATTTGATACATTTGAAAGTACTGAATTTGTTACTAGTGCTCAAAAGACCCAATTGGATTTATACTTGGATGAACCAAAAGTTAAAAGAGAAGTAAACTTGGATGTTCTTGCCTATTGGAGAGCTCATCAATTTCGATATCCTAAACTTGCTCGTATGGCACGTGATGTGTTAAGTATTCCTGTCTCTACTGTTGCATCCGAGTCTGCCTTTAGTACCGGGGGTCGAGTTCTTGATCAATATCATAGTACGCTACGACCTCAAGTTGTTGAGGCTTTAGTCTGCACTAGGGATTGGTTGTTTGGAGGAAAAGGTACAAAATAAAACTTATTAATTGGCTAGCTAAATACTTTTAGGAAGAAACTTATCTTGTGTTTAATTTTTCTTTTTCATTTAGGAGATGAGCAAGTGCTTCTAGATGAGCTTACTGAAGATGTGATGAACTTGAATAACAATAAGGAGGATGAATTACGATCAGTTGGATGTTCAAATGAAGTTGTTAATGTTGATTCTTGATGGATAGTATTATACCAACTAGGCCAATATGGTGGTTAGACATTTTTCTTTCTTTGTAAATTGTAGTCATTTTACATTTATACACCGTTTCCTTATAGTTTTGTGTTTTTATATTTACAGGTGGCTTGAATATGGAAATGAAGTGGAAGATTCTTTTGTGGAACAAGAACTTGTTATTTTGAATCTTTGATGTTGACAATGACATTTTAATATTTTGGTATTTAGGAAGATGTCATATTGTCATGTGTCATATTTTAAATGGGAACCGAGAGGACTCATTCATATTTACTAATTGTGTATGAATTATGATCAGTATATGGTTTTACTGTTTTAGAGACTTAGACTTTAGTATGTATGAATATGAAATTACTCATGATCATGTTTTGATGTGTCTTGCTATATATGTATGTTTTGTTTTATATATGTTACAGGGTTATATGTGTTACAGGTTAAACGGGTTATATATGTTTTTGTGTTATATACATGTTACAGGTTATATGTTACAGGTTATATGTTACAGGTTATATGTGTCTTATGTTATCAGGTTTATGGGTTAATCGTGTTGACCCAAACACGACCTATTTATTAAACGGGTTAACTGTGTCGTGTCGTGTCAACCCGTTTAATAAACAAGTCAGGTTAGGGTTGAGGTTCTTGACACGATTAATTAATCGTGTCGTGTTCGAGTTGACACATTTAGCGTTATACTCAGCCCTTGACACGACACGATTAGACACGACACGACCCATTTTCCACCCCTATATAGAAGGAAAGTTACAAGATTCCAAACACAGGTAGGCTTTGACGCTTAGGAAAGTGCGAGTGCTTGAGTCTCAAGCACTCAGGAAAGAGTGAGCGCTCAGGCTTTTGAAATCCAAAATCTAACATGCAGTTAAGGACAGCTACTAAAGCACATAATTGAACACATAAGATGCACATATAAGCATGGATCATCAATTTAAACAAGTAAGCTAGTGTGCATATGTTAGGTGAACATGTAAGGACTACATCATGGATTATAAACTCAGATTCGTACATGTAAATAAGAAGTATTCTAATTTAAGCATAACAATACATGGATCATAGCAAGACCGTGACACTCGAGTTTAGCAATATACAGATTCTAAGATATCTTCACATACATCTACGAAAACTTAATGGATCTTCATGCATTTTAGATAATTAACTATAAAAACAGTTTCTAAAGGTATCTAAGTGAAGATCTATACTCACAAATATCTTAGGTTGTGTTTGGATGATCAAAATGTAAGAATATGTGTTGAGAAAGCTTGATTTTAAAGAATAGAGCTTCCATGGCACTTCTTATCTTCTATATATCATTGAAATCAACTCTGGACTTCATCTTCTAAATCCTCTTGAAGTTTCAGCAACCATGAATGTGAATGCATGTTGTAATGTAGGAGTGTATGTGTTGAATCCAAGTATGTAGATTTGTATGAGAGGTATATGGGTGAGTATCAAGGGGTTTATGCATAAGGATCTGTCTCCAAATAGTTCTTAGCACTCTCTCTCTCTCTCTTTCTCAAAACTGTTGTAAGAAATTCATATAAATGACATGAGAAGTGAAGCTATTTATTGGCTCGGCGTAGTCTCTCTCAAGCGCTTTGGAGAGCTTGAGCACTCCGAGTTGCTCGAGCGCTCTGGGTTGCTCGAGCACTCGAGGTTGGCTTTTGTCCAAAGCTTTCCCAAGGTCACAACACAAGCATACAACTTAAAAGTAATCATAACAGCAAAAAGGAGAGATAAAAAGATGATCTTATATATATAATAGAGAGGATTACAAAGATATTATTAGAAAATTCAAGAAATAGATAGGAAAATACATGTACAATCGATTGGCACCCTTACCCAAACGATTACCCATCTCCTACCTACCCCAATCGATTAGAAGTTTTGCCAAACGATTAGCTTCAGTAGAGTTTAGTTCTCTTAGTTAGCTGAGGAGTGGCCATGTAATTCATTCTTAGCCTATATATGTAACGTATTTCTGGAAATTTTTAAGTTTCCATATCTATTTTAAAGACAGAGATTTGTTTATATATACCCTCAAATATATATACATACATATCCATATACACATACATTCAATGTGGACTAAAGAGGAAGAACTAGAAGAGAAGAGAAGAGAAAGAAAAGAAAATAGAAAAGAAAAGGAAGAAAAGAACAGAGATAGACAAACAAGAAAGAGAGAAAGGCCATTAAAGCTTGGACTAAGCATTTCCAAACACCCAAACCTACAACTCTAAGGTGAGTTTTAAACTCACCGGGCAATGTTATATTTACGTTTATACATGTTCAAAAGAAGAAAAGACGCGTTATATGCCTTTACCTAATTTTTGTTGCTAGACTGTTGGTCTATGGGAAGAAGACGTAGTCCCAATCGATTGGGACTTTTCCCAATCGATTAGTATAGCTGTTGACCAACTCGATTGCCATTTTATGCAATTGATTGGCATTGATTAGGACCCAATCGATTGGACTTTTTTTCCAATCGATTGCTACTGCTTTTGTCCCAATCGAATCGACCTTTGTCTCAATTGATTAATTGGTAGTTACAAAATGTTGATAATTCCTATTAGTTATATAATAAACTACCTAATTGTTTAAATACTATTCTGTGATCCCCAGCATGTAATATTGTTGTAATAAGAAATAATGGGATGCCGTAATGTAGTAAAGTTAGGAGTGACAGGTAAATATTTGTAACATTAGTTAAGATAGTAGTTATGAACCGTTTGGGTTATCGTTCATTTAATTTAATGTAGTCAGGGCACATGGGAAGTGTCTGGTATCGATGTGAGTATAAAATTAAGTAGGTTTGCTAAGGTTTGGGAATCTTGCGTGGGCGGGCATTGGTCATGATATGTTCTTAAAAGCCGGTGGGTGTGCATATGTTCTTAAAAGGTGGTGAGTTGGACCAAGTAGCCCTAAGATAGGCTAGGTGATCCATGATATGTTCTTAATGTTGGGGCTGTGCCCTCAAACCATTACTTATGTATGAGACAATGGTATTTTAATATACAGATATCAGCTTTACATTTCATTATGTATGTTTCTTTCATGAGATGACTGTTAATCCTTAAGTATCATAGTAAGTAATTTGTGCGTGTATGAGATACATACAAGGGAGATATGAATTACTATTCTTTGATACTAAGAATTTATCATAGTGGATGATGAGGCTGGATATCTCATCAGCTTTACATTCTAGCATGATTAACTACCATTGGATGGAGTGATGAATCTCAATCACTAGAGTATGACTCTTAGTTAATATGCTAGTGCTTATAGTGCATTGACGGACCATGAGCTTTCTTATTGATACTTAATACTGTCAATAGTCGATAGGAACTCATAACTTGTATAAGGTACATGTTCTTAATCTTGAGATGATTATGGACATAGAATGTGGATGTGGCTGCTTAGACTTACCAATCAGTGAGGTCTATAAAAGATTAACACCTGGGTATCTTTGGTATGTCATGTTCATATGGTTTTCGGAAAAAGGGTTAATTAAAAAGAAAAAGCCAAACGGCACTATACAAAATTACAAGGGGCATACCCCAGGATATACAATAGGCACAAAAAAAAGCATTAGACAATGCACAAGGATGGAGAAATAACAAAGCTAAAGCCAAGTTATGTCTTCATCCAAAATAACCAACTCAAATAAAATCAAACCAAATCAAATCAAACCAAGAGTCAAGCAAATCATGAAGGCCTAATCGCAAAGGTCAATAAGACCAAAATACAAAAAGGTACACAATGTACACAATAACAGAAAAATCCACGAAACCACACTGGGAATCACTATGTAGTGTCTGTCCAACTTCCAATGTATTGGAGAAGGTGAGGGTCATTCTTCCACTGCACTTGTATTTGTTGGGAGATATGGAGACAGACCTCCTGAAATATTCTTTCCTTAGGTTTCTCTTCAAATTTGAAGCTCCGAGCATTCCTCTCCTTCCAAATGCTATATGTAACCCGTCCTAGGCACATTTTAGGAATAATGTGCCTGGGAGTCTTCCCTTGCCAATTTCCTGCTGCCCAACTAACAAGAGCATCCCAAGAGGAGACTGTATATGTGATTCCCAACCTGTTTAGTACCCCCTGCCATATAGAAGAAGTATAAGAGCAATTAAAGAATAAATGGTCATGGGATTCCAAATCCTTGTGGCAAAAGACACAGGCTAATGGTCCCGGTGTGTGTGTAAATATTCTATCATGTGTGGATAACCTATGGAGGATAGCCAACCATGAAATAAAACTATAGCGTGGGATGTTCCCTGGGAACCAAATAAGGTGATGCCAAGGGACTTTAGGGTAGTGAGCGCGGACATAGTCCCAAGTTTTAGCAGAGGAAAACACCTTATTAGGAGAAGGCAACCATTGAACCACATCACTAGATGTCGAGGGAGGTGGTAAGGAATGTAATTGGCCTCTTATTTCCAGTAAGTCAATAGTGTTAGTAGAAGGCCAACTCCATTCCCTTCCATTAATAACATCTGAAACAGTAGCATTAAGAGGGATAGCAGCATCATATTGGACACGCATCCCAAATCTATCAAGAATTGGGCCCATAGGATGCCAGTTATCATACCAAAGGAGGGTTTCATACCCATTGCCAATCCTATGTTTAATCATAGGTCTGGCCATAGACCTTAGCTTAAGGAGCTTTTTCCAATACCAAGAGCATTGAGAGGGGGCCTTGACTACCCAAAAACTCTTTCCTTTTAACATGTAATGGTGTATCCAATCAACCCATAGGGAACTATTTTTAGAAGTAAAAATAGACCAGATATGTTTAAGATTTAAAATATGGTTCAATTGAGTGAGATTTTTAAGGCCAAGACCCCCTTCCTTCTTAGGCCTACAAACTACATCCCAAGCTACCTTTGCACCATGGGTCTTATCAGTTCCCCCAGTCCATAAGAATCTACTCATAAGCCTATCAATATGTTTTAAGACACTCTTAGGAAGAATAAACATGGCACTCCAGTAATTTTGTATCCCTGCAAGGACAGATTGGATAAGTTGCAGCCTGCCCGCATATGAAAGAAATTTAGCTGTCCAAGAAGTAATTCTTGAGCTGATTTTGTGAATGAGATCATCACAATCTCCCTTCTTAAGTCTAGTGGTTATCAAAGGAACGCCAAGATACTTCAGAGGAAGGGATCCAAGGGTAAATGGAAGGTTTTGGCGGATAGCATTGGACGTATTCTCCTCTATTCCAGCAAAAAATAAACAACTCTTACTAGCATTGGCCTGCAGGCCTGTAAAATCAAAAAATTGATTCAAAGAATTAGTCATAACCATTGCAGAATTCGCATCACCATAAAAAAATAAAAGGAGATCATCAGCAAAACAGAGGTGTGAGATTTTGAGTTTCTCACATCTCCAATGGTATTTAAAATGTGGTGTTCTTTGGATGTTATGATGGATCAATTGGCTAAGGGTATCCATAACTAGAACAAACAGATAAGGTGACATTGGGTCACCTTGTCTAAGGCCCTTGGCCCCCTCAAAGTACCCAATAGATTCCCCATTAAAGTTTATAGAGTATTTAGGACTAGTAATGCAAGCTCTAATCCAGCCTTGCATCTTGGGAGGAAAACCAAGAACATCAAGAAGATCAAGTAAGAATACCCAACTAACACTATCATAGGCTTTCATAAGGTCAACTTTAGCTGCAGCTCTAGGGTGGCCATAAGGCTTATGATAGTCCCTCATGAGATCCTGGGCAAGAAGCACATTGTCACTTATTTTCCTTCCTTTAATAAAAGCAGATTGAGCATTATCAACAAGAGTGGGTAAAATATTTTGAAGCCTCTTAGAGATAATTTTAGAAATGCATTTGTATACCGTATTACAACAAGCAATAGGCCTAAACTCACTCATTTTAGAAGGGTTAGGAGTCTTGGGGATGAGGGCAATAAGGGTGGCATTAGATTCTTTTAACAATTCACTTGAAGTGAAAAATTCTTTGACAGCTTGGGTAACTAATTGTCCAGTGGTGGTCCAAGTTTTTTTGAAAAAGTGAGCATTATAACCATCAGGACCTGGAGCTTTGTTACTATGGATACTAAAGATAGCTTCCTTTATGTCATCATCACTGGGAATGTCATCCATAAGTTTAAGTAAATCAGTGGGTATACGCTTATGGATGACTTTCCTCAATTCGTTAATTCCTGGGTAAGGGTTAGAGGCAGGGGTGCCAAGCATGGATTTAAAATATCTTATAGCTTCAGCTTTGGCTCCCTCCTCGTTAGTGGTTTTACAACCATCAGGTTGGACAAGGGACACAATTCTTTTGTGGTTCCTTCTATTTTTAACCGAATTGTGAAAATAAGTAGTGTTCCTATCCCCGGCTTCGAGCCAGTGGATTCTAGATTTCTGTCTAATTATCTCTTCTTCAATGCGGATGGATTTTAAGAAAACACTCATAAGCTCTTTCTCAAGAGCTCGAAGAGATGTATCACTAGGGTTCTCATCTAGATCTCTTTGGCAAGCCCAAAGCTGTTCGCGAGCTTTGTTAGCTATGATTCTTTCCTTGCCTAGAGAATTCTTAGTAAGGTTTTTCAAGTCAACTTTAAGATTCTTTAAGGCTTGGAATAGTTGAAATTGGGAGGTACCGTCAGGACGCCTAGACCAAGCAGTATAAACAATTGTGTTAAAGCTCTCTAGATCAGTCCAATAATTATAGAACTTAAAAGGTTTACCTTTCTTACTGACAGGAGGAGCTAAATTGACAATAATAGAAGAGTGATCAGAGATACCGGGGGGGAGAAACTCAGCATAAGCAAGAGGAAATGTGTCCAACCATCCAGGATTAATGAGAGCTCTATCAAGTTTTCTTTTGGTGAAGTGCACTGAGTCGAATTGCCGATTACTCCAAGAGAAGTAGACACCTGTAAATCTAAGATCTACAAGACAAGTGGCATTCACAAGATCATTAAATTCCATAGCCCCTTGGTCTCTCCCTGGATTTCCATCAAATATTTCGTTAGAGTTGAGGACTGTATTAAAGTCCCCAAGACTAATCCAGGGAGTATTACCAATGGTGGCTGCAATATTTCTCATAGTGGACCAAAGGGGTCTCCTACCTTGGATAGTATTAGAGCCATAGATGAAAGAGGCTTCAAATGTCATAGAATGGGCAAGGGATTCAATTTTAACGTGTATGAGTTGCCTAGTACAATGTAAGACTGTGAGGATAACTTTATCGGGGTTCCAGCCAACCCAGATTCTATCAACAGAATCCGGTTGACTGTTCGTAATAAAGTTCCAATTAGGCAGCATTATCCTTTGAATTTTATCTTGATTAGGAATCCTCACTTTAGTTTCTACAATCCCCATAATGTCAATATTTTGAGTAAGAACCAACTTAGAAATTTCGTGTTGCTTATCAGACTGGTTAAGACCTCTAATGTTCCAACAACTAATAATCATTAACGGCGGTTTGAGGAGCGTTTTTTCTTACCTGAAGAACTCCTAGCTTTGTTCTTCTGCTTACTGGAATGTCCAGGTGAGATCTTTGGTTGAGGAGATATCAAATATTGCCCTTGTGGGGGCACTTTAACTAGTTGGTCTTCTTCATCATTGGAGTCCTCACTAGAGCTGGTTGATGTTGGATTTTGGAAAAATGAGTTAGAGTACTCAGTCTGCCCTGATGTAGTTTCCACAGTAGAGAATTTGCTAGCACTAGTGTGCAGCATATTGTCGTTTGCAATATCTAAGACTCTATTGTCTTTTATATTGTCCATCACATCATCCCTTTTAGTAGTACTAGTCTCAATACCAATACCATTCTCGATCGCATCATTAGGTTGGTTGAGGCTGTCCATAGCTGATTCAACTTCTTTCAAAGTTGAGAATGGGTTACTGAGTTCCCCCAAAACAGGAGCGTCCATAGATGGGATGGATCCATCATAAACTACAATTTGGGAAACAATACTAGAAGTAGGGACTTCCTTATTAGTCAAACATGGGACCATAGCAGATTTAACCAACTGTGAAGATTTATCAGGGTTGCTATCATAGTTCATGTCAGAAGGAGAGCTGCTAGAGGTAGGATTAGAGCTAGAGGAAGGCTCTACCTTTGGTGCATTAGAAATAGGAGGAGCATCTGGACCTTGTTCAGAGACTAACTTTCCATTCTTTTTCAAAAGCCACTGGCCCTCAGTAGGAGAATTAATCTGTTGGATCTGAATAACAGGAGCTAGATTAGTCTTAGTAGTAGGCTTATTTATTTTTGAGCAATCATGCCCAAATTTCCTGCACTTAGCACATCTAATAGGGCTCCATTGGTATTCAACTTTTAGTGTTATAGTTTTGATTTCCCCACTAACAGGATCTTCAACCTCTATATCAAAGTCTTTGACCAATTCAAATTCAGCATTAACCTCAACACAGATTCTGGCAAAAGAGATTCTTTGGCATGAAGCCGTCATTCGGTGAACATGTAATGGTCTTCCAACAGCACTGGCTATGTGACTGAAACCTCTATATCATGTAATGAAGCCGTCATTCGGTGAACATGTCATGTTCATATGGTTGTGAACATATATTGTCAAGATAGAATCTACCCTTTGATAAGGAGTAAGCATTTCCTTGAGAATGTCACCAAGTTGATTATTGAGAACTATAGTCTTGTTGATAAGAGTTGTCAACATGTTTGGTAATCATGAGAGGTGAATGGGACTCAAGGAATGGAAGATGTAATCATTATTCAGGTTGACAGTAACAGTTTATCCAACTACCTGAATATGATTATGAATGCTAATGGTAGAGGGACATTAGTACACCATACAAGTCTAAACATCACTTTGGATATGTTCTTTTGTGTTGGAGTGCAGTTATCATTTTATAGTAGAGTAAGCGTTAATTGATTAGTTAGTTAATTCGCTGATTAAAGAGTTTGATCATGGGAATTAACAACTAGTCTGAGCCAATAATTAAGAACCTAGGAGGTCCCACTCTTAGCTCCACTAAGATGTTTGGAAAGGCATAAGAGGATCTTTTTAAGACAAGTTCGATCGTTCAAAAGAGTTTCGATCGATTAAAGTCAAGACAAATTTGATTGATTGAAAGTGATTCAATCGATTAAAAGTTTGATCGATCGAAGCCACTTCGATCAATCAAAGGCTTAAAGTCGGTTTGGAAATCTATAAATAGGGTAGCTGCGTACAGAATATTTTAATCGTCATTTTATCACTCCAGCAGCTGCAGAAACTATTTTAGGGTTTCCTACACCTTCTCTATCCTCCCTATTAGAGTTCCCACCAAACTCTTGCCTCTCCAGAAGTATTCGCATGAGACATAGGAGTGAAGATCACCTAGTGGAAGTTGGTGCACCATCTAGGAGTTTGAAGATTCAGAATTGGGTTCAAGACCATAAGGGAATACACTTGTCCCCTCTTGTTATACGCATCTATAGAATTGAGAAGTAGTAGATCCGGGTATACTAAAAGTTTTTTAAAACTTTATTTTTCCGGTGTGCATATAAATAAGTTTTTGAAACATATTTTCCCTTTAATTGGCATAAGAGCCAGGCTTATTTGGATCTATAGATGCATTTTGGAACACTGGATTGATTCACATGATGTTTTTAGAACTATTTTTGAAACCGCATCATCATAGATCTATTTCTACAGTATTTTCGCAGTAGAAAACAAATCTATGATTGTATTGGATGCATGGCAGTTTCGATCGATTGAAAGTGTTTTGATCGATCAAAACTATCTATATTCAATAGATTGAAAGTGTTTCAATCGATCGAAACAGTGTGGTTTTCAAGCAATCGATCGATTGATTTCTATTTGATCGACAGTGTGTTACCTACTTTAGGGTTTATATTGTTCTGATAAATTTTAAATCAATTTGTGAAATTTTGAGTTCAATCGATTGAACCTTTTTCAATCGATCGAGAGCTCGATCGATTGAAGCTTCTTCAATTGATCGAAGTCTGATAGAGAACCAAAGATGCTATTTTTAAGTTATGATTACTTCTATGAAGAGTTCATGGAATATGCAAGTCAATTAGGGATTCCAATGGTTATATAGATTTTTATATATATGCATGGTTGTGTGTACAGCTAACCCTTTTGCAACAAGATAAGTCCGCTATCTCCCACGGCGCCGATAATTTAAATTTTGTATTTAAATTTGTGATTGATGTGTTTTAATTATTGGTTTGGCTTTAAGGCATGTGTAAAGGGCACTGCGACTTCATTCCTGCGAATAGGAAAGTCGTACCGGTTTCTCTAGCCTTTTATTTTATTTTTGTTTTCTATTTCTAGATTATAACTAACTCTGCCTGGGTTGTTTTAACACTGCCGGTCCTATGCCCAGATAAAAGAGGAGGGTTAGTGTGTTAGGTAGCTCGACAGCCAGCACGTAAAAAAAACCATCGGATCCTTTTGATATGAATCCAAATATGAATACTCATGTAAATGCTAGGGCGTTCCCTTTAAACGACGTGTTGTGCCTGCCTTCGGGTGTTTCAAAAAATGTGCAAGGGGCGCTGCATCGACGCCCGGGTGTGGTGTTAAATAAGTAAGGGTTCCCGCGCTCATCTGGGCCACCGCGGGTAAAGAAGCTAGTCCAGAACTATAGGCTTAGGTTAGCAACTTGGAATATAGGAACCTTAACAGGTAAAGCTATGGAACTAATAGAAACTATGATTAGAAGGAAGGTTAATATAGTATGTTTACAAGAAACAAAATGGGTTGGAGAGAAAGGTAAGGAGGTAGAAATGACCGGGTATAAGATATTCTATACAGGGAAAGATAGGCATAGAAATGCTGTCGGAATCGTGGTTGACAAGAACCTCAAGGATAAAGTCGTGACAGTCACGAGGAAAGGAGATAGAATATTGCTTATCAAACTAGTAGTTGGAGTGGATATAATTAATGTGATTAGTGCATACGCGCCCCAAGTAGGATTGGATGATCACACTAAAAGACAATTCTAGGATGAGATGGACGCTTTAATGCAAGAAATACCAGGAGAAGAGAAGATAATTGTTGGTGGAGATTTTAATGGCCACGTAGGCAAAGATAGAACTGGATATGAGAGGGTGCATAGGGGGTATGGTTTTGGAGATCAGAATGAGGCAGGGGTGAGTATTTTAGATTTTGCCGTAGCATATGATCTTGTAGTAGCAAACACCGTTTTCAAAAAGAGGGAAGAACACTTGATAACCTTTAAGAGTGGATCTAATAGAAGCCAGATCGATTTGTTCCTTGTGAGAAAGGCAGACCGCTTAGCATGTAACGACTGTAAGGTCATCCCAGGAGAGAGTTTAACATCTCAACATAGACTTACTATTTTAGATATCCATATAAAAGGACAATGTCATACTAGGAAAGACCCTATAAACCCGCGGACTAGGTGGTGGAACCTTAAAGGCGAGAAACTAGCAATATTCCAAGAGAGAATGTATACAGAAGCACCTTGGAATTTGGAAGATGGAAGCAATACTATGTGGGATAGAATGGCAGGGTGCATCACGAGAATATCGAAGGAGGTCCTTGGAGAGTTGAAGGGAAGAGGGTTAGTATCTGAAGATACTTGGTGGTGGAATGAAGAGGTACAAGCTGCAGTAAAAACCAAAAAGGATTACTTTAAGAAGTGGCAAAATGATAAAAGTGAGGAACACTTCAAAAGCTATAAATGTGCAAATAAGGAGGTTAAAAGGACCGTTAGAGTTACTAAAATGGAAGCCTATGATGCCTTCTACACCAAACTAGACATTAAAGAGGGAGAAAATGTATTTATAAGCTTGCTAAGTCGAGAGAAAGGAAAATAAGAGACATAAATCTGGTTAAGTGTATAAAAAGCGATGACTCTAGGGTATTAGTGAACGACGAAGAGATTAAGGAAACGTGGAAGAGCTATTTTGATAAGTTGCTGAATGAAAAACATATGGATAACACAATTGAAGAAGAAACTAGAAGTTACGATGAAACTAGAGAATACAGATTCTATTAGAGAATAAGGAAGTTTGAGGTGGAATTTTCTTTGAAGAAGATGAAACCCAACAAGGCCTTAGGCCCAGATGGGATCCCCATTGAGGTTTGAAAATGCTCGGGAGATATGGGGGAATCTTGGCTTACAAAAGTTTTTAATAGGATTTTAAAGAATAGAAAAATGCCTGATGAGTGGAGGAAGAGCATCCTAGTGCCTATATATAAGAGTAAAGGAGATGTACAACAATACAACAACTATAGAGGTATTAAGTTGATGAGCCATACTATGAAGCTATGGGAAAGAGTGATGGAGCATCGCTTAAGAGGCGCAACATTAGTGTCAGAAAATCAGTTTGGATTTATGCCTAGGAGATCAACTATGGAAGCAATTTATTTACTTAGAAGACTAATGAAAAAGTATAGAGAGAAGAACAAAGATCTACATATGGTTTTTATTGATTTGGAGAAAGCTTATGATAGAGTGCCTATAGATTTAATTTGGTGGGTGCTAGAGAAGAAAGGAGTGACCAAGGGTTATATTGACGTGGTGAAGGATATGTATGATGAAGCGGTTACTACAATTAGATCACAAGCCGGAGAAACAAGAGAGGTACTTTCCATGTGTTCAGCATTTCAAGCAAGCGAATTCCCAATTACCGTAGGCCTGCACTAGGGGTCGACCTTGAGCCCTTATTTGTTCGCCCTAATTATGGATGAATTGACTAAACACATTCAAGATGAGGTCCCATGGTGTATGTTGTTCACAGATGATATTGTCTTGGTTGATAAGACTAAAAGGGGACTCAACACTAAACTAGAAGCTTGGATAGAAGCACTGAAGACTAAGGGGCTAAAGATAAGTAGGACGAAAATAGAATACATGGAATGTACTTTTAGCAACAGTGGAAGTAGAGACAATGAAGCAGTGAAGATCGATGATCAGGAGATCCCAAAGAGGGAACACTTTCGCTATCTAGGTTCAATGATCAGTAGAGACAGAGAGTTTGAGGATGACGTGACCCATAGAATTAAAGTGGGCTAGCTTAAGTGGAGGAGTGCTTCTGGAGTATTATGTGACCGGAGAATACCAGCAAAATTGATCGAAAACTTTTATAGGACAGCTATTAAGCCAGCTATGCTCTACGGGACAGAGTGTTAGGCAACTAAGAAACAACACATTAGTAAAGTTGATGAGAACATGGCGGCTAGCACAAGGTGGAATGCGGATCCGAACCACGTACCAATTGGTCCGGTTACAAGGGCGCGAGCAAAGCGGTTCAAGGACAATCTCAATGGGCTGGTTCAACAAATTTGGGTTGAAACTAATCTGAGTGGCCCAAAGGAGGATACTAGTGATCCACAAGGCTGGGTGTCCATGATTCAAGCTCTAGAATAAATTATAGGCTTGCATGCCAACTTAGGGATTTTTTATATTCATTAGTTTCCTTTTATTTTAGTTTTGGGGTGAATTATATTGGACCATAATATTTCGTAGGCTTAAAAGGGCCCAACTTTAAGCCTCAGCTATTTAAACAGTTTTAGGGTTTGTAATATTCAGTTTTGATCATTAATAATATTGTGAGAGTTTTCTCTTTGGTTCTTTGAAGAACTATTCGAACTTATCAGATTTACTCTGTGGCGTTCATACCTGGACTTATCAATCGAGTTTTCCATCCTTGATTGTGGCGTCTTCGTCCTTTATACCAAGGTTCGCATCTGTTATAGGTGTTGGGTCGCGGTTTCCGTTGAATCTGACAGTAGAACGGTCCGAGACATTAATCGTGTTACGGGTTTCGTCACATTATTGGCGGGGTTCGTATCAGTTGGTATCAGAGCACAGTTCTAGTCTCAGGTTTATCATATCTTTTTCGTTTCTGTTCTTATTCGTTTTTGTTTCTGTTCGTTTTCTTATTCGTTCTCGTTTCTGAACCGTATAAAAAAAAAAAAAAAGGGGTGTTCGATTACGATCTGGAATTTCGTGTTTTGGGTTTGCGAATCTGATCTGTGATTTGCTCTTGTTACTTCGTGTTTGTTCATTCTCGTGATCGTTGTTATTGTGGTTTTTTTTCCTTCTCGAGAATTAGGGTTTCTGAATCAGATACGTGAACTGTGAAGTCTGCCTGATTATTCAAAAAAAAAAAAAAAAGAGAAAAAAAAAAAAAAAAAAAAAGAGAAGAAAAGAAAAGAAGAAAAGAGATCGGTAAGCCGCCAAAAAAAAATACAAAAACTCGGCTTAAAATTTTATTTTTGTTTTGTGATATTTGGGGTCTAAGGAGTCCGAATCTGACCTTACTCCATAGTGCGAAAAAAAATTTCCGAAAATTCCATTTTTTTTATGCTTTTGGAAACCTAGCCATCCGCGTTCGTTTTTTAGTCGTGCTTTCAGCTTCCAAATTTGATTGGTCTAGTTTGGGTATGGATTGTTACTGAGAAATTCTAGTCATTGTTTGAGCAGTTTCATAAGAACCGAGTGAGAATTACTACGAGTGGAAAAAGGCAAGAGTGGTGAGCACATAAGAGGGTAAAAGCCAAATTTATTTTCAGTTTAAACACGAGTGAACTTGAGTGATACATCCTAGTTGAGTGAAACACGTGAGCGAGAGTTGTGAGGTCCTGTATATTTTTTTATCTAATCTTTGTTTTGCAGCGAAATATGGCCCATAAAGACGAAATTAATGCCGGGGAGGTTTCGGGAGAGACTGATCAGAAACTACTATTGGAGGCATTAATGGGTGAAATGAGGAGGGTATTGAGGACAGAGATGGAACAAGTTCATGAACGGTTAGATAGAGTAGAGAATGCACGGGTGGAGCAGCCACAAAACAATGCTCCTCATGGACGTAGAAGAGAGAGAGTTCAACCGAGGGGAGTGAGAGTTGAAGAAGAGGAGTATTTTTGGGGAGACTTTGAAGAAGAAAATGATCAGGAGTCAATAGATAATCATAGGAGATATGGTGGTCGGGGTAGAGAAGTTAGGTTTAGAGAAGCTAGGAACCGGGAAGATAATAATTTGGGTAGTATTAAGATGAAGATTCCTTCGTTTCAAGGGAAGAATGATCCGGAAGCCTATCTAGAATAGGAGAAGAAGGTAGAATTAGTATTTGATTGCCACCATTACTCTGAGGCTAAGAAGGTAAAACTTGCTGTCATTGAATTTTCTGATTATGCTATCATTTGGTGGGATCAATTGGTGTTGAATAGGAGAAGAAATAGGGAGCGTCCAATAGAGACATGGGAGGATATGAAAACTGTGATGAGGAAGCGGTTCGTTCCAAGCTATTATTACCGAGAGTTATACAACAAGTTGCAAAGTTTGAGGCAAGGTAATAGGAGTGTGGAAGAATATTATAAGGAGATGGAAGTTGCTATGATTCGAGCGAATGTAGAGGAAGATCGAGAGGCTACAATGGCTAGATTCTTAGTTGGGTTGAATCGGGAAATTGCCAATGCAGTGGAATTGCAACACTATGTTGAGTTGGAGGATATGGTACACATGGCTATTAAAATTGAGAATCAACTCAAGAAGAGGGGCAGCAGCACACGTCCAAGCCAAAATCCAAGCCAAAATTCCAATACATCCGCTTGGAAACCAAATAATTGGAAAAGAGATGAGAAGCAGCCTTTGATGAAGCCAAAAACTGAGCAAAAACAAGAGGTGGCCAGCCATGGAAATCAAGGTAAATCCGATTCGTCTGCTTCTTGGAACCGCGATATTAAGTGTTTTAAGTGCCAAGGTAGGGGACACATAGCTAGCCAATGTCCGAACAAGAGAGTTATGGTGTTACGAGATAATGGTGAGATTGAAATCGAAGATGAAGATGACAACGAATCTGTGCCACCATTAGAGGATGCCGATGATGAAGAGTACGCTGCCCAAGGGGATTTGTTAGTGGCAAGGAGAGCTCTAAATATGCAGGTTAAGGAAGATGATGAGGCACAACGGGAGAACATCTTTCATACGAGATGTCATGTCAAAGATAAGGTGTGTAGTGTGATCATAGATGGGGGGAGTTGCACTAACGTTGCTAGCAAAACTTTGGTGGAGAAATTAGGGCTGCCAACAATCAAGCATCCACGACCTTATAAATTGCAATGGCTCAATGATAGTGGTGAAGTAAGGGTAACTAAACAGGTGTTAGTTTCTTTTCGTATTGGGAAATATGAAGATGAAGTTTTGAGTGATGTGGTTCCGATGCAAGCTGGACACTTGTTGTTAGGGAGGCCATGGCAATTTGATCGACGTGTTAAGCATGATGGTTTCACAAATAAATACTCGTTCGTGCTTAATCAAAGGACAATCACCTTAGTGCCTTTGACACCGAGGCAAGTTTATGAAGATCAAGTGAGGTTGCAAAGGGAGAGTGATCAAAAGAAAGAGAGTGAACAAAAGAAAAGGAGTGAGAAAAATGAGAGAGAAAAAGAAAAGAAAAATGCACCCATTGAGGGAAAATTAGAGGGAAACCAAAAAAAGAATTTTTATGCAAAAGCGAGTGAGATCAAACGAGCGTTGTTTTCAAATCAGCCTATGATTGTACTTTTGTACAAAGAGGCATTTTTAAACACTAACCAAATTGACTCATCTTTGCCTAGTTCTGTTGTTTCTCTTTTGCAGGAGTTTGGTGATATCTTTCCCGAGGAGGTTCCACATGGTTTACCCCCTATTCGAGGGATTGAACATCAAATTGATTTCGTGCCCGGTGCTACCATTCCAAACCGACCAGCCTATAGAAGCAATCCTAAGGAGACAAAGGAGCTACAAAAGCAGGTTAGTGAGTTGATGGAAAAGGGGTACGTAAGAGAAAGTATGAGTCCATGCGCCGTTCCGGTGATTTTGGTTCCTAAGAAGGATGGGACGTGGAGAATGTGCGTTGATTGCCGAGCCGTCAACAACATAACGGTAAAGTATCGACACCCTATTCCTCGCTTAGATGATATGTTAGATGAGTTGCATGGTTCTTGTATATTTTCTAAGATTGATTTGAAAAGTGGGTATCATCAAATTAGAATGAAAGAAGGTGATGAATGGAAAACTGCATTTAAAACAAAATATGGTTTGTATGAATGGTTAGTTATGCCTTTTGGATTAACTAATGCTCCTAGTACTTTTATGAGATTGATGAACCATGTTTTGCGTGCTTTCATTGGAAAATTTGTAGTTGTTTATTTTGATGATATCCTGATTTATAGCAAAAACTTGGAAGAGCATTTGAAGCATTTAAAACTTGTGTTAGATGTGCTTAGAAATGAAAAGTTGTTTGCTAACCTAAAGAAGTGCACTTTTTGCACCGATAAGCTTGTGTTTCTTGGTTTTGTTGTGTGTGCACAAGGAATACAGGTTGATGAAGAAAAGATTCGTGCTATCCAAGAATGGCCAAGCCCATCTAGTGTAAGTAATGTGCGAAGTTTTCATGGACTTGCTAGTTTTTACAGGAGGTTCGTGAAAGACTTCAGTAATATAGCTGCACCGATAACCGAAGTCATCAAGAAAAATGTTGGGTTCAAATGGGGGGAAGAGCAAGAGAAGGCATTTCAATTACTCAAGGAGAAGTTAACTCATGCACCTTTACTTGCTTTACCTAACTTTACAAAAACTTTTGAAATTGAATGTGATGCTTCAGGTTTAGGTATTGGCGCTGTGCTTATGCAAGAAGGAAGACCGATTGCATACTTTAGTGAGAAGTTAAGTGGGGCTGCCTTAAACTATCCCACGTATGACAAAGAGATGTATGCATTGGTTCGAGCTTTGGAGACATGGCAGCATTACTTGTGGCCTAAAGAGTTCGTGATTCACACCGATCATGAGTCTTTAAAGCACCTTAAAGTCCAACACAAGCTGAACAAGAGGCATGCACGATGGGTTGAATTCATTGAGACGTTTCCATACGTCATTCGATATAAACAAGGTAAGGAGAACATCGTTGCCGATGCACTTTCTCGAAGGTACATTCTAATCTCTACTCTTGATGCTAAGATTCTTGGTTTTGAGCATATTAAGGAATTGTATCCTTTAGATCTCGATTTTAGTGAAGAATTTGAATCTTGTGAAAAAACAGCCCATAATAAATTCTATAGGCATGAGGGGTTTTTATTTCGAGAAAATAAATTGTGCATTCCAACTTGTTCAGTGAGAGAGTTGCTTGTGCGAGAGTCACATGGGGGAGGGTTAATGGGACATTTTGGGGTAGTAAAAACATTAGCCGTTTTACAAGAATACTTCTATTGGCCACGCATGAAACAAGATGTTGAGAGAATTTGTGGTAGATGTGTCACATGTAGGCGAGCGAAATCTAGAGTACAACCCCATGGCTTATACACACCTCTTCCAATTCCTAGTGAACCATGGATTGATATTTCAATGGATTTTGTGTTAGGTTTACCTAGGACTAAACACGGTCGAGACTCAATTTTTGTGGTTGTGGATAGATTTTCCAAGATGGCACATTTTATTCCATGTCACAAAACTGATGATGCTTCACATGTTGCTAATTTGTTCTTTAAGGAGATTGTGAGATTACATGGTATGCCTAGAACCATTGTTTCGGATAGAGATGCTAAATTCTTGAGTTACTTTTGGAAGACCTTGTGGTGTAAGTTGGGGACTAAGTTATTATTTTCTACTACTTGTCATCCACAAACTGATGGTCAAACTGAAGTAGTAAATAGGACTTTATCTACTTTGTTAAGGGCTATTATTAAAAACAACATCAAAACATGGGAAGAATGTTTACCACATGTTGAGTTTGCTTATAATCGTACTATCCATTCTGCTACTAAATTTTCACCCTTTGAAATTGTGTATGGTTTTAATCCTTTAACTCCTTTGGATTTATCTCCTTTACCTGTGACTGAGCATGTTAATTTAGATGGGAAAAAGAAAGCAGATTTTGTTAAGCAGATTCATGAGAAAGCAAGGCTCAATATTGAGCGAAGAACGGAGCAATATGCAACGCAAGCTAACAAAGGGCGACGCAATATCATCTTTGAACCCGGAGATTGGGTTTGGGTACACATGCGAAAAGAAAGATTTCCAGCACAAAGGCGTTCTAAATTGCTTCCCCGAGGCGATGGTCCTTTTCAAGTTCTTGAGCGCATCAATGACAATGCCTACAAGCTAGAGTTGCCTGGTGAGTATAATGTTAGTACTACTTTTAATGTTGCTGATTTATCTCCTTTTTGATGTAGGTGATGATTTGAGGACAAATCCTTTTCAAGAGGAGGGGAATGATGAGAACATGGCGGCTAGCACAAGGTGGAATGCGGATCCGAACCACGTACCAATTGGTCCGGTTACAAGGGCGCGAGCAAAGTGGTTCAAGGACAATCTCAATGGGCTGGTTCAACAAATTTGGGTTGAAACTAATCTGAGTGGCCCAAAGGAGGATACTAGTGATCCACAAGGCTGGGTGTCCATGATTCAAGCTCTAGAATAAATTATAGGCTTGCATGCCAACTTAGGGATTTTTTATATTCATTAGTTTCCTTTTATTTTAGTTTTGGGGTGAATTATATTGGACCATAATATTTCGTAGGCTTAAAAGGGCCCAACTTTAAGCCTCAGCTATTTAAACAGTTTTAGGGTTTGTAATATTCAGTTTTGATCATCAATAATATTGTGAGAGTTTTCTCTTTGGTTCTTTGAAGAACTATTCGAACTTATCAGATTTACTCTGTGGCGTTCATACCTGGACTTATCAATCGAGTGTTCCATCCTTGATTGTGGCGTCTTCGTCCTTTATACCAAGGTTCGCATCTGTTATAGGTGTTGGGTCGCGGTTTCCGTTGAATCTGACAGTAGAACGGTCCGAGACATTAATCGTGTTACGGGTTTCGTCACATTATTGGCGGGGTTCGTATCAAAAGTGAGTGTAGCGGAGATGATGATGCTAAGATGGATGTGTGGAAAGACTAGGAAAGATAGAATTAGAAATGAGTACATCCGAGAGACTATAGGAGTGATGCATATTGAGGATAAGTTGAGGGAGAATAGACTTAGATGGTTCGGCCATGTGCAACAAAGACCTGTAGATGCACCTGTGCGAAAGAGTGATAAGATCGTAGTGCCTGGAATGGTTAAAGGGAGAGGCAGACCTAGACTAACTTGGGAATATGTAGTGCAATAAGATATGAATATATATAATTTAAATGAACATATAGCTCTTGATCGTGAAGAATGGAGAAAAATGATTCATACAGCTGACCCCAATTGATTGGGACACAAGGCTTGGTTTGGTTTGGTTTGGGTTATTTCTAGATTGTAACTTCAAAAGAAACATAGCACCAATGTAATAGAATTATAAAGTCCATGAAGATGGAAGGGCATGCCGTTGTCCATGAAGATAGAGCCAAAGGCGATCAAACCAAGAAGGAGGTTCTTTGGGGATAGAGCCATGGGAGATAAAGGCATATGAATGCCTTTATTTCAATTTTAGTTTTTTTATTTTATGTGCTTGGTTTGTGATTAGCGTTTTATACATTGTTACTACTTGCATGCACTTAAAACAAGTTTTTTAAAATAAAATTCAAAAACCATTTTAACTCATTAGTAGACATTGGATGTCTATGGGCAATGAGTAGAAACAATTTTCCAAAAGCAAAATCCTTATTTTATAAATCTAGTGGGAGATGGTCTTACTAATAACATCCACGATCTTCCATTAACAGTTCACTATAAGATGAATGGAGTATTCTATGTCACCCAACCATGGATGATCATTCCATACGGAGGATGCAATACTCATTGGTTACTAGATGTGAACTTCCTACACATAGGATCAATCAGACATGTTAGAGGGTGACCACTACACAGCGGCAATAGTTGAGGCGGTTGTGATTGGATCCTAGTAAATGGTACACACTAGCTAAGCTATAGATAAGGGATCCCACACTGGGCATTATTCAAAAACTTAGAGATCAAAAGGGTTTAGGAGTCATAACTTGTTTTGCAAAAGTTGCTTAACGGATAAGTCATGATTAATCGAAATATCAAACATTGACACCACACGAAGGCTTTATTCTTTCGTTTCGATATTCCGGTGACTTTGTTTTAAAATAAGTGTTTTAAGGATTCTTTTATTTCAAATTGTCAAATTCTGATATCCATATTTATTTTGTCTATTTGATTTTTTGGTAAATCATAATATCAGGATCTGTGTTTAGTCCACTTGCCATCATACTCACTCAGAACAAATTAACTGGAGACAACTATGCTAAATGGAAACGTACCCTTGTCAACGTTTTAACTACAAAGGATCATATGTATGTCCTCACCACCATGTGCATTGAAGAACCCACTACAAATGCTTCGACAACTGCTAGACTAGAGTTCGATAAATGGAAGAAATCGAATGGAATGGTCTGTTGCTACATTCTGGCCTCTATGGCTGGTGTGTTGCAACACCAATTCCAATCAAATGATTCTGCTAATGTCATTATCAAGAGTCTCAAAGCAATATTTGGGGAATATGGCAGACCTGCTAGACAGGTTGCTATGCAAAAGATAATGAGTGCGAAGATGTCAGAAGAGACTCCAATCAAAGAACATGCTTTAAAAATGATTGGTTATTTAAATAAACTGGAGACCCTGGGTGCCAATATCAATGCACAGACCAAATTTGATACGATCCTTAATTCGCTATCGTCGTCATTCGCTCAATTTAAACTTAACTATAACATGAATCAAATGAATTTCTCAATGAGCGAATTAATGAGTTCTTTACTAGCAGTGGAAGGGGTGATCAGACCTGGGGGCAATGTTTTTAACGTTGAGAAAAGCTCTTCTTCATCGTAATCTATGATGAAAGGTAAGAAAGGGAAGAAGAAGACTGACACTAGTGGTCCAAGTGTTGGACCGGTCCCCAAGATTGCAAAATCTAAGGAAAAAGGTAAGGGTAAAGAAAAGGTAGGTGACCAAGGTAAAGGAAAGTGTTTCCAATGTGGTGAGAAGGGCCACTGGAAGAGGAACTATCTGCAATTCTTAGCTAAAAGAGTTCAGGGTATGATCAAATCACATGTGATTGAAGTAAGTTTTATGTGATTGAAGTAAGTTTTATAACGGATACTTCAAACACTTGGTACATTGATTCTGGTGCGACTAACAATATCTGTAATTCGTTACAGGAGTTCAGATCAACCAGGAAATGTAGTGATGGGGAGATCATGCTGACTCTGGGATCTAGCGCAATCGTTTCTGCGATTGGTATAGGAGTGGTAGTTTTAGAATTTGAGGACAATAAGACTTTAGTTTTATTAAATATACTTTACGCCCCTTTAATGAGACATAATTTAATTTCTGTTTCTGATTTATCGAATAAAAGTTGTTCTTTTTATTTTGGAACTGAGGTGGTCACTAAAATAAATGGTTCATTTATGTTCTGGTGTTAAAACTAATGGCTTGTATGTGATCACTCCGAATATTTCTTATGATTCTAATATGGAACTTAATAACTCGGTGGTAACTCTACCATCTAAAAGAAAGGAACCTTCCACTAATTGAACTAGGCTTGGCCATATCAATCTAAATAGGATTGGTAAACTAGTCAAAGAAGGAATCTTAGGCGATTTGGTTCTCGAACCAATGAAAGTCTGCGAGTCTTGTTTAGAGGGCAAGATGACCAAAAGGCCCTTTCCTGCAAAGGGAAATAGGTCCAATGCATTGTTAGAATCAGTTCATACTGATGTGTGTGGACCAATAAATATTAGAGCATGGGGTGGTTATGAGTATTTCATCACATTTGCTGATGACCACTCTAGGTATGGATATGTGTACCTAATGCAGCATAAGTCTGAAGCCTTTAAAAATTCAAAGAGTTTAGGGCTGAAGTGGAATCAATTATGCACATATATCATGACCATTCGATCTGATCGAGGTGGCGAGTACCTCTCTAACGAGTTTATTGATCACCTTGTACAAAATGAGATTCTGTCACAGTTGACTGCACCCGATACGCCTCAACAGAACGGTGTAGTGGAGAGAAGGAACCGGACTCTTTTAGACATAACTAGGTCGATGATGAGTTATTCTGAGTTGCCATTATTTCTTTGGGATTATGCTTTGGAAACTGTTGCGTACATACTAAATCTTTGATTTAAGGCAAAAAGTGCATATTTATAGTGTATTACGTGGTCCTTTATGCATAATTTTATCCCCAAAGTCCCTACATTTAGGTGCATTCTAATAACAATGTTCTTTTTATTGTGTTAATGCTAAAACATATGTTTATGCATTGTTTTATAGGTATTAGAATGTAAAACAATGATGTAAAGCTAAAGAAAAGTGATTCTGGTGAAGAGAATAACAGAAGCAGCTGAAAAATGCCAATTTTGACAATGAAGACTTCAGATTTGGAAGATTTCCCCAGAGACATGAAATGTAGATCTTTGAGTTACGGTCACGTGGCTATAAACGGGAGGTCAATCCGAGGTTTGAGTGAAACATTATGGCCATTCTCCCATTGATGTGCAGAGCTGTCAACATCAGAGACTTCAAGCCCTTGAGCAGAGTTCAATCGATCGAACCTTCGATCGATCGAACTAAGCTCGATCGATTAAACTTCATATTCACCCAAAAGTTGCGTAAACTCTGCAGGAACCCTATATATAAGTCATTTTGATGCCAGACGAAGAGAGGACGCTCCAGAACGCGAAAAACAGCAGTTTAGGGTAGTTTTAGATTAGGAGTAGGTTAGGTTAGATTCATATTATTTTTCCTCTTTTTCATTAATATATTGAAGATTCAAGTTTATTACAAGTTATAATCTGATTATTTCCAGGTTTTTCTTCTCCTTTTCTTTGTTTCATTGTTTATTGCTTTAGATGTTAATGATTACTCTAGGGTACTATTTCTATACTAGTTTTATTATGTTTCCGTAGTTTAGACGTTGGGAATATGTGATGAAACATTGATTCCCAACCTCTTCCATGCAATCTTTAGAAACCTTGGTCTCGATCGATCGCAGGTATTTCGATCGATCGAACCAGAGCCATAGTCAAGCGATCGAAGACATTTCGATCGATTGAAGGATGACGCTGTCCGATCGATCGAGAGCGCTTCGATCGATCGAATATGTTAATTCCTAAGATGATTCTTTTAAGTATTCCATGACTTTCTGTTTTAGAAATCTGTCATCAAATTGTCCCTATAAGCTCAGTTTGTCACAATAGTTTTTAGAACTTAAAGCCTTAAGGCTATTTTCCTCAATGACTTTTGAAAACCACTTTGAATGCTAACACCATTTAGAGTGCAAGTAATAACCACTGTTTTAAACCGTCTTCCAAGTATTTTAAATCAACTGTGATGATGTAGTCCCGATCATGAAAGGGCTATTGATTCTTTATCTTTAGAAAAATACGGAATGCTGAAGAGGAATGAACTCCATAGAACGTTAATGAATGTGCATTGTAGATGGTTAGGATCAATGTGGATTCACGTATTTCCAACACCTTTGGTTTATTAATTTAATTAGTTATGTTTCTATATGTTTAGTTTATTATTTAGTTTAATTTATTTGATTAGGATTCATTTGAACCTCCACCCGTATATTGATATTTTCTTTTCTTTAGGTTGTAACTTAGTAGATATTCTTCCTATTCCTTCCCTGTGGGATCGACCTGGACTTATCCAATATTACTTGCACGATCACCTACACTTGGGTGTTGCACAAGAGCGCACAACTTTTTAGTCGTGTCAATCTTGTTCTAAGAAAAACCATTCCTAAGACACCATGGGAGATGTGGATTAGACGCAAGCCCTCTTTGCAACATCTTCGGATATGGGGGTGTCCAGTACATGTGCTGAAAAGAAAGATGAGAAAATTGGAAACTAGGTCAGATGTACATTACCTTATAGGGTATCCAAAGGGTACTTGTGGATTGTATTTTTGTGATCCAAGAGAATAGAATGTGTTTGTTAGTACAAATGCTATTTTCTTGGAGGATGATTATATCATGAACCATAAACCTAAGGGAAGGATAGATTTGAGAGAGATAGAAGGAGAGCCCTCAGTCTACCCATAGTTGATAATGATGTGAGACAATAAAATACCACTTCTTCACCCATTTTCGCACCGGTAGCTCATCGTAGTGGGAGGATGGTCAGCCAGCCTAATAGATATATGTTCTTAGGACAAGTTTTTGAAGCAGTCTCCATAGAATCTGAATCTGATCCTACCACGTACGAAGAGGCAATGGCTGATGTTGATTCAGCTCATTGGGTTAAAGCTATGAAGACTAAATTGGAATCTATGGATTCTAATCACGTCTGAGATCTTGTAGAACTTCCTGCCAATATCAAACCCATTGGTTATAAGTGGGTGTACAAGAGGAAAATAGGATCTAATGGAAAGTTTGGCACCTTTAAGGAAAGGCTTGTAGGGAAAGGTTATACTTAGAGGGAGGGCATTGACTATGAGGAAACCTTCTCGTCAGCAGCCATGCTCAAGTCGATTAGAATATTCTTATCCATTGCGGCATGCCTAGATTATGAGATATGGCATATGGGCATTAAGACTGCATTCTTGAATGGCAATCATGAGGAGGACATCTATATGAAGGAAAATATGGTTTAAATTATTTAAAACGTGCAATGGAAAACAAATTTCAAAAGTTTGAATTGGTAGCCCGGATCCACTACTTGTTAACTCTATAGATGCGTACAAGAGGGGACATGAATTATACCTTCTCTAACTTCCAGCAGCTTCCACTAGATAGTGTTCACTCTTATGACTCCTATGGATGCTCCCAGAGAGACTAGGGTTGGTGGGAACCCTAATAGAGAGGATAGAGAAGGTTTGGGATAACCTAAAATAGTTTCTGCAGTTTCTAGTATAATAAAATGACGACTTCCTTTTTCTGGTTGCAGCTGCCCAATTTATAGATTCCCAGAACCAACCTTACATTCAAGCGATCGAAGTGGCTTTGATCGATCGAAGCTTCGATCGATTGAACCTGTCTAGACTTCAATTAATCGAGACTCCTTCGAATCGATCGAATCTATCATGACATGATCCTCTTGTGCCTTTCCAAGCATCCTAGTGGAGCTAAGAGTGGGACCTCCTAGGTTCTTTATTGTTGGCGCAGATTAGATGTTAATTACCATGAAAAACTCTTTGGTCAGCAAACTAACCAGCTGATCACTTAACGTTAATTCCACTATAAAATGATAACTGAACTCCAACGCAAAAGAACATAGCAGAAGCGATGCCTAGACTTGTATGGTGTACTAATGTCACTCTACCATTAGCATTCATAATCATATTTTGGTAGTCCGATAAATGGTAACTGTCAACCTAAATCATGATTATTTCTTTTGTTCCTTGAGTCCCATTCCCCTCTCATGATTGCCAAACATGTTGATAACTACTTATCAACAAGACTGCAATTCTCAATAATCAACTTGGTGACATTCTTAAGGGAATGCATACGCTTTAATAGAGGGTAGATTCTATCTTGATAATATATGTTCACAACCCTGTGAACATGATATACCCAAGATACCTACGTGTTGGTCTTTTATAGACCTCACTGATTGGTAAGTCAAAGCATCCATATCGATAGTCCGTGTTCATAACCGTCTTAAGATTGAGAACACGTACCTTAAACAAGTTGTGAGTTCCTATCGACTATTGACAGTCTTAAGTGTCAATAGGAAAACTCAAGTCTATCAATACACTATAAGCACTAGCATATTAACTAAGAGTAACACTCCAGTGATTGAGATTAATCACTCCATTCATTGGTAGTTAATCATGATACTGTGTACAGCTGATGAGATATCCAGTCTTTCATCTACTGTGACAAATTCTAAGTGTTAAAGAATAGTAATTGGTATCTTACTATGTACCTCATACACACACGAATTACTTACTATGATACTTATGGATTAACAATCATCTCATGAAAGAACATACACATCGAAAATGTAAAGCAATATAGAGTAATGGATTGAGATCACAAACCCAACAAACACCCACTTGCACTCATAGCCATTCATGACTACATTTAAGACCTAAACTATCTAGACGACGATCAGACCTTCTATGGCAAAGCCTTTGTAAAGGATCCACAAGATTGTCAGCGGTGGCAATCATGGTGACAATCACATCTCCACGTTGAACAATATCTCGTACTTGATGATATTTCCACTCTACGTGCTTTCCCTTTTCGTGGTTCCTTGGCTCCTTGGACTGAGCCACTGCCCCACTACTATCTCTGTATAGCTTAATAGGTGATAGTGATGCTGGTACCACCTCGAGCTCCATAAGAAACTTCGTGAGCCACACAGCTTCCTTTTCGGCTTCACATACAACCACATACTCAGCTTCTGTAGTTGAGTCTGTAATGCATTTCCGCTTAATGATCCTCCAATTAACAACACCACCTCCCAAGGTAATGAGATGTCCGAATGTCGACTTCATCAAATCTTTATCTGAAATAAAGTCTGAGTCAGTGCATCCTACTGGAATTAACTCACTATTGTCATACATAAGCATGTGATCTTTAATTCTTCTCAAGTACTTAAGAATGTGCTTAACGGCTGTCTAGTGATCTGTACCTGGATTCGAATAATACCTGCTAACCGTACCAATGACAAAGTAGATATCTGGTCTAGTGCATAACATCGCATACATGAGACTTCCCACTGCCGAAGCGTAGGGAACTCCTGCCATGTGATTCCTCTCCTCGTATGTCTTTGCACACTAGTCCTTGGAGAATGCTAAACCATGCCTAAAAGGTTATAAACCTTTCTTTGAATTGTTCGTTAAAAACCTAGTTAGCACCTTATCGATATAACCAGCTTGAGATAATCCCATTATCTTTCGCTTGCGATCTCGAAAGAGCTTTATCCCAAGAATATAGCTCGCGTCTCCTATATCCTTCATATCAAAAGTACTAGCTAGCCAAACCTTAACCGTTGACAATCCGCTACATCATTCCCAAAGAGTAGAATGTTGTCAATGTAAAGAACAAGAAAGGCCACCACTTTTCCTTCACACTTCTTGTATACACAAGGTTCATCCAAATTCTGTATGAAGCTAAACGATTTAACCACTTGGTCAAAATGAATGTTCCAACTCTTGGATGCCTGTTTAAGCCCTTAAATGGACTTTTGCAACTTGCATACCAAGTTACCTTTCTCACCAAACCCTTCTAGTTGTTACATATTGATGTCCTCCTCAAGATTTCCATTCAAGAATGTAGTCTTGACGTCCATCTACCAGATCTCATAATCTAGGCATGCAACAATGGATAAGAGTATTCTAATAGACTTGAGCATGGCTACCGGCGAGATTCCTCATAGTCAATGTCCTCCCTCTGAGTATAACCTTTCGCTACAAGCCTTACCTTAAAGGTCTCAACCTTTCCATCAGATCCTCTTTTCCTCTTGCAGACCCACTTACAACCAATAGGTTTAATATTGGCTGGAAGTTCTACAACATCCCAGACCTGATTGGAATCCATAGATTCTAATTCAGCCTTCATAGCTTTAACCCAATGGGTTGAGTCTATATCAGCCATTGCCTCTTCGTACGTGGCAGGATCAGATTCAGATTCTATGGAGACAACTTCAAAATTTCTCCTAAGAACATGTATTTATTAGGCTGGCTGATAATCCTCCCACTACGATGAGTTACCGGTGCAGAAATGGGTGAAAAGGTGGTATTTTCTTATCTTACATTGTTATCAACTGCGGGTAAAATAGAGAGCTCTCCTTCTATCTCTCTAAGATCTATCCTGCCCTTTGTTTTATGGTTCATGATATAATCATCCTCGAAGAAAATAACATTTTTACTAACAAACACTTTCTGTTCTCTTGGATCATAAAAATACCATCCATAAGTACTCTTTGGATATCCTACAAAAGAACATACTTCAGATCTAGAATCCAACTTGCTCATCTTTCCTTTAGCACATGTGCCGAACACCTCCATATCCAGAGATGTCGTAAAGAAGGCTTGCACCCAATCCACATATCTCGTGGTGTCCTGGAAACAGATTTTCTTGGTACTAGATTTAGTATATATACAGTTGTTTTCAAAGCATAACCCCAAAGGAATAATTGCAGCTCGGAATAACTCATCATAGTCATGTCTAAAAGAGTTCGATTCCTTTTCTTCGCTACACCATTCTGTTGAGGCATACCAGGTGCAGTCAACTATCACAGAATCCCATTCTGTATGAAGTGATCAATAAACTCATTAGAGAGGTACTCGCCACCTCGATCAGATCGAATGGCCTTGATGTGCGTTCCTAATTGATTCTCCACTTCAGCCCTAAACTCTTTAAACTTTTCAATGGCTTCAGACTTGTGCTACATTAGGTACAAACATCTATACCTAGACTAGTTATCAGTAAATGTGATAAAATACTCATAACCACCGCTTGCTCTAATATTTATTGTCCCACACACATCAGTATGAACTAATTTCAACAATGCATTGGTTCTATTGCCCTTTGCGGGAAAGGGCCTTTTGGTCATCTTACCCTCTAAACAAGACTCGCAAACTCCATTTGTTCAAGAACCAAATTGCCTAAGACCCCTTCTTTAACTAGTCTGCAATCCTATTTAGATTGATATGGCCAAGCCTTATATGCTAAAGCGTTGTTGGATTAGTGGAAGGTTCCTTTCTTTTAGATGGTACAGTTACCACTGAGTTATTAAGTTCCATGCAAGAGTCTTCAAAAATATTTGGAGTGATCACATACAAGCCATTTGATTTAACACCAGAACAATAAAAAAACCATTTCTTTTAATCACAGCTTCAGTTCCAAAATGAAAAGAATAAGCATTATTCGATATATTAGAAACTGAAATTAAATTACGTCTCATTAAAGGGACGTAAAGTACATCTGATACAATCAAAACATTATTGTCTAAAAATTCTAAAGCTACTACTCCTACTGCAACTGCAGAAACGGTTGCACTAGTTCCCAGAGTCAACACGATTTCCTGATCACTCCATTTCCTGGTTGATCTGAATCCCTGCAACAAATTATAGATGTGGTTAGTTGCACCAGAATCAATGCATCAAGTGTTTGAAGTATCCGTTATAAAACTTACTTGAATCACATATGATTTAATCATACCTTGAACTCTTGTAGCCAAGAATTGTGGACAATTTCTCTTTTAGTGGCCCTTCTCATCGCATTGAAAACACTTTCCTTTGCCTTGGCCACCCACCTTCCCCTTACCCTTTCCCTTTTTTCCTTAGATTTTTCAATCCTAGGGATTGGTCCAACACTTGGACCACCAGTGCCAGCATTCTTCTTCCCTTTCTTGCCTTTTGGTGCAGATTGGGAAGAGGAAGAGCTTTTCTCAACGTTCAAAATGTTGCCCCCAGGTTTGATCACCCCTTCCGTTGCTAGTAAAGAACTCATTAATTCACTCATTGAAAAATTTATTTGATTCATGTTATAGTTAAGTTTAAATTGAGTGAATTAAGGCGACAATAAATTGAGGATCATATCAACTTGGGTCTGTGCATCGATGTTGGCTCCTAAGGTCTCTAGTTCGTTCAAATAACCAATCATTTATGAAACATGTTCTTTGACTGGAGTCCCTTTCGACATCTTCGCATTCATTATCTTTTGCATAGCAACCTGTCTGGTAGGCTTGCCATGCTCCCTAAACATTTCTTTCAGGGATTTGATAATGGCACTGGCGGAATCATTCGATTGGAATTGGTGTTGCAACACACCAGCCATAGAGGCCAGAATATAGTAATGGGACATTCCATTTGATTTCTTCCATTTGTCGAACTCGCGTCTAGCAACTGCCGAAGCATTTGCAGCGGGTTTTTCGGGGCATGGGGTGGTGAGGACATATTTGTGATCCTCTGTAGTTAAAACGATGTCAATGTTACGTTTCCATTCAGTGTAGTTATTTCCAATTAACTTGTTCTGAGTGATTATAGTGGTAAGTGGACTAAATGCAGATCTAGACATTATGATTTACTAAAAAATCAAAAAAATAAATAAATAAGGATATCATAATTTGATAGTTTGGAATTAAAAGAATCCTCAAAACTCTTATTTTAAAAAACAAAGTCACCGGAATATCAAAACGAAATAGTAAAGCCTCCGTATGGCAGTCAATACTCGATCTTTTGATTAATCGTGACTTGTCTGCTATGTAACTCTTGCAAAACAAATTATGACTCCCGAACCTATTTAATCTCTAAGTTTTTGAGCAATGCCTCGTGTAGGATCCCTTATTCATAGTTTAGCTAGTGTGCACCATTAACTAGGTTCCAATCACAACTATCTCAAGTAGTGCCTTCGTGTGGTGGTCACCCTCAAACACGTCTGATTGATCCTATCCATAGGAAGTTTACATCTAGTAACCAATGAGTAGAGTATCCTCTGAAGGAAAAATAGGTTTAAAAATAATTTTAAACACGCAGCCGAAATATTGAGCTATAAAAACTTATTGGTATGCCCGGATATACTACCCGTTAATTATATAGATGTGTACTAACAAGAGGGAGAAGAGTTATACCTCAGGACTTGAACCCAATTCTGAAATCTTCAACCTTGGTGATGCAGTAACTTCCACTAGGTTGTCTTCACCCTTATGACTCCTGCGGATGCTTCCTGGAGAGACTAGAGATGGTGGGATCTCTAATAAGGAGGATAGGAAGGTTTGGGAGCTCTAAAAGAGGTTCTGCAGCTTTTGGCGTAGTAAAATGACAAACTCTTATTTCTGGATGTAGCTGCCCTATTTATTGATTCCCAGAACCGACCTAATGTTCAAGCAATCGAAGTGGCTTCGATCGATCGAACCTGCCAAGACTTCAATCGATCAAAACATCTTCGATCGATCGAACCTACCTTAACAAGATCCTCATGTGCCTCACTACAAGGAAAAAGGCTTTTTATGTCACTTAAAAAGTGACATAAATAGGTATTTATGTCACTTTTTTTTTCCAGTAACAAGTGACATAAATGGAGGCGACATAAATGTTTTAAAAGTGACATAAATGTTTTAGAAAAAGGGACATAAATGTTCATAAAACCATCACATTTGATAATGAAAAGTGACATAAATACTTAAAAGTGACATAAATACCATTTTATTTGTGTCATTTTTAACCTAAAGTGTCATAAAAGTAGAAAAGTGACTTAAATACCAAACAAAATTATTACATCAAAGTCTCAAAAGTGACATAAATACTTAAAAGTGACATAAATACCATTTTATTTATGTCACTTTTACCTAAAGTGATATAAAAGTAGAAAAGTGACATAAATACCAAACAAAATTATTACATCAAAGTTTTAAGAGTGTCATAAATACTTTAACAGTGACATAAATACTTTATAAAAGTGACATAAATACCACCCTGTAAAAACAATATATACCACCCTGTACATATACACAATACCACCCTGTACAAAATTAAATCCAAATCAATTAATGATCTATTTCAACTGCTAAATTTCATCGATTCATCTAAATATCAACCAATTAATATATTGGAATGAACAAAAAAAATATACAATCGATCCGAGTCAAGTGCTAAACTAATAACATATACATATTACAGATTCATCAAAAAGTACTAAGAAAACTATGAAAGCAACAAAAAATTTGCCCAACAAAAAAAATGGTTCACTTGTTAGAACTTTCCATCAAAATATGAAACTTTGTACCTACAAAAAAGGTGGTGAGTTGGACCAAGTAGCCCTAAGATAGGCTAGGCCGGTGATCCATGATATGTTCTAAATGTTGGGGTTGTGCCGTCAAACCATTACTTATGATGAGACAATGGTATTTTAATATACAGATATTAGCTTTACATTTCATTATGTATGTTTCTTTCATGAGATGACTGTTAATCCTTAAGTATCATGGTAAGTAATTTGTGTGTGTATGAGATACATACAAGTGAGATATGAATTACTATTCTTCGATACTTAGAATTTATCATAGTGGATGATGAGACTGGATATCTCATCTGCTTTACATTGTAGCATGATTAACTACCATTGGATGGAGTGATGAATCTCAATCACTAGAGTATGACTCTTAGTTATTATGCTAGTGCTTATAGTGCATTGACGGACCATAAGCTTTCTTATTGATACTTAATACTGTCAATAGTCGATAGGAACTCATAACTTGTATAAGGTACATGTTCTTAATCTTGAGATGATTATGGGCATAGAATGTGGATGTGGCTGCTTGGACTTACCAATCAATGAGGTCTATAAAAGACCAACACCTGGATGTCTTTGGTAGGTCATGTTCATTGAGTTGTGAACATATATTGTCAAGATAGAACCTACCCTTTGATAAAGAGTAAGCATTCCCTTGAGAATGTCACCAAGTTGATTACTGAGAACTGTAGTCTTGTTGATAAGAGTTGTCAACATGTTTGGTAATCATGAGAGGTGAATGGGACTCAAGCAATGGAAGATGTAATCATTAGTCAGGTTTACAGTAATAGTTTATCCAACTACCTGAATCTGATTATGATTGCTAATGGTAGAGGGACATTAGTACACCATACAAGTCTAGACATCACTTTGGATATGCTCTTTTGTGTTGGAGTGCAGTTATCATTTTATAGTAGAGTAAACGTTAATTGATTAGTTGGTTATTTTGCTGATCAAAGAGTTTGATCATGGGAATTAACAACTAGTCTGAGCCAATAATTAAGAACCTAGGAGGTCCCACTCTTAGCTCCACTTAGATGCTTGGAAAGGCATAAGAGGATCTTGTTAAGCCAAGTTCGATTGATCAAAAGAGTTTTGATCGATTGAAGTCAAGAGAAGTTCGATCGATCGAAAGTGATTCAATCGATCAAAGGTTCGATCGATTGAAGCCACTTCGATCAATCGAAGGCTTAAAGTCGGTTTGGTAATCTATAAATAGGGTAGCTGCGTACAGAATATTTTAATCGTCATTTTATCACACCAGCAGCTACAGAAACTATTTTAGGGTTTTCTACACCTTCTCTATCCTCCCTATTAGAGTTCCCACCAAACTCTAGCCTTTCCTGAAGTATTCGCATGAGACACAGGAGTGAAGATCACCTAGTGGAAGTTGCTGCACCATTTAGGAGTTTGAAGATTCCGAATTGGGTTCAAGACCATAAGGTAATACGCTTGTACTCTCTTGTTATACGCATCTATAGAATTGATAAGTAGTAGATCCGGGCATACTAAAAGGTTTTTAAAACTTTATTTTTCCGCTATGCATATAAATAAGTTTTTAAAACATATTTTCCCTTTAATTGGCATCATAGCCAGGCTTATTTGGATCTATAGATGAATTTTGGAACACTGGATTGATTCACATGATGTTTTTAGAACTATTTTTGAAACCGCATCGTCATAGATCTATTTCTACAGTATTTTCGTAGTAGAAAACAAATCTGTGATTGTATTGGATGCATGGCAGTTTCGATCGATTGAAACTGTTTTGATCGATTAAAACTATCTGTATTCAATCGATTGAAAGTGTTTTAATCGATCAGAACAGTGTGGTTTTCAAGCAATCGATCGATTGATTTTTGTTTGATCGACCGAAATTGATTCTCTGTCTAGATCTTCTTTTCACAGTTTTAAAAGATTTAACATTATCTACTTTCTATTTTATACTGTTTTGATAAATTTTAAATCAATTTGTGAAATTTTGAGTTCAATCGATTGAACCTTTTTCAATCAATCGAGAGTTCGATCGATTGAAGCTTCTTCGATTGATCGAAGTCTGATAGAAAACCAAAGATGTTGTTTTTAAGTTATGATTACTTCCATGAAGAGTTCATGGAATATGCAAGTCAATTAGGGATTCCAATGGTTATATATATTTTTATATATATGCGTGGTTGTGTGTACAACTAACCCTTTTGCAGCAAGATAAGTCCGCTATCTCCCATGGCACTGATAATTTCAATTTTGTATTCAAATTTGTGATTGATGTGTTTTAATTATTGGTTTGGTTTTAAGGCATGTGTAAAGGACATTGCGACTTCATTCCTGCGAATAGGAAAGTTGCACCGGTTTCTCTAGCCTTTTATTTTATTTTTGTTTTATATTTCTAGATTGTAACTAACTCTGCCTGGGTTATTTCAACATTGCCGGTCCCAAACCCGGATAAAAGTGGAGGGTTAGTGCATTAGGTAGCTCGACAACCAGCACGTAAAAAAACCGTCGGATCCTTATAATATGAATCTAAATATGAATACTCATGTAAATGCTAGGGTGTTCCCTTTAAGCGACGGGTTGTTCCTGCCTTCAGGCGTTTCGAAAAATGTGCAAGGTGCGCCGCATCGACGCCCAGGTATGGTGTTAAATAAGTAAGGGTTCCCGCGCTCATCTGGGCCACCGCGGGTAAAGAAGCTAGTCCAGAACTATAGGCTTAGGTTAGCAACTTGGAATATAGGAACCTTAACAGGTAAAGCTATGGAACTAATAGACACTATGATTAGAAGGAAGGTTAATGTAGTATGTTTACAAGAAACAAAGTGGGTTGGAGAGAAAGCTAAGGAGGTAGAAAAGACAGGGTATAAGATATTCTATATAGAAAAAGATAGGCATCGAAATGGTTTCAGAATCGTGGTTGACAAGAACCTCAAGGATAAAGTTGTGATTGTCACGAGGAAAGGAGATAGAATATTGCTTATCAAACTGGTAGTTGGAGTGGATATAATTAATGTGATTAGTGCATACGCGCCCCAAGTAGGATTGGATGATCACACTAAAAGACAATCCTGGGATAAGATGGACGCTTTAATGCAAGAAATACCGGGAGGAGAGAAGATAATTGTAGGTGGAGATTTTAATGGCCACGTAGGCAAAGATAGAACTGGATATGAGAGGGTGCATAGGGGGTATGGTTTTGGAGATCAGAATGAGGAAGGGGTGAGCATTTTAGATTTCGCCGTAGCATATGATCTTGTAGTAGCAAACACCTTTTTCAAAAAGAGGGAAGAACACTTGATAACCTTTAAGACTGGATCTAATAGAAGCCAGATCGATTTGTTCCTTGTGAGAAAGGCAGACCGTTTAGCATGTAAAGACCGTAAGGTCATCCCAGGAGAGAGCTTAACATTTCAACATAGACTTACTATTTTAGATATCCATATAAAAGGACAATGTTGTACTAGAAAAGACCCTATAAACCCGCGAACTAGGTGGTGGAACCTTAAAGGTGAGAAACTAGCAATATTTCAAGAGAGAATCTATACAGAAGTACCTTGGAATTTGGAAGATGGAACCAATACTATGTGGGATAGAATGGCAGGGTGCATCACAAGAATATCGAAGGAGGTCCTAAGAGAGTCGAAGGTAAGAGGGTTAGCATCTTAAGATACTTGGTGGTGGAATGAAGAGGTACAAGCTGCAGTAAAAACCAAAAAGGATTACTTTTAGAAGTAACAAAATGATGGAAGTGAGGAACACTTTAAAAGCTATAAATGTGCAAATAAGGAGGTTAAAAGGACCGTTAGAGTTGCTAAAATGGAAGCCTATAACGCCTTCTACACCAAACTAGACACTAGAGAGGGAGAAAATGTATTTATAAGCTTGCTAAGTCAAGAGAAAGAAAAATAAGAGACACTAATCTGGTTAAGTGTATAAAAAGCGATGACTCTAGGGTATTAGTGAACGACGAAGAGATTAAGGAAATGTGGAAGAGCTATTTTTAGAAGTTGCTGAATGAAAAACATATGGATAACACAATTGAAGAAGAAACTGGAAGTTACGATGAAACTAGAGAATACAGATTCTATCGGAGAATAAGTAAGTTTGAGGTGGAATTTTATTTGAAGAAGATGAAACCCAACAAGGCCTTAGGACCAGATGGGATCCCCATTGAGGTTTGGAAATGCTTGGTGGATGTGGGTGTTAGGAAACTGTGTTCCCAGAATCCATTGACAGCGCGTATAAGTTGGTACTGCAAAAAAAAAAAATTACTTACGTGAAAACTGCAATAACCCTACAAGGGCGGAACTAGGGTTACCTTAAACTGCTAAAACGGATTGCTGTAGTAGACGAATCGAGAACACAGGCTCGATAACAGCTCACGATCTTCTACCGTATTCCTTTGCTGCCAGAATATCGAACTGAGTGTGGGCTCTTTCGAAATCCTTTCTGTTTTCTGCTCTCCCTCTTTTATGCTCTCTTTTCTATTCCGAGTTATAATTCTCTATATAGAAAAATGCTAACTGAGGAGAGAGCCAAAGCAACATATATATAGGCTACGATAGGGACCATAAGAAGTCAATAAGGAATAGGCTTCCTTATGGAATTAGGAAACCCTAATTCGAACTGAATCAGATTCCTATTTTCATAAATTATAATTCATACCACTAAAGAATTATAATTGCACTCCTACCCTTATCTCAAAAATATATTTCGAGCTCCATGTTATTAAATGCTTATTATCTCCCCATGTTAAGATTACAGATATCCATTAATTAAATATAATTATTGACAATCATATTTAATTAATTTCTTAAAATTCCTTAAGATCCTCTGCTTAACTTATTTGATATGTTGGATACAAAATCCACCTGCAGGGTTTGACATAATCAAAACTTATAAGCTTTCTCAAGGGGATATCATCAATCCCAAAATTGAGACATGGATTCCATCATTAATTAATATCCACCACACAATAAATATTGCCACCCAATCCAATGAGATATTGACCCATTTAAGGATCTCATCCTTTTAGGGATCAAAGTGTAAATATCAAATGTACGTGTCTACAAATTAACTTAGGATTTAGAGCATAAGCACTCATAATAGCCATGAGGTATTAATTATCTTATAAGTCAGTATAAAGATAATTACCCTAAGTCAGTCCCGTTTAATACACAAAGTGTACCAGCATAGTGAGTTGAAACTATATCGTTTTCCGTAGTCAAGACAAACCTACAACACCATGCTGCAGTCCTACCGATGCTGTGTCAAATCCCATCTAAGACTATAAACCAAAATCTTATATTCTATAATATCTGATGGCCTAATCTTCCGTGTGTAAGCCGAACTCTACACACCAAACCACCTACTATATAGAATGAAAGACACACATGCACAATATTAAATAAATAATATAATACAAACATTGCCCACACAGATTCTCATAAAAAATGGATAAACTGATTTTATTAAATGAATAATAAATCAACTACATAAAGCATGACTTTTAGTATATATCTCTAACAGTGGGGGCATCTTGGCTTACAAAGTTTTTAACAGGATTTTAATGACTAGATAAATGCCTGATGAGTGGAGGAAGAGCATCCTAGTGCCTATATATAAGAGTAAAGGAGATGTACAATAATGCAAGCAACAACTATAGAGGTATTAAGTTGATGAGCCATACTATGAAGCTATGGGAAAGAGTGGCGGAGCATCGCTTAAGAGGTGCAACATCAGTGTCAGAAAATCAGTATGGATTTATGCCTAGGAGATCAACTATGGAAGTAATTTATTTATTTAGAAGACTAAAGGAAAAGTATAGATAGAAGAACAAAGATCTACATATGGTTTTTATTGATTTAGAGAAAGCTTATGATAGAGTGCCTAGAGATTTAATTTGGTGGGTGCTAGAGAAGAAAGGAGTCACCAAGGGTTATATTGACGTGGTGAAGGATATGTATGATGAAGCGGTTACTACAATTAGATCACCAGCCGGAGAAAAAAGCGAATTCCCAATTATTGTAGGCCTGCACCAGGGGTCGACCTTGAGCCCTTATTTGTTCGGCCTAATTATGGATTAATTGACTAGGTACATTCAAGATGAGGTCCCATGGTGTATGTTGTTCACAGATGATATTGTCTTGGTTGATGAGACTAAAAGGGGACTCAACACTAAACTAGAAGCTTGGAGAGAAGCACTGGAGACTAAGAGGCTAAAGATAAGTAGGACAAAAATAGAATACATGGAATGTACTTTTAGCAACAGTGGAAGTAAAGACAATAAAGCAGTGAAGATTGAAGATCAGGAGATCCCAAAGAGGGAACACTTTCACTATCTAGGTTCAATGATCAGTAGAGATGGAGAGACTGGTGATGACGTGATCCATAGAATTAAAGTGGACTGGCATAAGTGGAGGAGTGCTTCTGGAGTATTATGTGATCGGAGAATACCAGGTTATTTGTTGATGCTATCTTGGTCACTTTAACATCACCTCTTTGCACGATCTCTCGTATCAGGTGATACTTACGCTCAATGTGTTTTCCCTTCTTATGGGCCCTTGGTTCCTTTGAGTTAGCAACCGCTCCGCTATTATCGCAATAAAGGGTAATAGCCGATTGTACCACAGGTACTACTCTTAGATCCATAAGGGAGTTTCTGAGCCAAACGGCCTCCTTAGCGGCTTCCGAAGTAGCCACATACTCGGCTTCTATGGTGGAATCAGCAATACATGACTGCTTGATACTCCTCCAAGTAATGGCTCCACCTCCTAGGGTAAACACATATCCTGAGGTAGACTTTCTGGAATCCCTATCTGACATGAAATCAGAATATGTGTACCCAATGGGTACAAGACTGTCTGCTTGGTAAACTAACATATAGTCTCGAGTCCTTTTCAGGTACTTGAGAATATTTTTCACCGCAGTCCAATGTTCTGGCCCTGGATTAGACTGATATCTACTAACCATGCCAACAGCAAAGCAGATGTCAGGTCTAGTACATAGCATAGCATACATTAGGCTTCCTACTACTGAGGCATAAGGAACTGCCTTCATCTTCTCTATCTCATCTGGTGTCTTAGGACACTGATCCTTAGATAGAGTAATTCCGTGTCTTAAGGGAAGGAATCCCTTCTTGGAATCTTGCATGCTAAACCTTGCAAGAATATTGTCAATATAAGTGCCTTGTGACAAGCCCAACATCCTATTCTTGCGATCTCGCATAAGCTTGATCCCTAGGATGTGACCGACTTCTCCCAAGTCCTTCATATCGAATTGACTGGACAACCATACCCTTATAGAAGATAATACCCCCATATCATTTCTGATTAGCAAGATATCATCCACATATAGTACTAAGAACACCACCACTCTTCCATCATGTTTCTTGTATACACAAGATTCATCCGCACATTGATCAAAACCAAAAGACTTGACTACTTGATCAAAGCGGATATTCCAAGACCTAGATGCCTGCTTAAGTCCATAAATAGACTTCTTAAGCTTGCACAACATGTGTTCTTGGCCCTTCGCAATGAACCCGTCTGGTTGCATCATGTAGATGTACTCGTCAAGATTCCCATTTAGAAATGCTGTCTTGACATCCATTTGCCAAATTTCATAATCGAAATGTGCAGCAATGGATAAGAGAATCCGGATAGACTTTAGCATGGCCACCGGTGAAAAGGTTTCCTCATAATTGATTCCCTCTTTTTGAGTGAACCCTTTCGCAATAAGCCTTGCTTTAAAGGTTTCCACCTTACCGTCTGCTCCTCTCTTCTTCTTATAGATCCACTTACATCCAATGGGTTTTATTTCATTGGGTGGTTCTACAAGATCCCAAAATTGATTGGAGTACATAGACTCCATTTCAGATTTCATAGCCTTTTGCCAAAGACCTGCATCTTTATCTTGGAGTGCTTCATTGTAGTTACAGGGGTCGGTACCTTGTTCATCAGGGACCCGGTCATAAGACTCTCCCAAGAACATATACCGGTCAGGTTGAATAATAACCCTCCCACTACGACGAGGCATAACCCGTGTCTGTGTATCACTGATATTTTGTTGTGAAGATTCTGAACTTAATACACCATTATTTACACATTGTACTGGTTCAGGAACCTGCGTGTTAATGGTTGGTTCGGGATCTACACGAGTTTCGATAATCCTCCCACTACGACGTGGTAATGGAATATCGATAACTCTTTCTTGTGGTGTTTCTTCTTCTACTGTTGGTATCGAAGAAGTATGTCTCGGTGTCTCTCCTCTCATTTCCTCTAGAATAATACGGCTTCTGGGCTTGTGGTCCATAACATAGTCCTCTTCTAAGAATGTGGCATTGGTGCTAATAATAACCTTCTGATCCTTAGGACTATAAAACAGACCACCTTTAGTTCCTCTTGGATACCCAACAAAGAAACATACTTCTGTTCTTGATTTCAACTTTTTTGCATTCCCTTTCAGCACATGTGCTGGACTACCCCAGATCCGAACATGCCGCAGACTAGCCTTTCGCCCAGTCCATAATTCCATGGGAGTAGCAGGTACTAACTTAGATGGTACCAAGTTTAGAATGTATGCAGCTGTCTCTAATGCGTGTCCCAAAAAGGAAATTGGTAAATCTGAGTAACTCATCATAGATCTTACCATATCCATGAGAGTCCTATTCCTTCTTTCTGCTACACCGTTTTGCTGAGGCATACGGGGTGCAGACAATTAGGATGTAATCCCTTACTCCAATAAGTATTCCCTAAACTCTCCCAAGAGGTACTCTCCACCACGATCAGATCGTAGTGTCTTGATACATTTACCTAGACGCTTCTCCGTTTCAGCCTTGAAGTCTTTGAATTTCTCAAAGCATTCAGACTTACGCCGCATCAAATAAATGTACCCATACCTTGAGTAATCATCGATGAAAGTGACAAAGTACTCAAATCCCCCTCTTGCTTGGACAGTCATAGGACCACATAAATCAGAGTGAACCAGTTCCAACGGCTCTTTTGCTCTATAGCCCTTGGCCGAGAATGACCTCTTGGTCATTTTACCTTCCAAGCAGGATTCACAAACTAGAAGTGCCTCCACTTCCAATGAGCCTAATGGCCTATTTTGAACCAGTCTTTGAATCCTTTTCAAATTAATATGACCAAGGCGTAAGTGCCAAAGATGCGTTTGGTTCATCCTCGAAGGTTCTTTTATCTTAAATGGCAAACTATTTGTGTTATTCAATTCATTAAGTTGCAGTATAGAAGAGATAGGATTTATAATATAAAGATCATCCACCAATTGACCAGAACAAATAAAACGTTTATTTTCTTTAATAACTACTAATTTATTAAAATGAACTGAATATCCATTCTTTACTAAACTAGAAACTGAAACTAAATTCCTTCTAATAGAAGATACATAAAAGTAATTTCTTAATATTAAAATCCTATCTCTACCAAAACTAAGATGTAGATCTCCTACTGCAACTGCTGCTACTCTCGTAGCATTTCCCAGATATAGATAAATCTCTCCATCACTGAGCTGCCTGGTTCCCTGGAACCCCTGCAAAGAATTGCATACATGATCAGTGGCTCCCGTATCTACACACCAGGTACCGGTAGATCGGACCGCTGAACACGATTCAACAACTAGTAAATGAGATTTACCTTGATTGTTATGTCTGGTGAGATAAACTAGACATTGCTTCTTCCAGTGTCCTGGCTGCTTGCAAACAAAACCTTTGCCTTTAGGCTTTTTCGGTTGTCCTCGTGGCCTTTGGATTGGCGAAGGACCCGCGGCCTTCTTTTGAGCCTTTTTCATTTTCTTCTTGCCTTTTGGCTTTGAAGCAGAACCTTTCTCAAACACAAGAGAACTCCCTAACTTTCTGTTGAGACCCTCAGCTGCCTGGAGTTCTTTAAGCAGCTCTGCCAAAGTATATTTAAATTTATTCATGTTGTAATTGGGGCTGAATTGCTTAAAAGACTCTGGCAGTGACTGGAGTACGATATCGACCTGGGTTTCCCCGTCGATTGTAGCTCCAAGGATCTCTAGTTCATTAAGAAGAGATATCATCTTAAGAACATGATCCCTTACAGGCGTCCCCTCAGCCATGGTTGTGTTCATCAAGTCTTTCATGGCAACCTGCCTAGCAGCACAACTTTGATCCCCGAACATCTCTCGGAGGCTCTCCATCATGTCATAGGCGCTGGCCATTGACTGATGCTGATGTTGCAGCACATTTGACATGGATGCCAAAATGTAACACCGCGCAATCTCATCAGCCTTGACCAATTTCTTGTGAGCCTGGGTTTCCTCAGCGGTTGCCCCCTCACCAGGTTGCTCAGGACATTCTTGAGTATGCACAAACTTGTACTCTTCAGCAGTTAACACAATATCCAAATTCCTTTTCTAGTCTATATAGTTTGGTCCAGTAAGTTTGTTTTCTTTAAGTATAACAACAAGTGGATTGAAAGTACCCATTTAAAAGCCTGAGAATCATACAACATAAATAATTACGTTTGGGCAAAAATTACTATAGATTCGAGTTGAAAATATTGGTTCCCTCTACCATATTTGAAAGGAATCTGCCAGCAACCTGATACACCGCAAATAGTATGACTCGATGGGAAGCAATATACTATCCATCATTTGTTCAGATAGACAATTGCCTTTTAATTTTACTATCCAGGCAATGTACTTTGCCTAATAAAATTAAACTGCTGACTTGCTTTGGTCCTATAAATAATAACAGTGACTCAGATGGAGAGGATTTTATTATTTATAGCTAAGTGTATACCATCACTTAATTCTAGGTCAAGAGTTCCATGAGGAACACCTCAGATGGAGAGGTGACCCACACCAACAATCACCCAAAACATTCTTTTAAAGAAGTTTGTACTGATGATTCCATGATCAACTACATCTGATAGGGAGGATGACACTAGATCCATCACACAAAATTAATCATATCATCTACAAACCAGTGATGGAGACCATGGGATTTATACTTGATAAATTCCCTCTCCCACTTAGAATTTAAAAAAAAAAATTGAGGGTTATAATTTTTTAGAAGAACTTTTAATTTAATTAATAAAAAATAATGGAATACATGACAAGGATTAATTCATCCTTACTTGTGAAACCCACATGTGTAGATAATAAAATTATTCTATTCTCATGATTTTAGAAAATAAGTACTTATGTTTTCAAATTTTGGAATTAGTTTTATTTCTAAATACACATGTAGTTGTCCATCATTTTAAATTAATATAAATTAAACATGCAGCTAGACATCTGAAATAGGTCTAGGAACAATTATCCATGTTGTCCTATTCATTAAACATGAAACAATAATAATCATTCAATCACACATAAATAAGGAAACCACAATATAATAGGAATCCCACTATTATGGTCAAGCTGCAACTCTTGTGAAGAAATCTTCATTGAACCCGATTAGCTCTATGTCGCCACTACGCAACGGGGTCGAGCTGTCTTTAGAAATTGCCTCCAGATTGCTTTCTGAAACTGCTTGTAAACTGTCTTCACGAACTGTCTTCACGGATTTACTTGAGATATATTCCAAAAACCCTATGCCTCCATAAAGGAGTTCACATGCTATTTCTTTGCAGTAAATTAACCACACATCAATCAAGCGTGGGATCCAATACACACAAATCCTATGCCTCCATAAAGGAGTTCACATGCTATATTAAAACAGCAAAATTAACCACGGATAAAACCATCGTGGGATCCAATCACACAAAATCAGTGACCATAATAGTGGAATAAGAACGCTGCAAAACAAGGGTTAGCACAGTTCTACGTTCTATCCATCCATCAAAACACGCATAAGATATGTTTTATTGGACAACATGGTTGCGTCCAACCCATACGCAGAATCAACCTGGCTCTGATACCACTGTTAGGAAACTGTGTTCCCAGAATCCATTAACAGCGCGTATAAGTTGGTACTGCAAAAAAAAATTACGTGAAAACTACAATAACCCTACAAGGGCGGAACTAGGGTTACCTTAAACTGCTAAAACGGATTACTGTAGTAGACGAATCGAGAGCACGGGCTCGATAATAGCTCACGATCTTCTACCGTATTCCTTTGCTACCAGAATATCGAACTGAGTGTGGGCTCTTTCGAAATCCTTTCTGTTTTCTGCTCTCCCTCTTTTACGCTCTCTTTTCTATTCCGAGTTATAATTCTCTATATAGAAAAATGCTAACTGAGGAGAGAGCCAAAGCAACATATATATAGGCTACGATAGGGACCATAAGAAGTCAATAAGGAATAGGCTTCCTTATGGAATTAGGAAACCCTAATTCGAACTGAATCAGATTCCTATTTCCATAAATTATAATTCATACCACTAAAGAATTATAATTGCACTCCTACCCTTATCTCAAAAATATATTTCGAGCTCCATGTTATTAAATGCTTATTATCTCCCCATGTTAAGATTACATATATCCATTAATTAAATATAATTACTGACAATCATATTTAATTAATTTCTTAAAATTCCTTAAGATCCTCTGCTTAACTTATTTGATATGTCGGATACAAAATCCACCTGCAGGGTTTGACATAATCAAAACTTATAACCTTTCTCAAGGGGATATCATCAATCCCAAAATTGAGACATGGATTCCATCATTAATTAATATCCACCACACAATTAATATTGCCACCCAATCCAATGAGATATTGACCCATTTAAGGATCTCACCCTTTTAGGGATCAAATTGTAAATATCAAATGTACGTGTCTACCAATTAACTTAGAATTTAGAGCATAAGCACTCATAATAGCCATGGGGTATTAATTATCTTATAAGTCAGTATAAAGATAATTACCCCAAGTCAGTCCCGTTTTAATACACAAAGTATACCAGCATAGTGAGTTGAAACTATACCGTTTTCCGTAGTCAAGACAAACCTACTACAACACCATGCTGCAGTCCTACCGATGCTGTGTCAAATCCCATCTAAGACTGTAAACCAAAATCTTACATTCTATATATCTGATGGCCTAATCTTCCGTGTGTAAGCCGAACTCTACACACCAAACCACCTACTATATAGAATGAAAGACACACATGCATAATATTAAATAAATAATATAATACAAACATTTCCCACACAGATTCTCATAAAAAAAATGGATTAACTGATTTTATTAAATGAATAATAAATCAACTACATAAAGCATGGCTTTTAGTATATATCCCTAACAGTGGGGGCATCTTGGCTTACAAAGTTTTTAACAGGATTTTAATGACTAGAAAAATGCCTGATGAGTGGAGGAAGAGCATCCTAGTGCCTATATATAAGAGTAAAGGAGATGTACAATAATGCAAGCAACAACTATAGAGGTATTAAGTTGATGAGCCATACTATGAAGCTATGGGAAAGAGTGACGGAGCATCGCTTAAGAGGTGCAACATCAGTGTCAGAAAATCAGTTTAGATTTATGCCTAGGAGATCAACTATGGAAGTAATTTATTTACTTAGAAGATTAAAGGAAAAGTATAGAGAGAAGAACAAAGATCTACATATGGTTTTTATTGATTTAGAGAAAGCTTATGATAGAGTGCCTAGAGATTTAATTTGGTGGGTGCTAGAGAACAAAGGAGTCACCAAGGGTTATATTGACGTAGTGAAGGATATGTATGATGAAGAGGTTACTACAATTAGATCACCAGCCGGAGAAAAAAGCGAATTCCCAATTACTGTAGGCCTGCACCAGGGGTCGACCTTGAGCCCTTATTTGTTCGGCCTAATTATGGATTAATTGATTAAGCACATTCAAGATGAGGTCCCATGGTGTATGTTGTTCACAGATGATATTGTCTTGATTGATGAGACTAAAAGGGGACTGAACACTAAACTAAAAGCTTGGAGAGAAGCACTGGAGACTAAGAGGCTAAAGATAAGTAGGACAAAAATAGAATACATGGAATGTACTTTTAGCAACAGTGGAAGTAAAGACAATAAAGCAGTGAAGATTGAAGATCAGGAGATTCCAAAGAGGGAACACTTTCACTATCTAGGTTCAATGATCAGTAGAGATGGAGAGACTGGTGATGACGTGACCCATAGAATTAAAGTGGGCTGGCTTAAGTGGAGGAGTGCTTCTGGAGTATTATGTGATCGGAGAATACCAGCAAAATTGAAAGAAAAATTTTATAGGATAGCTATTAGGCCAGCTATGCTCTACGGGACAGAGTGTTGGGCAACTAAGAAACAACACATTAGTAAAGTGAGTGTAGCGGAGATGAGGATGCTAAGATGGATGTGTGGTAAGACTAGGAAAGATAGAAATAGAAATGAGTACATCCGAGAGACTGTAGGAATGACGCATATTGAGGATAAGTTGAGGGAGAATAGACTTAGATGGTTCGGCCATATGCAACGAAGACCTGTAGATGCACCTGTGCAAAAAAGTGATAAGATCGTAGTGCCTGGAATGGTTAGAGGGAGAGGTAGACCTAGACTGACTTGGGAATATGTAGTGCAACAAGATATGAATATATATAATTTAAATGAGCATATAGCTCTTGATCGTGCAGAATGGAGAAAAATGATTCATACAGCCGACCCCAATTGATTGGGACACAAGGCTTGGTTTGGTTTGGTTTGGGTTGTGTTATTTCTAGATTGTAACTTCAAAAGAAGCATAGCACCAATGTAATAGAATTATAAAGTCCATGAAGATGGAAGAGCACCCCGTTGTCCATGAAGATAGAGCCAAAGACGATCAAACCAAGAAGGAGGTTCTTTGGGGATAGAGCTATGGGAGATAAAGGTATATGAATGCCTTTATTTCAATTTTTGTTTTTTATTTTACATGCTTGGTTTGTGATTGGTGTTATATACATTGTTACTACTTGCATGCACTTAAAACAAGTTTTCTAAAATAAAATTCAAAAACCATTTTAACTCATTAGTAGACATTGGATGTCTATGGGCAATGAGTAGAAACAATTTTCCAAAAGCAAAATCCTTATTTTATAAATCTAGTAGGGGATGGTCTTACTAATAACACACACGATCTTCTATTAACGGTTCACTATAAGATGAATGGAGTATTCTATGTCACCCAGCCATGGGTGATCATTCCATACAGAGGATGCAATACTCATTGGTTACTAGATGTGAACTTCCTACAGATAGTATCAATCAGACATGTTAGAGGGTGACCACTACACGGCGGTAATAGTTGAGGCGGTTGTGATTGGATCCTAGTTAAGGGTACACACTAGCTAAGCTATGGATAAGGGATCCCACACGGGGCATTATTCAGAAACTTAGAGATCAAAAGGGTTTGGGAGTCATAACTTGTTTTACAAGAGTTGCATAGCGGACAAGTCATGATTAATCGAAATATCAAACATTGACACCACACGAAGGCTTTATTCTTTCGTTTCGATATTACGGCGACTTTGTTTTAAAGTAAGAGTTTTTAGGATTCTTTTATTTCAAATTGTCAAATTCTGATATCCATATTTATTTTGTCTATTTGATTTTTTAGTAAATCATACTATCAGGATCTGTGTGTAGTCCACTTGCCATCATACTCACTCAGAACAAATTAACTGGAGACAACTATGCTAAATGGAAATATATGTTGGGTTTGTGCCCTCAAACCATTACTTTATGTATGAGACATTAGCATTATAATATATGGATATCAGCTTTACATTTCATTGTGTATGTTTCTTTCATGAGATGATTGTTTTGTCCTTAAGTATCATAGTAAGCAATTCGTGTGTGTATGAGATACACACAAGTGAGATACGAATTACTATTCTTTGATACTTAGAATATGTCACAGTGGATGATGAGACTGGATACCTCATCAGGTCTACACTGTAGCATACTTAACTACCATTGGATGGAGTGATTAATCTCAATCACTAGAGTGTAGCTCTTAGTTGATATGCTAGTGCTTATAGTGCATTGACGGACCTGAGCTTTCCTATTGACGCTTAAGGCTGTCAACAGTCAATAGGAACTCATAACTTGTATAAGGTACGTGTTCTCAATCTTGAGATGATTATGAACACAGACTATGGATATGGCTGCTTTGACTTACCAATCAGTGAGGTCTATAGAAGATCAACACCTGGGTATCTTGGGTATGTATTGTCCTTAGGGTTGTGAACATATATTGTCAAGATAGAATCTACCCTCTGATTCAGAGTAAGCATTCCCTTGAGAATGTCACCAAGTTGATTACTGAGTACTGCAGTCTTGTTGATAAGAGTTATCAACATGTTTGGTAATCATGAGTGGTGAATGGGACTCAAGGAATACAAGAAGTAATCATGATTCAGGATGACAGTAACAGTTATCCGACTACATGAATATGATTACGAATGCTGACGGTAGAGGGACATTAGTACACCATACAAGTCTAGTTATCGCTTCGGATATGTTCTTTTGCGTTGGAGTTCAGTTATCGTTTTATAGTGGAATAAACGTTAACTGACCAGTTAGTTAGTTTGCTGATCAAAGAGTTTGGTCATGGTAATTAACAAACTGGTCTGAGCCAACAATAAAGAGCCTAGGAGGTCCCACTCTTAGCTCCGCTAGGATGCTTGGAAAGACACTTGAGGAAGCTGTTAAGACAGGTTCGATCGATCGAAGTATGTTCGATCGATTGAAGTCAGCTGGTTCGATCGATCGAGAATGGTTCGATCGATCGAAGGTTCGATCGATCGAAGTCACTTCGATCGATCGAAGTCTAGGTCGGTTCTGGAATTCTATAAATAGGGCAGCTGCGTTCTGGAAAAAGTGATCGTCGTTTTTATACGCAGAAGCTGCAGAAACTATCATAGTCTTCCCAAAACCTTCCTATCTTCTCTATTAGGGTTCCCACCAACCCTAGTCTTTCCGGCAGGCATCCGCAGGAGTCATAAGGGTGAAGATCATCTAGTGGAGGCTGCTGGAAGTTAAAGTTTCAGAATTGGGTTCAAGACACCAAGGTATAATTCTTGCAACCCCTTGTACGCATCTATGGAATTGACGAGTAGTAGATCCTGGAATACCAAAAGTTTTATAACTTAACCTATTTCCGCTGCGCGTTTAAACTCTAACTTTAAACCACTTTTTCCTTCAATTGGTATCAGAGCCAGGCTCGTTTGGATCTATAGATGCGTTTTGGAACCCTAGTTTTGATTTGCATGTTGATTTTAGAACTGTTTCCGAAACTGCATCGTCACAGTTCTGTTTCTGCAGTGTTATCGCAGCAGAATACAAAACTGTGATTGCATAGGATGCAAGGTGGGTTCGATCGATCGAACTTGTTTCGATCGATCGAACATTCTGTTCTCAATCGATCGAACTCGTTTCGATCGATCGAAGCCTTCTGGTGTTCGATCGATCGAATAGTGTTCGATCGATCGATCGAGACAGATTCTCTGTCCAGATATTCTGTTCACAGTTGTAAGGGTTTTTTAAATTATACTTTAATCTTAAATTATTTCTGTAAAATTTTTAAATCATTCTGTGAAACAGAATGTTCAAGCGATTGAACAGTGTTCAATCGATCGAAGGTTCGAGCGATCGAACGGTCTTCGATCGATCGAACTGTGACAGAGAAGTAAGATGCTGTTTTAAGTTCTAATTCAGTATGTAAAGTGTTTATATACTGTGTGAATCAATTAAGTGTTCCAATAGTTACATATATTTGTTATGTATGTGTGGATGTGTGTACGACTAACCCTTTTTGCAGCAAAATAAGTCGCTATCTCCCATGGCACCAAGTCGTTTAAATATTTATATTTAAATTGTTTGAGATTGGTGCATGTTGTAATTTATTAATGGTTTGGTTTTAAGGCGTATGTAAAGGGCGCTGCGGCTTCAATCCTACGAAAAGGAAAGTCGCACCGGTTTCCCTAGCCTTTTATTTCATTTTTGCTATTTCTTTTTTTCTAGATAAATTGTAAGCTTCAAAAGAAGCATAAGTCCAATGTAATAGAATTAGAAATTCCATGAAGATGGAGCAAGGAGCCGTTGTCCATCAAGATGGAGCCGGAGGCGACCAAACCAAGAAGGTGTTCTATGGAAATAGAGCCATGGGAGATAGAGGCATTGTTTGAATGCCCATATTTCATTTTAGTTTTTTGTTTTATGTGCTTGTTTTGTGATTGGCGTATAATACATTGTTGCATGCACTTAAAACAAGTTTTCTAAAATAAAATTCAAAAACCGTTTTCAACACATTAGTAAACATTGGATGTTTATGGGTAGTGTGTGGAAACATTTTTCAAAAGCAAAATCCTTAATTTACTAAATCTAGTGGGAGAGGGTCTTATCAAATAACACCCACGATCTTCCATTAACGGTTCATTGTAAGATGAGTAGTGTATTCTGTGTCACCTCGCCAGGGGTGATCATTCCATACGGAGGGTACACTGCTCATTGGTTACTAGATGTGAACTTCCTATGGATAGGATCAATCAGACGTATTAGAGGGTGACCACCACACGGAGGCGCTACTTGAGACGGTTGTGATTGGATCCTAGTTAATGGTACACACTAGCTAAGCTATGGATAAGGGATCCCACACGGGGCATTATTCAGAAACTTAGAGATCAAATAGGTTCGGGAGTCATGGCTATTTTGCAAGAGTTGCATAGCGGATAAGTCATGATAAATCGAAAGATCGAACATTGACCACCACACGGAGGCTTGATTCTTTCGTTTCGATATTCCGGCGACTTTGTTTTTAAATAAGAGTTTTAAGGATTCTTTTATTTCAAACTGTCAATTCTGATATCCATATTTATTTTGTTTGTTGATTTTCAGTAATCATAATGTCTGGATCTGCATTTAGTCCACTTGCCACCATACTCACTCAAAACAAGTTAACTGGAAACAACTACACTGAATGGAAACGTAACCTTGACATCGTTTTAACTGCGGAGGATCACATATATGTCCTCACCACCCCAAGCCCTGAAGAACCCGCGGCAAATGCTTCGGCAGCTGCCAGACGCGAGTTCGACAAATGGAAGAAGTCGAATGGAATGGCCCGTTGTTACATTCTGGCCTCAATGGCTGGTGTGTTACAACACCTATTCCAATCGAACGATTCTGCCAGTGACATTATCACATCCCTGAAAAAGATGTTTGGGGAGCATGGCAGGCCTGCCAGACAGGTAGCCATGCAGAAGATAATGAGTGCAAAGATGTCGGAAGGTACTCCAGTCAAAGAACATGTTTTAAAAATGATTGGTTATTTAAACGAACTGGAGACCTTGGGAGCCAACATCGATGCACAGACCCAAGTTGATATGATCCTCAACTCGCTGTCGCCATCATTCGCTCAATTCAAACTTAACTATAATATGAATCAAATGGATTTTTCAATGAGCGAATTAATGAGTTCTTTACTGGCAGCAGAAGGGGTGATCAAACCTGGGGGCGGCGTTTTAAACGTTGAGAAAAGCGCTTCTTCTTCCCGATCTACACCGAAAGGTAAGAAAGGAAAGAAGAAGGCTGGCACTGGTGGTTCAAGTGTTGGACCAGTCCCTAAGATTGCAAAATCTAAGGGAAAAGGTAAGGGCAAAGGGAAGGTTGGTGGCCAAGGCAAAGGAAAGTGTTTCCAATGCGGTGAGAAGGGCCACTGGAAGAGGAATTGTCCAGAATTCTTAGCTACAAGAGTTCAAGGTATGATTGAATCACATGTGATTGAAGTAAGTTTTATTACGGATACTTCAAACACTTGGTGCATTGATTCTGGTGCGACTAACCATATCTGTAATTCATTGCAGGGGTTCAGATCAACCAGGAAATGCAGTGATGTGGAGATCGTGCTTACTCTAGGTTCTAGCGCAACCGTATCTGCGGTTGCTATAGGAGTCGTAGTTTTAGAATTTTCAGACAATAAAGTTTTGATTTTATCAGATGTACTTTACGTTCCTTTAATGAGACGTAATTTAATTTCAGTTTCTAATTTAACGAATAATGGTTATTCTTTTCATTTTGGAACTGAAGTTGTCATTAAAAGAAACAGTTCTTTTATATGTTCTGGTGTTAAATCAAATGGTTTGTATGTGATTACTCCCAATATTTCAAAAGATTCTTGTTTGGAACTTAATAACTCAGTGGTAACTTTACCATCTAAAAGAAAGGAACCTTCCACTAATCCAACAAGGCTTTGGCATATGAGGCTTGGCCATATCAATCTGAATAGGATTGGCAGACTAGTCAAAGAAGGGGTCTTAGGCGACTTGGTTCTCAAACCAATGCAAGTCTGCGAATCTTGTTTGGAGGGTAAGATGACCAAAAGGCCCTTTCCTGCAAAGGGCAATAGGACCAATGCATTGTTGGAATTAGTTCATACTGATGTGTGTGGACCAATAAATATTAGAGCAAGAGGTGGTTATGAGTATTTCACAACATTTACCGATGACCACTCTAGGTATGGATATGTGTACCTAATGCAGCACAAGTCTGAAGCCTTTGAAAAGTTCAAAGAGTTTAGGGCTGAAGTGGAGAAGCAATCGGGCACACATATCAAAGCCATTCGATCTGATCGAGGTGGCGAGTACCTCTCTAATGAGTTTATTGATCACCTCGTACAGAATGAGATTCTGTCACAATTGACTGCACCTGGTACGCCTCAGCAGAACGGTGTAGCGGAGAGAAGGAATCGGACTCTTTTAGACATGACTAGGTCAATGATGAGTTATTCAGAGTTGCCATTATTCCTTTGGGGTTATGCTTTGGAAACCGCTGCATACATACTAAATCTAGTACCAAGCAAATCTGTTCCCAGGACACCCCGAGAGATGTGGATTGGGCGCAAGCCTTCTTTGCAACATCTCCGGATATGGGGGTGTCCGGCACATGTGCTCAAAGGAAAGATGAGCAAGTTGGATTCTAGATCGGAAGTATGTTACTTTGTAGGGTATCCAAAGGGTACTTATGGATGGTATTTTTATGATCCAAGAGAACAGAAAGTGTTTGTTAGTACAAATGCTGTTTTCTTGGAGGATGATTATATCATGAACCATAAACCTAAGGGAAGGATAGATCTTAGAGAGATAGAAGGAGAGCCCTCAGTCCAACCCGCAGTTGATAACGATGAAAATCAAGAAAATACCACTTCTTCACCCATTTCCGCACCAGTACCTCGTCGTAGTGGGAGGATTATCAGCCAGCCTGATAGATACATGTTCTTAGGAGAAGTTTTTGAAGCTGTCTCCATAGAATCTGAATCTGATCCTACCACTTACAAAGAGGCAATGGCTGATGTTGATTCAGCTCATTGGATTAAAGCTATGAAGGCTGAATTGGAATCTATGGATTCCAATCAGGTCTGGGATCTTGTAGAACTTCCAGCCAATATTAAACCCATTGGCTGCAAGTGGGTCTATAAGAGGAAAAGAGGATCTGATGGAAAGGTTGAGACCTTTAAGGCAAGGCTTGTGGCGAAAGGCTATACTCAGAGGGAGGGCATTGACTATGAGGAAACCTTCTCGCCGGTAGCCATGCTCAAGTCCATCAGAATACTCTTATCCATTGCTGCATGCCTAGATTATGAAATCTGGCAGATGGACGTCAAGACTGCATTCTTGAATGGCAATCTTGAGGAGGACATCTATATGCAACAACCAGAAGGGTTCATAGCTGGTCGGAAAGGTAACTTGGTATGCAAGTTGCAAAAGTCCATTTACGGGCTTAAGCAGGCATCCAGAAGTTGGAACATCCGATTTGACCAAGCGGTCAAGTCGTTTGGTTTCATACAGAATCTGGATGAGCCTTGTGTATACAAGAAATATGAACGGAAAGTAGTGGCTTTTCTTGTGCTTTACGTTGACGACATTCTACTCATTGGGAATGATGTAGCGGCGCTGTCAACGGTCAAGGTTTGGCTAGCTAGTACTTTCGATATAAAGGATCTAGGAGAGGCGAGCTATATTCTTGGGATAAAGCTCTTTCGGGATCGCAAGCGAAAGATAATGGGATTATCTCAAGCTGGTTATATCGAGAAAGTGCTAACTAGGTTTTCAATGGATAATTCGAAGAAAGGTTTGTTACCTTTTAGGCATGGTTTAGCGTTCTCCAAGGACCAGTGTCCAAAGACACAAGAGGAGAGGAATCGCATGGCAGGAATTCCCTATGCCTCGGCAGTGGGAAGTCTCATGTATGCGATGTTATGCACTAGACCAGATATCTGCTTTGCCGTTGGCATGGTCAGCAGGTATCAATCGAATCCTGGTCCAGAGCACTGGACAGCCGTTAAGCACATTCTTAAGTACTTGAGAAGAACTAAAGATTACATGCTTATGTACGGCGGTAGTGAGTTAATTCCAGTAGGATACACTGACTCGGACTTTATGTCAGATAAAGATTCGAGAAAGTCGACATCCGGACATCTCTTTACCTTGGGAGGTGGTGCTGTTAGTTGGAGGAGCATTAAGCAGAAATGCATTGCAGACTCAACTACAGAAGCTGAGTATGTGGCTGCTTGTGAAGCCGCAAAGGAAGCTGTTTGGCTCAAGAAGTTCCTTATGGAACTCGAGGTGGTACCAGCGTCGCTGTCACCTATTACGCTATACTGCGATAATAGTGGGGCAGTGGCTCAGTCCAAGGAGCCAAGGAACCACGGGAAGGGAAAGCACGTAGAGCGGAAATATCACCTAATCCGAGATATAGTTCAACGTGGAGATGTGACTGTCACCAAGATTGCCACCGCTGACAATCTTGCTGATCCGTTTACAAAGGCCTTACCACAGAAGGTCTTTGATCGTCAACTAGATAGTCTAGGTCTTAGATGTAGTTCTGAATGGTTGTGAGTGCAAGTGGGAGTTTGTTGGGTTTGTGCCCTCAAACCATTACTTTATGTATGAGACATTAGCATTATAATATATGGATATCAGCTTTACATTTCATTGTGTATGTTTCTTTCATGAGATGATTGTTTTGTCCTTAAGTATTATAGTAAGCAATTCGTGTGTGTATGAGATACACACAAGTGAGATACGAATTACTATTCTTTGATACTTAGAATATGTCACAGTGGATGATGAGACTTGATACCTCATCAGGTCTACACTGTAGCATACTTAACTACCATTGGATGGAGTGATTAATCTCAATCACTAGAGTGTAGCTCTTAGTTGATATGCTAGTGCTTATAGTGCATTGACGGACCTGAGCTTTCCTATTGACGCTTAAGGCTGTCAACAGTCAATAGGAACTCATAACTTGTATAAGGTACGTGTTCTCAATCTTGAGATGATTATGAACACAGACTATGGATATGGCTGCTTTGACTTACCAATCAGTGAGGTCTATAGAAGATCAACACCTGGGTATCTTGGGTATGTCATGTCCTTAGGGTTGTGAACATATATTGTCAAGATAGAATCTACCCTCTGATTCAGAGTAAGCATTCCCTTGAGAATGTCACCAAGTTGATTACTGAGTACTGCAGTCTTGTTGATAAGAGTTATCAACATGTTTGGTAATCATGAGTGGTGAATGGGACTCAAGGAATACAAGAAGTAATCATGATTCAGGATGACAGTAACAGTTATCCGACTACCTGAATATGATTACGAATGCTGACGGTAGAGGGACATTAGTACACCATACAAGTCTAGTTATCGCTTCGGATATGTTCTTTTGCGTTGGAGTTCAGTTATCATTTTATAGTGGAATAAACGTTAACTGACCAGTTAGTTAGTTTGCTGATCAAAGAGTTTGGTCATGGTAATTAACAAACTGGTCTGAGCCAACAATAAAGAGCCTAGGAGGTCCCACTCTTAGCTCCGCTAGGATGCTTGGAAAGACACTTGAGGAAGCTGTTAAGACAGGTTCGATCGATCGAAGTATGTTCGATCGATTGAAGTCAGTTGGTTCGATCGATCGAAGGTTCGATCGATCGAAGTCACTTCGATCGATCGAAGTCTAGGTCGGTTCTGGAATTCTATAAATAGGGCAGCTGCGTTCTGGAAAAAGTGATCGTCGTTTTTATACGCAGAAGCTGCAGAAACTATCATAGTCTTCCCAAAACCTTCCTATCCTCTCTATTAGGGTTCCCACCAACCCTAGTCTTTCCGGCAGGCATCCGCAGGAGTCATAAGGGTGAAGATCATCTAGTGGAGGCTGCTGGAAGTTAAAGTTTCAGAATTGGGTTCAAGACACCAAGGTATAATTCTTGCAACCCCTTGTACGCATCTATGGAATTGACGAGTAGTAGATCCTGGAATACCAAAAGTTTTATAACTTAACCTATTTCCGCTGCGCGTTTAAACTCTAACTTTAAACCACTTTTTCCTTCAATATACCCTTGACAACGTTTTAACTACAAAGGATCATATTTATGTCCTCACCACCCCGTGCACTGAAGAACCCACTACAAATGCTTCGACAACTGCTAGACGGGAGTTCGATAAATGGAAGAAATCGAATAGAATGGCCCGTTGCTACATTCTGGCCTCTATGGCTGGTGTGTTGCAACACCAATTCCAATCAAATAATTCTGCTAGTGTCATTATCAAGAGCCTCAAAGCAATATTTAGGGAACATGGCAGACCTGCTAGACAGGTTGCTATGCAAAAGATAATGAGTGCGAAGATGTCAGAAGAGACTCCAATCAAAGAACATGCTTTAAAAATGATTTATTATTTAAATGAACTGGAGACCCCGGGTGCCAACATCAATGCACCGACCCAAGTTGATATGATCCTTAATTCGCTGTCGCCGTCATTCACTCAATTTAAACTTAACTATAACATGAATCAAATGAATTTCTCAATGAGCGAATTGATGAGTTCTTTACTAGCAGCGGAAGGGGTGATCAAGCCAGGGGGTAATGATTTGAACATTGAGAAAAGCCCTTCTTCATCCTAATCTATGATGAAAGGTAAGTAAGGGAAGAAGAAGACTGACACTAGTGGTCCAAGTGTTGGATTGGTCCCCAAGATTGCAAAATCTAAGGAAAAAGGTAAGGGCAAAGAAAAGGTAGGTGGCCAAGGTAAAGGAAAGTGTTTCTAATGTGGTGAGAAGGGCCACTGGAAGAGGAATTGTCTGCAATTATTAGCTACAAGAGTTCAGGGTATGATCGAATCACATGTGATTGAAGTAAGTTTTGATACCCCCAGAAATATTCTGCTATAGTCAAACCTCCACGTCAGCAGCAAAGGACCTGGATTATCCAAAAAGGGAGCTGGTAGCCCACTGATCCCGAGGTCTTTCAAGTGCAACCGCTCGGTATGCTCGCTCAGCCCGGGCATGCGGCGCAGCAGCTCTCCACGAGGTACAGTTTGATAGCTAAGCCACGCAGTAGTTTCCTAAATCAGTCAGAAGACTAATGGAATGTGTAAATAGTTTCTTAAGCCAATTAGGAAACCTCCCATGATTTATGCTCATCAACTTGTAATTAGATCGGGTTTCCTTATCTAATCAGTTGCCTTTTACGACCGTCTCTTGCACCTATAAAAGGGCCACTCACCCCCATTAAAAGGGATTGCATTCTTAACCTAGAGAATAGCAGCACATACTTATTTTATACGCATACACCCGGCCAGGTAATACTGGGAGTGCCGCCCAACTGTTGGTTCACCAAGCCCGTCGGTGATCTGCTAGTGAAGCGCACTGACGCACCCGTAGACGTAGGTCATCTTATTAACGGGGCCGAACCACATACAATTGATTGTGTCACCATATCTCTCTCCTTAATCTCTCTTACCAATTTTCGGCATCATCAGTTTGGCACCGTCTGTGGGAAATGACAAGTTCCTCATCAACAAAATTCTTGACTGATCAAGATGCCACTGAAGACGAGTAAGAAAAACACTGCTCCAGTCGGTCAGGAGAACTTGCAACTCGAGCAACAGGCCACCTTCATGACCTCCGAGCAGGTGACAGCGGCGCTCGTGCAACTCCTGGAAGGCTAATGGCAAACCCAGTAGCAAATCGAAGCACTGTTGGCCTTGCAGGAGAAGCGCCCTCAATCAGAGAACCAGACCGGGAAGAGTGCCCCCGACCAGGAGCCCGGAAGAGTCCGGAACCATACCCACTCCGTGCCGGTATCCCCGTCAGATTGGGAACACGCCCGGGATTGTGACCGTAGTAGAGCGCCTAGGCGCACCAGGCGGTGAGTTCGTACCAATCCTCATCGGGTGGAAGATGCCAGAGACATCATCAATAGGCGCAGTGCCACCAGGGGGGAGGGATCATGGCCAAAGCCCCAGGAATCAGCCAAAGACCCTCCAGCCCAGAGCCGGGGAGATCTTAGGCATACGATTACCCAGAGCTAGAGCCGAGTTCTATCCCTGAGGTCAACACACTTTGAAGTGGAAGCCTCGTCGTCTGATTCGACTTACTGCTCGGACATTGATAGGAAGACTGAGCGGGAAGATATGAATGCTCAAATCCAAGGCTTGCAGAAATAGATCAAAAAATTGAGCCACAAGCAGCATCCTGACCATACCAACACGGAGACCGAGTAGCCCTATACCGCTCGGATCACCGGATTCCCCATCCCGCGGAAGTTCAAGCCACCGCATCTCAGTTCTTTTGACGGGATAGGGAGCCCGGTGGATCACATTTGCACCTACAGGGCCCAGATGGCGTTTGTCACCACTATTGATGGATTACTAAGCCTGGCCTTCCCCAGCACTCTCAAGGGGCCAGCCGTGCAGTGGTTCCACGCCCTCAAGCCCCGAACGGTTGATGACTTCAAGACGTTGAGCAAACTATTCATTAACCAGTTCGTAAGTATGCTCGACCGATCGCAACCGGACACTCAGCAATTAACTGTCAAGCAACGCAAGGGCGAAACCCTAAGGGAGTATGTGGATCGCTTTAATCAACAGAGGCTCCTGATCCACAATTTGAACGAAACAGCAGCCATCATAGCCTTCTGCTCGGGAGTTCAACACATCAAGGTTGCTACGTCATTCCATCGAGACCGACCGACAATCCTGGTGGAGCTCTCGGAGAGGGTCAGAAAGTATATAGACATGGAAGTGTTTCTGAAGTCCAAACACACTGATTTAGTGGGAGATGAGTCCCTGAAAGCCAAGCAAAGGCGTGAGGGCTCTGAGAAGGGCCCGGTAAAAAAGCAAAGGCAGGACCAGCAGAGAGGAGGTTGGGACTAGCCCCAGATCGCTTTCACGCCTCTGTCTTGACCAATCCATGAGGTCATGGCCCCTGCCGAGGTGCAAAGGTTACTTCAACAACCGGCAAAACTAAAAGCCCCGCCCGGGAAGAGGAATCGGGATAAGTTTTGCCGCTTTCATAGAGACCATGGCCATGACACAGAGGATTGCTTCAAGTTGAAGATAGCCATAGAAAAATTGATCGAGCAGGGTCATCTTGCAGAATACGTCACGACAGATGGACGGCCTATGCAAGGAGCCTGAGCCCGAGCCCTCGGGCAAACACAGCCTCTTGGTCAAATCAACGTGATCTTCGGAGGAACGTCGGGCGGCTGGGACTCACAGTCAGCAAGGAAAAGGCATACTCGGGCATCCCGGGCGGATGTCTGGCAGGTCCAATCCACCGCTCCCTGCCAACTAACATACTGACATTCACCTCTGACGATTTGCAAGGCGTCTAGTGCCCCCATGATGACCCATTGGTTGTGACGCTCTCCATAGCCAATTACGTGGTCAAGAGGGTGTTGGTGGACACAAACAGTTCGACCGATATCATGTTTGTGTCAGCATTCGATTAGCTCGGGATGTCCAGGGGTCGGCTCTACCCGGTTACTACTCCCCTGGTGGGTTTTAACGGATCAAGCACCCAGCCGCTCGGTACCATAGAGCTCCCCGTGCTTATGGGAATTACCTCAGCAAATCTCCCTGTTATCAAACTTTGTAATTGTGGAGGCTCCATTTGCCTACAATGTCATTCTCGGGAGGCCTATACTCAACAAAGCCAGGGCCGCCGTCTTTACTCATAGCCTGATAGTTAAGTTCTCGACCCCTCATGGACCCGGGAGCCTGTGTGGAGATCAGGCGACCACCCGGAGTTGCTATGTCAATTACTTTCACCGGGAAGTAATCACAGAGACATTGAACGTCTAGGAGATGGGCCCGAGGGACCAGAATGATAGAGTGGGCCCGATTGAAGAATTGGAACAAGTGGCGTTGAACCCACAACTCCCAAACTGAACGGTCAGCATCGGTACCCTGCTGGAGCCCCGCCTTAGGGAGAAGCTGATTCAATTCCTACAACAAAGTCAGGATGTGTTCGCCTCATGCCATGAAGATATGCCCAGGATTGATCCCCGGGTAATGTCTCATCGGCTCAACGTCGACCCAGACCCCTGGCCTGTGAAGTAGAAGAGACGGGGCATGGCTCCCCGAGAGACAAAAAGCAATGTTTGAGGAGGTCGAGAAGCTCTTCAAAGCCCAATCCATACGAGAGGTCCACTATCCCGACTGGCTAGCCAATGTAGTACTTGTCAAGAAAAGCAACGGGAAGTGGAGGATGTGCGTGGACTTCACTGACCTGAACAAAGCTTGCCCTAAGGACTGCTATTCGTTGCCCAGGATAAACCTCCTTGTGGATTCCACGGCCAGCCATTCACTCCTCTCGTTTATGGATGCCTACTCTGGGTACAATCAAATCAGTATATACCCCGGGGACGAAGAAAAGACCTCGTTCATCACGGATCAGGGGACCTACTGCTACAAAGTCATGCCCTTCGGTCTCAAAAATGTTTGGGAAACTTATTAACGCCTGGTCAATCACATGTTCAAAGACTTAATCGGGAAATCAATGGAGGTATACGTCGACGATCTACTGGTCAAAAGCCGGGACGAGTCTGACCATCTGGAATATTTGGCCGGGGCCTTCAGCATTTTGAGGAAGTTCGAGATGAGGTTGAACCCGGCCAAGTGCACATTTGGCATCTCATCTGGAAAGTTCTTAGGGCACCTGGTCAGCAGGCGGGGAATCGAAGCAAACCTTGAGAAAATCCAGGCCGTCATCAACATGCGGTTGGCCTGGTCGACCAAGAAGTTCAGAGTCTGGCCGGACGGGTTACCGTGCTGAACAGATTTGTCTCCAGAGCTACCGATCGGTGCCTGCCATTCTTCAAGATCCTCCGTAAGGCATTTCAGTGGTCTGAGGAGTGTGAGGAGGCGTTCCAGGAACTCAAAAAGCACTTGGCATCTCCCCCTCTACTCTCAACACCCGTATCGGGGGAAGAATTGTTCCTATACTTGGCAGTATCATCCTCGGCGGTCAGCTCGACACTCATTAGGGAAGAGCACGGGATACAGTTCCCAGTGTACTATACTAGACGGGCGCTCCAAGGTGCGGAAAGCAGATACTCCCGCATCGAAAAACTTACATTCGCTCTCATCACTTCTGCCTGGAGACTCCGTCCGTACTTTTAGGCCCATGTTATTGTGGTCCTTACTGACCAACCTCTCTCCAAGATCTTAAGTAGGACTGATACATCTGGGAGGCTCGTCAAGTGGGCCGTGGAGTTAGAGGAATTTGAAGTGGCCTACCGCCCCCAGACTGCAATCAAAGGGCAAGCAGTAGCAGACTTTCTAGTTGAGTTCACATATCCGAAAGACCTGGTTGAAGAGCTCGACCCACCAGTCCTACCGCCCGAGTTACAGGCTGACATCCCCACGTAGGTGCTGTATGTGGATGGTTCCTCAAATCAGCAAGGCAGTGGGGCAGGAATCATCTTGACTACTCCCGACGGAATCCAGCTCGAGTATGCTCTAAGGTTTAGGTTCCATGCCACCAACAACGAAGCTGAGTATGAGGCCCTATTGGTTGGATTGCAGTTGGCCACTTCTATGGGCGCACAACAGGTCCAATGTTACAGCGACTCTCAGCTCGTGGTCAACCAAGAGTATGAAGCTTGGGGAGACAACATGGTAGCCTATCTAGCCCTTATCTGAGCGGTTTTGAAGAAGCTTCAGGGTTTTTGCATCACGCAGATACCCAGAGAGGAAAATACCAGGGCTGACCAGTTAGCCCGCCTCGCTTCATCTTCTAAGTCAGACTTGCTCGAGATAAGGGTAGAATACCTATCCGGGCCAAGTGTGCGCAACTCAGAATGCATGGAGGTGGAACCAGACGCCTTAGGACCTAGCTGGATGGACCCGATACTGGCCTTCCTGACAATGGGCGTGTTACCAGACAAGAAAGAGGAGGCCCGCCGGGTCAGATACCAGGCGGCCCAATATCATCTTATAGACGACATCCTCTACAAAAGGGGATTCTCTATACCGTATCTCCGCTGCGTCCATCCCGCACAGGTCTAATCAGTGTTGTATGAAATCCACGAAGGAGTTTGCGGGAATCACCTCGGAGGCCGAGCGCTCTCTAGAAGGGCCTTACTGGAAGGATGTTACTGGCCGACAATGGCCCAGGATTCTCAGGAGTATGTCAAAAGATGTGACAAATGTCAGAGATACTCTCCCATGATTAACTGACCGGGAGAGCTTCAGACACCAATCCAAAGCCCCTGGCCCTTTGCCCAGTAGGGTATCGACATTGTCAAACCCCTACCGACGGGAAAAGGACAGGTCAAGTTCGCAGTCATCGCCGTTGACTACTTTACGAAGTGGGCGGAGGCCGAGCCCTTGGCAATAATAACTGGGCAAAAAATGGAAAGCTTCATGGAAAAGAATATCCTCAGTAGGTTTGGCATTCCCTGGGTTCTGGTCAGCGACAATGGCAGGCAATTCGACACCCCATTGTTCAGGCAGTTCTGCTCGGGCTATGGGATACTTAATCACTACTCCTTCCCCGAGCACCCTCAAGCCAATGGCCAAGCTAATGTGATAAACTGGACAATCTTGCTATCGATCAAAACAAGACTTGAAAGCGCCAAAGGATTGTGGGCTGAAGAACTGCCAACCCTCCTGTAAGCCTACCGAACTACGCCCCGAGCGGCAACAAGTGAGACACCGTTCTCCTTAATGTACGGGTTCGAGGCGGTGGTCCCTATAGAGCTCGGGTTGCCTACTTACCGGGTGGTGAATTACAGCGTGTCAGACAACGAAGATGCACTCAGAACAGAACTGGTCTTGGTAGAGGAAAAAAGAGACCGAGCCTATTAAAAGGTGGCAACCTATAAGCAGCAAGTCTCATGATATTACAACAGCAAGGAAAAGCATCGCAGTTTTCAAGTAGGAGACCTCGTCCTTAAGGCAGTGAACCAGTCTACCCGAATCCCGAGCCATGGGAAGTTGGGGCCAAACTGGGAAGGTCCATATACAGTTACCCAAGTTAACTGACCGTGAACTTACTGGCTTCGAAGCCTGGATGGACGTGATCTGTCTCACCCTTGGAATGTGCAACACCTCTGCAAGTACTATCAATAACCCTGAGATATGGGCAGTTTAGTACTGGTTAGGAAACTGTTGTAGCTCCATTTGAGCATTCATTATAAATTTTTGAATAAAATAAAAGACTTTACTTTGCAAAATTACTCCTGTCAGTGTCCCGTCCAATATTGAAAGACCTCGGGCCTAACCCTAAGGCGCCTCCAAAACTTTGGGATTGCACCCGAGGCCTAAAAGACCTTGGGCCTAACCCCGAGGCATGACAGACCTTGGCTCAAAACCAAGGCACAATGACCTCGGACTGACACATGAGGCACAAGACCTTGGCTCAACACCAAGGCACAAAGACCTCGGGCCTAACCCCGAGGCAACGACTTTGCTTAGGCCCAACCAGCGACGGGGGCAAACCCCCTAGGTGGCTGATGATGGCAAGCCTCAAATGACCCTGCAACCACCCATGTTCCAGGTCAATTTCCGATGGCCACTCACTCCCGCACACCCACCTTAGCAAAATGCTTGGGGGGGCAGGGACTGGGCTAGAACAGGAAATCACACCGGTCATTAAAAGGACTTGGAATCTTAACATTCCTAAGTACTTATTGTGATCAGAGATAAAACATCCTGGACGGTAAAACAGGATTTTCCTATAATACACCGGGCCACCCCGGACGATAAACAGGACAAGTTCCTATGATACACTGGGCAGTCACCTTTAAAACAGGTCGGTAAGACCAGCTGTTCTACCAGTTACGGTCCTAAACCATTTGTTAAGGCAGGGATTTAGGTCATTTAAAACTGGGCAGATACTGAGAATCACAAACAGGCAGATATGTAAATAGTTAATGGAAATAAAGGTGGCCTCACGGACCTTTTCTTTAATTAACAAACAAAGTTATTTACATCGTCTGAGGGGCAATTATAGTAGCCTCTCCCCCCCCCCCTAAAAAAAAAAACAAAAACAAAAACTACAATACAAAAGAAAACAGGTCAGGGACCTTAGTCGTCCACCTCGACCACGTCTTCGGTCTCCCCAGCCTCTCTCAACAGGTCAGCTACTCCTCTCTGGACAGAGCCCCCGCTCGGGGCAGCCTTCTCAGCAAGTCCGGCATCAGCAGTTGGGCCCTCGCCCGCAACAGGACCTACATCCCAGAAGTCTGAATCAATCCCCTCGTAAGACGAGATGTCCCACTCGGGGTGGTCCCGGGATAGCCTGCGCTTAAGATCTTCATAGCCTTGGAAGAAGCCATCATCGAAAGATTCCTCCCGGGCCCCAGTTGCGGCCACCTCTGCCAGCTCCTTCTCCCGTGCCTCCGCCGCCATTGCGTTGGCCCTAGTAGCCTCTAGGTCGGCCTGGGTGGTAGCTAGCTCGACTTAAGCAGCGCCAAGGCTCAAGGGCAAACCTTTTACCTTGTCCTTCTCTATAGCTAGAGCGGTCCCCCTAGTCTCTGAGATTTCCCGCTCCTCAGACAAAGCGGCTTCAGCAGCAGCGGCCCTCCTAGCCAAGGAAGGTAGGAAGGACTCAGCCCCGATGGCCATGCATCCGACCTGCGAGAAGTAAAAACCGATCGGTCAGCAAACATGCACAGTTGGTAAAATAATTATAAAAAAAAAAAGAAAAGGAAACTGAGGCAGGAGAACTCAACATGTGAGAGAAGTTGTACAACCAGCTTTGGAAGACCTCAGGAGACATATTTTCACATGCCTCCACTTGGCTGGGGAGCAGACCGGGTTTCACCCGCTCCCTGATCTCAGCGGAGGTAGCCATCGGTGCCACGGTCGGCACCCCCTCCCGGGGGCAGTCTCTTTAACTACTACCACGTGGGGCGTTGAGGTCCCCACTGGCTCCGGATAGTTTGCTACCCCATATCGGATCCGCCTCAGCGGACGCTCTCCACCCGGGGCCTCGGCAGCGGGCCTTTTCCCTTGTGCCACCGCCATCCGGGCAGTAGCAGCAGCAGTGACAGTGGCCTGCCTCTCCCTCAATTGCTCTATATTTCTCTTCGGAGCCATCTCTGCAAAAGAAAAAAAGTTGAACAGTTAACAACCAATGTAGAAGATGGGGAAGGAGTACCACGGGAGATGGCAGAGTTTGACCATTTGCCAGGAAGAATTGGGGGGAATACCGGAGCTTCGGTGGGCTGAGCAGGGTCGTTAGTACCTCGAAAGTCGCCGGTCCGAGTCAACACGTTCCAGATGTTTATCGGCTAGTCTGCCAAACTCCTAATCCTGGCTTGGCACTCATCGGAAATGCTCGGCAGATTGGTTAATCCCGCTGCAAAGAAAAGTGCAAAGTGGTTAGTCTCAGAAACTGGAGTAAAACAAAGAAGAAAGCAAAAAAGTGAAATCGAACGGGCTTACCCCTCAACTCTCCCGCCCAGAAGTCCTCATCTGTATCCCGGGGGCCTATTTGCAGAGCCCGAGGGTGGACACTTAGAAGAACCTGTTCTTCCACCCTTTGTTGTTGCTCGGGCAGTTGACTAAGATCTTCCTCCCCTGATGAGCCCCAAGAGAAAAGAACCCGGTCTCTCTATGTACGGGGAACGGTCGGTGTGTCTAGAGGAACTCCTGGACGGAGAGTTTGTACCCAAAAACTTGGGGCCATAAGGAGATGGACCCCATGAGGAATCTCCAACCGTTCAGGGCCAAATTGCCCGAGGCAATCCCCATGTATATCAGGACGTCCCGAGCAACCGGATGGTGGGGGATGCGAAACCCAGCCATAAGGATGTCCTTATATAGGGTGGTGAATCCGGGCTAGTAGATTTGGGCCCCCCAACATTCACGACCAAGGAGAAGTGGTCGGGAAGGCCGTACCTATCCCTAATGCGCCCGAGATCTTCAGTACGCAAGGTAGACGGGATGAATTCGTTGGAGAAGGCCACCTCGGGATTGGGTTCCCCTAGTGTTTCGTCGCCTGAACCCCGAGAAATGGAAACAACAGGGGCTTCCTGGTCCGACTCATCATCGGAGAGATGGATCGGGATTCTGCCTTTGCTTTGGTGATCAGAGGGGGACACGGACGGCAGACTCAGACTTGTGTCCAGCTCCTCTGACTTGGACCGCTCATCCTCCGACCGGGAGGACGAGTTAAAACTAGAGTGACACATTCTTGGGGTTTCGGTAACTGGGCCAGGAAGAAGATGACGACCAAGGTATGGGTCAAGAGACTACCCTGGAAAGTCCCGCTTGGTTCAACTGCCCTAAGGTGCCTCCTGACTTGAAGAAAGAATAGAACCTAAGGAAGAAAAAAATCCCACTCCCGTTCTAACCTAAGTGGGTTCGCTCTCTCCAGCCTCGCTCAGAAAAGAAGAGAAGGAAAAGAGTGAAGAATTGAAGCTGGAAAGGAAAGACTTACAAAGTTTAGCTCAGAAAAGGGCTCGGGAATCTTGCTCGGGATCTTGCTCGCTCTCAAACCACTCGGGAATATATGTCTTTGCAGCAACGAGTTAAAGAAATAAACAAGTGTTCCTTTGTATAGGAACCACAGATAGTTCAGATCAAAATAGATCCAATAGCTCATACGCTTTCCCGCCCAAAGTGGCTGACAGTTATCACCTCGGGCACGCAAAGCGTTGCCTCAAAAGACGCACGCATTAAATGCACAACGAGATGGTTTGGTTATCACGTAAATGGTCTGGTTACATCCACGCTGGCCTCGTTTGATCCTGACTAGGCCAGTCACAAGCTGACACATGGCACAGGTAGGACTCAGGCCCACAGGGCCACAGCTCAGTCCTTACCTCGGCTGACCACCACGATCGATCCCACCCCGGGTAGGGTCCCGAACTCTTACCGGACGGTTCCTCGGAAGCAGTCTTAATTTTCAAACTTCATCTGATGGGACATCATATCAACTTCAAAAATGGGAGGCAGCTGATACGCCCAGAAATATTCTACTACACTCACACCTCCACGTCAGCAGCAAAGGACCCGGATTATCTGAAAAGGGAGCTAGTGGCCCACTGATAAATCCGAGGTATTTCAAGTGCAACCGCTCGGTATGCTCGCTCAGCCCGGGCATGTGGCGCAGCAGCTCTCCACGAGGTACAGTTTGACAGCCAAGCCATGCAGCAGTTTCCTAAATCAATCAGAAGACTAATGGAATGTGTAAATAGTTTCCTAAGCCATTTACGAAACCTCCCATGATTTATGCTCATCAACTTGTAATTAGATCGGGTTTCCTTATCTAATCAATTGCCTTTTACGGGTGGTCTCTTGCACCTATAAAAGGGGCCACTCACCCCCATTAAAGGGGATTGCTTTATTAACCTAGAGAATAGTAGCACATACTTATTTCATACGCATACACCCAGTCGGTATTACTGGGAGTGCCGCCCAACTGTTGGCTCACCAGGCCCGCCGGTGATCTGCTAGTGAAGCGCACTGACGCACCCATGGATGTTGGTCACCTTATGAACAGGGCCGAACCACATATAATTGATTGTCACCATATCTCTCTCCTTAATCTCTCTTACCAATTTTTGGCATCATTAAGTTTTATATGATTAAAGAAAGTTTTATAACAGATACTTCAAACACTTGGTACATTACTTCTGTTGCGACTAACAATATCTGTAATTCGTTGCAGGAGTTTAGATCAACCAGGAAATGTAGTGACGGGGAGATCATGCTGACTCTGGGATCTAGCACAATCGTTTTTGCAGTTGGTATAGGAGTGGTAGTTTTAGAATTTGAGGACAATAAGACTTTAGTTTTATTAGATATACTTTATGTCCTTTTAATGAGACGTAATTTAATTTCAGCTTCTGATTTATCGAATAAAAGTTGTTCTTTTTATTTTGGAACTGAGTTGGTCACTAAAACAAATGGTTCATTTATGTTCTGGTGTTAAAACTAATGGCTTGTATGTGATCACTCCGAATATTTCTTATGATTCTAATACAGAACTTAATAACTCGGTGGTAACTCTACCATCTAAAAGAAAAGAACCTTCCACTAATTGAATAAGACTTTGGCACATTAGGCTTGGCCATATCAATCTAAATAGGATTGGCAAACTAGTCAAAGAAGGGATCTTAGGCAATTTGGTTCTCGAACCAATGAAAGTCTGCGAGTCTTGTTTAGAGGGTAAGATGACCAAAAGGCCCTTTCCTGCAAAGGGAAATAGGTCCAATGCATTGTTAGAATCAGTTCATACTGATGTGTGTGGACCAATAAATATTAGAGCATGGGGTGGTTATGAGTATTTCATCACATTTACAGATGACCACTCTAGGTATGGATATGTGTACCTAATGCAGCATAAGTCTGAAGCCTTTGAAAAATTCAAAGAGTTTAGGGCTGAAGTAGGAAGCAATTATGCACACATATCAAGACCATTCGATCTGATCCAGGCGGCAAGTACCTCTCTAATGAGTTTATTGATCACCTCGTACAAAATGAGATTTTGTCATAGTTGACTGCACCCGATATGCCTCAACAGAATGGTGTAGTGGAGAGAAGGAACTAGACTCTTTTAGACATAACTAGGTCGATGATGAGTTATTCTGAGTTGCCATTATTTCTTTGGGGTTATGCTTTGGAAACTGTTGCGTACATACTAAATCTTGTTCTAAGAAAAACCATTCCTAAGACACCACGGGAGATGTGGATTAGACACAAGCCCTCTTTGCAACATCTTCAGATATGGGTGTCCAGTACATGTGCTGAAAAGTAAGATGAGCAAATTGGAAAGTAGATCAGATGTAAATTACCTTATAGGGTATCCAAAGAGTACTTGTGGATTGTATTTTTATGATCTAAGAGAGCAGAAAGTGTTTGTTAGTACAAATGCTATTTTCTCGGAGGATGATTATATCATGAACCATAAACCTAAGGGAAGGATAGATTTGAGAGAGATAGAAGGAGAGCCCTTAGTCCTACCCGTAGTTGATAATGATGTGAGACAATAAAATACCACTTCTTCACCCATTTTTGCACCAGTAGCTCATCATAGTGGGAGGATGGTCAGCCAGCCTGATAGATATATGTTCTTAGGAGAAGTTTTTGAAGCAGTCTCTATAGAATTTGAATCTGATCCTACCACGTACGAAGAGGCAATGGCTGATGTTGATTCAGCTCTTTGGGTTAAAGTTATGAAGGCTAAATTGGAATCTATGGATTCTAATCACGTCTGGGATCTTATAGAACTTCCTGCCAATATCAAACCCATTGATTGTAAGTGGGTGTACAAGAGGAAAATAGGATCTAATGGAAAGTTTGGCACCTTTAAGGCAAGGCTTGTAGGGAAAGGTTATACTTAGAGGGAGGGCATTGACTATGAGGAAACCTTCTCGTCATTAGCCATGCTCAAGTCGATTAGAATGCTCTTATCCATTGCAGCATGCCTAGATTATGAGATCTGGTAGATGGACGTTAAAACTGCATTCTTGAATGGCAATCTTGAGGAGGATATCTATATGAAGGAAAATAAGGTTTTAAATTATTTAAAACGTGCAGCGGAGAACCAATTTCAAAATTTTAAATTGGTAGCCTGGATCAACTACTCGTTGACTCTATAGATGCGTACAAGAGGGGACATGAATTATACCTTAGTGTCTTGAACCCAATTCTAAAATCTTTAACTTCTAGCAGCTTCCACTAGATGGTGTTCACTCTTATGACTCCTATGGATGCTCCCAGAGAGACTAGGGTTGGTGGGAACCCTAATAGAGAGGATAGAGAAGGTCTGGGATAACCTAAAATAGTTTCTACAATTTCTAGTATAATAAAACAACGACTTCCTTTTTCTGGTTGTAGCTGCCCTATTTATAGATTCCCAGAACCAACTTTACGTTCAAGCGATCGAAGTGGCTTTGATCGATCGAAGCTTCGATCAATTGAACCACCTTTGATCGATCGAACCGGTCTAGACTTCAATCAATCGAGACTCCTTCGAATCGATCGAATTTATCATGATATGATCCTCTTGTGCCTTTCCAAGCATCCTAGTGGAGCTAAGAGTGGGACCTCCTAGGTTCTTTATTGTTGGCACAGATGAGATCTTAATTACCATGACAATACTCTTTGGTCAGCAAACTAACCAGCTGATCAGTTAATGTTAATTCCACTATAAAACGATAACTGAACTCCAACGCAAAAGAACATATTAGAAGCGATGTCTAGACTTGTATGATGCACTAATGTTACTCTACCATCAGCATTCATAATCATATTCTGGTAGTCCGATAAACGGTAACTGTCAACCTGAATCATGATTATTTCTTATGTTCCTTGAGTCCCATTCACCTCTCATGATTACCAAACATCCTGATAACTACTTATCAACAAGACTGTAGTTCTTAGTAATCAACTTGGTGACATTCTCAAGGGAATGCTTACTCTTTAATAGAGGGTAGATTCTATCTTGACAATATATGTTCATAACACTGTGAACATGACATACCCAAGATACCTACGTGTTGATCTTTTATACACCTCACTGATTGGTAAGTCAAAGCATCCATATCGATAGTACGTGTTCATAACCGTCTGAAGATTGAGAACACGTACCTTAAACAAGTTGTGACTTCGTATCGACTATTGATAGTCTTAAGTGTCAATAGGAAAACTTAAGTCTGTCAATGCACTATAAGCACTAGCATATCAACTAAGAGTAACACTCCAGTGATTGAGATTAATCACTCCATTCATTGGTAGTAAATCATGATACTGTGTACACCTGATGAGATATCCAGTCTTATCATCTACTGTGACAAATTCTAAGTGTCAAAGAATAGTAATTTGTATCTCACTATGTATCTCATATACACCCGAATTACTTACTATGATAGTTATGGATTAACAATCATCTAATGAAAGAACATACATGTAAAGCTGATATCTATATATTAAAATGTCAATGTCTTATACATAGAGTAATGGTTTGAGAACACAAACCCAACAAACACCCACTTGCACTCATAGCCATTCATGACTATATCTAAGACCTAAACTATCTAGATGACGATCAGACCTTCTGTGGCAAGGCCTTTGTAAAGGATCCACAAAATTGTCAGCGGTGGCAATCTAGCTTGGTGACAGTCACATCTCCACGTTGAACAATAACTCGTACTAGATGATATTTCCACTCTACGTGCTTTTCCTTTCTGTGGTTCCTTGGCTCCTTGGACTGAGCCACTGCCCCACTATTATCACTATATAGCTTATTAGGTGACAAGGATGCTGGTACCACCTCGAGCTCCATAAGAAACTTCTTAAGCCAAACAGCTTCCTTTGCAGCTTCATATACAGCCATATACTCAGCTTTTGTAGTTGAGTCTGCAATGCATTTCCACTTAATCCTCCTCCGAGTCAGTGCATCCTACTGGAATTAACACACTATTGCCATACATAAGCATGTGATCTTTAGTTCTTCTCAAGTACTTAAGAATGTGCTTAACAGCTGTCCAGTGCTCTGGACCTGGATTCGACTAATTCTTGCTAACCATACCAACGACAAAGCAGATATCTGGTCTAGTGCATAACATCGCATACATGAGACTTCCCACTGCCGAAGCGTAGGGAACTCCTGCCATGCGATTCCTCTCCTCCTGTGTCTTTGGACACTAGTCCTTGGAGAATGCTAAACAATCCTAAAAGGTAACAAACCTTTCTTTGAATTATTCATTGAAAACCTAGTTAGCACCTTATCGATATAACCAGCTTGAGATAATCCCATTATCTTTCGGTTGTGATCTCGAAAGAGCTTTATCCCAAGAATATAGCTCGCCTCTCCTATATCCTTCATATCGAAAGTACTAGCTAGCCAAACCTTAATCGTTGATAATCCGCTACATCATTCCCAATGAGTAGAATGTTGTCAACGTAAAGAATAAGAAAGGCCACCACTTTTCCTTCACATTTCTTGAATACACAAGGTTCATCCAAATTCTGTATGAAGCCAAATGATTTAACCACTTGGTCAAAAAGAATGTTCCAACTCTTGGATGCCTGTTTAAGCCCTTAAATGGACTTTTGTAACTTGCATACTAAGTTACCTTTCTCACCAAACCCTTCTGGTTTTTACATATAGATGTCCTCCTCAAGATTTCCATTTAAGAATGCAGTCTTGACGTCCATCTACCAGATCTCATAATATAGGCATGTAGCAATGGATAAGAGTATTTTCATGGACTTGAGCATGGCTACCGGCGAGATTCCTCATAGTCAATGCCCTCCCTCTGAGTATAACCTTTCGCTACAAGCCTTGCCTTAAAGGTCTTAACCTTTCCATCAGATCCTCTTTTCCTCTTGTAGACCCACTTATAACCAATGGGTTTAATATTGGCTCGAAGTTCTACAACATCCCAGACCTGATTGGAATCCATAGATTCCAATTCAGCCTTCACAGCTTTAACCCAATGGGCTGAGTCTATATTAGCCATTGCCTCTTTGTACGTGGCAGTATCAGATTCAGATTCTATGGAGACAGCTTCAAAATTTTTCCTAAGAACATGTATCTATCAGGCTGGCTGATAATCCTCCCACTACGATGAGGTACCGGTGCGGAAATGGGTGAAGAGGTGGTATTTTCTTGTCTTATATAGTTATCAACTGCGGGTAAAATAGAGGGATCTCCTTCTATCTCTCTAAGATCTATCCTTCCCATAGTTTATGGTTCATGATATAATAATCCTCGAAGAAAACAACATTTTTACTAACAAACACTTTCTGATCTCTTGGATCATAAAAATACCATCCATAAGTACTCTTTGGATATTCTACAAAATAACATACTTCAGATCTAGAATCCAACTTGCTCATCTTTCCTTTAGAACATGTGTCGGACACCTCCATATCCGGAGATGTTGCAAAGAAGGCTTGCGTCCAATCCACATCTCTCGTGGTGTCCTGGAAATAGATTTGCTTGGTACTAGATTTAGTATATATATATATAGTTGTTTCCAAAGCATAACCCCAAAGGAATAATGGCAACTCGGAATAACACATCATTGACCTAGTCATGTCTAAAAGAGTCCGATTCTTTTTCTCTGCTACACCGTTCTATTGAGGCGTACCAGGTTCAGTCAACTATCACAGAATCCCATTCTGTATGAAGTGATCAATAAACTCATTAGAGAGGTACTCGCCACCTCGATCAGATTGAATGGCCTTGATGTGTGTTCCTAATTGATTCTCCACTTCAGCCCTAAAATCTTTAAACTTTTCAAAGGCTTCAGACTTGTGCTACATTAGGTACAAATATCTATACCTAGATTGGTTATCAGTAAATGTGATAAAATACTCATAACCACCACTTGTTCTAATAATTATTGGTCCAGACACATCAGTATGAACTAATTTAAACAATGCATTGGTCGTATTGCCTTTGCGGGAAAGGGCCTTTTGGTCATCTTACCCTCTAGATAAGACTCGCAGACTTCCATTGGTTCGAGAACCAAATCGCCTAATACCCCTTCTTTGACTAGTCTGCCAATCCTATTTAGATTGATATGGCTAAGCCTTATATGCTAAAGCATTATTGGATTAGTGGAAGGTTCCTTTCTTTTAGATGGTATAGTTACCACTAAGTTATTAAGTTCCATGCAAGAGTCTTCGGAAATATTTGGAGTGATCACATACAAGCCATTTGATTTAACACTAGAACAAATAAAAGAACCATTTCTTTTAATCACAACTTCAATTCTAAAATAAAAAGAATAACCATTATTCGATATATTAGAAACTGAAATTAAATTACGTCTCATTAAAGGGATGTAAAGTACATCTGATAAAATCAAAACATTATTGTCTGAAAATTCTAAAGCTACTACTCCTACTGCAACCGCAGAAACGGTTGCACTATTTCCCAGAGTTAGCACGATTTCCTGATCACTGCTTTTCCTGGTTGATTTGAATCCCTACAACGAATTATAGATATGGTTAGTCGCACCAGAATCAATGCACCAAGTGTTTGGAGTATTCGTTATAAAACTTACTTGAATCACATATGATTCAGTTATACCTTGAACTCTTGTAGCAAAGAATTGTGGACAATTTCTCTTTCAATGGCCCTTCTCATCGCATTGTAAACACTTTCCTTTATCTTGACCACCCACTTTCCCCTTACCCTGCCCTTTTCCTTAGATTTTTCAATCTTAGGGATTGGTACAACACTTGAACCACCAGTGCCAGCATTCTTCTTCCCTTTCTTGCCTTTCGGTGTAGATCGGGAAGAGGTAGAGCTTTTCCCTACGTTCAAAACGTTGCCCCCAGGTTTTGATCACCCCTTCCGCTGCTAGTAAAGAACTCATTAATTCACTCATTGAAAAATTTATTTGATTCATGTTATAGTTAAGTTTAAATTAAGTTAATGAAGGTGACAATGAATTAAGGATCATATCAACTTGGGTCTGTGCGTCGATGTTGGCTCCTATGGTCTCTAGTTCGTTCAAATAACCAATCATTTTTAAAACATGTTCTTTGACTGGAGTCCCTTTCGACATCTTCGCATTCATTATCTTTTGCATAGCAACCTGTCTGGCAGGCTTGCCATGCTCCCTAAACAATTCTTTTAGGGATTTGATAATGGCACTGGCAGAATCATTCAATTGGAATTGGTGTTGCAACACACTAGCCATAGAGGCCAGAATTTAATAACGGGCCATTCCATTCACTACAAGGAAAAATACTTTTTATGTCACTTTTAAAATTGCATTTATGTCACTTTTATATCGAGTGACATAATTATTTATCACCCGAGCCTTTTATGTCACTTTAAAAAAAAAAGACAAATAATAAAGTATTTATGTCACTTTTACAAAAAGTGACATAATTAATAGAGTTTTTATGTCACTTTTTTAATAAAATGACATAAATATTAAAATTTATATGTCACTTTTTAAAAAGTGACATAAATGAAAATGCGGTGGCAGTTTTGTAAATAAAACATTTTAGGTTTATTCTAGTTTTGTAAAAAGTGACGTAAAAGAATTTAGGCGAGCTAAAACCAATACAGATCTAAAATATTTTGATTCGCTCCTAAATCCTCTCCTCATTCGATCCCAAATCCTCTCCAATCTCTCTCCGTATCACCTCTCCCTCCACCACGCCGCCGTCGCCTGCTCCAGCCACAATCCCCGCCGCCTCCTCCTTCTCTCAGTCGTCGTCCCTCACACGCCGTCGCCATCGTAACTCCAGATTTTTCTCTCTCTTTCTCTCTCTCTCTCTCTCTCTCTCTCTCTCTCTTTCTCTCTCTCTCTCTCTCCCTCTTCTCTGTTATTCGATACATACACATACATATTATACATGTATACAATCAGGATATCTTTTTAAGCAAATATTACATATGTATACATTCTCTCTCCGTGTGATTATTATTTTTTTTTGCTCCTTTGTGTTTGGGGATTTATTTTTGTTGTTGTTATACATGTATTCATTCATAGATTTGCATCAGACTTCAAGGGAGCTTCAAGGGAGGATACAAGTATAGGGGCTTCTAAGCCAAAAGAAAACCTATGTAAGTACTTTTATATCTTCCACTCTCAATCTCGAGTCTCGGCCCTAGACCCCAACCCCGGCAGTTTCTCACCTGTAGAAAATAAATATCAGAAATATATTGCCTATGAAATGTTTGAAAAAATGTCTAAAAGAAACCGTGCTTTGTTTGTTTGCTGTTGTTTACACATTTGTATGATAAGTTGTATAATCTAATAGCTGATTCTATGGGACTACATAGACTAGCGATTTGGGTATAGGAGTTGAATTAGATTCGCTAGTATGATTGAGAATATGCCCTTTTATTTACCATTTTCCGAAAAAAAGAGAATATGCCCTTTTTCTGGCACCTTCTGCTCACAATTTTCAACCAGCAACTTATGAAGTATATCAATGGGTAAATCACCTATGTAATTGAAATGAATTTGAAATTTATAGTTTTGAGCACTAAGCTCATATTTAATTTGGATTTGAATTTAGCATAGGTAAATGACCTATGTAGTGGGATTTGAAATTGATTTAGAATTTACAACGGTAGATGACTCATGATTTTATGAAAATTTGCAACTATAGAAAAACCATTAATTTTCTTGTTTTGGCCAAGTAACTTGAATCTGGAAGTTACAAAAATGACCAATCCATTTTTGTGTACATCACGTGTAATATAATTTGAGTTATATATCTACGTGACACAATTTTACTCCAATGCCTTTGTATATACACACGTATGTACATGGATCTAAGTATGTTATGAGAACTAACAAAAAAAAGGCCATTGATAATGGGATCCACAAATTAATTAAATACACAATTCAAATATTATTAATGATTTGAACCTTACTAGGAGACCAATTGCTCCCAGTTGATTACCATACTTTTTTTTTAACTTTCCTTTATAAGGATGTGTACAATATCCATATTTTTGGAAGATGCACAGAGCATCATTTAGAGTGATGGTTTGCCCATCAAAAGGATGCATTGAGCATCATTTAGAGAGTGATGGTTTGCCCATCAAAATTTTTAAGATGCGCAGGCCATCTAAATAAAAGCTTGAGTTAAAGAGATATATTGTTATATCATTGATGCACAAAGCATCTCAAAACAATATCTCAATTGTTTTTTTTTTGAAAAGATGCTCAAGGCATCACTTTTATAAATGGTCATATGCATTATATTTTCCTTGAGATGCATAGAGCAACCATAGGAAATAATGATATCAATGACCATAATTTTGAGTTTATAACTCAATATGTTTGGAGTGAAAGACCCATGAAAAGAAAAGAGCCTTCAAATTTTGTCCATAAATAGTAAATAGAAATGGACTTGGAAAACTCCATGCTTGAAACTAAAAATTTTGAAACTTATGGGTCTCACATGTAGTTTCCTTAGGATGCACAAGACATCCATGGAGTGTTTGTTCCTTCAAAAGAAAAGTGGCTAGTCATGTAGCATTTTATCTCGTACCATGACAAGGAAGAAAAGATAAAATAGCTTGGATATTTGTTTGTTTTTTAAAACAAGGATTGACTGATGAGTTTTAGCTCAAGGATGAACTTAACCAAAATAATTTTAAAAGGAAAATTTTAGAAACAAAAGATTTTTTGATAGAGAAGACAAAGAATGGGAAATATTCCTGTACTCTGTCTTCTTTCTAACTTTTCCTTTTCAAAGTTCTCTCTCTTTCTTTCTCTCTCTTATTCACATACTTCTCTCACTCCTTTTCTAGTGTTTCTTTTCTTCTTCTTCTTCTTCTTCTTCTTCTTCTTTTTCTTTTTTTTGAAATGTGTGCTTTTTTTTATGTATTTATCAGTGTTCTTCTATTCTAGACTAGTATTGGTGAAACTCATAATTCACATGCCCTTGAACCTCTTAGTTCATTTACATGGAAGATTGAGTTTAATTTAAGTCATTACTCTTGAACAATGTTCTAATAATCGCTAGGCGGGCTGCGAGTGAGGGGGGGGGGGGGGTGGCGCTGGGGGCTAGGGGACTAGGTGGAGGCCTAATATTTTAAAGCAAAATTATTAAGATAGAGACAATTCTAATTTTTTTTTCACATTATCAAACATCAACAATGTAATTTAAATTGATACTTACCAACAAACTAAGCTTCCAACTTACAGTGGCACAGCAGCATGACGAGCAAACACACACACATATACGCTCTATCGCACGATACACAGTGTCACACACACACATACACTCTTGTACCCGGACACACAGTCACACTCTTGCATGCATATGCACACACTAGAGGAGAAAGACGGAGAGAAGCCCTAATTTCAGACCTAATTTGGAAAAACAAAGGTCGAGTACCTCTTTGTCTTCTTCTTCTTCTTCTTCCCAGTCATCTCTCTCTCTCTCTCTCTCTCTCTCAGTAGGCCAACGAGTAAATGATTGTGGTGGCAGATGTGTTTATTAGGGTTTTCCCTTATTATTTCACAAAAAGGACAATCTCACTCCTTGGCCTTCTGGGCCTCCTAGACCAGGCCTAAATTACTGTAGGATTTTTGTAAAGGATTAGGTGAAAATCCAGGTGGCTGGGCAATGCCTAGGGTATAGATGGGGCCTAGGCAGAGGCCTAGGTGGATTTTTAGAACACTGCTCTTGAAAAGTATTCGCCAAAAATGATGAAGTTCTGCCGATTTAATTATGAGTGGTGCTTAGCAACTTGAGATCGAGGTTGTCTAACCTTCCAACAAGCTCAGTGCATCCTAATTTATATTTTTCTTTTCACTCAAAGTAGGTCTTGCCTATGTTTAAGGTTGTTGGTACCTACCTAAATTTCTCTCTTGTTTTGGATTTGCTTTTTAGATCCTTCAGTACAACACCGACTAAAGTTATAAACCAAAACAATAAGATTGATATGACGACCATAAACATTTTCATCTTGTTTTTTTAGTTGCTTAATTGTTTTCCTTTCATACCATGCTTGTAGTAAGAACCATAGTGATAAAATTGATTCTTGTATGAAATTTGGAGTTGGAACATTGATTTCAATGCATGGAGAGTACAGTTGTCAGATAAAATTAGTTTTTGATCTAGATAGATACAGAAAACTGGGTGTTTAATTTGAAGTCTTGCAGTTTTTAGATCATTACTTATATATGCAAGTCCGTTAATCTCCTGGTTTTCAGGCATGACATGTTTAAAGGAGATGGACCTCTCTAGACGCTCTAAGGTTACTGATGCAGGCGTTACACATCTTTTATCCATTCTAACTTTGGAAAAAATATGGTTGTCAGAGACAGGTGTGACTGTCGAAGGGGTTAAACTTCTTTCTTCACTTCCAAAATTATCAGTACTGGATTTGGGATGTTTTCCTTTCACTGATTAGGCACTAAGTTCTCTGCAGGTATGTAATATTTTTTTTATCACCTATATGTTTTTAACAGATCACTTGATTTAACTATCTCAGTGTGTCCTATTTGTTGAACTTTACGAGCTTAATCCATGCTTCGATCCTCAACAGTTGTTAATTTATCAAATTATATCAACATGGACGCCTAAAACTCTGGGTATGCTGGTGTAAGTTTGTTGCACTATGAACAATCGTTATTTTCTTGGATACAGGATGCTCTGTGTCAAAATTAAGTGAGCTGCTAGACATCAAATTAGCTATATGGGTTTTCTAACTTCTTCTCTTTTCCCTTAACACGTGCATAATTTATTTTCTGGTTGTCTAAGAAATAGGAAACCGTGGTTCTGAGCTTTTGGTTGATGATCTTGCCAATCTTGAGATTATATCATTATCATGCACGCTGATTGATGATCTTGCCATCCATTATCTCAGCATTATGCCTTCATTAAAGGCTATATAGTAGTATAATTGTTAAAGGTAAAATTCTTACAATGTAGTGCTAGATTTATGGAAATATATGCTGGATCTATTTTAAATGAATTTTAAGGTGGTGCTGGAGAGAGAGAGAGAGAGAGAGAGGGAGGGAGGGAGGTATATAACGTATAATGTGGAATTTTTCTAAATCTATTGGAACTACCCATGCTTGATGCTCAACCAAGATGTGGGTGTGGAATATGGGTTTGACATATCTGGTTAGACATAGTTATAAGCATGTTCACAACTTCAAGATGTATATATAGAAGTGTCGAATTATATTCCTTCATTATGTGATTACTTCAAAATGGATTAAGTGTGACGTTGGACTCTCTTTTTGCCCATAAAATCCACTTTGCCCTATGTATAGTACAATTTTGAAAAATGGAATAAAAAAACACAATGTGCAGAAATATCATTAAAGCAAATTTAGCCCAGCTTCTCTAGAGAGCTAGCAATTAAAGTTGATTTTGATTTCCCAATGCATGGGTGTTCCAAAGGACCATATTGAAAACATTTCGAGTACAATAAGAACCATACCCATCCACTGGCTCAAGATACCAATGAGAAGAACTCTTGAATTTAAAAAGTGGAGACCTGGGAAGAATATTGGAAGAGATCTCTGTTTGGAAAGTTTTTCTATTAGAAGTGCAGTGTCTATGTTTGATCTTATATTTTCCAAATCTTTACTTGGGTTCAAATTTGATGATGAACGGATAACGAAGGAAGATCTGAAGAGGGAACAAGAGGAGTAGTAAGGTGGTGAGGAAGAGGTAATGTTTTCATAGCACTATTATTAGAGCTTTGTCTTCTCTTGTTTTGTCCTAACTATGAATGCAGCTAATTACATTCTTCCTTTGTCCTATAGTTGCAACAGACAAACCCTAGTTTCAACAACACTTCATTTACATTTACCAAATACTCTAATGCATACATGCTTGTGTATATTTGTGAAAGCGACAAGGATAAGATAATATGTAATGTGTATGAGAAAGACATCACAAAACATCTTAGGGTAAAATGTTTGGATTTGCTTAAAGTTGAATAAATTCTACAAATTTGGTTTATCAATTTATTAGTACTCATAAAAAGCCTTTTTCCTTGTATTGTGAGTAGTGAAACTGTAAAGTGTGAATGCATAACGGAATCATAGTTAACAAACTTGTGAGAACTAATGTAATGCATAATGGAATCACGGTTCACAAATAATGCGATAAAATGACTCTTTCATTACTTAGGCTTGAAAAAGATTAGGGTTTGAGGTTTTGAGTTGTGAAACGGTAAACCATGTATCCGAATACCACGAAACCTTACTCACACCTCAAACATGCCTAAATAAACTTGTGGAAACTAACGGAATGCACAACGGAATCATGGTTCACAAATAATACAAAAAAATGACTCTTTCATCACTTAGGCTTGAAAAAGCTTAGTTTTTGAGGTTTTGAGTAGTGAAACGGTAAACCGTGTATCCGAATACCACGAAACCTTACTCGCACCTCAAACATGCCTAAATAAACATATGGGAACTAATGGAATGCACAACGGAATCACTGCTCACAAAGAATGCAAAAAAATGATTCTTTCATCACTTAGGCTTGAAAAAGCTTAGTTTTTGAGGTTTTGAGTAGTGAAACGGTAAACCGTGTATCTGAATACATCAAAACCTTACTCGCACCTAAAACATGCCTAAATAAACTTGTGGGAACTAATAGAATGCGTAACGGAATCACTTTTCACAAATAATGCGATAAAACGACTCTTTCATCTCTTAGGCTTAAAAAACCTTAGTTTTTGAGGTTTTGAGTAGTGAAACGGTAAACCGCTTAACCAAACGCCATGAAACTTTACTAGCACCTCAAACATGCCCAAATAAACTTGTGGGAACTAACGAAATACATAACGGAATCACGGTTGGCAAAAAATACGAAAAAATGACTCTTTCATCACTTAGGCTTTGAAAAAAATGTAGTTTTGGGGTTTTGAGGGGTGAAACTGTAAACCACTAAAACAAATGTCACGAAACCTTACTCGCACGTCAAACATGCGTAAATAAACTTGTGAGAAATAGCCAAATGCATAACGGGATCACGGTTCACAAATAATGCGAAAAAATGACTCTTTCATCATTCCGAGTCCCCGAACACATTGTGGTCTCTCAAAACCCCCAAACATAGTTTTACTCTTTTATTATTTTATATACAACTAGTTAATGAAAACTTTTTTTTTGTAGGTACAAAGTTTCTCATTTTGATGGAAGGTTCTAACAAGCAAACTATTTTTTTTGTTGCTTTCATAGTTTTGTTAGTTCTTTTTGATGAATATGTAATATGTATATGTTACTAGTTTAGCACTTGACTCGGATCGATTGTATATTTTTTTGTTCATCCCAATTAATTGGTTGATATTGAGATGAATCGATAAAATTTAGTAGTTGAAATAGATTATTGAGTTTGATTTAATTTTGTACAGGGTGGTATTATATATATGTACAGGGTGGTATATATTGTTTTTATATGGTATTTATGTCACTTTTATAGTATTTATGTCACTTTTAAGACTATGATGTAATAATTTTCTTTGGTATTTATGTCACTTTTCTACTTTTATGTCACTTTAGGTTAAAAGTGACATAAATACCATTGTATTTATATCACTTTTAAGTATTTTTGTCATTTTTAAGACTTTGATGTAATAATTTTATTTGGTATTTATGTCACTTTTCTACTTTTATGTCACTTTATGTTAAAAGTGACGTAAATAAAATGGTATCTATGTCACTTTTAAGTATTTATGTCACTTTTAAGATTTGATGTAATAATTTTGTTTGGTATTTATGTCACTTTTATACTTTTATGTCACTTTAGGTTAAAAGTGACATAAATAAAATGGTATTTATGTCACTTTTAAGTAATTATGTCACTTTTTATTAACAAATGTGTTGGTATTATGATACATTTATGTCACTTTTTACAAAAACATTTATGTCACTTTTAAAACATTCATGTCGCCTCCATTCATGTCACTTTTTACTGAAAAAAAAGTGACATAAATACCTATTAATGTCACTTTTTACTGAAAAAATGACATAAATACCTATTTATGTCACTTTTTAAGTGACATAAAAAGCCTTTTTCCTTGTAGTGATTTGATTTCTTCCATTTGTCGAACTCGTGTCTAGCAATTGCCGAAGCATTTGCAGTGGGTTTTTCGGGTCATGGGGTGGTGAGGACATATATGTGATCCTCTGTAGTTAAAACGATGTCAAGTTTACGTTTCCATTCAGTGTAGTTATTTCCAATTAACTTGTTCTGAGTGAGTATAGTGGTAAGTAGACTAAATGTTGATCCAGACATTATGATTTACTAAACAATCAAAAGACAAAATAAATATGGATATCAGAATTTGACAGTTTTGAAATAAAAGAATCCTCAAAACTCTTATTTTAAAAAACAAAGTCACTGGAATATCAAATCGAAAAAGTAAAGCCTCCGTGTGGCAGTTGATGATGCCAAAAATTGGTAAGAGAAATTTAGGGAGAGAGATACGGTGACAAGATAATTGTATGTGGTTTGGCCCCGTTAATAAGGTGGCCTACGTCCATGGGTGCGTCAGTGCGCTTCACTAGCAGATCACTGGCTGGCCTGGTGAGCTAACAGTTGGGGCTGCACTACCAGTAATACTGGCGTCTAGGATCAAAGTATATGCTATTCTGCAAGATAACAATGCGATCCCCTTAACCAAGTCCCTTGTGGCCGAGTGGTAAGCTTCTCGGGTGTACTACCCAAGAGGATAATCCGGGTCCTTCACTGTTGACGTGGAGGTTTGACTGCGGAAGAATATTTCTGGGCGTATCAGTTGCCCCCCATTTTCGGAGTTGATGTGATGTCCCATTAGATGAAGTTTGAAAATTAAGACTACTTCCGAGGAAACGTCCGATAAGAGGCCAGGACTCAACCCGGGGTGCGACCGGTCGTGGTGGTCAGCCGGGGTATGGACCGAGCGGTGGCCCTGTGGGCCTGAGTCCTACCTGTACCACGTGTCAACTTGTGACTGGCCTAGTCAGGATTGAACGATACCAGCGTGGATGCAACTGAACCGCTTCCACGATAACCGAACCATCTCGTCATGCATTTAATACGCACACCTTTTGAGGCGACGCTTCACGTGCCCGAGGGGACAGCTGTCAGTCACTTTGGGCGGGAAAACATATGAGCCGTTGGATCTATTTTGATCTGAACCATTAATGGTTCCTATATAAAGGAATACTTGTTCATTTCTTCAACTCTTTGCTGCAAAGACATTCATTCCCGAGCGGTTTTGAGAGCAAACAATCCCCGGTCAAGATTTCCGAGCCCTTTCTTGCGTTGATTTCTGTAAGTCCCTTTCCTTTCCGAGTTTCAATTTACTTTTCTCTTCCTTCTCTTTCCTTGTATCTTTTCTTTCCACGGGGAGGCTGGAGGGAGTAAACTCGGTAGGCTTTGAGCGGGAGTGGGATTTCTTCCTCCTTAGGTTCTATTTTTTCTTTAAGTCCGGTGGCACATTAGGGTGGTTGAACCGAGCGGGTGTTTCCGGGGTAGTCTTGAGAGAGTGCCATCTTGTGTTCAGGGCCATCTACTTTCTGCCTTTTACGTTAGTGACCTTGCCCCCCTTGTATACCAGGCTCGGGGTTCCTGACCCGTACCTTGGTCGCCCTCTTCTTCCCGTTCCAACTATTGAAACCCCAAGAATGTGCCACTCCGATTTTAACTCATCCTCCTGGTCGGAGGACGAATGGTCTGGATCAGAGGAGCCGGACACAAGTCTGAGTCTGCCATCCATGTCCCCCTCTGACCAACACAGCGAAGGCAGAATCCTGGTCCGCATCTCCGAGGATGAATCGGACCAGGAAGCCCCCATTGCTTCCTTGTCCGAGTATTCAGGCGACGGGACACCAGGGGAACCCGACCCTGAGGTGGCCTCCTCTAGCGAATTCATCTCGTCCACACTGCGTACTGAGGATCTCGTACGCATTAGGGATAGATATGGCCTTCCGGACCACTGCTCCTTGGCGGTGAGTGTTGGTGGGGCCCAAATCTACCAGCAGGGTTTCACCACCCTATATGAGGACATCCTCATGGCTGGATTTTGCTTCCCCCTCCATCCGGTTGCTCGGGACGTCCTGATCTTCTTGGGGATTGTCCCGGGCCAATTGGCCCCGAACGGTTGGAGGTTCCTGATGGGGTCCATTTCTTTGTGGCCCCAGGTCTTCGAATATGAGCTCTCTGTCCAGGAGTACCTCTGGACGCACCGCCTATTCCCCGTACATGGGGAGACCGGGTTCTTTTCTCTCGGGGCTCGCCAGGGGAGGAAGATTTTAGTCAACTGCCCGAGCAACAACAAAGGGTGGAAGAACAGGTTCTTCCAAGTGTCCACCCTCAGGCTCTGCGAACCGGCCCCCGGGATCCAGATGAGGACTTCCTGGGCAGGAGAGTTGAGGGGTAAGCCCATTCAGTTTCACCTGTTGCTTACTTTTTTACTCTACTTCCTGTTTTTGAGACTAACCATTTTATACTTGGCTTTGCAGCGGGGTCGACCAGTCCACTGAGCATTCCCGATGAGTGCCAAGCCAGGATCAGGAGTTTGGCAGACCGGCCGGTAAACATTTGGAACGTGTTGACCCGGACCGGTGACTTCCGAGCTACTGACGACTCGGCTCAGCCCACAGAAGCTTTGATATTCCCAGCTATTATTCCTGGTAAGTACTCGGACTCTGCCTTCTCCCGTGGTACTCATTTCCCCATCTTCTACATTGGTATTTAACTGTTCAATTTTTTTCTTTTGCAGAGATGACTCCAAAGAGGAATATGGAGCAATTGAGGGAGAGGCAGGCCGCTACCACTGCTGCTGCCCGGATGGCAGTGGCCCAAGGAAAGAGGCCTGTCGCCGAGGCCCCGGGTACAGACCGTCCTCTGAGGCAGATCTGACACGGTGTTCGTCCGGAGCCAGTGGGGACCTCAATGCCCCACATGGTGGTAGTTGAAGAGACTGCCCCCCGGGCAGGGGTACCGGCCATGGCGCCAATGGGTGCCTCGGCAGAGATCAAGGACAGGGTGAAGCCTGGTCTGATCTCCAACCAAGTGGAGGTATGTGAAAACATATCTCCTGAGGTCTTCCAAAGCTGGTTGTACAGCCTCTCTCACATGGTGAGTTCTCCTGCCTTTGTTTCATTTTCTTCAACTATTTCGTTAATTGTACTTCTTCTTTGACCGGTCGGTTTTAACTTCTTCTAGGTCCCTGCCTGGGCTGAGTCCTTCCTACCCTCCCTGGTCAGAAGGGCCGCTGCTGCTGAAGCCGCTTTGTCTGAGGAGCAGGCGATCTCAGAGGCCAGGGGCACTGCTCTGGGCGTAGATAAGGACAAGGTGAAGGGTTTGGCCTTGAGCCTTGGAGCTGCTCAAGCAGAGCTGGCTACCACCCAGGCCGACCTAGAGGCTACTCGGGCCAGCGCAGTGGCAGTGGAGGTGCGGGAGAGGGAGCTGACCGAGGTGACGACAGTTGGGGCCCAGGAAGAAGCTTTCGATGACGGCTTCTTCCAGGGCCATGAAGACTTGAAGCGCAGGATATCCCGGGATCACCCCGAATGGGCCATCTCATCCTATGAGGGGATTGATTCTGACTTCTGGGATGTAGGTCCTGCTGTGGGTGAGGGCCCCGCTACTGATACTGGCCCTGCTGAGGAGGCTGCCCCGGGCGGAGGCTCTGCATCGGAAGGAGGAGCTGACCCGGGAGAGAAGGCAGGGGAGACTGAAGACGTGGTCGAGGTGGACGACTGAGGTCCCGACCCGTTTTCTTCTGTATTGTAAATATACATATATATTTTTGTTTTGGGGAGGCTACTATAATTGCCCTCCAGGCCCTATACAAAACAGTTTTAAATTAATGAAAAGGTCCTTGAGACCAACTTTCCATAAACTGTTTACTATTTTTGTACTCGTATGCCTGTTTGTGATTGCTAGTGTCCGCCTAGTTTTGACCAATCCCTATCTCAGCAAATGGTTTAGAACCGTAACTGGTGGAATAGCTGGTCTTACTGCCCGGTGTATCATAGGAACATGTCCTGCTTACTGTCTAGGATGGCCCGGGGTGTTATAGGAAAATCCTGTTTCACCGTCTGGTTATCTTTGATCACCGTAAGTACTTAGGAATGTTAGGATTCCAAGTCCTTTTAATGACCGGTGTGATTTTCTATTTTAGCCCAGTCCCTGCTCCCTAAGCATTTTGCTAAGGCGGGTGTGCAAGAGTGAATGGCCGTAGGAAACCGACCTGGAACATGGGTCGTTGCAGGGTCATTTGAGGCTAGCCATCATCAGCCACCTAGGGGGTTTGCCCCCGTCGCTGGTTGGGCTTAAGCGGAGCCATTTCCTTGGGGTTAGGCTCGAGGTGTTTGCGCCTTGGTTTTGAACCTAGGTCTTTTGCCTCGGGGTTAGGACCGAGGTCTTTGTGCCTTGGTTTTGAGCCAAGGTCTTTTGCCTCGGGGTTAGGCCCGAGGTCTTTATGCCTTAGTTTTGAGCCAAGGTCTTTTGCCTCGGGGTTAGGCCCGAGGTCTTTGTGCCTTGGATTTGAGCCAAAGTCTTTTGCCTCGGGGTTAGGCCCGAGGTCTTTCAATATTGGACAGGACTGTGATAGTAGTAATTTTGCAAAGTAAAGTCTTTTATTCTATTCAAAATTTTATAATGAATGCTCAAATAGAGCTACAAAAATTTCCTAACCAGTGCTAAACTGTCCTCGTCTCTGGGTTACTGATAATACTTGCGAAGGTGTTGCACATTCCAAGAGTGAGACAGATCACATCCATCCAGGCTCCGAAGCCACTATGTCCCCGGGCGGTTCACCCGAGTAACTAGATATGGGCCTTCCCAGTTTGGCCCCAACTTTCCATGGCTTGGGACTCTTGAGGACTGATTGATGGCCTTAAGGACCAGATCCCCCACCAGGAAACTACGATGCTTCACCATGCTATTATAGTACCGGGACACCCTCTGCTTGTAGGCTGCAACTTTTAGATACCCCCGGTCTCTTTTCTCCTCTACCAAGTCTAGTTCTGTTCTGAGTGTGTCTTTATTATCTGGCACGCTGTAATTCGCCATCCGGTAAGTTGGCAACCCGAGCTCTGTAGGGACCACTACCTTAAACCCGTAGGTTAAGGAAAATGGCATCTCACCTGTTACCGCTCGGGGTATGGTCCGGTATGCCCACAGGAGGGTTGGCTGTTCTTCAGCCCACAGTCCTTTGGCGCTTTCAAGTCTTGTTTTGATCGACTGCAACATCGTCCGGTTTGTCACCTCGGCTTGGCCATTGGCTTGAGGGTGATCGGGGGAGGAGTAGTGATTAAGTATCTCGTAGCCCGAGCAGAACTGCCTGAACAATGGGGTGTCGAGTTTCCTGTTGTTGTCGCTGACCAGAACCCGGGGAGTACCGAACCTACTGAGGATGTTCTTTTCCATGAAGCTTTCCATTTTCCGCTCGGTTATTATTGCCAAGGGCTCGGCCTCCGCCCACTTGGTAATGTAGTCCACGGCGATGACTGCGAACTTGACCTGTCATTTTCCCGTCGGTAGGGGTCCGACAATGTCGATACCCCACTGTGCAAAGGGCCAGGGACCTTGGATTGGTGTCTGAAGCTCTCTCGGTCAGTTAATCATGGGAGAGTATCTCTGATATTTGTCGCACCTTCTGACGTACTCCTGAGAATCCCGGGCCATTGATGGCCAGTAATATCCTTACAGTAAGGCCTTTCTAGAGAGGGCCCGGTCTCCGATGTGATTCCCGCACACTCCTTCATAGATTTTGTACAATACTGATTGTACCTATGCGGGATGGATGCAACGGAGATGTGGTACAGAGAATCCCCTTTTGTAGAGGACTTTGTCAATTAGATGATATCGGGCCGCCCAGTACCTGACCTGGCGGGCCTCCTCTTTCTTGTTTGGTAATGCGCCCATTGTCAGGAATGCCACGATCGGGTCCATCCAGCTGGGTCCAAAGGAGTCTGGTTCCACCTCCATGAATTCTGAGTTGATCACACTTGGCTCAGGCAGGTATTCTATTCGTATCTCGGGCAAGTCTGACTCAGAAGATGAAGGGAGGCGGGCTAACCGGCCGGCCCTGGTGTTTTCCTCTCTGGGTATCTGTATGATACAAAAATCCTGAAGCTTCTTCAAAACTGCTCGGACAAGGGTTAGATAGGCTACCATATCTTCTGTTGCACCAGGTAAACAAATCTCCTACATATCTCAAATCCACTAGACAACAGTCATTAGTAACCTTTTTGAAATCATACATGTCAGAATCCCAGCCATGGTTAGAATCTGAAATTTATTCTGGGCACAAGGTGACATTGAAATCACCAAGAGTAATATAATTAATGGTATCAGTGCTAGCAGAAATAGTTCTCAAATCAGACCAAAGCTCCTTTCTAGCCTGACCAGTATTAAGACCATAGACAAACGAAGTTTCCAAGTAAGTGGTTTTCTCATCATTCTCAATGCTAACATGAATGAGTTGGGATGTGATTTTAAGAATTTTAAGACAAAATTTATCAGAATTCCAACCAATCCATATCCTACCAGTGGAGGTAGGACTGCTATTTGAGATAAAAATCCCATTGTTTGAAAATTTTCCTTCTGATAGCATCCTCATTAGAATGTTTAACTTTGGTTTCAACAATACAAAGAACGTCAATAAAGTTTTCATGGATAAACTTAGCAACCTCAGATTGCTTAAAGGCCAAATTAAGACCTCGAATATTCCAACAACTAATAATCATTAAGAACGACGATGGGAATGTTTTTTCTTACCTGAAGAACTTGAATGGGAGTCCTTCTTACTCTTCTGCTTACTATCAATGGTTGACGGCTTGGGATACATTGTTGAACTAGGAGAAGGGGATATAGCTTGTAGGGAATCTCCTTTAACAATATCCTGTTCCATATTAAGAGGTTTGGCAATATCAACAGTGTCAGTAAGGTTTTGTAGTTGGTCACCCTTCAAAATGAGATCCTTTAACCCTCCTGCATCTTGTTCCTCTTGTTCCCTTTCCATCTCCAAGGGAAGATTCTGAGATAGGGCAGATTTTTCTTCATCGTCACTGGAATCCTGGTTAGATGTGGAATTCTTAAAGAAGGAATTAGCATACACAATTTGTCCGGAGCAAGGTTCCACTTTGGAGGGAGAAACGGATTCCTGAAGATCCCCTTGTTGCTTCAAATTCACCTTTATAACCCCTGTCCCTGGTTCATGGTACTGAATATGCCCAATTGGCTGCACATCCCCAACCATACCATTCTGTACAGAAAGGGTTTGAGGATCAACAATGGGATCCTTCTGGATATCAAGCAAGAAATCATCCCCCGTAGGGGCATTTGGAGGGACTTTCTGTTCTTCAATGGCAATTGTATCAACTTTATCATAACCAGCAAGCACTGTGTGAGACTTTGGTAAAACAAGGTCAGGTGAAGGTCCGTCATTAACAGCAGCTTGGTTGTCCCTTCTTGGATCCGGGCCCTCATTAGCAGCTTGATCATTCATTAAAATAGAAAATTGGTTCCTCTCATGAGCACCCTTAGAGACGGTAAAATTATTAGGCTTCTGGGTATGCAACTCCTTGAAAACAGTCTTCGGGGCCAACTCCTCACTTCCAATGGGAGGATTGAGAGAGGTGCTAGTGGCAGCCACCGTTTTGCCCTTGTCTTTTGTCATCCAAGCATTAGCATCAGAATGGTTGTTAGTTGTAGGAATAAACTTAACAGGAGCCTTCATATTAGGGAGGGAAGCACAATTATGTCCAAAGCGTTTGCATTTTGCACATCTAATGGGGTTCCATTGGTACTCAACAGTGAGGTGAATTCTGTTGAGTTCGCCACTAATAGGGTCTTCAACTTCAATGTCAAATCCTTTGAGCAGTTCATCTTGAGCATTGAACTCAAGGTAAATCCTAGCATAAGAAATTCTGCGACAATTGGCTGTCATCATGCCTACATAGAGAGGTCTGCCCAACACACTCGCAATATGACTTAAACCATCTGAGGTCCAATATTCCAAGGGAATGTTGAAAATATGGACCCAAATAGGTACTGTGGAAATAGCTTCTTTAGACAAGGTAAGACCAAATTGCCAGCTACGGAGGATTATTGGCTGCCCTGCAACATGCCATGGACCTTCCTCAAGGATAGAAACACTCTCATCCTTGCTATTGAATTTGAAGAAGTAGAAACCCGAGTCAGTAGCCAACATATCACAAAGTCCCAGCTTGGACCAGTGCTTGGAGCTAGATGATTTAACAAGAGAGTAAGGAAGCTTTTTCCCAATAAAATAGCCCACAAGAGTGTTTTCCCAAGCAAAACTCCCTTCCTTTGCAATATCCAAAGACAACTTAAGGGTAGTCCTATCAGTACCTGTAGGTGGCCTTTTGTAGCTAAGTTGGATCCCAGGCTGCACTTGTTTTTTCACAAAGGGATGCCCAACTGGGCACAGGACTAGGATTAGTTACAAGAACCCCAGAGCCAGGGGTAGAGGTAACCTGATACGAACCCCGCCAATAATGTGACGAAACCCGTAACACGATTAATGTCTCGGACCGTTCTACTGTCAGATTCAATGGAAACCGCGACCCAACACCTATAACAGATGCGAACCTTGGTATAAAAGGACGAAGACGCCACAATCAAGGATGGAAAACTCGATTGATAAGTCCAGGTATGAATGCCACAGAGTAAATCTGATAAGTTCGAATAGTTCTTCAAAGAACCAAAGAGAAAACTCTCACAATATTATTAATGATCAAAACTGAATATCACAAACCCTAAAACTGTTTAAATAACTGAGGCTTAAAGTTGGGCCCTTTTAAGCCTACGAAATATTATGGTCCAATATAATTCATCCCAAAACTAAAATAAAAGGAAACTAATGAATATAAAAAATCCCTAAGTTGGCATACAAGCCTATAATTTATTCTAGAGCTTGAATCATGGACACCCAGCCTTGTGGATCACTAGTATCCTCCTTTGGGCCACTCAGATTAGTCTCAACCCAAATTTGTTGAACCAGCCCATTGAGATTGTCCTTGAACCGCTTTGCTCGCGCCCTTGTAACCGGACCAATTGGCACGTGGTTCGGGTCCGCATTCCACCTTGTGCTAGCCGCCATGTTCTCATCATTCCCCTCCTCTTGAAAAGGATTTGTCCTCAAATCATCACCTACATCAAAAGGAGATAAATCAGCAACATTAAAAGTAGTACTAACATTATACTCACCAGGCAACTCTAGCTTGTAGGCATTGTCATTGATGCGCTCAAGAACTTGAAAAGGACCATCGCCTCGGGGAAGCAATTTAGAACGCCTTTGTGCTGGAAATCTTTCTTTTCGCATGTGTACCCAAACCCAATCTCCAGGTTCAAAGATGATATTGCGTCGCCCTTTGTTAGCTTGCGTTGCATATTGCTCCGTTCTTCGCTCAATATTGAGCCTTGCTTTCTCATGAATCTGCTTAACAAAATCTGCTTTCTTTTTTCCATCTAAATTAACACGCTCAGTCACAGGTAAAGGAGATAAATCCAAAGGAGTTAAAGGATTAAAACCATACATAATTTCAAAGGGTGAAAATTTAGTAGCAGAATGGATAGTACGATTATAAGCAAACTCAATATGTGGTAAACATTCTTCCCATGTTTTGATGTTCTTTTTAATAATAGCCCTTAACAAAGTAGATAAAGTCCTATTTACTACATCAGTTTGACCATCAGTTTGTGGATGACAAGTAGTAGAAAATAATAACTTAGTCCCCAACTTACACCACAAGGTCTTCCAAAAGTAACTCAAGAATTTAGCATCTCTATCCGAAACAATGGTTCTAGGCATACCATGTAATCTCACAATCTCCTTAAAGAACAAATTAGCAACATGTGAAGCATCATCAGTTTTGTGACATGGAATAAAATGTGCCATCTTGGAAAATCTATCCACAACCACAAAAATTGAGTCTCGACCGTGTTTAGTCCTAGGTAAACCTAACACAAAATCCATTGAAATATCAATCCATGGTTCACTAGGAATTGGAAGAGGTGTGTATAAGCCATGGGGTTGTACTCTAGATTTCGCTCGCCTACATGTGACACATCTACCACAAATTCTCTCAACATCTTGTTTCATGCGTGGCCAACAGAAGTGTTCTTGTAAAACGGCTAATGTTTTTACTACCCCAAAATATCCCATTAACCCTCCCCCATGTGACTCTCGCACAAGCAACTCTCTCACTGAACAAGTTGGAATGCACAATTTATTTTCTCGAAATAAAAACCCCTCATGCCTATAGAATTTATTATGGGCTGTTTTTTCACAAGATTCAAATTCTTCACTAAAATCGAGATCTAAAGGATACAATTCCTTAATATGCTCAAAACCAAGAATCTTAGCATCAAGAGTAGAGATTAGAATGTACCTTCGAGAAAGTGCATCGGCAACGATGTTCTCCTTACCTTGTTTATATCGAATGACGTATGGAAACGTCTCAATGAATTCAACCCATCGTGCATGTCTCTTGTTCAGCTTGTGTTGGACTTTAAGGTGCTTTAAAGACTCATGATCGGTGTGAATCACGAACTCTTTAGGCCACAAGTAATGCTGCCATGTCTCCAAAGCTCGAACCAATGCATACATCTCTTTGTCATACGTGGGATAGTTTAAGGCAGCCCCACTTAACTTCTCACTAAAGTATGCAATCGGTCTTCCTTCTTGCATAAGCACGGCGCCAATACCTAAACCTGAAGCATCACATTGAATTTCAAAAGTTTTTGTAAAGTTAGGTAAAGCAAGTAAAGGTGCATGAGTTAACTTCTCCTTGAGTAATTGAAATGCCTTCTCTTGCTCTTCCCCCCATTTGAACCCAACATTTTTCTTGATGACTTCGGTTATCGGTGCAGCTATATTACTGAAGTCTTTCACGAACCTCCTGTAAAAACTAGCAAGTCCATGAAAACTTCGCACATTACTTACACTAGATGGGCTTGGCCATTCTTGGATAGCATGAATCTTTTCTTCATCAACCTGTATTCCTTGTGCACACACAACAAAACCAAGAAACACAAGCTTATCGGTGCAAAAAGTGCACTTCTTTAGGTTAGCAAACAACTTTTCATTTCTAAGCACATCTAACACAAGTTTTAAATGCTTCAAATGCTCTTCCAAGTTTTTGCTATAAATCAGGATATCAACAAAATAAACAACTACAAATTTTCCAATGAAAGCACGCAAAACATGGTTCATCAATCTCATAAAAGTACTAGGAGCATTAGTTAATCCAAAAGGCATAACTAACCATTCATACAAACCATATTTTGTTTTAAATGCAGTTTTCCATTCATCACCTTCTTTCATTCTAATTTGATGATACCCACTTTTCAAATCAATCTTAGAAAATATACAAGAACCATGCAACTCATCTAACATATCATCTAAGCGAGGAATAGGGTGTCGATACTTTACCGTTATGTTGTTGACGGCTCGGCAATCAACGCACATTCTCCACGTCCCATCCTTCTTAGGAACCAAAATCACCGGAACGGCGCATGGACTCATACTTTCTCTTACGTACCCCTTTTCCATCAACTCACTAACATGCTTTTGTAGCTCCTTTGTCTCCTCAGGATTGCTTCTATAGGCTGGTCGGTTTGGAATGGTAGCACCGGGCACGAAATCAATTTGATGTTCAATCCCTCGAATAGGGGGTAAACCATGTGGAACCTCCTCGGGAAAGATATCACCAAACTCCTGCAAAAGAGAAACAACAGAACTAGGCAATGATGAGTCAATTTGGTTAGTGTTTAAAAATGCCTCTTTGTACAAAAGTACAATCATAGGCTGATTTGAAAACAACGCTCGTTTGATCTCACTCGCTTTTGCATAAAAATTCTTTTTTTGGTTTCCCTCTAATTTTCCCTCAATGGCTGCATTTTTCTTTTCTTTTTCTCTCTCATTTTTCTCACTCTTTCTCTTTTGTTCACTCTCCCTTTGCAACCTCACTTGATCTTCATAAACTTGATACGAACCCCGCCAATAATGTGACGAAACCCGTAACACGATTAATGTCTCGGACCGTTCTACTGTCAGATTCAATGGAAACCGCGACCCAACACCTATAACAGATGCGAACCTTGGTATAAAGGATGAAGACGCCACAATCAAGGATGGAAAACTCGATTGATAAGTCCAGGTATGAACGCCACAGAGTAAATCTGATAAGTTCGAATAGTTCTTCAAAGAACCAAAGAGAAAACTCTCACAATATTATTAATGATCAAAACTGAATATCACAAACCCTAAAACTGTTTAAATAACTGAGGCTTAAAGTTGGGCCCTTTTAAGCCTACGAAATATTATGGTCCAATATAATTCATCCCAAAACTAAAATAAAAGGAAACTAATGAATATAAAAAATCCCTAAGTTGGCATGCAAGCCTATAATTTATTCTAGAGCTTGAATCATGGACACCCAGCCTTGTGGATCACTAGTATCCTCCTTTGGGCCACTCAGATTAGTCTCAACCCAAATTTGTTGAACCAGCCCATTGAGATTGTCCTTGAACCGCTTTGCTCGCGCCCTTGTAACCGGACCAATTGGCACGTGGTTCGGGTCCGCATTCCACCTTGTGCTAGCCGCCATGTTCTCATCATTGAACATGGCGGCTAGCACAAGGTGTTATGCGGACCCGAACCACGTGCCAATTGGTCCGGTTACAAGGGCGCGAGCAAAGCGGTTCAAGGACAATCTCAATGGGCTGGTTCAACAAATTTGGGTTGAGACTAATCTGAGTGGCCCAAAGGAGGATACTAGTGATCCACAAGGCTGGGTGTCCATGATTCAAGCTCTAGAATAAATTATAGGCTTGCATGCCAACTTAGGGATTTTTTATATTCATTAGTTTCCTTTTATTTTAGTTTTGGGATGAATTATATTGGACCATAATATTTCGTAGGCTTAAAAGGGCCCAACTTTAAGCCTCAGTTATTTAAACAGTTTTAGGGTTTGTGATATTCAGTTTTGATCATTAATATTATTGTGAGAGTTTTCTCTTTGGTTCTTTGAAGAACTATTCGAACTTATCAGATTTACTCTATGGCGTTCATACGATTTACTCTATGGCGTTCATACCTGGACTTATCAATCGAGTTTTTCATCCTTGATTGTGGCGTCTTCATCCTTTATACCAAGGTTCGCATCTGTTATAGGTGTTGGGTCGCGGTTTCCATTGAATCTGACAGTAGAACGGTCCGAGACATTCCGCCAATAATGATAGCATAATCAGAAAATTCAATGGCAGCAAGTTTTACCTTCTTAGCCTCAGAGTAATGGTGGCAATCAAATACTAATTCTACCTTCTTCTCCCATTCTAGATAGGCTTCCGGATCATTCTTCCCTTGAAATGAAGGAATCTTCATCTTAATACTACCCAAATTATTATCTTCCCGGTTCCTAGCTTCTCTAAACCTAACTTCTCTACCCCGACCACCATATCTCCTATGATTATCTATTGACTCTTGATCATTTTCTTCGTCAAAGTCTCCCCAAAAATACTCCTCTTCTTCAACTCTCACTCCCCTCGGTTGAACTCTCTCTCTTCTACGTCCATGAGTAGCATTGTTTTGTGGCTGCTCCACACGTGCATTCTCTACTCTATCTATCCGTTCATGAACTTGTTCCATCTCTGTCCTCAATACCCTCCTCATTTCACCCATTAATGCCTCCAATAGTAGTTTCTGATCAGTCTCTCCCGAAACCTCCCCGGCATTAATTTCGTCTTTATGGGCCATATTTCGCTGCAAAACAAAGATTAGATAAAAACAATATACAGGACCTCACAACTCTCGCTCACGTGTTTCACTCAACTAGGATGTATCACTCAAGTTCACTCGTGTTTAAACTGAAAATCAATTTGGCTTTTACCCTCTTATGTGCTCACCACTCTTGCCTTTTTCCACTCGTAGTAATTCTCACTCGGTTCTTATGAAACTGTTCAAACAATGACTAGAATTTCTCAGTAACAATCCATACCCAAACTAGACCAATCAAATTTGGACGCTGAAAGCACGACTAAAAACGAACGCGGATGGCTAGGTTTCCAAAAGCACAAAAAAAAATGAAATTTTCGGAAAAATTTTATTCGCACTATGGAGTAAGGTCCGATTCGGACTCCTTAGACCCCAAATATCACAAAACAAAAATAAAATTTTAAGCCGAGTTTTTGTACTCTTTTTTTTTTTTCTACAGATCTCTTCTCTTCTCTTCTTTTCTTTTCTTTTTTTTTTTTTTTCTTTTTTTTTTTTTTTTTTTTTCTCTTTTTTTGTATTTTTTTTTCTTGAATAATCAGGCAGACTTCACAGTTCACGTATCTGATTCAGGAACCCTAATTCCAAGAAGAAAAAAAAAAAAACCCAGAATAACAACGATCACGAGAATGAACAAACACGAAGTAACAAGGGCAAATCACAGATCAGATTCGCAAACCCTAAACACAAAATTCCAGATCGTAATCGAACACCTTTTTTTTTCTTTTTTTTTTTTATACGGTTCAGAAACGAGAACGAATAAGAAAACGAACAGAAACAAAAACGAATAAGAACAGAACCAGAAGAAACGAATAAGAACAGAAACGAAAAAGATATGATAAACCTGAGACTAGAACTGTGCTTTGATACCAACTGATACGAACCCCGCCAATAATGTGACGAAACCCGTAACACGATTAATGTTTCGGACCGTTCTACTGTCAGATTCAATGGAAACCGCGACCCAACACCTATAACAGATGCGAACCTTGGTATAAAAGGACGAAGACGCCACAATCAAGGATGGAAAACTCGATTGATAAGTCCAGGTATGAACGCCACAGAGTAAATCTGATAAGTTCGAATAGTTCTTCAAAGAACCAAAGAGAAAACTCTCACAATATTATTAATGATCAAAACTGAATATCACAAACCCTAAAACTGTTTAAATAACTGAGGCTTAAAGTTGGGCCCTTTTAAGCCTACGAAATATTATGGTCCAATATAATTCATCCCAAAACTAAAATAAAAGGAAACTAATGAATATAAAAAATCCCTAAGTTGGCATGCAAGCCTATAATTTATTCTAGAGCTTGAATCATGGACACCCAGCCTTGTGGATCACTAGTATCCTCCTTTGGGCCACTCAGATTAGTCTCAACCCAAATTTGTTGAACCAGCCCATTGAGATTGTCCTTGAACCGCTTTGCTCGCGTCCTTGTAACCGGACCAATTGGCACGTGGTTCGGGTCCGCATTCCACCTTGTGCTAGCCGCCATGTTCTCATCATAACCGAAGCTTCATTAACTTTTTTAGGAGCAGTAGCTAAACCTTTGGTAGCATTTTTTGCTATAGAGACATGAGTCGTGGTAGTTTGGTGTAACTGACTTGCTTTAACAGCTTGACTTCTGGAACTTGGGCCCTCATGAACATTTAAAGAAGCATTACTAATGAAAGGGGCAGAACAAGCACCCACATGGTCCCTACTATTTTCCATAGTGCTTTGTAAAGGCACATTGGTTAAATTGTGGATGACCGGGAAGGGAATTGCCACATCGGGATTAGTCCCAATGAGTCCTGTGTCATGCAAAGGCAAGGAGCCTGAAAATCCAGAAAAGCCTGCTGGACCCATGTGACTCTCATCAACGTGTAGCCCACGGGTTACTTGTAAAATATGCGAGTTACCTTTGCGTATGGGGCTGGCCACAGACAAGGTGCCGCGAAAACCGGGAAAAGAGGACCTTCCCATGTGACTGTCCTCAGCTTTTTGAAAATTTAAAAGATTAGTACCACTACTAATATGACCGTTAGGTACACACGAGGTAGGCGCGTGAGAAGCACTTATAGGAAACACATTGGTATCATGAATTTCCTTACTTTTTGGATCAAAACATGTACCTTTAGCCTTTGCATACTGCCCTTTACACAAAAAGGAAGTATTCTTGCTCGGACAAAAACTTGGAATATCATAATCGGATTTACTCCCATTACTCTTACCTATCCACTCATTGATACCAACATTTGGAATTTCACCTTCCTCATAATCTGAAATGGGCTTTGCCATGCCAAATTCGGAATCGGACAATGACATTTCCTTTCTAGCTTTCCAAACAGAGGACCCAAACTGATCCCTATTCCCTCTACGGCCTAAGCTACCAGAAGCAGGCTTCCTTTTGTGAGTATGAATAGGAAGTGGAGATTGTTTGTGGGTCTTGAGCTCCAAAATCTATGACTGAAGTTGCCGAATCAAGCCCTGTGCAACCTCAAGGGCATGAGATGCTGGGGCCTGGGATTTCCTTTTGAGAATTTCATTAGAGTCTTGGAGTTTTAGGAACTGAGTTGTCTTACTTGGATCCCTATCCTCCATATCATCTTGACTTGTGAGCTCTTCCCATTCCTCTGGTATTTCTATTTCGTCTTCCGAGAGTTCATAGCAATTGACCTTAGAAAGATCAGTAATTCCTTCATTTCCAACACCATACACAACAGACTTGGATGGATTTGAGATGATAAAACCCTTGCCTCCATGCTCTAAAGCAGAGTCCCCCTTGACAGGAATAGAAGTAGAGCTATCCAAGGCTTGAGTAATTTTGGCAAAAGAAGAAGCCCTTGCAGGGATAGCATCCATATCATGATTATTCAAAGAACTTATGGATCTATCAATTTTGGATTGAATAGCAGTATCAATGGCCCATTTTAGAGATGGGTCACTGTTGCTATAATCACAAACAGATTTCTTCAGACACTCAGAACCTTCTAATTGGTTCCTTTTCTTCCTAGAAGAACCCATAACATACTCACATTAACAAAAGAAGAAAGAACACTCGGAATGAAAAAGAACCACACCGAAGAAGATGGATTAGCAGTGTTTCTGATTATTTTGGTTATTCCTGTTATGATTAACTTTAGTTTCAACTAGACTTAAAATATCAATATTTGTTTTCATGGATGAACTTAGCAACCTCAGTTTGCTTGGAGGACAAATTATGTCCCCTAATATTCCAACAACAAACTATCATTAAGAACGACGATGAGAATGTCTTTTCTTACCTGAAGAACTAGAATGAGAGTTCTTCTTACCCTGTGGCTTACCACGATTTATTGGAGCCTTTGGAAGTATCTGGGAGCTTTGAGAAGGAGAAATTGTATGTTGGGATCGAACTTCATTATCATTATAGTGAGTCACTCTTTCTGGAGTAGCACAAGGTGACTGGAATTGGTGTTGCAACACACCAGCCATTAAGGCCAGAATGTAGCAACGAGCCATTCCATTTGATTTCTTCCATTTATCGAACTCGCGTTTGGCAGCTGCCGAAGCATTTGCCATGGGTTCTTTGGGGCATAGGGTGGTGAGGACATATATGTGATCCTCCGCAGATAAAATGATGTTAAGGTTTCATTTCCATTCTGTGTAGTTGTTTCCAGTTAACTTGTTTTGAGTGAGTATGGTGGCAAGTGGACAAAATGTAGATCCAGACATTATAATTTACTGAAAAAATCAAAAGACAAAATAAATATGGATATCAGATTTTGACAGTTTGAAATAAAAGAATCCTTAAAACTCTTATTTTAAAACAAAGTCTCTGGAATATCGAAACGAAAGAACAAAGCCTCCATATGGCGGTCAATACTCGATCTTTCATTTAATCATGACTTGTCCTCTATACAACTCTTGCAAAATAAGTTATGACTCCCGAACCTTTTTGATCTCTAAGTTTCTGAATAATGCCCCATGTGGGATCCCTTATCCATAGCTTAGCTAGTATGTACCATTAACAAGGATCCAATCACAACCGCCTCAAGTAGCGCCTCCATGTGGTGGTTACCCTCTAACACGTCTGATTGATCCTATCCATAGGAAGTTCACATCTAGTAACCAATGAGTAGTGTACCCTCGGAGATATGGAATGATCACCCTGGCGAGGTGACATAGAATGCACTACTCATCTTACAATGAACCATTAATGAAAGATCGTTGTTGTTATTAATAAGACCCTCTCCCACTAGATTTAGTAAAAAAGGATTTTACTTTTGGGAAAAATTGTTTCCACACATTACCCATAAACATCCAATGCTTACTAATGTATTGAAAACGGTTTTTGAATTTTATTTTAGAAAACTTGTTTTACGTGCATGCAAGTTGTAATAATATAATTAAATGCCAATCAAAATGAAGCACATAAAACAAAAAACTAAAATGAAATAAGAGCATCGAAATGATGCCTCTATCTCCCATGGCTCTATCTTCATAGAACCTGATTCTTGGTTTAATCGTCTCCAGCTCTATCTTCATGGACATCGACTTGCTCCTCCGTGTTCATGTATATTCTAATTTTATTACATTGGTCCTATGCTTCTTTCGAAGCTTACAATTTATCTAGAAAAAGAAATCAACAACAATAAAATAAAAGGCTAAGGAAACCGGTACGACTTTCCTATTTGTAGGATTGAAGTCGCGGAGCCTTTATATATGCCTTAAAACCAAACCAATAACAAAAACATAATATACACCAATCTCAAACCATTAAATACAAGGTTTAAAAGTCTTGGTGCCATGGGAGATAGGGAACTAACTTTGCTGCAAGAAGGTTAGTCGTACACACATCCACGCATATATAACAAATATATATATCCTACTATTGGAAACCTAATTGATTCACATAGTATATAAACTCTTTATATACTGAATTAGAACATAAAACATCATCTTAGTTCTCTGTCACACTTTGATCGATTGATAAGGGTTCGATCGATCGAACCTTCGATCGATTGAACACTATTCAATCGATTGAACTTTTCAGTTTCACAGAATAATTTGAAAATATTTATAGAATAATTTAAAATTAAAGTATACATTTTAAAACTTTTGAATCTGTGAAAAGTACACTTGGACAGAGAAGCATTTCGATCGATCGAACACCATTCGAACAATCGAACAGAACCAACGTTCGATCGATTGAATCTAACTCGATTGCTTGAGAACAGACGAGCTTCGATCGATCGAACTCACCTTGCATCCAATGCTATCACAGATTTGTATTCTGCTGCGTAAACACTGTAGAAATAGATCTGTGATGATGCAGTTTTGAAAACAGTCCTAAAATCAGCATGCAAATCAAAACTAGTGTTCCAAAATGCATCAATAGATCCAAACAAGCGTGGCTCTGATACCAATTGAAGGATAAACAGGTTTAAAATTAAATTCTAACACACAGCAGAAGTATTTAGTTACAAATCCGAAGCGATAACTAGACTTGTATGGTGTACTAATGTCCCTCTACCATCAGTATTCATAATCATATTCAGGTAGTCGGATAACTATTACTATCAACCTGAATCATGATTACTTCTTGTATTCCTTGAGTCCCATTCACCTCTCATGATTACCAAACATGTTGATAATTTTTTTTTTTCGGAAAAATGGTAAATATTTACCAAAAAAGGGTTGTACAAATGTACAAGGGGCATACCCCAGGATAAAACTACTTATCAATAAGACTGCAGTTCTCAATAATCAACTTGGTGACATTCTCAGGGAATGTTTACTCTTTATCAGAGGGTAGATTCTATCTTGACAATATATGTTCACAACCCCTATGAACATGACATACCCAAGATACCCAGGTATTGATCTTCAATAGACCTCACTAATTGGTAAGTCAAAGCAGCCATATCCACAGTATGTGTTCATAATCGTCTCAAGATTGAGAACATGTACCTTATATAAGTTATGAGTTCCTATTGACTGTTGACAGTCTTGAGAGACAATAGGAAAGCTCAGGTCCATCAATGCACTCTAACCACTAGCATATTAACTAAAATCTAGTGATTGAGAATAATCACTCCATCCAATGGTAGTTAATCATGCTACATTGTCTACCTGATGAGATATCCAGTCTCATCATCCAATGTGACAAGTTCTAAAGTATCAAAGAATAGTAATTCGTATGTCACTTGTATGTATCTCATACGCACATGAAATACTTACTATGATATTTAAGGATTAACAATCATCTCATGAAAGAAACATACACAATGAAATGTAAAGCTGATATCCATATATTAAAATGTCAATGTCTCATACATAAAGGAATGGTTTGAGGGCACAAACCCAGCATCTTCAACTTTTTGAAATACCATGGGTTAGCAAGAGACCATCGAGAGTGTAGTCTCCTTACTTTCTTCAGACTTTATGGGATCTCCTTCTTTCTCCTCATCGATATCATTCTCGGAACAATTCAATAAGATCAACAATGTAATGGCAGAAGCCACCCAACAGATGGCTGATGTTAAAGAATTCTTTTAAACAAGGGAAGACCATGCTAACTGATGTATCCATCTAGTTGATGCCGCTGAAGGAGTGAAGAACATTACCTCATTGTTGGAGAGTATCAAGAAGTTATGGGAAGACTTTGAGAAGATGGAAGCTGGTTATGCCTCTGAGTAGGCCGATCTGGAGAAAGTCCCTAGATAATTGGACTAATTGAATGATGAGATTTCCAATCTAGACTAGCAGGAAGAGTCATGGCTGACTGTTCACAAAATCGCAAAGACCACTCTTGCTCAAATTGACGACCAATGGACCCAATATTTGACCCTTCTTGTTCCTTTCTTCCCTTGATCTCTTCTCTAGTTTTAGGAATTTGGCAGACTTCTCGTGATTTTTGGATTTAGTACATTCCAGGGTGGTCGTGGGAACAAAACTATGGATTTTTGTTTTGCTTAGTCATGTTTGGCTTTTGGATGATGTGTCTGGTTTATATTCATATATATATATATACATGGCTCAATTTCTCAGCACATCATGTTGTTACATATTCTTGTTTCTTACCCTTCATCAGTCTGATTTTGGACATAGTCATGGTCCAAAACCTTTAGACTGATCAGGAGTAAACTGTGCTCCTTGTATATCTCCCCCATCTTGCTCCAATTGACACAATTATGACTCTCATATACGAGGCTTATATTTTTTAAGTATTTATAATTTATAAGGCTATTAAGAATTTGACCATCTAGATTTCGTAGGTGATAGGCACCCCCTTTTAGTACTTCATGAATTTCAAAAGATCCTTCCCAATTAGGAGACCATTTAATCAATCTATGGTCTTTGAGCCCAAGTGGCAAGAAGTCCTTCGAGACTGATTCTTGGTTTAATCGTCTCCAGCTCCATCTTCATGTACATCAACTTGCTCCTCCGTGTTCATGTATATTCTAATTTTATTACATTGGTTCTATGCTTCTTTCGAAGCTTACAATTTATCTAGAAAAAGAAATCAACAATAAGAAGGTTAGTCGTACACAGATCCACGCATATATAACAAATATATATATATATCCTACTATTGGAACCCTAATTGATTCACATAGTATATAAACTCTTTATATACTAAATTAGAACATAAAACATCATCTTAGTTCTCTGTCACACTATGATCGATTGATAAGGGTTCGATCGATCGAAACTTCGATCGATTGAACGCTATTCAATCGATTGAACTTTTCAGTTTCACAGAATGATTTGAAAATATTTATAGAATAATTCAAAATTAAAGTATCCATTTTAAAACTTTTGAATCTGTGAAAAGTACACTTGGACAGAGAAGCATTTCGATCCATCGAACACCATTCGAACGATCAAACAGAACCAACGTTCGATCGATTGAATCTAATTCGATCGCTTGAGAACAGACGAGCTTCGATCGATCGAACTCACCTTGCATCCTATGCTATCACAGATTTGTATTCTACTGCGTAAACACTGCAGAAACAGATCTATGACGATGCAGTTTTGAAAACAGTCCTAAAATCAGCATGCAAATCAAAACTAGTGTTCCAAAATGCATCAATAGATCCAAACAAGCGTGGCTCTGATACCAATTGAAGGATAAACAGGTTTAAAATTAAATTCTAACACACAGCAGAAGTATTTAGTTACAAAAAAATAAAACTATTAGCCCAGGATCTACTACTTGTTAATTCTATAGATGCGTATTAACCAGCGGGGACAAGAAATATACCTCAGGTGTTGAACCCAATTTTGATTTTCTTATTCCTTGGTGATACCGCATCCTCCACTATGTTGTGTTCACCCTTATGTCTCCTGCAGATGCTTCCCAGAGAGACTAGAGATGGTGGGATCTCTAATAGAGAAGAAGGAGAAGGTTTGGGACTCTAAAACAGTATCTGCAGCTTCTGGTTAATAAAAACGACAAACTTCTTTTCCAGAACGCAGCTGCCCTATTTATAGATTCCCAGAACTGACATAACGTTTGACTGATCGAAGTGTTATCGATCGATCAAACCACGTTCAAGCGATCGAACCTGTCATGACATCGATCGATCGAACAAACTTCGATCGATCGAACCTTCCTTAACAAGATCCTCATGTGCCATTCCTAGCATCCTAGTGGAGCTAAAAGTGGAACCTCCTAGGCTCTTTATAGTTGGCTCAAACCAGTAGTTAATTACCATGATCAAACTCTTTGATCAGCATACTAACCAACAGGTCAGTTATTGTTTACTCCACTATAAAACAATAACTGAACTCCAACGCAAAAGAACATATCCGAAGCGATAACTAGACTTGTATGGTGTACTAATGTCCCTCTACCATCAGTATTCATAATCATATTCAGGTAGTCGGATAACTATTACTATCAACCTGAATCATGATTACTTCTTGTATTCCTTGAGTCCCATTCACTTCTCATGATTACCAAACATGTTGATAACTACTTATCAATAAGACTGCAGTTCTCAGTAATCAACTTGGTGACATTCTCAGGGAATGCTTACTCTTTATCAGAGGGTAGATTCTATCTTGACAATATATGTTCACAACCCCTATGAACATGACATACCCAAGATACCCAGGTATTGATCTTCAATAGACCTCACTAATTGGTAAGTCAAAGCAACCATATCCACAGTATGTGTTCATAATCGTCTCAAGATTGAGAACATGCACCTTATATAAGTTATGAGTTCCTATTGACTGTTAACAGTCTTAAGAGTCAATAGGAAAGCTCAGGTCCATCAATGCACTCTAAGCACTAGCATATTAGCTAAAATCTAGTGATTGAGAATAATCACTCCATCCAATGGTAGTTAATCATGCTACATTGTCTACCTGATGAGATATCCAGTCTCATCATCCAATGTGACAAGTTCTAAAGTATCAAAGAATAGTAATTCGTATCTCACTTGTATGTATCTCATACGCACATGAAATACTTACTATGATATTTAAGGATTAACAATCATCTCATGAAAGAAACATACACAATGAAATGTAAAGCTGATATCCATGTATTAAAATGTCAATGTCTCATACATAAAGGAATGGTTTGAGGGCACAAACCCAGCATCTTCAACTTTTTGAAATGCCATGGGTTATCAAGAGACCATCGAGAGTGTAGTCTCCTTACTTTCTTCAGACTTTATGGGATCTCCTTCTTTCTCCTCATCGATATCATTCTCGGAACAATTCAATAAGATCAGCAATGTAATGGCAGAAGCCACCCAATAGATGGCTGATGTCAAAGAATTCTTTTAAACAAGGGAAGACCATGCTAACTGATGTATCCATCTAGTTGATGCCGCTGAAGAAGGAGTGAAGAACATTGCCTCATTGTGGGAGAGTATCAAGAAGTTATGGGAAGACTTAGAGAAGATGGAAGCTGATTATGCCTCTGAGTAGGCCGATCTGGAGAAAGTCCCTAGATAATTGGACTAATTGGATGATGAGATTTCCAATCTAGACTAGACTTTTTCCGAAAAAAAAAAAAATCTAGACTAGACGGAAGAGTCATGGCTGACTATTCACAAAATCGCAAAGACCATTCGTACTCAAATTGACGACCAATGGACCCAATATTTGACCCTTCTTGTTCCTTTCTTCCCTTGATCTCTTCTCTAGTTTTAGGAATTTGGCAGACTTCTCGTGATTTTTGGATTTAGTACATTCCAGGGTGGTCGTGGGAACAAAACTATGGATTTTTGTTTTGCTTAGTCATGTTTGGCTTTTGGATGATGTGTCTGGTTTATATTCATATATATATATATATATGCATGGCTCAATTTCTCAGCACATCATGTTGTTACATATTCTTGTTTCTTACCCTTCATCAGTCTGATTTTGGAAATAGTCATGGTCCAAAACCTTTAGACTGATCAGGAGTAAACTGTGCTCCTTGTATATCTCCCCCATCTTGCTCCAATTGACACAATTATGACTCTCATATACGAGGCTTATATTTTTTAAGTATTTATAATTTATAAGCCTATTAAGAATTTGACCATCTAGATTTTGTAGGTGATAGGCACCCCCTTTTAGTACTTCATGAATTTCAAAAGGTCCTTCGCAATTAGGAGACCATTTAATCAATCTATGGTCTTTGAGCCCAAGTGGCAAGATGTCCTTCATGACTGATTCTTGGTTTAATCGTCTCCAGCTCCATCTTCATGGACATCGACTTGCTCCTCCGTGTTCATGTATATTCTAATTTTTTTTTTTTTTCAAAAAATTGGTAAATTAAACGAAAAAAGGGGGGAGTACAAAAGTACAAGGGGCATACCCCAGGATATACAATGAGCGCAAAAAAAAATTTGTAACCTACCACAAACTTGATAAGCAGAAGGGATGACGCAATATCAAAGGAGAAACCAAAGATACCCTGTCATCCCAAGGATGAAGCAGTCAAGCAAACAAAGGATTCCAAACAGGAATGCAAAAAGAAATGCTAACTGAGCTCAAAACAAAAGCAAGTTAACCAAGAAACTACCAAACTGGCAAGAAAAGAACATCAACCACCAAACAAATAGTTCCTTTCAGGTCCAATATCTAGCAAATAATTCAAGTTGGGGATGTTGTTTCCATTGGGCTCTAATTTGCATGTTGACTTGGTTCTAATTTTATTATATTGGTTCTATGCTTCTTTCGAAGCTTACAATTTATCTAGAAAAAGAAATCAACAACAAGAAGGTTAGTCGTACACAGATCCACGCATATATAACAAATATATATATATATATCCTACTATTGGAACCCTAATTATTCACATAGTATATAAACTCTTTATATACTGAATTAGAACATAAAACATCATCTTAGTTCTCTGGCATACTTTGATCGATTGATAAGGGTTCGATCGATCGAACCTTCGATCGATTGAACGCTATTCAATCGATTGAACTTTTCAGTTTCACAGAATGATTTGAAAATATTTATAGAATAATTTAAAATTAATGTATACGTTTTAAAACTTTTGAATCTGTGAAAAGTACACTTGGACAGAGAAGCATTTCGATCGATCGAACACCATTCGAACGATCAAACAGAACCAACGTTCGATCGATTGAATCTAATTCGATCGCTTGAGAACAGACGAGCTTCGATCGATCGAACTCACCTTGCATCCTATGCTATCACAGATTTGTATTCTACTGCGTAAACACTGCAGAAACAGATCTATGACGATGCAGTTTTGAAAACAGTCCTACAATCAGCATGCAAATCAAAACTTGTGTTCCAAAATGCATCAATAGATCCAAACAAGCGTGGCTCTGATACCAATTGAAGGATAAACAGGTTTAAAATTAAATTCTAACACACAGCAGAAGTATTTAGTTACAAAAAAATAAAACTATTAGCCCAGGATCTACTACTTGTTAATTCTATAGATGCGTATTAACCAGCGGGGACAAGAAATATACCTCAGGTGTTGAACCCAATTCTGATTTTCTTATTCCTTGGTGATACAGCATCCTCCACTATGTTGTGTTCACCCTTATGTCTCCTGCAGATGCTTCCCAGAGATACTAGAGATGGTGGGATCTCTAATAGAGAAGAAGGAGAAGGTTTGGGACTCTAAAACCGTATCTGCAGCTTCTGGTTAATAAAAACGACAAACTTCATTTCCAGAACGCAGCTGCCCTATTTATAGATTCCCAGAACTGACATAACGTTCGACTGATCGAAGTGTTATCGATCGATCAAACCACGTTCAAGCGATCGAACCTGTCATGACTTCGATCGATCGAACAAACTTCGATCGATCGAACCTTCCTTAACAAGATCCTCATGTGCCTTTCCTAGCATCCTAGTGGAGCTAAAAGTGGAACCTCCTAGGCTCTTTATAGTTGGCTCAAACCAGTAGTTAATTACCACGATCAAACTCTTTGATCAGCATACTAACCAACAGGTCAGTTATTGTTTACTCCACTATAAAACAATAACTGAACTCCAACGCAAAAGAACATATCCGAAGCGATAACTAGACTTGTATGGTGTACTAATGTCCCTCTACCATCAGTATTCATAATCATATTCAGGTAGTCGGATAACTATTACTATCAACCTGAATCATGATTACTTCTTGTATTCCTTGAGTCCCATTCACTTCTCATGATTACCAAACATGTTGATAACTACTTATCAATAAGACTGCAGTTCTCAGTAATCAACTTGGTGACATTCTCAGGGAATGCTTACTCTTTATCAGAGGGTAGATTCTATCTTGACAATATATGTTCACAACCCCTATGAACATGACATACCCAAGATACCCAGGTATTGATCTTCAATAGACCTCACTAATTGGTAAGTCAAAGCAACCATATCCACAGTATGTGTTCATAATCGTCTCAAGATTGAGAACATGCACCTTATATAAGTTATGAGTTCCTATTGACTGTTAACAGTCTTAAGAGTCAATAGGAAAGCTCAGGTCCATCAATGCACTCTAAGCATTAGCATATTAACTAAAATCTAGTGATTGAGAATAATCACTCCATCCAATGGTAGTTAATTATGCTACATTATCTACCTGATGAGATATCCAGTCTCATCATCCAATGTGACAAGTTCTAAAGTATCAAAGAATAGTAATTCGTATCTCACTTGTATGTATCTCATACGCACATGAAATACTTACTATGATATTTAAGGATTAACAATCATCTCATGAAAGAAACATACACAATGAAATGTAAAGCTGATATCCATGTATTAAAATGTCAATGTCTCATACATAAAGGAATGGTTTGAGGGCACAAACCCAGCATCTTCAACTTTTTGAAATGCCTTGGGTTATCAAGAGACCATCGAGAGTGTAGTCTCCTTACTTTCTTCAGACTTTATGGGATCTCCATCTTTCTCCTCATCGATATCATTCTCGGAACAATTCAATAAGATCAACAATGTAATGGCAGAAGCCACCCAATAGATGGCTGATGTCAAAGAATTCTTTTAAACAAGGGAAGACCATGCTAACTGATGTATCCATCTAGTTGATGCCGCTGAAGAAGGAGTGAAGAACATTGCCTCATTGTGGGAGAATATCAAGAAGTTATGGGAAGACTTAGAGAAGATGGAAGCTGATTATGCCTCTGAGTAGGCCGATCTGGAGAAAGTCCCTAGATAATTGGACTAATTGGATGATGAGATTTCCAATCTAGACTAGACGGAAGAGTCATGGCTGACTATTCACAAAATCGCAAAGACCATTCGTACTCAAATTGACGACCAATGGACCCAATATTTGACCCTTCTTGTTCCTTTCTTCCCTTGATCTCTTCTCTAGTTTTAGGAATTTGGCAGACTTCTCGTGATTTTTGGATTTAGTACATTCCAGGGTGGTCGTGGGAACAAAACTATGGATTTTTGTTTTGCTTAGTCATGTTTGGCTTTTGGATGATGTGTCTGGTTTATATTCATATATATATATATATGCATGGCTCAATTTCTCAGCACATCATGTTGTTACATATTCTTGTTTCTTACCCTTCATCAGTCTGATTTTGGAAATAGTCATGGTCCAAAACCTTTAGACTGATCAGGAGTAAACTGTGCTCCTTGTATATCTCCCCCATCTTGCTCCAATTGACACAATTATGACTCTCATATACGAGGCTTATATTTTTTAAGTATTTATAATTTATAAGGCTATTAAGAATTTGACCATCTAGATTTCGTAGGTGATAGGCACCCCCTTTTAGTACTTCATGAATTTCAAAAGATCCTTCCCAATTAGGAGACCATTTAATCAATCTATGGTCTTTGAGCCCAAGTGGCAAGATGTCCTTCATGACTGATTCTTGGTTTAATCGTCTCCAGCTCCATCTTCATGTACATCAACTTGCTCCTCCGTGTTCATGTATATTCTAATTTTATTACATTGGTTCTATGCTTCTTTCGAAGCTTACAATTTATCTAGAAAAAAAAATCAACAACAAGAAGGTTAGTCGTACACAGATCCACGCATATATAACAAATATATATATATATATATCCTACTATTGGAACCCTAATTGATTCACATAGTATATAAACTCTTTATATACTAAATTAGAACATAAAACATCATCTTAGTTCTCTGTCACACTATGATCGATTGATAAGGGTTCGATCGATCGAAACTTCGATCGATTGAACGCTATTCAATCGATTGAACTTTTCAGTTTCACAGAATGATTTGAAAATATTTATAGAATAATTTAAAATTAAAGTATCCATTTTAAAACTTTTGAATCTCTGAAAAGTACACTTGGACAGAGAAGCATTTCGATCCATCGAACACCATTCGAACGATCAAACAGAACCAACGTTCGATCGATTGAATCTAATTCGATCGCTTGAGAACAGACGAGCTTCGATCGATCGAACTCACCTTGCATCCTATGCTATCACAGATTTGTATTCTACTGCGTAAACACTGCAGAAACAGATCTATGACGATGCAGTTTTGAAAACAGTCCTAAAATCAGCATGCAAATCAAAACTAGTGTTCCAAAATGCATCAATAGATCCAAACAAGCGTGGCTCTGATACCAATTGAAGGATAAACAGGTTTAAAATTAAATTCTAACACACAGCAGAAGTATTTAGTTACAAAAAAATAAAACTATTAGCCCAGGATCTACTACTTGTTAATTCTATAGATGCGTATTAACCAGCGGGGACAAGAAATATACCTCAGGTGTTGAACCCAATTTTGATTTTCTTATTCCTTGGTGATACAGCATCCTCCACTATGTTGTGTTCACCCTTATGTCTCCTGCAGGTGCTTCCCAGAGAGACTAGAGATGGTGGGATCTCTAATAGAGAAGAAGGAGAAGGTTTGGGACTCTAAAACAGTATCTGCAGCTTCTGGTTAATAAAAACGACAAACTTCATTTCCAGAACGCAGCTGCCCTATTTATAGATTCCCTGAACTGACATAACGTTTGACTGATCGAAGTGTTATCAATCGATCAAACCACGTTCAAGCGATCGAACCTGTCATGACTTCGATCGATCGAACAAACTTTGATCGATCGAACCTTCCTTAACAAGATCCTCATGTGCCTTTCCAAGCATCCTAGTGGAGCTAAAAGTGGGACCTCCTAGGCTCTTTATAGTTGGCTCAAACCAGTAGTTAATTACCATGATCAAACTCTTTGATCAGCATACTAACCAACAGGTCAGTTATTGATAAGTAGTTATCAACATGTTTGGTAATCATGAGAGGTGAATGGCTCAAACCAGTAGTTATTTAACTTGAGTCCCCTGGCGTGTGTTTTCTGCCATTCTCACATGGAAACGCATGATCACTTATTTTTTTTCTTGTTCTTATTCTATTGGTATTTGGCAGGATATTATGCAACGATGTGGTCTAACTTGGAATGGTCAAGGATGGAATGACACTTTGCTTTGGATGGCTCACCACCTCAAAGGAAAGACGATTCTTCATCAAATCCCCAAACTTTGCTTGGGAGTTACTGTTTATGGGTTATGGAAAGAGCGGAACAACAGATCCTTCAAACACACTTTTTGTCCTAAAGAGATTACCCTCAAGAGCTTAATTTCTCAAATCCATGCTCTCATAAGGGTTAACTGGAAGCATCATAGTAATCTTAATACCATTCTGTGTAATTTGCTTTGATGCCTTTGTTTTTGCAATTCTTTTGATGGTGGCCTGTGCTTTGTATTGATTTGTTTTTGGCTGGTTAGGGTTTAATTCCCTTGTTCGGTAGCTTTCTTGCTACATTTTTCCTTTTCTGTGCCCTGCTCCTTTTCTGTATATCCTGGGGTATGCCCCTTGTACTTTTGTACATCCTTTTTTGGAATCTATTTACCAATTTCCGAAAAAAAAAAATACTTATCAATAAGACTGCAGTTCTCAGTAATCAACTTGGTGACATTCTCAGGGAATGCTTACTCTTTATCAGAGGGTAGATTCTATCTTGACAATGTATGTTCACAACCCCTATGAACATGACATACCCAAGATACCCAGGTATTGATCTTCAATAGACCTCACTAATTGGTAAGTCAAAGCAACCATATCCACAGTATGTGTTCATAATCGTCTCAAGATTGAGAACATGCACCTTATATAAGTTATGAGTTCCTATTGACTGTTAACAGTCTTGAGAGTCAATAGGAAAGCTCAGGTCCATCAATGCACTCTAAGCACTAGCATATTAACTAAAATCTAGTGATTGAGAATAATCACTCCATCCAATGGTAGTTAATCATGCTACATTGTCTACCTGATGAGATATCCAGTCTCATCATCCAATGTGACAAGTTCTAAAGTATCAAAGAATAGTAATTCGTATCTCACTTGTATGTATCTCATACGCACATGAAATACTTACTATGATATTTAAGGATTAACAATCATCTCATGAAAGAAACATACACAATGAAATGTAAAGCTGATATCCATGTATTAAAATGTCAATGTCTCATACATAAAGGAATGGTTTGAGGGCACAAACCCAGCATCTTCAACTTTTTGAAATGCCATGGGTTATTAAAAGACCATCGAGAGTGTAGTCTCCTTACTTTCTTCAGACTTTATGGGATCTCCTTCTTTCTCCTCATCGATATCATTCTCGGAACAATTCAATAAGATCAGCAATGTAATGGCAGAAGCCACCCAATAGATGGCTGATGTCAAAGAATTCTTTTAAACAAGGGAAGACCATGCTAACTGATGTATCCATCTAGTTGATGCCGCTGAAGAAGGAGTGAAGAACATTGCCTCATTGTGGGAGAGTATCAAGAAGTTATGGGAAGACTTAGAGAAGATGGAAGCTGATTATGCCTCTGAGTAGGCCGATCTGGAGAAAGTCCCTAGATAATTGGACTAATTGAATGATGAGATTTCCAATCTAGACTAGCAGGAAGAGTCATGGCTGACTGTTCACAAAATCGCAAAGACCACTCTTGCTCAAATTGACGACCAATGGACCCAATATTTGACCCTTCTTGTTCCTTTCTTCCCTTGATCTCTTCTCTAGTTTTAGGAATTTGGCAGACTTCTCGTGATTTTTGGATTTAGTACATTCCAGGGTGGTCGTGGGACCAAAACTATGGATTTTTGTTTTGCTTAGTCATGTTGGCTTTTGGATGATGTGTCTGGTTTATATTCATATATATATATGCATGGCTCAATTTCTCAGCACATCATGTTGTTACATATTCTTGTTTCTTACCCTTCATCAGTCTGATTTTGGACATAGTCATGGTCCAAAACCTTTAGACTGATCAGGAGTAAACTGTGCTCCTTGTATATCTCCCCCATCTTGCTCCAATTGACACAATTATGACTCTCATATACGAGGCTTATATTTTTTAAGTATTTATAATTTATAAGCCTATTAAGAATTTGACCATCTAGATTTCGTAGGTGATAGGCACCCCCTTTTAGTACTTCATGAATTTCAAAAGGTCCTTCCCAATTACGAGACCATTTAATCAATCTATGGTCTTTGAGCCCAAGTGGCAAGATGTCCTTCATGACTAATTCTCCTACAGAGAAAGATTTGGCTTTCAACTTCTTGTCGTAACTTTTTTCAGCCTTGTGCTTCTATAGCCTAAGGTGGTCTAAAGCCATCAGCTTGATCTCATCTAGATCTTCTAGTTCTGTAAGGAGGTCCTGATTATAATCATCCATGTCCATATCTTTTTTTGGAAAACTGGTAAATTAATCCAAAAAAGGTGTACAAAAAGTACAAGTGGCATACCCCAGGATATACATTAAGAGCAAAAACAGGCACAACAAGTGCAACAAGTGATGAAATACAATCCAAAGCCCCAGCTTGATGAGAACATGGCGGCTAGCACAAGGTGGAATGCGGACCCGAACCACGTGCCAATTGGGCCGGTTACAAGGGCGCGAGCAAAGCGATTCAAGGACAATCTCAATGGGCTGGTTCAACAAATTTGGGTTGAGACTAATCTGAGTGGCCCAAAGGAGGATACTAGTGATCCACAAGGCTGGGTGTCCATGATTCAAGCTCTAGAATAAATTATAGGCTTGCATGCCAACTTAGGGACTTTTTATATTCATTAGTTTCCTTTTATTTTAGTTTGGGGTGAATTATATTGGACCATAATATTTCGTAGGCTTAAAAGGGCCCAACTTTAAGCCTCAGCTATTTAAACAGTTTTAGGGTTTGTAATATTCAGTTTTGATCATTAATAATATTGTGAGAGTTTTCTCTTTGGTTCTTTGAAGAACTATTCGAACTTATCAGATTTACTCTGTGGCGTTCATACCTTGACTTATCAATCGAATTTTCCATCCTTGATTGTGGCGTCTTCATCCTTTATACCAAGGTTCGCATCTGTTATAGGTGTTGGGTCGCGGTTTCCATTGAATCTGACAGTAGAACGGTCCGAGACATTAATCGTGTTACGGGTTTCGTCGCATTATTGGCGGGGTTCGTATCAGTTGGTATCAAAGCACAGTTCTAGTCTCAGGTTTATCATATCTTTTTCGTTTCTGTTCTTATTCGTTTCTTCTGGTTCTGTTCTTATTCGTTTTTGTTTCTGTTCGTTTTCTTATTCGTTCTCGTTTCTGAACCGTATAAAAAAAAAAAAAAAAAAAAAAAAAGGTGTTCGATTACGATCTGGAATTTTGTGTTTAGGGTTTGCGAATCTGATCTGTGATTTGCCCTTGTTACTTCGTGTTTGTTCATTCTCGTGATCGTTGTTATTCTGGGTTTTTTTTTCTTGGAATTAGGGTTCCTGAATCAGATACGTGAACTGTGAAGTCTGCCTGATTATTCAAGAAAAAAAAAATACAAAAAAAGAAAAAAAGAGAAAAAAAAAAAAAAAAAAAAGAAAAAAAAAGAAAAGAAAAGAAAAGAAGAGAAGAGAAGAGATCTGTAGAAAAAAAAAAAAATACAAAAACTCGGCTTAAAATTTTATTTTTGTTTTGTGATATTTGGGGTCTAAGGAGTCCGAATCTGACCTTACTCCATAGTGCGAAATTTTTTTTTCCGAAAATTCCATTTTTTTTGTGCTTTTGGAAACCTAGCCATCCGCGTTCGTTTTTAGTCGTGCTTTCAGCGTCCAAATTTGATTGGTCTAGTTTGGGTATGGATTGTTACTGAGAAATTCTAGTCATTGTTTGAGCAGTTTCATAAGAACCGAGTGAGAATTACTACGAGTGGAAAAAGGCAAGAGTGGTGAGCACATAAGAGGGTAAAAGCCAAATTGATTTTCAGTTTAAACACGAGTGAACTTGAGTGATACATCCTAGTTGAGTGAAACACGTGAGCGAGAGTTGTGAGGTCCTGTATATTTTTTTTATCTAATCTTTGTTTTGCAGCGAAATATGGCCAATAAAGACGAAATTAATGCCGGGGAGGTTTCGGGACAGACTGATCAGAAACTTTTATTGGAGGCATTAATGGGTGAAATGAGGAGGGTATTGAGGACAGAGATGGAACAAGTTCATGAACGGTTAGATAGAGTAGAGAATGCACGTGTGGAGCAGCCACAAAACAATGCTCCTCATGGACGTAGAAGAGAGAGAGTTCAACCGAGGGGAGTGAGAGTTGAAGAAGAGGAGTATTTTTTGGGAGACTTTGACGAAGAAAATGATCAGGAGTCAATAGATAATCATAGGAGATATGGTGGTCGGGGTAGAGAAGTTAGGTTTAGAGAAGCTAGGAACCGGGAAGATAATAATTTGGGTAGTATTAAGATGAAGATTCCTTCGTTTCAAGGGAAGAATGATCCGGAAGCCTATCTAGAATGGGAGAAGAAGGTAGAATTAGTATTTGATTGCCACCATTACTCTGAGGCTAAGAAGGTAAAACTTGCTGCCATTGAATTTTCTGATTATGCTATCATTTGGTGGGATCAATTGGTGTTGAATAGGAGAAGAAATAGGGAGCATCCAATAGAGACATGGGAGGATATGAAAACTGTGATGAGGAAGCGGTTCGTTCCAAGCTATTATTACCGAGAGTTGTACAACAAGTTGCAAAGTTTGAGGCAAGGTAATAGGAGTGTGGAAGAATATTATAAGGAGATGGAAGTTGCTATGATTCGAGCGAATGTAGAGGAAGATCGAGAGGCTACCATGGCTAGATTCTTAGTTGGGTTGAATCGGGAAATTGCCAATGCAGTGGAATTGCAACACTATGTTGAGTTGGAGGATATGGTACACATGGCTATTAAAATTGAGAATCAACTCAAGAGGAGGGGCAGCAGCACACGTCCAAGCCAAAATCCAAGCCAAAATTCCAATACATCCGCTTGGAAACCAAATAATTGGAAAAGAGATGAGAAGCAGCCTTTGGTGAAGCCAAAAACTGAGCAAAAACAAGAGGTGGCCAGCCATGGAAGTCAAGGTAAATCCGATTCGTCTACTTCTCGGAACCGTGATATTAAGTGTTTTAAGTGCCAAGGTAGGGGACACATAGCTAGCCAATGTCCAAACAAGAGAGTTATGGTGTTACGAGATAATGGTGAGATTGAAACCGAAGATGAAGATGACAACGAATCTATGCCACCATTGGAGGATGCCGATGATGAAGAGTACGCTGCCCAAGGGGATTTGTTAGTGGCAAGGAGAGCTCTAAATATGCAGGTTAAGGAAGATGATGAGGCACAGCGGGAGAACATCTTTCATACGAGATGTCATGTCAAAGATGAGGTGTGTAGTGTGATCATAGATGGGGGGAGTTGTACTAACGTTGCTAGCACAACTTTGGTGGAGAAATTAGGGCTGCCAACAATCAAGCATCCACGACCTTATAAATTGCAATGGCTCAATGATAGTGGTGAAGTAAGGGTAACTAAACAGGTGTTAGTTTCTTTTCGTATTGGGAAATATGAAGATGAAGTTTTGAGTGATGTGGTTCCGATGCAAGCTGGACACTTGTTGTTAGGGAGGCCATGGCAATTTGATCGACGTGTTAAGCATGATGGTTTCACAAATAAATACTCGTTCGTGCTTAATCAAAGGACAATCACCTTAGTGCCTTTGACACCGAAGCAAGTTTATGAAGATCAAGTGAGGTTGCAAAGGGAGAGTGAACAAAAGAGAAAGAGTGAGAAAAATGAGAGAGAAAAAGAAAAGAAAAATGCAGCCATTGAGGGAAAATTAGAGGGAAACCAAAAAAAGAATTTTTATGCAAAAGCGAGTGAGATCAAACGAGCGTTGTTTTCAAATCAGCCTATGATTGTACTTTTGTACAAAGAGGCATTTTTAAACACTAACCAAATTGACTCATCTTTGCCTAGTTCTGTTGTTTCTCTTTTGCAGGAGTTTGGTGATATCTTTCCCGAGGAGGTTCCACATGGTTTACCCCCTATTCGAGGGATTGAACATCAAATTGATTTCGTACCCGGTGCTACCATTCCAAACCGACCAGCCTATAGAAGCAATCCTGAGGAGACAAAGGAGCTACAAAAGCAGGTTAGTGAGTTGATGGAAAAGGGGTACGTAAGAGAAAGTATGAGTCCATGCGCCGTTCCGGTGATTTTGGTTCCTAAGAAGGATGGGACGTGGAGAATGTGCGTTGATTGCCGAGCCGTCAACAACATAACGGTAAAGTATCGACACCCTATTCCTCGCTTAGATGATATGTTAGATGAGTTGCATGGTTCTTGTATATTTTCTAAGATTGATTTGAAAAGTGGGTATCATCAAATTAGAATGAAAGAAGGTGATGAATGGAAAACTGCATTTAAAACCACACAATATGAGGGGGGCCCACGCAAGGAAGACTCCACAAATTATGTAGCCTTTCCTACGCCTCCTGCTAACACAGATAATTATATGGAACATCATGGTTCAAGAGAACTTTATATGGGTACCCCACATGCATATAATGCAACTGCATCCAATGGCCCAGTTATGCCTTCTTTTAAGGATGTTTGTTTTCCTCTTTCACCAGAAGATGAGCCCCGGGCTCATATTTTTCCTAATGGCTTGACGCCTGGCTTAGCTACAGTGGGAAGTAATGCTCATGAGGGTTCTTTGTATAACGATATTGAAGCTGAACAGACCAATTTTGGAACCCGTTCCAAGAACCTGGGTTCTCCTTGTCATGGGCAGATTCAGTCCAAAGACCAGACAGGGAAATCATGGGCAGAGTTATTCATACCGGCTTCTCAAGACATTAATGGTTCCAATACCAACCCTGTCCCTAATAGGCAAGCTCGGAGTTACAACCCCGGCTCCCCTATCAGTCAGGCGCAATTTAACTTAGAATTTGTGGAACATGGTGAAAAATCAGCTAACTTAGTTCTCAAAATTCCTACGGACATCACTAATGCCGGGAAGGAAGAATGGAGGGCAACTTTGGTGGGACGATTTCTGGGCAAAAAACTACCGTATTCTCTTGTTACTAATGTTACTGAGCGTCTTTGGGCCAAAGATGGATTGATTGATACGTTGGCCACCGATTCTGGTTACTTCTTCTTTACGTTTTCTTGTGAGGAAAATAGGGATGCTGTGATGGAGGGAGGCCCGTGGTTCATTGCAGGGCAACCTCTCATTCTTAGACCGTCGAAACAGCATTTCTCATTCGGTAATGAGGAGGTTCGAACCATCCCAATTTGGGTTAATTTCTACGGTGTTCCGTTGGAATATTGGAACCCGAAAGGTATCAGTTTTATCTCTAGTTTTATCGGAAAACCTATCCGGGTAGATCGCACAACTGCAAGTCGGAGACGTATCACATATGCTAGAGTGTGCATTGAAGTTACAGCCGATTTTGACTTCTTTAATGACTTCCATATTGAATCAGAAGACGAGGTTAATGGTGATACTCTCAGAACCAAGATTAGTTTAGAATATCAATGGACCCCTGTGAGATGTAAACAGTGTTCTCAGTTTGGACATGACTGTTCTAGGGTTGCTAAACCAGTTTCTAGGCCTACCAATCAATATCCTTATAAGAAGAATGGGAAGACAGACGGAGAATGGAAAGTTGTGGAAAAGAAAGATAAGGGGAAAAAGACTGTGGACTATGGTTCTCACCACACGAAAGATTTGGCCCACTCGGCAGCTCCTCTTACGCGGAGCAATATGTTTGATACACTTACTCAGCTCCAGGAAGAATCTGGTGCCGGTCCCACTAGTACAGATTCTCTTACACATGTCCCGATAATGTGTCCTGACGCTAGCTCGTCTCACTGCCCCGATGATACTCGGGGGGAGGTTAGAGAGGATCCCACCTGTTATAGTGAGGATGAAGTTGATGATTGTGAGGTTGATTATAGCCTTGGAGATAAGGCCAGTCTTGAGGCTCGAGGGAGCCCTCTTTCCAACAGACAGAAGAAGAAAGAAGCTAAAATGAAATTCAGTGGGAGTCGGCCTAAGAGTCGACATAGACCTTAAAATTGGCTCTGGTTTGTATGGTGTAGGGGTGTCCTGTGTGGTTGCTCATCCCATGTTGTTATGTTATGCTTGTTTGTTTTGTTTCCATGTTTGTTCTCGCATTCATAACATGTTTTTGCGCTTACTGTAATATCCTGGGGTATGGCCCCCTTTTTTGGATTTATTCACCCTTTTTCCGAAAAAAAAAAAAAAAAAAAACAAAATATGGTTTGTATGAATGGTTAGTTATGCCTTTTGGATTAACTAATGCTCCTAGTACTTTTATGAGATTGATGAACCATGTTTTGCGTGCTTTCATTGGAAAATTTGTAGTTGTTTATTTTGATGATATCCTGATTTATAGCAAAAACTTGGAAGAGCATTTGAAGCATTTAAAACTTGTGTTAGATGTGCTTAGAAATGAAAAGTTGTTTGCTAACCTAAAGAAGTGCACTTTTTGCACCGATAAGCTTGTGTTTCTTGGTTTTGTTGTGTGTGCACAAGGAATACAGGTTGATGAAGAAAAGATTCGTGCTATCCAAGAATGGCCAAGCCCATCTAGTGTAAGTAATGTGCGAAGTTTTCATGGACTTGCTAGTTTTTACAGGAGGTTCGTGAAAGACTTCAGTAATATAGCTGCACCGAAAACCGAAGTCATCAAGAAAAATGTTGGGTTCAAATGGGGGGAAGAGCAAGAGAAGGCATTTCAATTACTCAAGGAGAAGTTAACTCATGCACCTTTACTTGCTTTACCTAACTTTACAAAAACTTTTGAAATTGAATGTGATGCTTCAGGTTTAGGTATTGGCGCCGTGCTTATGCAAGAAGGAAGACCGATTGCATACTTTAGTGAGAAGTTAAGTGGGGTTGCCTTAAACTATCCCACGTATGACAAAGAGATGTATGCATTGGTTCGAGCTTTGGAGACATGGCAGCATTACTTGTGGCCTAAAGAGTTCGTGATTCACACCGATCATGAGTCTTTAAAAGCACCTTAAAGTCCAACACAAGCTGAACAAGAGGCATCCACGATGGGTTGAATTCATTGAGACGTTTCCATACGTCATTCGATATAAACAAGGTAAGGAGAACATCGTTGCCGATGCACTTTCTCGAAGGTACATTCTAATCTCTACTCTTGATGCTAAGATTCTTGGTTTTGAGCATATTAAGGAATTGTATCCTTTAGATCTCGATTTTAGTGAAGAATTTGAATCTTGTGAAAAAAAAGCCCATAATAAATTCTATAGGCATGAGGGGTTTTTATTTCGAGAAAATAAATTGTGCATTCCAACTTGTTCAGTGAGAGAGTTGCTTGTGCGAGAGTCACATGGGGGAGGGTTAATGGGACATTTTGGGGTAGTAAAAACATTAGCCGTTTTACAAGAACACTTCTATTGGCCACGCATGAAACAAGATGTTGAGAGAATTTGTGGTAGATGTGTCACATGTAGGCGAGCGAAATCTAGAGTACAACCCCATGGCTTATACACACCTCTTCCAATTCCTAGTGAACCATGGATTGATATTTCAATGGATTTTGTGTTAGGTTTACCTAGGACTAAACACGGTCGAGACTCAATTTTTGTGGTTGTGGATAGATTTTCCAAGATGGCACATTTTATTCCATGTCACAAAACTGATGATGCTTCACATGTTGCTAATTTGTTCTTTAAGGAGATTGTGAGATTACATGGTGTGCCTAGAACCATTGTTTCGGATAGAGATGCTAAATTCTTGAGTTACTTTTGGAAGACCTTGTGGTGTAAGTTGGGGACTAAGTTATTATTTTCTACTACTTGTCATCCACAAACTGATGGTCAAACTGAAGTAGTAAATAGGACTTTATCTACTTTGTTAAGGGCTATTATTAAAAAGAACATCAAAACATGGGAAGAATGTTTACCACATGTTGAGTTTGCTTATAATCGTACTATCCATTCTGCTACTAAATTTTCACCCTTTGAAATTGTGTATGGTTTTAATCCTTTAACTCCTTTGGATTTATCTCCTTTACCTGTGACTGAGCGTGTTAATTTAGATGGAAAAAGAAAGCAGATTTTGTTAAGCAGATTCATGAGAAAGCAAGGCTCAATATTGAGCGAAGAACGGAGCAATATGCAACGCAAGCTAACAAAGGGCGACGCAATATCATCTTTGAACCCGGAGATTGGGTTTGGGTACACATGCGAAAAGAAAGATTTCCAGCACAAAGGCGTTCTAAATTGCTTCCCCGAGGCGATGGTCCTTTTCAAGTTCTTGAGCGCATCAATGACAATGCCTACAAGCTAGAGTTGCCTGGTGAGTATAATGTTAGTACTACTTTTAATGTTGCTGATTTATCTCTTTTTTTTCGGAAAAATGGTTAATTGAATCCAAAAAAAGGGCCAAACCCCAGGATATTACAAAAAGCGCAAGATCATGCTACGAGAGCCAGACTAAATATTTGAAAAGAAGAGCAACAAGCAATCAAACAAACATAGCAACATGGAATGAATCAAACACATGAGACATCCAACCACCCAAAGAAGGGCCTCCTCAGGATCGATGTCGTCCCTTGGGGCGACTCCCACTGAATTTCATCTTAGCTTCCTTCTTTTTCTGTCTATTGGAGAGGGGACTACCCCTTGTAGGGGTCCCGACCTCACTAGCTTGGCCAGAATCACTAAAACAGTCATCAATGTCATCCACACTAAAGAGGGATGTGGTTTCCTCTCTGGTCTCACCTCGAGGAACATCTGTATGGTAAGAGGAGCTAGCTACGGGGCAGGATGTCCGGGCGGATGGAGAAACTATGGTATCAACTTTGACGGGTTTAGGATCAGGATCATCCAAAAGCTGAGAAAGGGCTTCAAATCGGTTACCCTTCGCAAGCAGAATAGCCGAGCCATTCGTGCTTTTAGCACGGTCAGAAGTGTGGTCAACAACAGTCTTTTTTCCTCTATCTTTTCCTGAAACAACTTGCCAGGTCCCCTTATCCTTACCGTTCCTCTTGATAGGGTGGCGAACTGGATGGCTTAGAACTGGAGACGTAGTCCGAGAACAATCATGACCAAACTGAGAGCACTTTTTGCATCGAACCGGGGTCCATTGATATTCCAAATTGATCTTAGTTCTTACAGAATTGCCAGTCTCCTCATCTTCTGACTCGATATGGAATTCATTAAAAAACTCAAAATCTGCAGAAACTTCTATGCAAACACGAGCATAGGTTATACGCCTTCTACTTGCAGTAACGCGATCAACACGAATAGGTTTCCCAATGAAACTAGAGATAAAACTGATTCCCTTCGGATTCCAATATTCAAGCGGTATACCATAGAAATTAATCCAGATCGGAATGGAGTGAACCTCCTCGTTTTCAAAAGAGAAGTGTGGTTTCCACGGCCTAAGTAGAAGAGGTTGACCTGCCACAAACCATGGTCCTCCTTCTAAGATTGCATCCCTGGCTTCCGTACTAGAGAATGAAAAAAAGAAACATCCCGAATCAATGGCCAACGTATCAATAAGGCCCTCATTAGCCCATAGCCGATCAGTAACGTTAGAGACTAGGGAAAACGGAAGCTTCCTGCCAAGAAACCGGCCAACCAAGGTAGCAGTCCATTCATCTTTCCCAGCAACAGTTAAGTCCTTCGGGATTTTAAGAACAAGATCATCTTCAATCCCTCCATGGTCCACAAACTCCAAATTGAATTCCTTGCTACTGTCTATGGGTCTGTAATTAATTCCCAAATCTGATCCCAGCTCAATTTGGGGCAAACTACTTTTCTGATCCTCAGTATTGAATAACCCAGCCCATGACTTACGTTGGGCCCCACCAGCTGCATTGTGCTCCTGACCTTGCGTAATCCCCATGTGATAATTAGCAGCTGTGCCCGGATTTGTGGGCTTAACAATTCGCATATCATATTCTATATGGCCGTTAATCAGACTAATGCTAGAGGCATTAATTGTCGATTTGACATCATAGGGAGTGGTCTTTTCTTGCGTGGCAGCAAGGACATCATCATTAGGATGAGCCGGAGTGGACTTGAGCGTGGGGACCACAGGAACGTGGCCAGCTTGGAGCCTCAACGGCAAGATGATGGAATCAGAAAAAGAGGGGCACGTGGCACGAGATGAAGAAAAGCATTCGGTGGGCTCCACATGATCCTTGAGAGAGCTTTGAGGTGGCTTAGTTAATTCTTGGCTTGACCTATGGATAATGAAATCAGACTGATCATTAGCCGCTGGGCCCTTATCTGGGAAAAGGAGGACGGGCTCCACGCGTCGGGGAGAGGAGCATTTGAGGTTAGGTGTTATCACATGGGTGGCCCCACAAAAATCCTCTCGGCATTTAATACCATTTCCTTGCGTGTTGAGCTGGAGAGGGACTGCGTGATCTTCCTTTTCTTGATTAGCATTAATTGCCGTGGGACCCAAAAGTTCATGGACAACATTTTGGCCTGACCGAGGGTGTCCTTCCACGCCCAGGCTGACAATAGGTATAGCAACTTTATTTGTATTCAGATTATCAATCCCCAAGACCAACGAAGGCGCGTAGGATTCACCAAGCCTAGCACCCGTATTTGCTTCATGACCGTTGGAGGGTTATGCGTGAGATTCACACTCCATAAACACCTCGGTTTCCGTAACCAGACCATGAAATGGATCTAAGGGTAACCTTTCAACCCCAGTTGCTATTTTCAAATCAAAAGCAGAAAAAAAAAAAGGAGGACTACCTTTGAAACTATCATCAACTTGTTCGTCTCCTAACCTTACTGGGTTAATTTGGAAATCCTCCATACGGACTTTTCCAAGCTGATTAGGAACAATAACTGAGTCTTTTAGATGAGACATTGGTCCAACATCTAAAACATTTGGACCAACTGGAAATCCATTAGCCTGATTAGAAATATCCAATTTCTCTCCCTTAGGTTCTTCAAAGAAAGAGCTTATCTGCTTATTATGTATGTCTAGCTCACTTTGGTGTCTCTTTCTTTTTGCAAGCTCACAGGAATCATGAACGGATTTGAAAGAGAGTGTCTCCACCACATCAGAGTCTTTATCGGATCCATCCATATTTTGTTCAGCAAGATGAAACCCAGCAACCTCATTGGTAGTTTCCTCAGCCTCCAAAAACCCAACAGAAATGGCTACCTCCTCCAAGCTTTCTACATTAACTTGTAAGTCACTAAGTGGTTCATCGTCTTCCCAAAGCTCTTTGAAAGGAAGTTTAGTAGATCTCTTAGCTTGGATGTTCAGCTTTCTCACATTGCTAGGAAAAGGGAAGAGCTTTTCCTTCCTTTTCTTAACACTTGCACTCTTCATATATGGAACCACCACCCATGGGGCTGCCTTCCCCATCCTAGAATCCTAGGTTTCTAGAGAGAAGGGAGAGCTTCTCTCTCTCTCCATGTTTCTAGAGACCACAAAGTGTCAAGGAGGCATTTTTCAAGACAAGACAAGAACGTTGCTGATTTATCTCCTTTTGATGTAGGTGATGATTTGAGGGCAAATCCTTTTCAAGAGGAGGGGAATGATGAGAACATGGCGGCTAGCACAAGGTGGAATGCGGACCCGAACCACGTGCCAATTGGGCCGGTTACAAGGGCGCGAGCAAAGCGATTCAAGGACAATCTCAATGGGCTGGTTCAACAAATTTGGGTTGAGACTAATCTGAGTGGCCCAAAGGAGGATACTAGTGATCCACAAGGCTGGGTGTCCATGATTCAAGCTCTAGAATAAATTATAGGCTTGCATGCCAACTTAGGGACTTTTTATATTCATTAGTTTCCTTTTATTTTAGTTTGGGGTGAATTATATTGGACCATAATATTTCGTAGGCTTAAAAGGGCCCAACTTTAAGCCTCAGATATTTAAACAGTTTTAGGGTTTTTAATATTCAGTTTTGATCATTAATAATATTGTGAGAGTTTTCTCTTTGGTTCTTTGAAGAACTATTCGAACTTATCAGATTTACTCTGTGGCGTTCATACCTTGACTTATCAATCGAGTTTTCCATCCTTGATTGTGGCGTCTTCATCCTTTATACCAAGGTTCGCATCTGTTATAGGTGTTGGGTCGCGGTTTCCATTGAATCTGACAGTAGAACGGTCCGAGACATTAATCGTGTTACGGGTTTCGTCGCATTATTGGCGGGGTTCGTATCACAGCTCAAAAAAGAAGACATCCTAAACAAGGCCCACACAAGGCACAGCAATCCATCAGCACTAGGCTTTATGGCGGCCCTTGGGACGGCTACCACAAAATTTCATTTTAGACTCCTTCTTTCTCTGTCTAGAAGAGGAAGGGCAATCTAACACAAAAGATCCGGTAGCAAGAGCAACATCCAAATCTCTCACTTCTTTGTCACAGTCATCAACAGGATCAGTATCTTCAACTGCCTCAATAAAGTCCATAGCAGCCCCCACCTCATCCTCATTAGGAAGAGTATGGAAGCTATTTTTCATGATTACCCCTGTACTCACTACGCTATGATCCTTGTGATTGCCTGAAAGACAAGGAAAGGAGAGGGAGGGTTCTATCTTAGTAACAATTGAATCCTCTTCGAGGGGAGGATCTAAGTGGGCCCTAGATAAGGGAACACTACAGTACCCTGGGACAACAGCCTCAACCTTCCCTTTACCCTTCTCTCTAGTTGGAATTTCATCACTGGGAGATCCTTGATTTTTTCGCTTAACAACTTGCCAACCTCTCTTACCTTCAAGCTTCTTATAGCTGCTATGACCTTTAGATTGAGTAGGAGTAGGAATCACCACCCAGTCACAATTATGCCCAAACATTGAGCATTTATCACATCTAGTAGGTGTCCACTGATATTCTACTTGGATTCTCGAGAGAACTGGACCACCAAGGCTATCATCTTCGGCTTCGATATCAAACCCTTTTATCAACTCAAAATCAGCACTAACCTCAATGCAAACGCGAGCAAAGGTAATTCGTCTACGGCTAGCGGTCACACTATCCACACGTAAAGGTTTCCCAATAAAACTTGCAATGTAACTAATTCCTTTAGGATTCCAAAGCTCCAGTGGAATCCCATAAAACTTAACCCAGATTGGAATGGACTGAGCAATCTTTTCCAACTTAAGGTTAGGTTTCCATTGCCTTAACAAGATGGGCTGACCTGCAATGAACCATGGCCCTCCCTCTAAAGCAGCATCCCTAGCACAAGTACTGCTGAACTTAAAGAAAAAAAATCCGGAATCCGTAGCAAAGAGATCCTCAAGATCGTCTTTAGCCTAAAACCTTTTGGCAGCGGAAAAAACCATCGAGTAGGGGAGCCTTCTACCCATAAAATGCCCAACCAGAGATGTTCCCCACTCATTCTTACCTTCGTCAGAAATGTCATTAGGGATTTTAAGCACAAGGTCATCCTTGGTCCTCCCATGCTCAAAGTATTCAAGATAAAACTCAGTAGCAAGGCTTGATCTTACATCCGAGATAGCAGCGGGGCCTTCCTTTTCCTGCTCCACTGCCTCCTTAGCAATGGAAGCGGTAAAACATTTTTTCGGAAAAAAGGTTAATAAAGCGGTAAAACATGCATCCTTAAAAGAAAGCACAGCTTGGTCATTGGAAGCAGAAGCAATGAACGCATGTGGGGATCCCACAAAAGGATTTTTTAAGCCTAGCTGATCCACATAATTATCCTTAGTAGCAATAGGCGTATGAAAAGAAACATCACCTTTGGAAACTTCCTTGCATGGCCCCAAAGCACGTTGTGTAGCATTAAGAGTTTGACTTGGACAAAGAGCTTCACCACATGTGACCGCATTTATCTTGTGTGGTCCAATAACATGTGGACAAGTACCAGCCAACTCAATGCCATTACGGGCCCCACCAACTGTACATTCCATTACTTTGTTTTGGGCAGCCAAACCGTGGCACTCAAGACGGTTGTCTGTAGCGTCATCAAGCAACAGGCCAAGTGTGGTCGAAAGAAATTGACCCGAAACAGTATTATTGGTGGTGGGGCCCATTAAATCCTTGTCCTTGTCTGTAGCTTGGATATTGGTCACGGGGCTGGATTGTAAAAAACCAAACTTCAGAGATGACTCACCAGCCACTAAAGTCAATGCATCCCCCAAATCACGGGATGCATTAAATGAACCGAGATGACATTGCCCGTCTTTACCCATAAAATCCGGCTTTTCATGCACAGTCACATGACATTTGTGAATGTTTGGTGTGAAAGGAGAAATTGCGTGCATCTCACATGGAGCAAACAACTTGGGACATGTAATTGTATCATTTTTTGGATTAAAACAGGACCCATCCTCAGCACTAACATGTGACTGACCTCCTATCCAAGCTTTCATTATATAGTCAGAACTAAGAACATTTGTCTCCTCAGCCTTAAAACTGTCCTCGGACATGTTGTAGAGTGAGCAACAAAGACACTGGAATCTTCTTTCGAAGATGAAATATCATCACCCTCAACAAAAGATAGATCAATCTTCTTTGCATCATTAAAATCATCTTCACGGTCTCTCCTTGCATGAGCCAATTCACAAGAATCTTGTAAGGAACCGAAAGTATTATGGTGGTCATCATCAAAACTACCCTCACCATACCCAACCTTATTGTGCTCAGCATAAAGATCCCCATCTGCCCCATTGGAAGCTACCACAGCTTCCACAACACTCATAGAAAGGCCTTCCTCTTCCGACCTACCTTCATCTCCTTGTAGTTCACTAGGAGATACACCATCTACCCTTAGCTCTTTGAAGGGAAGTATAGAATGACAACTTGGAGGAAAGCAGATAAAGCCATTCCTCTTGCCCAAGGTCACATTCCTGGAAGGGAATTTAACCTTCTCTCTCTTCCAACTCCTCTTCATTGGAGATGGATAAAGGATTCTAGAGAGAAGGAGGAGCTTCTCTCTCTAGATTTTGCCATTCAGATATTTTATCTGTCTTACCAGACCAAAGGAATCTAGCCGTCCATGTCCATGTCATTCTACCTATAAAGATATTACTGTTATTCAAGTGGCAAGACTGCATCATGAATAATATTTTCTTTGACACATTTGATTACCTCAGTCTGGCTGACTGGTTTAAGTGGTACAACTTCTACCCACTTAGTGAAATAATCAGTACCCACTAGGATGTAGGCATGATTTTTTTTATGATGGTGGGTTAATTTTACTGATGATATCCATTGCCCACCCTCGGAATGGCCATGGCTTGATAATCGATTGGAGACTAATTGCGGGCATATGTTGAATTGGCCCATGTATCTAACAGGCCTGGCAAGCTTTAGCAAAATTAATGCAGTCTTTTAGGATGGTTGGCTAGTAATAATCATATCGCCTTATCAGCCATCTCATCTTCATCCCATCCTAATGAGCACCGCATAAACCACTATGCACTTGTTTCATCAATTTTAAAGCTTTTAACTTGCTGGGACATTGCAAAACTGAATCGTTTGCTGCCTTTCTAAATAATTCACCGTCAGCTAGGAAATAACGCATTACCTTCCTTCTAATCCTAATGTCTATAATAGCATTAGGATTTTCCAAGAACCTAATGATTGGGCTCCTCTAATCATCCTCATCAGTTTGGAGGGGCATAGCATCAATAGTGTTATCTTCTTCTAAGATTGAGGATTTAGACATCTTTTCTACTATGATCATCCTCTGAACGACATCAGTGGGGATCCTAAGTCCAGAAGCAATTTGGTCCGATTCATTTGCCTCTTCATTTTCTTCTATAGGCATATATTTTATTATAGTCTCAGAAAAATTGTCAATCAGTCTCATAGAAACTATGTGATATTTTTCTAGAATGTCATTATACACCTTATATTTTTCCCGTAATTGATTTACCACCAATTGTGTGTCCCCAATTAATTTCACTGTCATGGCCTTCATTTGTAACAGAATCTTAAGGTCGATGATCAGAGCCTCATATCCAACTTGACTATTTAAACATTTAAAATCAAATTTGAAAGAGATTTGAGTCTTCTTCCCAAATGGTGATGTGAGGATGATTCCTGCACTTGCAGATTCTTTTGTGCTGGACCCATCAAACCATAGTACCCAAGGGGTGATAGAAACATATCCAACTTCAACCCCTTTCAAGACTTATATATAAAAATGGATGGTCTTTTTTTTTTCGGAAAATGGTAAATATATCCAAAAAAAGATGTACAAATGTACAAGGGGCATACCCCAGGATAGACAACAAAGCACATAGCATAAGGACAGGTGGCCAAGAAAACCACAAAAAGCCATATAAGGCGTAAACACAAAACCAATTTAACCTACAAATTACAAATCACCTGGAGGACTAGTGGGAAGAAAGACCACCAACAAAAGAAAACAATCAACAAATGTGGGTATCACAAATCAAACCCAAAAGCATGAAAGCACAAAACAACAAAAGTGACAAAACAATGGAGAAACATCCCAACTCAGGAATCTATGTCCAGGGTGATGCAAAGGTTTCAAGCTGAGGATGAAGTTTCCATTTGGACCTAATCTGGAGATTAATTTGAGAGATAAAGTTTTGCAGCAGTTGTTCTTTTGGAGTAGATGTGCCACTGAATGTACGGTTGTTCCTTTCCCCCCACAGGCCATAGACGGTGACCCCAAGACAAATTTTTGGAATGGCTTGTTGGATTTTCTTCCCCTTCCATTGTTGTGACATCTATTGCACTGTAGTATTCCAATCAGTCTTGTTCCATGTCAGCCCACACCTATTCATTAAGTCCTGCCAAACAAAGGAGGCATAAGTACATTGAAAGAATAAATGGTTGTGAGATTCCATTTGGCAATGACATAACACACAAGCAAGTGGTCCAGGAGTAAAAGTGTAAATTCTATCATGGGTTGCAAGTTTATTCTGAACAGCAAACCATAAGATAAAATTCTGTCTTGGGGTGCATCCAGAGAACCAAACAAGTTTATTCCAAAGGACCATAGGGGATGCAACTCTAACATGGTCCCAAATATGAGAAAACTTGTAATTTCCATTTAGGGATGTTGTCCATGATATACCATCCGGTAAGTTAGAGGGTTTATACATATTAGATAAGAGGCTGCGAACTTCATTTAAACCTATGGAATTAGACCCAGGCCAGATCCAATCGTGGTCCCTTATAATGGATGCTACTTTTGCATAGGTATCAATAGCAGCATCGTATGCAATCCGATTAGTATACTTTTCAAACAGAGGGCCACATGGGAGCCAATTGTCGAACCAAAGGGAGGTATGTAGACCATTACCAATTTTATGTCTTAGTAAAGGTCTAGCAACTTCCCTAAGTTTTAACAACTTTCTCCAGTACCAAGAGCATTGGCTAGGAGGTTTAACATCCCAAAAACTTTTAGACTTTATCATGTACAAATGTACCCAATCTCTCCAAAGGGATTTATTTCTAGGGTCAAGAAGGTTACCAATGTGTTTTAAATTAAGAATAGTATTGGTGAGGAAAACATCTTTAAATCCCAATCCACCCTCCTGCTTAGGTTTACACACTTTAACCCAGGCAATTTTGGCCCCATGTCCCTTCTCAGTTGTACCGGACCAAAAGAATCTCATTAATGCTTGATCCACCTGTTTAAGGACACATTTTGGGAGAATGAACAACCCAGACCAATATTGTTGGATCCCCAACAAAACGGACTGAATGAGCTGAGCCCTACCTGCAAAAGATAAGAACTTAGATTTCCAGGAATTGACTCTAGAGCAAATTTTATTGACAAGATCAACACAATGAACTTTCTTTAATTTTGTGGTGATTAGGGGAACTCCAAGATATCTCATTGGAAGAGTTCCCTCAGAGAATTGGAGTTCTTCCTTAATTCCAAGAGCCTCATGGTCTTCAAGCCTAGAAAAGAAAACACAACTTTTATTGTTATTAGCTTGAAGGCCAGAGATGTCATAAAACTGGTTTAAAGTATTTCTCACCAACTTTGCAGAGTCAATATCTCCATTAAGGAGGATGATAAGGTCATCCGCAAAGCAGAGGTGAGAAATTTTAAGCTTGTCACATTTCCAATGATAAGTAAAGGTCTCCCTCTGGATATTGTGGGCAAGTAATTGGCTAAGGACCTCCATAATAAGAACAAACAAGTAAGGGGAAATTGGGTCCCCTTGTCTAAGGCCCTTGGCTCCATCAAAGTACCCCACAGACTCCCCATTGAAGTTAATAGAGTATCTAGGGGTGGTAATACAAGCTCTAATCCATTTTTTTTAAGTTTAGAGGAAAACCAAGAACTTCAAGTAAATCAAACAAAAATTCCCAATTCACACTATCATAGGCCTTCATAAGGTCAACTTTGGCAGCAGTTCGAGGCTTACCACCATGTTTATGGTAATCTCTTAACAAATCTTGGGCCAACAGGGTATTATCACTAATTTTCCTACCCTTGACAAAAGCAGATTGGGCTTGGTCAACAATGGAGGGAAGGATTGCCTGAAGCCTCTTGGCGATAATTTTATAGATACATTTATAGACAGTGTTACAGCAAGAAATGGGCCTAAAGTCCCCCATCCTAGAAGGATTAGGGACTTTAGGGATAAGGGCTATAAGTGTAGCATTGGATTCTCTTAGCATTTCCCCCGACTGAAAGAACTCCTGAATTGCATCAATGACTGAAGGCCCAACAGTAGACCATGACGTTTTAAAGAAATGAGCATTGAAACCGTCAGGGCCAGGGGCTTTATTCATATGCATACTAAGGAACGTATCAGTTATTTCTGTATTAGTGGGGATTCTATCTAGCTCTTCTTTGATATCCTCAGGAATACGTTTGTGGATAAAAGTACTAAGGACCCCAATACCAGGGTACTGGTTATTTGCAGTAGTACCAAGTAAATCTTTAAAATGCCTAACTGCTTCAGATTTGGCTTCCTCAAGATTAGTTGTAAAACTTCCATCAGGTTTTTCAAGCTTGAGAATCCTTTTACAGTTTCTTCTGCTTTTAATATGTTGAAAAAAATATCTAGAGTTTTTGTCACCAACTTCTAACCATTGCACTCTAGATTTTTGCTTTAAAGTTTCTTCCTCAATCCAAATAGCTTTAAGGAAATCAGACATACACTGTTTCTGTTTTGAGATGAGGGTGGAATTCTGAGGATCATTAAGTAGCTCAGAATGAACACTTTGGACAGCCTCCCTTGCTCTATCAGCTAAAACCTTTTCTTTTTTTTTCGGAAAAATGGTAAATAGATACCAAAAAAGGGCCATACCCTAGGATATTACAATAAGCGCACTATCATGCTACGAGAGTCAAACAAAACAATTGAAAGAAAAGCAATAAGCAAACAAACATAGCACCATGGAATGAACCAAACACATGGGACATCCAACCACCCAAAGAAGAGCCTCCTCAAGATCGTTGTCGTCCCTTAGGTCGACTCCCGTTGAATTTCATCTTAGCTTCCTTCTTTTTCTGTCTGTTGGAGAGGGGATTACCCCTTGTAGGGGTCCCGACCTCACTAGCTTGGCCAGAATCACTCAAACAGTCATCACTGTCATCCACACAAAAGGGGGAGGTGGAATCCTCTCTAGTCTCACCTTGAGGGACATCTATATGGTAAGAAGAGCAAGCTTCGGGGCAGGATGTCCGGGCAGGTGGAGAAGCAATGGTATCAACTTTGACAGGTATAGGATCAGGATCGTCCAAAATCTGAGAAAGGGCATCAAATCGATTCCCCTTCGCAAGCAGATTAACCGAGCCATTCGTGCTTTTAGTACGGTCAGAAGTGTGTTCAACAACAATCTTTTTCCCTCTATCCTTTCCTGAAACAACTTGCCAGGTCCCCTTATCCTTACCATTCCTTTTTAGAGGTTAGCGAAACGGATGGCTAAGAGCTGGAGACGCAGTCCGAGAACAATCATGACCAAACTGGGAGCACTTTTTGCATCGAATCGGGGTCCATTGGTATTCCAAACTTATCTTTGTCCTAATGGAATTGCCAGTCTCTTCATCTTCTGACTCAATATGGAATTCATTGAAAAATTCAAAATCTGCAGAAACTTCAATGCAAACACGAGCATAGGTTATACGCCTTCTACTTGCAGTTATGCGATCAACACGAATAGGTTTCCCAATGAAACTAGAAATAAAACTGATTCCCTTTGGATTCCAGTATTCAAGCGGTATACCATAGAAGTTAACCCAAATTGGAATGGAACGAACCTCCTCGTTTTCAAAAGAGAAATTTGGTTTCCACGGCCTAAGAAGAAGAGGTTGTCCTGCCACAAACCATGGTCCTCCTTCTAAGATTGCATCCCTAGCTTCCGTACTAGAGAATGAAAAAAAGAACCATCCCGAGTCAGTGGCCAACGTATCAGTTAGGCCCTCATTAGCCCATAGCCGATCAGTAACATTAGAGACAAGGGAAAACGGAAGCTTCCTGCCTAGAAACCGGCCAACCAAGGTAGTATTCCATTCGTCTTTCCCAGCTACAGTTAATTCCTTCGGAATTTTAAGCACAAGATCATCATCGATCCCTCCATGGTCCACAAACTCCAAATTAAAATCCTTGCTACTAACTGTGGTACTGTAATTAATTTCCAAATCAGATTCCAGCTCAATTTGGGGCATACTGCCATTCTGGCCCTCAGATTTGAATAACCCAGCCCATGACTTATATTGTGCCCCAACAGCTACATTATGCTCCTTACCTATCATGTTCTCCATGTGGTAATCTTTGCCCGGATTTGTAGGCTTTATAATTCGGAGATCATTCTCAACAAGGCTGTTAATTTGACTAAGGAAAGAGGCATTAAATGCCGATTTGACATCTAAGAGAGTAGTCTTATCTTGAGTAGTAGCAAGGGCATCGTCATGAGGATGTGCCGGATTTTTCGTACGCTCGGGGTCCACAGGAGCATGGCCAGCATGGATCTTCAACTGCAGGATGATGGGAGCAGCCAGAGACGGACACGTGGTTTCAAAAGAATTAATTTGCGTGGTGTGGTCAAAAAGACAGACCGGCAGAGAACGGGTCCCACCAGCATCATTTTGCGTGTAAGACCTGCTGGAAATGGGAATAGACTTGCTCGCAGGATCCACATTGACGTGGCCAGCATGAAGCGGCAGGGCACTGGTCCCACAGACATTAAACTGCGTGGAATAAAGGCTGGCAACAGCGGATGGACACGTGGCTTCAACGACCTGCATTTCATTAAATGCCAAGGTCTTGTCCGTGGGGTCCACAAACACGTGGCCAGCAGGGGACTCACTCAACAGGTTAATGGGCGCCGAAAGAGAAGGACGCGTGGCATCCTTTGAATCAATGCGGACAGAATTTAAAGAAAAGCCACAAGGACTAACCGGCAGGGCTTGGGTCCCACAATCATCGAGCGGCGTGAAAGACAAATGTGC